>CM065318.1:6065908-7311868 GCA_033032175.1 Saturnia japonica | reverse complement strand
AATTTATTACAACAATTTTCACAGGTTTCCAATACAATATTTGTCAAATAGTAAAATTTTTCCTCAATTACAAGTTATTTGACGATTAAAAATCGTCAAAAATCGAATTACTTTTTTTTTCTTTTTTTTTCTCGTTACGGTAAAATTTTAGAGATCAAAAAAAAATTCTGAAAGTTTCAGTTCAAAATTTAAATTTTGAAAGGTCGCTCATAATTTTTTTAAATTTATTAGTGCATTACTTTAGATTTTTTCGAGCGACCTTTTGATATTCAAATTTAAATTCCATATATATGTTTTTTAATTTAGTACAATAATAGATAAAATTTTACCGTAACAAGAAAAAACATTTAAAAAAAAACGATTTTTGAAATTTTGAAAAATTTGGAGCGACCTCTTAAAATTTTTTTTTTTGAGCTGTCCTCTGGAGGGGGCTCTTAAAATATCAAAAAGTAACATTTTTTCACTCGAGACTAAAATAAAATTGTCGGTTTTTTTGCGCCACCCTAATGTACACACATAACTACAGAGTTATTAATATAGATTCAAAGTACTGTTTAATTTTTCAAATTACAATGTATGTAACTATTTTATAATCTACGTTTTGCTACGAAATAACTGATGCCTATTATCTTTGAAGAATTAGGATAACGCACTAAAAATGGACATTAAAGATTGTAAATAACATCATAGTAACATTTCGTTTATTGTTCTCCAATATGTACATTATGCTGTCGCTAACGGGTTTATTGCTTTGGAATGAACGTGGCCGTCTGCATGCCAATCGGCGATTCCTGGTGATCGCCCCTTTGAATTATGCGCACGGGCACGCTTACACGTCTGCATTCAATCGCCTCGGAGATTTATGTGTGGCCCGCCTGTTTGCCACATACAAATATTTCCATGAAATTTGACGTGAGAAGCTTGGCCGCTCAAGCACAAAGTCTGGCATCTATACTCGCCAAATGGGAAATACTTAAAAATGTAAACATAAATATTATCAAAATATAAATCTATATCTACTTATATATGTATATATAAGTGAAATACCACTCATCACGAGTTCTCCAAAACTATAGGTCCGATTGACGAGAAATTGTTTCGCGATGTAGACACTCACTAAGAAAGGGCTTTGTGCAAATCGTATTAAAAAAAATTAACACGGATGAAACCGTGGGGTACTGCCATATAAAAAACTTTTATCTCGTAGGACACAATTGTTGCACTAGATCCACTATATATATGGCGATTAAACCTTACCATAATGACTCGTTTTTGTTCATCATGTTTCTGAATCTGTCAACTTATCTCAAGAGGTTTGGTTTGAATATTCTCTGTAGATAAACTTTAATCTCTCCACATCCTTACTTTGTAACGACATACGTAAGGCGAAATGCTGTCAATTTACCGAGATGGTTTCAAAAAATATTTTTACAAAACTTTAATATTTCTGTAGCATTCACTTAATGGAGATGATAATTATCTTATATTTTGCTACAGTTATTTTCAGTTATAATAAACAATTCTTGCAATTTAAAATAAAATTAACCATTAAATCATTTTTTTTTCTGACTGACTATACTTTTATCCTTAGGGGCCCTGGAACCTCTGACGGCTTTTACAGCTTCAGCGGACTTAATAAAAATGTTTATAATTCGAATAATAAATAAAAAATTTAGTCGATTGCTACTGTCGATATTACCTACGTAGAAAATTTTACGTTTGTCACCTCACTAAAGAGGTTTAGTATCGAAATATTTTTTTTCTTATGAGAATATTATAAAACTAGCTGTGCCCCTCGGTTTCACCCGAGTTTTTATCCAACAAATACCGCGCCGCCAACGCGACGGACCCGTGTAATCATAATTGTTATCACTTCTCGCAAGTACAAATTATTTTAATTTTTCATTTTCTCCTAAACTATGTATCCTAATTACATACTATAAAAAGAAAAATTTAAATTGTCTTTATGATGAAATGGTTCGTAAGGATTAATATAATAAGCCTAAAAATAAAGCTCAAAATCAATTTTTAATCTTCAACATAAAAACACGCAAAATACCTTATTGTGGTTTATGCTATTAAGAAATAGGCATATGTTACCGGAGACATTTTTTAGATATACTAAAGAACAATATTTTTGTAGAATATTATATTTACGTATCACTAACCATTACGCCAGCGCATGCGGATAAAGCAGTTCGGGAACACTTTCACTTCGACTTACTTAAACAAAAATCAATATTTAAGGCTAGCTGAGAGGTTTAGCTTAGTTCCAGTTAGCCTATACTATTCTTTGTGAATCTGGCTATCATATACAAAAAGAATTTTTCGAATCCGACTACTACCCGTTGTCCAGAGATTACCATGATTAAACAAACACACAAAAAAACTCGTCCGCTATACTAAATTGTTAATAGTATAGATATACACGGACTGACCTCGGAACACGACAAACCAAAAGAAAATCATACATGTGTTTAACACTATGTATGGTGGTCGCGATCCCTACCACCCCGCTATATTACTGTATATACACTGACTAATCTCTGAACACGATAAACCAAAAGAAAATTATAGATGGTTTTTTTCTTTCTCACTGACTATACTGTTAGCCTAAGGGGCCCTAAAGAAATAGAGCCACTGATGGCTTTGACAGCTTCACCAGGCTTGGAGGCGAACGCTTAAGGCATTCAGCCGCGAAAGCGTGAGCAACATGCGCACAAAGGTGCCAAAGTGGCCGGACGTCGGCTTGGGCTGTTACCGCGGTTGTGAAAAGGTCGCGAACTGACTAATTCCCTATCTGTACAAAATTTGAGCTAAACTAACACATACATATAATATGTCCCTGCCGCTAGGAGAAAAAAATGAACATGTGTATATGTGTTTAGTATCCTAGAAACATGATCGAAAGTAACTATCTTAAAAAAAGAAAGAAAAAAGGTCCCTTACAGGATCTATGTACTTATGTGGTGTGCACGTATGTATGTACATATTGTGTGTAATGATGTGTGTGGGTAGCTACGTGATTGCAAGTGCAGTGTCACCAGTACCGCGCGGGCGGCTGCATGACTCAAGGGTTCTACACCGAGGGAACGGATCTAGGCTTGAGTTGACGTAAGAGAGGGAGGACGTGACGGGTTTGCAGGAGGAAAATTAGCCACCCGTCCCCTGCGGAGGGAACGGTGGTTTCGCGGGCGTGGGCGCGAGCACGCTTTGTTTGGAGAGACGGTGGAGTAGTATTGGTGAAGATATTCGCGGCCGGAGTTGTTCGCGGGAGATGTTCGGTTTTGGGGTTTAAGTCGCGGCAGCTTTTACCAACAGATTCACGTGATTCGAAGCAGTGTCGAAGTACGATCGCGTAAGATATTCAATTTACGATTCGACCAACGTACCAAGGGGCTTTGTTAATTTTAAGTAAGAATCGGGTTTAGAGGATTTGGAATTTATTAATGTTGATCTTTGACGTATGTGCGAATGTAGCGCAGCTTATATGTCATGAAAGGATGGACATATGTCTTGTATAATGTAAGCTTATGTCTCAGGAACATTTTGCTTAGTATCAAGGGGTGCAGTCTATGTGTATTGTAAATCACCCTTATTTTTTACAACACGAAACACTGTTATTTCTTCCTAAAAGCATAAATATGAATTTTCATATCCCTAAATTTAGAAATAGTGGGTTCTTCATACAATCTTTCATCCCCTATTTCACCTCTTAAAGTGTTATTTTCACGACATAAGGTAAGCCAATGCCTTTCTTTAAGGTCCAATATATCTCTATACCAAAATTCATCAAATTTGGTTTGATGCGTTCTTCGTACAACCCTTCATCGTCTATTTCAGGGCGTGAAATGCAACAGACAGAACGGACTGAGTTACTTTCGCATTTATAATATTAGTATGGATTATTAATTTCATTATGCTGTCGTTCTCTATGGTGTCAGTAAATTACCCAATAGCAGAATAACGACAACAGTTTATAATAATAAATTTTTGAAATTAATTATCTCTCTCTCTCTCTCTCCTATACCTTTCTTTGTTTCTCTGTAACTGATACTTTAGCATGGTAAAAATAGCAAAAGATCTATTGTTGTGGTGTCCTTTTTGTTTTCTATAATAGGGATTTTTATATTGTTAACACAAATCTGAAAAGTTAATAAAAGACGGTCAATTTTTTGGAGAGATCAGCCTTTTAGACCTCGATTTATTGTGAATCGATACATCAGAGTTAGATTCGAATCGATCTTTTTCGGAATGAATTGCCTAGCAGCGATGCGGCACTCGACTTGCTTGCGTGATTATATCCAACCTAGGGTGACCACTTATTAATATGATTTATTATATAGATGTGTGGTCAACTCATATTGGAAAGTTCCAAATTCTCTGAAACTGTACATTTTTTAACTTTATGTAAACTTTCAATAATCATCATTTTACAAACCAGTTTCAAAGTTTCAGCCAATACAACTGAAGAGCTATTTTATAGCATTTTTATCGAACAAATGTTCGACGTGATTTTTTAAATTGATAAACTTTTTTATTTATGAATTTCTTGAAGTAAAACCAACACTAAATGTTAAGTGAACCTTACCAAAATATATTAATTGAAACCGTTTCCAAATCAGTTAAGCCGTTTCTGAGATTAGCGCGCACAAAATTCTAACAATCATTGTTTTGGGTTCTGCTGCGTTGGTAAAGGCCCACAATAATAGTTTTTCTCAAATATATTCTATGTTCAGACAACGATCAGTTACGCTTTTATTATATGTATAGATGCAGATATGGTGGTCGCGATCCCTACCACCCCACTATATTATTACATATACACCGACTGATCTCTGAACACGATGAACCAAAAGAAACTCATAGTTGGGTTTATCGCTATTTGTATGGTGGTCGCGATACCCACCACCCCTCTTTATTATTGCACAAACACTGACTGATCTCTAAACACGACAAAACAATAGAAAATCATAGATGGATTTATCTCTCTATGTGTAGGGTATTGTAAATCATCCCTTATTGTACCACCATGCCGATTCATTTTTCAAACACGCGAAACCCGTTTATTTCTTCCTAAAATCATAAATATGAATTTTCATAGCCCTAAATTGAGAAATAGTGGGTTCTTCATACAAAATTTCATCCCTTATTTGACCCCTTCATGTTTTATCTTTACGCCATAAGGTACCCTATGTCCGCCTCCAAGGTCCAATATATTTCTATTCATCAAAATTGGTTTAACGGGTTCTTCGTACAAACCTTCATCCCCTATTTCACTTGTTAAAGTTTTATTTTCACCACATAAGGTAGCCAAAGTCTTTCTCCAAATTCCTACATATCTCTATATCAAAATTCATCAAAATTAGGTTCTTTATACGAACTTTCACCCCTCCCCCCCCCCCCCATTTCATCCCTTCTAATTTTATTTCCAAAAGTAGCCAATTACCTTTCTCAACCAAAGTTCTTCAAAATTGGTTTGATTGGTTTAATATGTATGGATTATTCAATTCATTTTGCAGTCATTTTCTATAGTGTCATTTACCAATTAAAATACTAACAGTAAATTATTACCCAACACCAAATTAACGAAAACAGTTTATAATAATTAATTTTTGAAATGAATTCTTTTTCACTATATACCTGCAATAAATTCTCTCTCTCTATACCTTTCTGTTTCTCTATAATAACTGATACTTTAGTAAGGTAAAAATTACAAAAGATCGACTGTTGTGGTTCCCTTTTAATTTTCTATTTTAGGGATTTTTATATTGTTAATACAAATGCGAAAGTGAATCGAAAAAAGATCAATTTTTGAGAGATCGATCTTTTAGACATCGATTTTTTTGGGAATCGATTCATAAGAGTTCGATTCGAATCAATCTTTTTCGAAATGAATTGCCATCCCTAGCAGCGGCGCAGCTATATTCAACTGACAATATCCAGACTATGCAAACCCCCTTTTAATATGAGTTAACACATAGATCTGAGGTCAATTTATATTGGAAATTTCATTTTATTAAACTCTTAATTTTTTAACTTTATGAAAGGTTTCGATCATCATCGTTTTACAAACCATAATATACAGATAGCTAAAATTTCAGTCAATTCAACTGAAGAGCTATTTTATAGCATTTTTATCAAAAAAATGTTCGACGTGATTTTTTAAATTGATATAATTTTTTTATTTATGAACTTATTGAAGTAAAACAAAAACTAAATGTTAAGTGAACCTTACCAGAATATATTAGTGAAAACCGTTTCCAAATCGGTTATGCCGTTTCTGAGATTAGCGCGCACAAAAGTTGGCAAACAGACAAACAGACAAAAATTCTAACAATCATTGTTTTGGGTTCTCCTGCGTTTATAGAGACCCCCAATAATAGTTTTTTTCATATATCTTCTATGTACAGACATCGATCAGTTACGTTTTTATTATATGTATAGATTACAAATAACTGACATACATTTTTAATGATAATACAATACAAAAAATACAAAAGAAAAATACTGTTTTTTTTTATTTGCGTTAAATATCACAAGTGCATTTTATTCTACACTGTCCCTTATAGTTCCATGAAGCGGGTACTTTAAATAAATACAACTAAAATACCCTAGTTAGTAGTGCGTGATGTTTTTTTTGTCATAAGTTTGCAATCGCTGCGTTGCCGTAATAAATAAGATATAAATAGTCTCGCAGACACGTGCAAAACATAATGATTTCCCCGTTCATTTTGTTTCTTACTGTAATTACAGTAATAAAAATTTTATAACATTTTCGATATTAAATAATATTATAAAATTATTATAATGTGTAATACAAATAGCCTGTAAAGTGAAGTAAAGTCCAAAAAAGTGATCAAGGTACGAGGGTCCATAAAATTGTTAGTATTTAGTTTTTTTTACTGCCTGACTATGCCTTCCTTTCTTATGCCTTAGGTGCCCTAGAAACTAGAGCCTCTGACGGCTCTTACAACCTCACCGTGGCTTGGAAGTATATATCATGTAGTAAATATACTCTGTATTGGATAAGAGTAATTTTGTAGAGATAAAGCAAAGATTTATTATGTATTTTTATAAATCCTTTTACTTGCATTACTTTTTTATTACTTCGTCATCAACCCAAATATTAGACTATAGATGCTTGTAAATATATTGTTAATTTATTTGTAGATAATTATGATTTGTAGACAATATTATACCTACATCAGTCTTTTTTGAATCCTATTTCTCGGTATTGTTCTTATATTAGAAAAAAGAATATAAGCCACGATAATCATATTTAATCTATACTTAGTAGTCTTTTTTTGAACATACAATTAAGTTAAGAATAAAGGTGGACGGATATAGCATACCGACATTGTATGAGTAAAGATACGAGTATAAAAGGCGTGAAGGTTGAAATAAAAGTTGCGAGTGTTGTTTACGGAGAAGATCACTGCGACTCGTGCGCACGACTCCTATCCGACCGAGGAAAACCGCGCACATTTTCTCGCACTGCAGAGAGTGATTAAAGCCCGCATAACCGAGTTTAGAAAGTCGAAGACTAAGACCGTCCCATATGACTTACTGAAAAGTAGCCCATGCACTTCAAATAGATGCCCACCCTTCCATGCCTCCCCTCGAAAGGGGTCCCGGCACAACACCCGCGTTCGATAGCGTCGACAAGGTGGAGTGCCTTGCCGCCTGTTTGGAGAACCAGTGCTCCCCGAACAGTGTCAACGCAAATACCGACCGAGTCGAAGGTATCGAAGCCTGCGTGGGGTTGCTGAATAAGCTCCCCGCGACAGAGCCCTGTCTCCAGTCACTTCTGAGGAGGTCTGTACCGTACTCAAAAGCCTTAAGCTTAAAAAGTCACCAGGTACCCGACGGGATCAGGAATGAAGAAATCAAACTTCTTCCTGATCACCTCATAGCTCTATTGGTCTACATCTTCAATGTAGCCATAGCCAACTGCCATTTTCCAGCCTCCCGGAAAACGGCCATTGTCGTAGATATACACAAGCCCGGCAAGAGCGCGTCGCTTCCCGTCAGCTACCGCCCTATCAGTCTTCTTAATACCTTAGGTAAAATTTACGAGCGGCTCCTTCTGAACCGTCTCAAGTCCGTAATAGAGGAGTAAAACCTCTATCCGCCTGAGCAGTTCGGTTTTCGTGATAGACTTTCTTGCACTCATCAAATGCACCGCCTCACGGAGCGCATTACGTTCAACTTTGCAGAGTTACACCCCGCCGTACACTTGCAGTCTTTTTGACGTTGCCAAGGCCTTTGATAAGGTCTGGCATGAAGGATTAGTCCACAAGTTGTACTGTCGCGAAATCCCCGACAGATTAGTTAAAATCATCCGCAATTATCTCACAGACTGCACCTTCCGCTACGAGTGGAAGGTGAACTATCCACACCCCACCCCATACGCTCAGGCGTCCTCCAAGGTGCCATCCTGGCTCCTATCTTTTTCAATCTGTACGTCGGTGTCCTACCTAGACTTACCGAGAAAGTCGAGGTAGAGCTATACGCTGACGATATAGTTATATACTCCTCTAAAAGGCACAGAGTCCAACTCCAAAGTAGAATCCAACGCGCCGTGACCACTCTTGGGAAGTGGTTTAACGACTACCGACCCCCCGAAGAGCGCAGCGGTGCTCTTCGACAAGAATTCCTCAAAGATACCGAAGAGCCTGAAGCGTAAACCCCTTGAACTTTTCGGTAATCTGATTCCCTGGGTAAAGGAGACCAAATATGTAGGTGTAACCCTAGATAGTAAGCTCTCCTTTATACCTCACGTAACTCAAGTTAGGAACAGGGCCGCCTGGGTCCTGGGCCGTTTGTATCCTCTGTTATGTTCTGTAAGTAAAATGTCCAATATACACAAGCTTACGCCCTACAAGATGTGTATCCGACCGATAATGACATATAGTGGCGCTGCGTTCGCACATATGTCAAGATCGAACTGGAAACGGTTACAAACGATCCAGAATAGGTTTCTTTACCGCCTTAGATCTCCATAGAGATATAGATCTTCCTGGGATATATGCCTACGCCAGACACCTTTCTCGTTCTTACTTTGACACCGCGTCGAATCCCGCGAATGCGTTAATTAAAGCGGCAGCTATTTATGTACCGGTCCCCAATGCTTGCCGGCGTAAACGCCGGCCGCGTAACATCTTCACCGATCCGGGCGACAAAGTCGAAAAAGCAAACGCGTATTATTCCACCTTCTCTCTAAACAGCTACCCACACACAACACTTAGCTACCGACATACAAACATCACACACATATGTTACATACTTGCACACCTCACAGGTAAATAGGTTCTATAAGGAACCTTTTTTTTCTTTCTTTGCACTAGTTAGTGTAGAAAAACCTTTCCGATCACATATACACATACGCATGTTACCCTCCTTCCTCCCAGGAGGAAGGGAACATGCATATGAGTATATGATAGTTAGCTCGAATCGTAGGTGTAGGGATTCAGTTAGATCGCGACCTATTTGCATGCGCGACGACCGCCCGAGCCGAGGTCCGACTTTCTTGTTGAGTGGCTTCTGCGCTCGCCCCCAAGTTCGGTGAAGCTGTAAAAGCCACAGCGGCTTAAGGGGCCCCTAAGGCTAACAGTATAGCAATTTATTAAGTAAAAATCAAAACTGCTAGCTCTACTGCTGAAATAAGCAAATGCGAGGGGCATTAAGCGAGATAGCAGATATTATGAGATCAGGCTAGGAATTTCAACTAAACTTCGCACAAAACACAAGTTAATTGACAAGAAAAGCCGACACGTCTTCTTGTTATGTGACAAAACGGTATTATCTGCACAAAATGACGTAAATAAATTAGTGTACATACTGCAATCTGCCAAGTTTATTTAAAAAAATGTTGATGTAATGTGTTACTAGTTGACACTTGTGTACGTACATCCTACTTATATTTGCATTCTTATAGGTAGCCTTTTTTATATTTCAGCTGAAACGTAAAGTGAATGCTCAATCAATGTCATCTAAAAGTTTTGACATTATTATTTCTAACGTTTTTTATCTTCATCAGAAGCTCACAAGCACAGATTAATTCATTATTGGTTTTCGCGTTGCTTGTAGAGCCAGCTTCAACCAATAATTAACCTATGCTCACAAGATTGCTGTTACATAATAATATACAAGAATAATAAACCAGCTATGAATACAATAAGGTCTTATAAAATAGCCATACACATAAAACCAATGTTTTTTCGTCTTCTTTCGTTCATTTTTTGCTCTGGTTAAATATCGAAATTGAGACCGTCATGGCGGAATAATTTTATAAACTTTAAACCACTACCAAACCGCATATTAAATTTCTTTAAAGTCATATAATATGATATTTATTTTAAATGACATTATTATTTGTAGTCAAATCTAAATGTTCATCAAATTTTTTAAATCATTGTCTTATCTTTGTCTACAACGTGTACATATAGAGATATTTATGCAGGGCACATAACAGCGTCGATCGCCGATGGATTTCGGTCTCTCGGTGGTCACCGTTCAGTGTGGATTGTACTGTGCTTACCACCAGAGACAGGACCGTCAATTTGTACAAACAAGCAATATATATTTCGCATTGTAAGAGTCAGGTGAACGTATCTTCATTTTCTCAATTTTACAGGAGAGCAAAGATTTTGTGAAAATTCGCCTCTTCAAACGTTAGTGGCTTTTTAATAGATATAATGGTAATGGTTCATTGTTGATTATAATGATTATTTAGACAATAAATTACATTATAAATTTATCTTTATTATAAATAGAACTGATATCCGTTAAACATATTCTTGTTATTCTAAATTAAGTAAAATAACTTTTTATTATGTAAGTTTCTTACTTAAGCTTAACTATTTATAGCCCCTAATGTTTCATTTTGTCCATTGTTGATATTCAAAATCGTTTGCTTGGATTCAATTGGAAGAATCAAAAATAAATAAAACTTTAATATGGGCATTATCCATTTCATGTGATGGTATTTTGGCAAAGCCCTCAGGCGAAGGTGCCAAATGCTATATAAAATCATTGAAGGTGTGAGTCGTAAAAACAAACGGGTGAAGGATTTTAATGAAAATTCGTATTCTTGATTATTTTGTTAAATTCTAAAATTAAAATAAAACAAACAATTAAAATGTTTGCATTCAATCTTTAATATATCATTGCATATAAGATCTAGGCGCGCATTTAAAATGGGGTCATATAAACAATTAATAATATTGAAGTGTTTGTTTGTAATGTCAAAATAACAGCTTTTTACTAAATGCATATGAAAGTATATACGGTACTAATAACAATAAACCATTTTTTGTCTGTCTGTTTGCTCCGGGTAATATCCGAAACTGTTGAACCAATCTTGACGTGATTTTCACTGGCAGATAGCTGATGTCATAAGGAGTAACTTTATTTAAGAAAAATAATTAGGTATCCGAGAAAAAAAAGCATCTTTATCTTTAAAATAACCACCGCATGACCTCCGTGGGTGCCAGCAGGGTTACCACAAAACAGATATTTTGTAGCACAAGCGAGTGGAACTGCGTGTTTAGCTAGCTTATAACGAATAAATAAGATAGTTGGACGAATTGCATGTTAGTGTAATCAACTTTTGAATTTTACTCTTTAATGAAAGGTTTTAGTCTGGTATAGAGGAGTGTAAATACATCAATAAATACACAATAAATAATAAACTAACATTAGATTAGTCTGCAATGCAACGGAGACCTACTACTCTGTCAAAAAAGTACACGAAATGTTAATAAGTATCATTTTGTGTCTTAATGATCTTTTCTCGGTACTTTATTGACAAAGTAGTAGGTCTCCGTTGTGTGGATCGAAATATATTTTATCCCCTTCGAAATATGCTCCTTCAGAAACGACACACATACGCCAACGAATAATCCAACCACCAAAACATTTTTTAAACGCTTTGTCCGGAATTGAGTTTAGTTCTCGTCACGACTTCTCTTTTATATCTTCTACCGATTGAAAACGGGTTCCACGTAGTGGTCATTTGAGATTAAGAATAAGAAAGAAGTCGGCTGGAGCCATATCTGGTGAATAAGGTGATTGTTCGATGGTATTTGTAGAGTTATTGGTTAAAAATTCGTTCACAATTATGACCTTGTGCGAAGGCGCATTATCCGGATTTTTCTTTCCACAAATCAGGCCTTTTTTCATTGAATTTGCACTCTTAAACACCGAATAACGCTCAAATAATATACTGTATTTACCGTTTGACCATCCGATAAGAATTCCGAGTGCACAACATCGCGATAGTCAAAGAAAACAGTCAACATGACTTTGACTTTTGATCGACTTTTAGCGTGGTTTTTTCGGTTTCGGTTCAGTTGGAAGGCGCCACTCCGAAGCTTGTTGAATAGTTCACATGTCAACCTCGTAGACCCACGTCTCGTCACCAGTAACAATGCGTTTCGTGAATGTTGGGTCGGAATTGACTCGTTCTAGTATGTCTTCAGCGACTCTTATACGATTAAGTTTTTGGAGAGAATTCAGGTCTTTTGGACTAGCCGAGTGGCAACATGTTTCATACCCAGGTGATTATTTAAAATGATACGGATTGACTCGTGAGACACAGAAAGTTCAGCGGCTATCTCTCCCAAACTTGAATGAGGATTTTCAGTCACTTTTTCTTCACTTTTGCTATGTTAACTTCAGTTGAAGACGTTGATGGCCTACCAGGGCGAGGCAAATCTTCCAGCATATCTCGACCGCTTTTGAACGCTTTTTATCACTCACATGCACGTGTTTTAACGTACCCTAAGCTTTCTGTAACATTTTCAGTGTCTCCAAAAACGAATTTCCGTTGGAGATACAAAATTTAAGACTAACTCTGTACGATTTTTTTGTCTATTATGAAATTCGCAATATACACTGTATTAGATCTAAATGACAGATGCAACTAAAACTCCGCATCAAAATGAAAAACTGTTGTGCCAATCTAACAATAAAAATAACACAAATAATTGAATTTGGAACACTAAGCAAATCATCCATTCCCGAAATTTTTTTGAGAAACTCAAAACTTGCTAATTAATCTAACAAACTCGCATATTATCATGTCACCGCTTCTCATTTTGTATTAATTTTTTTGCCTCCAATTTTAAATAGAAAAACTTTATTTAATTGCATAATTTTATTGCATATAATTTATTTAAAGTTAGGTGAGCTTATTGACATGCATAGCAAGTACTGGTTTCTCTCTACCAAGTGTGGAAAATACTAAGATGGTGTTCGAAATATTTCATCTATGCTCTATTATTGTATATCCATTATCCAGAATTATGAAAGATCAAAGTACTTTCTACATATCATTATATATTACTTAAAAACCATTGTTTTCTAGTTCAATCTTCGTTAATATTTTTGTATTATCGAGCCAACATTGGTATTTCTAATTTATTTTATATACATGCTGTAGAAATTTCAAAATATGTAAATACATATTTACGTAATAATAATAAAATATAGTAATAAATATTACTTTTATAGATTTCATCAACATTTTAGAAAATACTTAACAATTAAACGGTTATCTGTTCGAAATGAATTTTAACGTTTTACCAAAATTATATCGCTTAGGTGACTCAATTTAGTAAGAGTAGGCATAGAACTACTAAAATTTTAATATACAACACAAAACCCGTTAAATTTTAAGCATTATGTTAAAATCTTAATCAAATGGCTAGACAGAGGCTTAAAATATTATGCATAATATGATTCCAACCCAGACACCTGCTTTCGACCTTCATTGTCCCAGAAACGAAAACTAGGTCGGCTGGAGGCTGCCAGACAATCACAATTTTAAATGAGACCCTAAATTTTGGGGAGACAGGCTTTAAAATACATAGCTATTATTGCATAGGTATTTAATAATGCCCAACGAAGTTTACCATTCACCAAGATTTCTATGGACATATTTCTAACATACGCTTTTGTTGTATTTAGTTTTCTTATGTATAAAAATATTCATCGTTCATCTATTATACCCTATATTATACCTTACCCTTATATTATACCTATTATAAAGAGAAGAAATTAGTGAATAAGTTTGTAGGAGGTGATCTCTGGAACAATTTTTTTATCCAAACACAACAGCGACCACCAAGAGATCGAAATCCATCGGCGGTCGCCACTGTTATGCAGACCTGCATAAATATCTCTTCACGTTATGCTTGAAGGGCCCAATGTCGTAAGAACCAGGAAACACATTGACCGGGATATGGTTCCTGGATATGTTTGGCAATTCATTATAATGCATCATTAACACAGAGATCTAATCATTAACAATGCAGACAAGCTGTCCAGAGCAACCAGGAGACATTTTGAGGATACATCCCAGAAATGCGAACAGTATTCCATACATGACTGCACTTGTGCCTTGTAAAGAAGATGCAGTTGACCGGGCGTGAAAAACCATCGCACACTGTTCAGGATTCCGAGTCTCCTAGATGTAGTGGAGATGACACTCCCGATGTAATCCCTGGAGTTGAGGTTCTTGCGAATATCCACACCTAGGATATTGACGCTATCACGCATTTCTAGCGAAACGTTCTGAAGAGTGGGGAGGAGGGAAACCGGGAATTCTACACAGATCCGTACTTAACAATTCTTTCTCTGATTGTAAGCTACATTATGCTGTATTATTACGTATTACTTAAATTGTATTTAACGGGTACAAAGTTGCGAGCGGGTGCTACTGCTAGTAATATATAATTTTCTCATCTTAGTAAAGCTAGAAAACATTTCAAGTTATAATAATTACTAATTTTTAATTGTTTGATTATAGATACTTATTTATTATGTGTGTAAACATAAAATATAATTGTTAAAATATGTTAATTTGTCAGGTTTTTATTTTGTTGTAGCGGAAGCTTATTTTGTAGGTACTGTTGTAATTTGAAACGCGATGAAATTCCTCGATAACCGCCTAACTGCCTAACTTGATAACTGCCTCGTTAGCCTAGTGGTCGTAAGCGTGGCTGCTATGAGCGAAGTTCTGGGTTCGAATCCCAGGTCGAGCAAAGTGTTATTGGTTTTTTCCTATGAAATTCTCAATAGCAACTCGGAGTTTGGTTTTGTGCCCGATTAATGGCAATAGGCTCGCCCTTTATTACATGGGACCTAAAAACATACTCGTCGAACTGTGGGTGTACACCTCTGCCTAACTCTTTGGGGAATACAGGCGTGATGGTATGTGAAACGAAAAAGCGACAAACATACATTTATAGAATTTATCCTGCGAGAAAATGAGATAGAATAATTATACACGGTTAATACAAGACCTGACTTTCACGACTATGATCGTCGTCGAATTGGTCTAGCGGTGTGACGATTAGACTTGTACGCACTGTTGTATGTACAGCATGAGTGGTTGATATTATGAGTCCCGCTGGTTTAGGATTTTTAAAAAGAGATTTTAAAGAAGATTTTTATTTTCACAAGGCTTCACTTCTAGCACGTGTAAACTGCACATATCTTTTTTTTAATGTACAGGACAAGAAGGAGCAAACAGGCATGCAGTTCGCCTAATTGAAGGTGATGACTGCAGTCAATAGCTATATGTTTATAACCAACCTCAAAAATCGCAGTTCTAATTCAGGCAAGTCAATAAGAGGTTGCTGCTAGTCTGAAAACTGCGTTGAAACGCTTCTTATGAGAGCTGGAAGCCTTGTGTTCCAGCCAGAGCCTCTAGACCGGAATACACGAGCGTGGGCACTTCTGCTTTGGAGCAAAAAAAGGCTTTAATTGCTTGCACAGATTTAATTGCTAATATTATGAATATAGCTAAAAGTGTGGAATTTCAGAAATTAAAAAAATTGTGACACCCTGCCTAACTCACTCAAAGTCTTCAATGTTAAATTTTATCCAAATTCCTATCTTATATTAACTGCCTCTTTTATTAGTCTTAAAAGTTGATCATTAAGTTGTTCTTTGGTATATTTATTCAATTTTTTTAAATCTTTCGTTACTACTCAGCTACAGTGTAAAAGGAATGATGATTCAGTAAACCAGTCAGACCCAGTAATTATATATTATATGTTATATATAAGTATATAGATAACCATCTTCAATAAATAAGCTATTATGCAATTCAAAAATTTTTTTTTCAATCTGACTGGTAATTCCAGAGATCAGAGCGTTCAAACAAATTTTCTCTCGAGCTTTATAATATTAGACTAAGTAATTTTAGAGACAAAATTGAATGTAATACATATATGTACGTTAACAAATATTGTTAGATATATTTTGAAGTTAAATTAATAAACGTATTATAGAAAAAATATTCATAGTATAGTAAAGTTAACAATAATAAACAAAATACGGTTAGACAGCTTAGTCATATATTTAAAAAAATCCTGTTCTTAATTCATCGGTTTGAAAATAATTACGTAAATTATATGGAAACTTTATCGCTGTTCATTACAGAAATATGGCATACTGTTTATCTTGAAATAATGCTGTGTTGCCAAGAATAATAGACACTTTGAGTAAATCACATGTCTACAATAGCTATATTATTATTACGTAAACGGCCGCGCCGGATGTTGTGTTTGAAAATGATTTGTGAGCGGAACGGATTGAAACAAGCGTTGCGTATATTATCAAAGTCGGACAGTTTTAGAAGAGTCTATTCTGGACCCATTCATGTGTCCGCAAATATTCATGCGGCTATCACGAATCGAGTAGCTGTACCACAACTCCACAACCAATGATCTATTTAAAGCGTTGTCCGCACTTGACTTGGGATTTGTTTGATTTTGTCGTCCGTTTAGACTACGTTCGATAATTGTTCGAACAATATTTTATGTACATTACGTATAATGATATTACGAGTTTATCTCTACAATTAGAATGCCCATTGAGGTTATGAACCCTTATTGTGTTATTGTATTCATATTGTGAGTATGAATACCAGACGGAACTGAGTTTAATGATCATGTGTAACAGTGTAACGCCTTCAAACCTGTCACGAAAATTTAGATAAATATTTATTTACTTAAACAATTATCAATAGATATCTATAGTGGTTGTTAGAAAACGATAGTCTTACGAATGATATTAGCGACAATATAGCACTAAGCTCATTAGTCACGTCTTAGGATGTGGATTTAAAACCTACAATTAATCTAACATATCTGTGAGACGAAAAACATTCCGATAAAACTATAGCTTGATTTAGATCCTGATTAGTTACGTTCCTTAACAAGATATTGAGCACTATTCGAGCGCTTCTCTGGTTAGTTAGTTGCCTTTGACAATCCTCGGCACTCGAAGTAAACAAAATGTAAATAAAATTGCTACTAACGCGAGTCATGTTATTAACAAGATATTGAGCCTATTTGAGCGTTCCTCTGAAAGGCTATCCTCCGTGCGACAATATGAAACTAAATCCAGCATTAATATATGTGTTCCGGCAACTGCCGGAAAGTCGGTCAAATTATTGGATTAATATTTTAAAATCTCCAACAGGCATAATTGTCATGAAATTCCTACCTATGAAAAACGGTGCTATAGTATTAGCCTATAGGTATTATGAATACATCAGAGACGAATTTATGTTGCTAAGCTACTAGTAGGTATGTACTCCGCCAATAAATAAACAGTTATTCAATATAATAATATGTCTATTATATTATTATTATTATATTTGGTAAGACACACTAGCAGCTAATTAGCTGATGCGTGCGTATCAAATAGCTTGGAGATATCTTCCTTGTCCAATCTGCTCTTAAAGGAGGTTATGGTAGGAGCCATCACAACTTTTTCTGGAAGTTTGTTCCATGCTGTGACCACTCTGTTAGGCAAGAACTGCTTCATTGGGTTTCTTTTTGCTGGGAATTCCCAAAGTTTCAAGGGATGACCTCGTAGGTGTTTATTTTCATTTGACTTAAACATATCTTTAAGGCTGGGCACATCGTAATAATTAGTGAGGATTTTATAAGTTTCGATTAACCTGCCCCTTTGTCTACGGTGTTCTAGTGTGGTAAGGCCAAGGTTTATGAGGCGCTGTTCATAGGGTAAGTTACGCATTGCATACACCATCTTAGTAGCCCTTCTCTGTACATTTTCAATGAGCTTAATGTCTTTTTTTAAGTAGGGATCCCAGATAATATAAGCATGTTCAAGAAGTGGTCTAATATAGGTCTTGTATAACTTTATAAAAGTTTTAGCTGTTAGGAATTTAAATGCCTTGCGAATGATATAAAGGATCGAATTAGTTTTCTTCACAACCCCAAGCACATGAGTTCCCCATTTAAGATCTTTGGATACTGTAACTCCCAAGTCCCTTTGTGTTTCAACTGTGGTTAATTGTTCACCACCAAGATAGTATATCTGACAAGGATTATTACTACCAATGTGAAAAAAAAAACCTATGTAGGTACTTACTTCATGCCCCAATAAATTCAATATGATTTAGCATTAATAAGTATTAGAAATATATTTTACACTTCCTTTGCTAAGTCAAACCGGACAGACTACTACCAGTAGTAATAATATAATATACCATCACCCCTGTATACCCGAAGGGTTAGGCATAGGTGTATTAATGTACACCCACAGTTCGCCGGGAATGTCTTTAGGTCCCATGCAATAGGGGACGAGCCTATTGCCTTTAGTCGAGCACAAAGCCAAACTCCGGGCTGCTACTGAGAATTTCATAGAAAAACAAAATAACACTTTGCTTGACCTGGGAGTCGAACCCAGGGCTTCGAGCATAGCATATTAATTTCATATTAAAATTTCACTTCCAATAGTATTCAGGGGTCCTAGTCAAGTTGCCTTTCTACAATCGTTAACCCTAGGAGAAAAGGAAAAAAATGATGGAATTGACATATCTGATCACGTGATTTCAGTTCCATACATTTTTCGTTTTCTCCTAGCATTAACGATTGTAGAAAGACAACTTGGCCAGGCCCTTATGAGTTGCAAACTAGATAGGATAGTCACAGATGTGACTCACCTCAGATAGAAGTGTAGTATTGTTTTTTAAAATTAATTATAAATTTAGCGTTTGGTTAGCGGATGTTAAATGAGCATGTAGCCCTAGATGGTAGCACGCTAACTCTAGAGGGCGACTTGCTCTGAAGTCAGCTGCCGCAAAACCTATAGTTGCTTGGCGACTCTTTTTCCACTTGATAGAGGTAACTAAGTGCCTAATTTCTTTGGAAATTTCTCTCTATTTAGGGCATCCGACTGGTGAAATACTTCCATCCTACTGAAGATCGCAGCCAAATAACCTTGTGTTCTGATCCTACGATAAATAGGATTTCCAGAGCTCTTTTGGGTAGTGAGGTGCAACGCTCTAGTGATACTTATGGTTATTACAAGCATCCATAGGGTACGGTATCCGCTTACCGTCAGGCGGGCTGTATGCTTGTTTACCACTTTAGTTATATAAAAAAGTTAGTTAGGCGGGCCTCACAAAAACCCACCTAACATGCACCATGCTATGATTTTATTACGATGTTTTCCTTCACGGGAAACCTGTTCAACGCCACCTGCACCCTACCCTAACCTACTACCTAACCCTACAACGCTACCCTACTACTAGCTCTGTACCATGACTGCATCAATATGAAGTAAGTAGAATATAAATAGTCATGGATTATAGAGATCATTTATTACTATATGAACTGAATATTAGTTTCCCCTAATCCGATCTATAAAATATATTTCAATAGAAATAAATTTATTCGTAAATGGTGAATCACTTTATCTGACAGTGAACTTATTTGGAAAACTAATAATATTCTTGAATCAGTGTCGAAGAGCGACCGGTGCGCAGTGCCGAGGTGCTGAGGTGCCGCTGTGGCGTGATACAGCACAAATCGGGAATCTGGGCAAGCGTAGTGTAAATAAATATGTTTTTAAAAGTCGTACGTGTTAGATAATAGTTTATGACTCATTCTATTTTTTTTTTACTTTTGTGTAGTTTTACTGTAAACTATCTTACTATCTATTCGAAGACATCTATCTATATATTCTAGTAAGACAAGCCTCGTGGCGCAGTTGTAGTACAGTGTGCAATGAAGATAATTGTCAGTTGTGTGTCCGGGTGTTGATCAACTGTTATATCAACTATTTAGTTACTATAATACAAGCTTTGCTAGTTTGGAATGAAATGGCAATGTGTAAAATGGTGTCCCATATTTAATATATTTACTCAAAATTATCTACACTTATAAATAAACATTATTTAATAAAAAATGGACCTAAGCCTTTGATTAACCATAAGCCTACGCTGCATCGAAACCAATCATTATATTCTAAGGAGTCTAAAAGGCTTAAACTTTATAATATATATTTCGTTGCTAGAAAATTATTGTTGTTTCTCTTTTGGAAGTACATATACATCAATCCAAATGGACATAATATATTAGAATAATTACTAATAAATTAAATTAATTTTATCGCGAGGAATGTCGTCCCTTTTTAATAATGGATTAATCATTGACTCGATTTCTAGTTCATTATTATTGTGTTTTAGATAGTATAAAAAATATAAATAATATTATAATAGTAACAAGGTATTAATAATTAAAGTAGTACTTATTTCCAAGAGTATTGAATTTATTTTGTATTTTTTGATAGACAATAAGTACGACTCACTGCCGTTCTGTAATATAAATACAAAAATCAATGTTAAAATATGTATTATAATACTTTTATTATTTCAAACTATCGTCAATTACTCTACTAAGCTGTCGCGATTAAACTCGGCGCGTAATTTTGCGTGTGCATCCGTGAAACGTAATGCCTATTGTATACTTTTAATAAGTTATCTTAAATGTATTACCTATGTAAGTAATTATTTTATACTAATACACGTGTCTTCATTATTTAGACGTTAGTAAATTTAAGTGGCTAGTTTTTTAATTGTAACCGTGACGAGTCCGTACGATCCGCTGAGCCGGATCTCATTTCGTGTCCAAAATGTGGCGCCAGAGCTGACGGAACCAGCGCTTGATAATTATTTATACAGATATATAAGGTTCATCACACACATACGTTCAACATTATGCGCGTTTTATAATATTAAAATGTAAAAATAATATCTTTTCAATTACAAATTGTATATTTAAGCGTATGGTGAACTCGTATATAATTTATTCTTTATTTTTTATTAAGGGTTATTAGGTTAACAGTAATTGTGTTGTATAAGTGTCTACGCATTAGCCTAAATGGATGTTTTAACTATCTATAAGACTCAATAAAAATGGATTAATTAAGACTAAATTCAGTTGAAATCAAATTTAGTTTAACATTTTTTTCTATTCATGTCAGTTAAATGTCTTGGGCATTCTGTAGTCTACCCGAGCACAGACACGGGCACAACTAGTTTCATATAAAAGTCCAAAAGTTATATATTGGGGATAACATGAAAAGAATATTTATGTTAAAAGATGGTACAATAATGTAATATAAACATGCATTAAGTAATATAAAAAGTACGAAACCCTCAGAGCGCGAGTTATACTTGCTACTTGTCTGTTTTTTTTTTTCAAAATAACAATATTTTGCTTATCATTCAAACAAGACAACAATATAATTTATATTAAAGTATTTTATTTATCATTAGATATACATGAACTTGCGATAACATACGTAAATTTATCTGAAGATATAGGGCTTGATCTCATACCTTGTATATCCATGCACAGCCGCTGCCCCGCGTCCCGCTGTCGTTAGAGATGGTCGCGCATATAGCGGTTAGGCTTCAGTATATTAGAAAAATGAATCGAGATAAATACAGCTTTTTCAAAAGAAAGCCATAGTAAATCGGTGCACGGGAGTAAAGTTGGGAATGTTTGAGCTCTCACCTAGCCCGTATGTAATTTTAACATTTCTGTTCAGTTTTGTTCAGTTCAGAGGTAGTATAAATACTAATATATAGTTATAGTTACAAGTACAGATTTTTCTGTACGTATTTATTGAAATCCGGTATTCGAATTTTATATTTTTATTTACCAGTCAAGATAATATGCAAGGTTTATTGGAACAGTTATTTTTATAAGCACTGCTATTAAAAACTAAATTAAAGCTATATTAAAACGAGTTTTTAAAGAGTGAACAGTCGCGTCGTGCGGCCGCGGCTGCGATAGACATCCGTGTGGTGCAACCCTTAGGTACATACCTCTATTCTCAATCGGAGTCAACGCCCGCGCAATACTGCGCTCGACACCAAAATCATATTGAAACGTATTTGCATTTTTGTTGGATCACTGACAGATGCCGAATATTCAGGATTATATGTACTGCATTAATAGAGTCGTGGTTTATTTCAAACAAAACAAGTGATTACGTAACTGTCTGAAAATTTATAAGGCGGCAACACGATCAATGGTGCAATTCATCAAACGTTAAACTAAGCTGTAAAGGCTACAACCAGTTATATATCTAGATCTTACATACCTACTAGTATCGTTACATTTCAAATAGTTTTACCTAATGAGATTTTGAAAATAGAAATTAATGTAAGTAAAAATATACCTAGAAATTTGTGCCGTATTTATTTTGGAGAACGGTGAAACGCCGTCGATTCTTATAAACGGATACTGTTTTTTAAATGGAGGCCCTTAAATTTTTGTACTGTGGTTTACAATAATGTGATTACAGTTTGTTTACCAAGCTCATAGAAAAAATAACAAACCTTTAATATAAACTAAAAGTTAAAAGAATAACTTTTAACAAAAAAGAAAACTAGCGTTAATGATTTTGTGGAGTCCCCTTGGTCGAAGTCGAATATCTAATGCCAACAAAATTCCTTAAAAACCTCCTTTTTTTTTAAGTAGATTAAAAAGTGAAAAATACTGTACATAAGCATTACGTTAAATTTGTCGTGTAATACTTTTTTCTTCAAATGGCTGTTCGTGAAATAGAAGTGTCTTTAGGTAATCATCATGAAACCTGTTCGAAACGAGATCTAGCATCGTCATACAAAAGTAAAGTCGACATTAGGCCGCGGCCCGGTTGAACCGGAGTGAGCGCAGTCGTAGCCGGGACGGGACACACATTGAAAAATAGTGTCTGGCGATCGTCTAGTGCGCCTTCGGCAACCCGCTAACTCGTGACTCACGCGCAGGCATCCGACCCAATACGCCATTCGTCAATGTTGCCAACATAATAATCTATAATACCTATTATGCGTAATTTAACATTGACACATTCAAACACTGCTATTATTTAATTGGCTTTTGATTTAGAATCAGCAACAACTCGGAAAATATATTGCTCCTTTGGTAAGACAAGGGCATAATTGCACTTTTTGTAATTTTTCATTGAAGACATTTGTTCTGCTAATATGTATTGCTCTAAAGTAAATATTGTTCTTTGCCTTACACTTTTTAGAAGCATTTTTGTTCCTCCAGATAAAATGTTTTTAAAGAACTGAGGCGTTGGTAGAGTTAACTTTTTACGTATTTTTAACAATTGTGCCCTTCTACCGATGGTGCCCATTGTCTCCTTGTGCGTTATGAGAATTTATTTTAGGGATATTATGGTAAATAATAAAATCATAATAAACCAGCCAATTGTAATCTAGCCATTGAGTTTACAAATAATTTAATATACAATCAACTCAATTTTCAATCCAAAGCAAAGAAAGAAGTAAATATTTTGATTTTTTATTAATGCTGCTTGATAATATTATTTATTCTTCATGCGAGAATTGTAATATCCCTAATACGGAGCCAAGAAATCACTGAATAGATTCTTCCTGAGATGAATTTTTGTATGATGAACACAATTATCATTTCTGAAATAGGGTGTTTTCTATTATATATTTTGACTAGCTGTGCCCTCGGCTGTGCTCGCGTCCACTACAGAATGTCTTAGATTGGGCGCACGCACTAATCAAACTCCCTGTTATTTTAAAGACAAAAATGCTTATTGTGTGTTGTGTGTAATTATTTAGTACATTAATTTGACATATATTTTATAGTTTACTCTGCATAAGCCATTTAATCGCCCGATTTGTTTGATCATGACGGTTTTATTTTTATTTTCACGGAATCCTATACCATTTCCATTTCTTTATTTTCTCGATGACAGCTCCTGTGAAAACTTGAACGAGCGTCTTTTTTAAATTATGTATGCATTATTTTATAAAAATATGACGTTTACATCCGTACAAGGTTATACCAGAGTCGGAGAAACTGATAGGGATGGAGTTATATCGATAAACGTAACACGATAACAGACCCGATTTTTTTTTACAAAATATAAGACACTAAACTACCGCCGGAAACTTTTGTACAAATTTATTAACTAATATTATATTTCATTACAAGATGTTCTTGATTGATAATGCCAACTTCTTCAAAATTTTCGAAGCTGTTGTAAAATAAGTAGGTATTTACTATTCTTAGTTTAAAATTAAACAGAGATGAGTGACATTATTCTCCCGAATATATTTTATCACCGGTGGAAAGGATAATTAACTAACGTGTAAAGTTTGTCATAAACACGTTAGTCAATTAGCCTTTCCACCGTTATTATTATACATAGTTGGTTTTTCTACGAAAATTTGTATTTACAATCTAGATACTATTATGTTATCTAAGTGTAGTGGTAACACCACGGCCCGCTAGCTCACACGTACGTGATCCAGACGAAACACACACCTGTTTTCAATTTGTTTAGTCTGGATATCGGGAACGAACAGTTTTATTAAATCTAGTAAACTGTTTTCTTTCATACTTCGCATTATTGTAACGGTGTTTGTTGACATTGAGGAAAAACATATATTTTGTGATTCATAAAAATAACCAGATTTATTGAAAACTTAATTTTATAAGGAAAACGAGTTTACTTGTATTATTTTCTTGTACTATTTTTTTTATACTACAAAGGTGACAAACAAGCATACGGCCCGTCTGATGGTGAGCACCATAGGTAGGTGTCACTAGCGCGTTACAGACCTTGAACCCGAGGAGCTCTGGAAACCTTATTCTCCGCAGGAACAAACACAACACAAAGTTTTTTGATTGCAATCTTCTGTAGGATGGAGAAATTTTCACCAGTCGGGCTGCCCCAACTAGAGTGAAAACTCCAAAGCTGCCAAATTAATAATATCTCAAACAGACTTTCTTGCCCCATTAGTGTTTTTAAATAAATATTTAGAGATAGGCATATGAAGTACATACGAACTTCCCAACAATTGCATGGACGTTACGTGCATTTATTTGTGTTAAGCAACAAGCTGCAAATGCCCTTTATGGTTACTTATCTTGTAGCTAGTACGGTCACAGTCTAAATCTGATGCTTTAGTCACAAATACAGCGTATAGAGTTCAATATATTAATATCAAAATAATATTAATTATTAAAATATATAAATTATATAATACATTGAACTCTTCTTGATCCAAAAACCAAAAGGCTATTTTAACCAAATTATAATATCGAGCATGGACAGTCGGGTAAAATTACCATGGTTTTTGAAACAAGCATTAAGCTAGAGTACAATACACCTATTATACAAAGTTATAGGTATTATTTTCATATTTAAATATCTAGTAGTAGATGAAGACTGATGAAAGTATAGATGGATTGCGTAAGTAATGATATTCGTATAAATACTGAGACGGTATCTGATAGAGGACAGTGACGAAACAGACGCTTACAGAGACGAAAGTTAGTAGAAAATAGGAAAAGATAACGTAAAAATTCTGTTACAGCCGGGATCTGTTGGACGGGGATGGACCGCAGCGGTCGATGCAGCTCAGTTGCGTCGCTGCGCGTGACCAGAGCTGAGTGCTGCGCCGGGGCGTCGAGGTCACCGGCTGCCTGGAGCCCTAAGGACTTAGACAGCGGCGAGATATTCTTCTATAAAGCTCTGTCTGGTGGTGTACCCTGTACAGCGTGCGCTGGTGAGTTCATTTCACTCCTCTTTCTTCTTCTTTAATTTAAGAGCTCAGCTCTTGTCGGTGGTGCAGTTGCCATTGTTCCCCATCCTCTACTTTCCTTTTAACCTTTTTATATGACCACCACTCTCACTGTATTTATCACTTATTGGAGAAAGCTTCGTTTAGGTCTCCCTCTTCCTTGCATTCCTTAAAATGTTCCTTCTGAAATTGATTTTAAGAACTTGTCATGCCGAATCAGGTGTCCTATCATCTTTCCTCGTCAACCATTCTTAACACTTCCTCATTTGTAATCCTTTCTATCCAACTGATGTTCACTCTATAATTAGAAAAGTCTTTGTTAGCCATGGAAATGGTGACATCATTCTAGCTCAAGCTCAAGAATTTGCTTTTATGTTTGAAGAATTTAACCTCTAGAAGTACCAGTCAAATTAGAAAAAATGTTTTTGCATTATATAGCCTATTTATCGAGGAAGGCTTTAGGCTAAGCCGCTAAGAAGCGGAGCAGTAACCATTAACGTCAAGCAATCTTTCAAGCTGCAAGCAAGTACGGGAAATTAAAACAACGGGTGTGGTAGCGGGTAGCGAGGAGGCGTGGTGGATAACACGGCTGAAACCGTGGGACACAGCTAGTTTATTGTAAATAATTGAATAGCTTATGATTTACTAGTATAACTCTTGAAGTGTCTGTTCAAACTTCCTTAATAAATAGGTATATAATGCAATGAAGAAAACAAATAAAAAATAACAATCTCTTGAGCTTTTTATTATTAGTAATTTAGTATTGATATTTTTGTGTCTTAACTGAGAATGCGGAAAGCTCTACATTGATAATACTATATAAATAACGATTATAGAGCTCAAACGCACTTCTCATAAACGTTTAGCAAACATCATGTATTGTTTCGACTATAAATTAGAACAGTGAGTGCAACGTACGATAGATTACTTCGTTATTATTGTTCAGATTAACGAATCGCTTGCCGGCGATGTAAACTCGGATCAAGTTAAGAAAAGACGCACTTCTTGGCAAAATGACAACGTTTTTCTCAAGCGCGAAACAATTTTACAAATAAATGAGAATTCATATTGCATAAGTGCATGGGTTACACAAATAAAAATTCTGGAACACGTATGGTAACAGTGGCGAAAATAGTTCACGCTATTTTTCACTTTTATTCGATAAACGTCTTCAACAAAACTCTAAAACCTGTGTTTGTCACACTTGACAGCGTGGAAATTACCTACAAGCCTTATAAAAAAATTAAAAATTCATTCATATTATTTAGAACTAGATGGCCCGGCAGACGTTATTCTGCACTTTCTAATACTCAATAACTCGATAACAGCGCCGCGCCAATTCTCTCGATTTTTTTTCTGATAAGTTTTCCCGGACCTTTACGAACAAAAAATAAATTACGTGTATTCCATTGTTTGAATTGTGGAATATGAGCTTGATTAAAAAAGGCAATATATAGCAATTTCAGATTTAAAAAAAATAAATTCATTTTCCGGGAAACTTTTCAAATATATCATTTTCTAAAAACCTTATTACTAACAATTTTTTAAAATCACTTTATCGACTTTCAAGTGATGCGCTTACCAACGAATAGCATTTAATTTTTATTTATATAGACAAGTGTTATATTTCTTTTAAGAGTTCTGAAAAGAGCACAAGAATAAAACTAATTTCATTTTGTTGAAAGTTTAATATTTTGTTTTTCATTACATTTACTATAATATATAACGATTTTGTAGTAAGCACATAGTACGTTAGAATTAATATTCATTTTTACCCGAATGCGAAAAAGAATTGTTATGTTTTTCGAGTGTATGTAGTGTGTGGTGTTGTTAGATTCGTCTTCGTTGTGGGAATGACATAGCATAAATAATATTTAAGAAAGACGTATGGGAATCAAATTAACAAAAAATTTATTTAGTCAGGTTTTTCTTTTGCAGTCAATAATTTAGCTTGTTCAATTTATGTAGAATCGTGTGCCGGTGTATCGTGTGGAAGTGGTCGTCGATGTGTTGTGCGCAGCGGTCGTGCACGATGCGTATGCGCCGCCTCATGTCGGCGAGTAGGCGCCGTCTGCGGCAGTGACGGAAAAACCTACGTTTCGCTCTGCCGACTCCGACGGCGCGCCTGTCGTCGCCCTGCCAAGCATTTGGTTCTGGACTATCCGGGACCATGCCAAGGTAATAATTATAGCAGTTATACGTGTATATCTACATATAGGTTTTATCTCCTTGGTAGCTAGGTATTGCCAAAAGTCTAAAATCCAAAGCTCAATAAAATTCAAAATACGAAATACGTCGAGTACATCTAGTAACTATAAATAATGAAGCATACTATGATAGCGTATGTGGTTACCGCGTAGATCGAGGTGAGTTCGAATCTCTGTAATAAGTCGGAACGTTCGGCGAAAGTAAATATCGTGATGAAATCATATCTTGGTGCACAAAATGCACTATTTGAAATACCCGCCTAGCTAGCGACCACCCTCAAATTTAAATCTGTCACCAAACATCTATAAGTGTGTTCCGCCAGCTGCATGTGCTACGCTTAATGTGTTACCATTTCGGACCGCATCGTCACTTAACATAACGTGAGATTATGGTTAAACTTCAAACTTATAGAGCATAAACTATTAAATACAATATTTAGAGAGTGCATTCTGGACCAGACCTGCGACAACTGACAAGTACGCGAGCAAGATCCGCCCGATTTTTAATTTGACGTGTGGCGCTGGCAATACACCCGACGATACTTGTCGGAGCCTACAAAAACCGGAGTCGGATAAATGTGAACAACTTCTTAAAAAATGTTTTTCCATTAGAGCTCCCGACATTTTGCCGGATCCGACACCCGACAAATGGGAACGGGCAGTTATTGTTAAGTAATTTTTAAAATACATATATAGAATGTCAATTAAAGCTTTATAGCGTCAACTATACAAGCACTATATATTATTAACAATTGCATCATTAAAAATACATTAATTTTAATAAAGGCGTAAAAAACATATTAAATACATATTACACAATCGCAGTCACCGTACAATATATTAGATATCTCTCGCAGCTGTGTGTGTATACGCGGCTTATTAATATGTCTGTTCCTTCCTATGTATGAAGACAATTATTTTAGTCCGCATAGTAACAACACCGTCATCTATCATTTGCAGTGCAGTTAGTAACAGTCTAAGCAATTACATAATGTAGAAACACGCAGTATCGATGCTTGTAGTGCCTTCCAACCTCACCACTTCATTATCGACGCGTTGAAGCTTGACCAGCTCGTAAAACGTGAGTTATTAATATCGCTTCCATGTATAAATTAATTGTAATAACAAACACTGAATTATTAGGTACATAACAATTCGTAGACAAGAAATTATGACAGTAGGTAATTATTTTATTTATCCGTCTACTAATATTTGCTTAACATTTCTTGTATCGGATATACATATAAATACAACAGCAGGTAACGATTAAAACTAAACAGGAATTAAATTTCAAGAAAAACTATTATGCCAGTAAGTAGTACATGTATCGACACCCATTATAAATAACATACAATAAAAATATAACTACATATACGCTAAGCAATTACAGAAAAACACTCTATATTTTAGTTTTACATCGTAGTTTTATTTCTACGTTTAATAGATCCATTTTTAAAAGCTTTTTTACTTAACTAAAATAGTCATCTATGCCATAAATAAAATAAAAGTGTCTCTTTATAATGTCAAAATCACAGCTTTTTACTAAATGCATATGAAAGCATAAACGGTAATTATAGCAAAAAAAATCTTTTTTTTGTATGTCTGTTTGTTCCGGCTAATCTGCGAAACGGTTAGACCGATTTTGACAGGATTTTCACTGACAGATATCTGATTTTAGCGCTTTTGAGCGACGCCGCGCCGCGCTCCAACGTGATTGGAAGCGGCGTCACCACAATACCGACAACATTCTGTAGTCCACGCGAACGGAGCCGCGGGTGGAATTAGTAAATAAATAAATAAAAAATATTTCATTTATATTATCATCCTTAATTAATAATTTTTATATTGATTCGAAAGATCTTTAAAAATAGGTATTATTTATTACCCAATAACCTACCTACATTTGAAGATGATGCCAAAAAAAATCATGAAGTTGATTTTTTTTTAAACAGCTCTTCTTAAACCCCTGGCTAAATGACTACGATGTTATTCATATTGAGAATTGATATATTACATTATTTACTTTTACAATAATCACAGATAGATTTTTCAGTAATGTATAAAAATGTACCGATCAATTCTAAGATTCCGTCGCGTCGCGTCGGTTGGTAAATCACATTATTGTCAAGAAGTCGAATAACAGAAAGTTGAATATCTTACAATTCTGAGCACAATAGGATCATTTGCGGCATTCGTGGTAATGGTATGCAATGCTTTCAGTTTGTGCCAAGCCTACAAACGTGTTTTGTTGCGGCCTGTGTTAGACTGAATTATGGACTCGTCCCAAGACGTGCAAATTTAGGAGTTAGAACTATGCGGTTGAAACATTTGCTTTTGTTACTTACAAACGTATTTTCGTAACACGATATTGCTTGTCTAACATTTAACATTACTTTGAACAGTATTATATTAATTTTATTGACTGATCAAATTCTTTTAAAATTAGTTAAATTTATAGGAAGCCAGACTGCCAGACAGCCAAAGATTTAAAAATATTAAGTACAGCCTTAGATAAGACATAGATGGTAAAATTGTAATTTACAACGTGCTGTCAATGATTTTGTCTAAGCTAAAAATCGGTTTATATTTAATTAAATTTTAAAAACTTTGAAATTCATTTTTTTACGATTCCTAAAAGTATTATTGATAATTCTCACAGCCCATTATTCCTGGAATGGTTTATACACTTCTCGTGTACAAAATTTCAACAAAATCGGTCAAGAATTAACGAAAATATATACTTTTGTTTTTTTTTTTGCGATTTCTATAAGTAATATTGAAATTTCTCATACTCAATCAATTGACTAATGACATAGATAAGCATCACGTGCACAAAATTTCATAAAAATCGGTCAGGCCGTTTTAAAATTAAATACCGACATATCTTCAGACCTTCAGAAAACATAAAATTATTCACATTAACGATACACGTGAACAATGACACCACGCTGGCTATAACGCCTTTTCTCAAGGCTTCATAATATGCAGGCGCACACACAGTACAAAGAGACCGAGATAATAGTAAACACTGTATAATGTAATGTATCTCATTCTCTCGGAGGCTAAATCCAATTTTATGTCGCTTTTTCGTTTCATACAGTTTCAAATCAGACCGGTGCTAAAAAAGTATTAACATCAAAAAAATATATTCTAAACGGATATTAGTATTTAAGTGCCCTGGTTAGAAATAGCATATCCATATAAGTGTAAATAGGTGAATGTAATAACAGTTGTAATAAATTGAAATGTACCCGCATCGTTTCAACAACATCAACTTAAGCCGAGTGTAATAAATAAAACTTGTCTGAATTTACATATTTGACGGTAAAGCGTTCATTTACTTGCATGGGCTAGCCCTCAGATGTTATATCAATATTCTACAGTCATTTCTAGTTACCGTTAATACAGGTAATCTTTGAAAGAAAATGTCAGCGTTAATTTCAAGCTATCGATACCGGTTTCCTGTCTATCGATCTACTTATTAAGTATACTTGTGTAATACATATAATAAAATTGAAGTGTCTGTTTGTAATATTAAAATAACAGCTTTTTACTAAATGCATAATATGGTATATACCATACTTACACCAATTTTTTATATTCTTGTCTGTTTGTTCCGGGTAATCTCCGAAACTGTTGAACCGATTCTGACGGGAATTTCATTGGCAGATATCTGATGTTATAAGGAGTAACTTAGGTTTCCTTTTATTTTAGAAACAGATTAAGGTTCCGCGCAAATAAAAAAATATGATCATGGTGAATCAACTGAGGTGCTTAAATGGCTTATGCACAGTAAACCATGAGAGATTTCAAAATAATGTAAGTACTACATAATTGTAGTACATTAAAAAGACCTACAAAAAGTAAGCAGAGCATATATAATAATAATAAGACACAATGTATCCATACCCACCAACAATTCTGTAGGCTACAAGGGTGGTTTCAAAAATGCGGCGTAAAAAATTTGCAATGATATACCTCCTCCTTTGCGTTTTAAAGGTAATTTCGCTTTCAAGAGGCATCTCAAAATAATAGCCTTAGAGAGGCAAAAATTAATATACTAAATTATTATTTATAACTCTATCGACCGCATACAAAATTTGATTTAATTCTTGGCAGACAGTAATTTCCAGGCTTGTTTACTTATTCTACTAGGTAAGTACCTAGTACTAAATATAAGTATATTACTTTTTTTTTATTTTGTTGTTGCTACCATAAGAAAGCAGATGGTAAATTAAAATCGAGCACGTTATCTCTATGAGACTTTTTAAATTATTGCCATTTAAACATGAAGGTTTGGTTGAAAAACAGTGTCGTCTGGTGATTTTCCTAACGGGCGACAAAAAGCTGATGCCAAATCTTTTTGTCGCATCGTCTATTTTTCTTGAATTTGTTTTTAATACATACTTTATGTTTTATTAGGTTTTTTTTTATTTAATTTTTTTGTTTTTTGTTTATGTATCTTTGTGACAATAAATAATTTTTCTTCCTTTCATAAGTCTGTCTTCTAAGGGTCACCCACAATAATGATTTTTTTCACTAAAATTTTTAAAATAACCGCGGGCATGGATAGTTTGATTCGCGCATGTGATTGTTCGACGGCATTCTGTAATCCACGCGAGCGAAGCCGCGATTACAGCTAGTTATAAATATTTCTAGAGTTACTTCAATATCAGTAATTTAACGCACGATTTGCTCTTCTAATGCAAAGTAGGAGTCCGTTATAAGACAGTATTTTATCTTCTTAATCGTTTACTATCTTGCTTTTATTAGACTGATTATTTAAAACTGATCGTAGTTGCTCTTAAGATGAGCGATTGGGAACCGCAGGATGGCGCAGAGATGACAATTGAGAGTGCATATAAAGGCCACGTTGAACAGAAAGCTATAACACAACCTCTTATCTTACACACACAATATAGTCTAGTCAACAAGTTAAAAACGCGTTAACTCTTGTAACCCTCCTTGGGACGTATTAAATATGGAAAGCCATAATACACACCCGGGAGCCGAAAATTTGCCAGTCTTACTTTGTATGTTGCGATTGGTGAAGTAAACAGTGTGTCTAACTTACCAGTGTCCAAAAGTAACAATCGGCGACAGAGCCCGGTTATTTTAGATACTAGACACAGAAACCACGTTTTTCTGTAACGGTACCCTGTGTGAAACACAATTTGAAAAGTTCAAATACTAAAACTCGACTAAGAGAAATACCGCACTCTGAAATGTACAATCTATATTTTTTCAATTAAATGTGCTCATTAACCTTTTCATTGATATCAAACGTGGCAAATAAAAAAAAAACAATTTTAATACAAACCTATATTTCCTCTTGAGGGCGCCATATTGAATTCAGTGTGATGTCACATATGTTATAAACAGCGGACGATTAATAAGCCGCTTCTAACGATGCCTCATTTGTCAAATTATGATACGTATGTAGTTTAGAAGATATGTGGGAACAAATGAACATACATACATAACTTGCTGAAATCTCTCTATTTGGTTTCGCCGTAGTCGGGTAAAAGTGTCTACGTTTCTAAATCGTATGCTGTCCGTGGTGCGACAGTTCATAAAGCGAAGCAATTACATTAGTCGCGAAACCGGCCGCGGTCGGAGACTGGTCTGCACGTACCATGACGTCGCGGCACGGCGCGGCGCTGATGCAGCCACTAGCCAGGCTTGATGCCTCTACCGTTGCATTTTTACACACACAACTGTGTAATTCAATGGGATGAGAAAAATTACGTCTCGACACGTCGAATATTTGTGTGATTCACGATTGTTTGTATAAAATATTGAACTCTGTTGATTAATATCTCAAGTCCGGTGAAGCTGTAAAAGCCGCAACGGCTTTAGGGCCCCTAAGGCTAACAGTGTAGTCAGTTCAAAAAAAAAAAAAAAAGATTAATATCAACGTATGTCGTATTATTAAAGTAAACTTGACTGATACAACATTTGTTAGAGTTTATGTTTAGATCATAGATTCGCGAGCTACGACCAATAATTTATATATGGTTTTTTTTTTACTGTATTGGGTATGGATAGACCCCCACTAAACACTAAACAGTTTTATTAAAAAATTCCAAAGACAAGTGAACATCGTTTTTATAAGGTCATCCCATAATCGATCCCGAACTTTCCCATGATTGATGCAAGTAATCATGAAATTCTGTGAATTTAGCTCCATATCTTTATCAAATTCTTGTAGAAATATTTACTTATTCGTTTATAATAAATAAGTATTATGCAAGTACAAATGCATTATCATATTTCATTATTCTCTTTATAGAAAGAAAGTCAAAGTTTTCGTCACGACTTGCTTAAATGGAATTCACTGTTTTGTCGACGCCCTTTACAACTCGCGGACCCCCAAATTTTGTTTTTACTTACGTAGACCCCTTGCAGATGGAAATCGACCACCAGGGGTCCACATACACCACTTTGGCGACCTATGGTTTAGATAAAGTATGGTACGTACTATTATGGTCCAATTAAAAATATAAATGTGATTTTCAGATATTAAAAGGGAACTTTATAGTGGAGAAGTAGAGCACAAAGAAATTTCTTTTGAGATTTATCTCTACTTTGTACCCCAAGTGCACGACTGGTGAATTACCTCCACCCTACATAAAAAGTTAGCCTTGTGTTGTATTCCTGCCTTGAGTAGAGTTCTAGAAATCCTTTGGTTCAAGGTTGGCAACACTTTAGTTATAACTCTGATGTTACAATTATCCACATGCTACGGTAACGGCAGGTTTACAATCAGGCGGACTGTACACTTGTTTGTCACCTTAGTTATATAAAAAATAGATCTTCCAAGCATTTACCTATTCTTGTATTTTTATTTATTTCTAAAAAAGGCTGAATACTTGTCCTAGGTAAATACATATGTACTAATAAGTAGATATATAAGTGTTCATCGATCACGCTTCTGCACATGTAAAAAGACCTAATAAGAACCTTAACTGAACTTTTAACATAGAGCCAAACATAACATGGTTTTGTTTTCTATATATCTATAGTTCCTAGAAAAAAAGAGCAGAATATCGTGACGCGTGAAAAAATGCCGTCACTGATGGTAGTAAAGTCCACATCTAGTTTATATTAAAATCTATCTTTGAAGTGGGTTTTAAGGCATTTTAAACATTTTGCAAATCCTGTACCGAAACATAATTGTTTGCGTGTAGTCAGTGTAACCGTTTGAAAAATCACCAAAAAAAGTAATTGGGAAAAAGTATTCGTAGATAATCAAATGCCAATAATGACAACGTTGTTACTTCAAAATGTATAAATTCGTTTGATATAATTGTGTATTATCATTGTCATGCTGGCTTGCATTAAAAACTCTTTTAACACTTGAAGAACCCGACGTTGTAATACAGAAAAACACACTGGCCGGAAAAGGTTCCTCGGTTTCACGGTACAACAAAGATAAGACTTGCATGGTTGTACGGCATTTTCTAATGCCCGCCTGACTAGCAACAACCCTTAAGTTGAAAATATGTCGCCAAGCACCTATAGGTGTGTTCCGGCAGCTGCACTAAAAGGCCAGTTCCCCCACTAGGCTTAGCGTGTCCACCATTGTACCTAATATATTAAACGGCATAGTAACTTATATATTTGCATATCTCAATAACAAAATACAAAACGCATTGTCACCTTCGCATTCTAAAGTCGTCTGATCCGTCATAACCGCAGTCGGCCCTTCCGACCCAGACGACCTCGTTCCATATAATGAATAGTATTTTGCGATAACACCGCACCGTGCCGCGCCGCCACAACACCTCATCGTGTTTTACGACTGCATACAATTAAAACCGCACCGCGAATTCTTACATATATTGAAGCCCTTGCAAAATCAAAAATATTTAGTTGATTCGGCCCTAAGAAGATAAGAAGAAAATGCAGTCATCGAGAAGAGCCAGCAAGAAACTCGATCGGGTTTATCGATATTTAAAAAAAAATTATGCTATAGGCATTATTTACAGTTATAATTTTTAGTACATATATGACTATGGAGTAACTTCCAGACATAACTATAATTTATGTAATGATCCACATTGTAATACTTTTTCAACTATAAAAGTTGCTTTACGTGATTCTTGAACTTATTATCTCTCAAATTGGTAATTAGCTTAGAAAACGTATTTTATAAGAAACTTAGTAAGACTAAGTCTAAAAGATAAAATAGCCTCTGTCATCTCTTTGTAATATCAAAATAACAGCTTTTTACTAAATGCATATAAATGTTTAACAAAAAAACAATTATTAAAATTTTGGTCTGTCTGTTTGTTCCGAATAATCTCCGAAACGGTTGGACCGATTTTGCCAGATCTTGCACTGGCAGATAGCTGATGTTATGAGGAGTAACTTAGGCTACTTTTATTTTAGACAAAGAATTAGGGTTCCGCGCAAATAAAAAAACTGGTCATGGTAAAACAATTCAGGAGCTTAGGTGTTACGCTTATGGCGAGTAAATCATAAGACATATAACAAATTAATGTAGATCTTAAATAGACCTACAAATATTCAGCGAGAGTATTTGTCTACCTTCGAAGAATCACCCACAATAAACATTTTTATCTTTAAAATAGCCGGGACTGGGTTTTGCGGGATTCGCGCGTGTGCCCGTTCGACAGCATTGCGGCATTCTGTAGCAGGTAGCACACGCGAGCGCAGGACATGCTTAGGGGCCATCCATAAATTACGTCACACGAATTTCATGATTTTTTGACCCTTCCCCCGTCCTTGTCACAGCTGGTCACATTTGTGAGACCCCCCCCCCCCTCCTGGCTAGTGTGATGTAACATATTTTGAAATTTTATAATTAGAAATTTATGAAATTAAAACAGCAGTGTTCGGAAATTATTTTAATTTCCATTTAAATTATTTTTCAATAAAATCGACATCAAATCAAACAAAGGTATAAAAATTAACAAAACATAAAAAAATCACTTTAATGAAAGATAAAAACTTAATCCTCTACAGTCCATACACTTCGAACCCATTCCTTTATATTATTTATAACTGGCATAGTAGTCACATCGTTCTCATTTGGACAGTTAACATCAGAAACATTCATTGTGTCAACATCTTCTTCATCTAACCATAAAGCTTCATTGTCATCATTCAATCAAAGAATTTCCCTGGCACGTCTAGCAGCAATTCTTTGAGGCTGAATTTTCGCGATGGGCAATAATTCTTCTTGCGTTTTATGTGATTTCTTGTGTAGGTTAGTGGCTTTTATGATGCAAAATATAGACCACAGATACCACACGATCGCTTAAATAAGTATGCCTTGACACTGGGGCAATAGGTATCATACGGAACTTGCTTCAAATATGATGAAGCTCGGAGATCCAAAGATAGCTGAAGTAACAATGGAGCGAATTTTATTTCACAGTCATCTTTTTCTATGGTAACATACTCATTACACGTCTGTTGTACTTGTACTACACAATGGTGTACTTACATTGTCGATAATATTCTTAAAGTCGGTAACTTATTTTTCTTCGAACTATAAAGGTAATAAGTTTCAAATAATCGAGTTGTAAAAGTTGTTAAATAAAACATTGCTATGTTCGAGATACAGAAGTCCAATTTAATTTTTTCTCCGATTATTTTGACTAGAGGCTTGAGATTTAGTGCAACGGAGGTTTTGGGGCTTGAATGGAAGAGAACACATTTTTTCGAGTTTGGGAGGTTTTCGACTTAAAGAAGTTCTAATGTACTTAGATATAAAATATTATATTTTGAAAAAATGTGATTACACAAAATTTGGGACCCCTCCCCACCCTTGTCACACAATGTCACACTTAGTCGACCCCCTCTCCCCCCTAAACGTGTGACGTAATTTATGGATGGTCCCTTACAGATCGCTAATTTGTTTTTGATTTTATATTATTTAATTGTTTTTACTATAAATGGTTGTACAAACTTAATAGGTACCTACCTAGTAGGTTAGAAAAATTCACTCTACTAGTCTAAACAGGCTGTGAGGCAAATTAACACCGGTATATAAAGTGCAATAGTGAAAACTTTCGGTGTGTTAAGACCTCGTATATTTGACTGATTATTATTTATTTTATTTAATACACTATGAGTAAATAATCAAGTTATTTCATACATAAATATGACCTGATATAATAATTGCTTTTACATTATTTAAATATTCACAATTAATATCAGACTATCACTTACTTCAGCGCACACTATACTTTGGTAAATTAACGAGAATTATAAAAAAATATGTATATTTTTCTTTTTCGAGTGTTAATATCAAATTATAAAACAACTTTAGTACAATGCTGTCAGTGAAAACATTTGCAGCCATTTTTTAATGGATTTCACGCAACTTTTCGACATGGTCCACAAAATTATGCCACTAAAAATTTCTTAGTAATATTTACAGTAGTAAAAACCATTATAATCAGCTTTCCGATTAAAAAGCCTTCCAGATATTGTTACAACTGCGAGAAATACCTAGGAGGGCAATGTTGGTGGTAATTTTGATTAATTTCATCCCGTCAGAACAGGTTTCCTGTTAACATTATGAAGTCAATTTTCATTTTTTTTTAATCTGACTACACTGTTGTTAGCCTTAGGGACCCTGAAGCCGCTGCGGCTTTTACAGCTTCACCGGACTTGGAAGTAAAATTAAACAAAAAAAGAACTTAATATACAGGAGAAGTCAGCAGAGTTTACAACACCGTTCTAAGGCTACGGGGTTAGGTGAAAATTTAAGAGCAGTCAATGATTTAGATATTTCATTTTTTGAGTAAACATAGCTCAGTTATAGCGTGTACGGACACCGCATCGATCAATATGAGTTTGAATCACTACAATGAGTCTGAGCTTGCGGTGAAGGGAAACATCATAAAGCAACCATAACATGGTTATAAGGTGTTTTAGTACTTGCCTGACTATCTCAAAGCCCTTAAGTTCAAAATCTTTAGGCAAACACCTGTAGGTGTGTTCCGGCAGCTGCACTTGAGAGCCAGTTTCCCCAAAAGATTTGGGCTAAATCGTCTCTTAATAACAGGTGAGGTTGTGGCCATGAAGCTAAACCTATATAAATAAAATACTTCTATTTAAAACATTTCAATAGGTTTAACTTTTACTAGTAAATACGTTTAAATCGAATCAATTGTTATTTAGCTACCAACAAAATAATAATTCATTCTACAATATCGACATTGAAGTTCAGGTCGGCTTATCCCTATTTCAGACACATGCGAAGGCGTGCGGTGCGGTGGTGAAAAAAGATGCATTCTCGATGCTGAGTTTGGAGCGCATTGCGTACGATGCGGCACATGCAGCGTCGCGGGCACACCCGTATGCGCTGTCGACGGAAAAACCTACGCCGGAGCCTGTGCGTTGAGAATGGCTGCCTGCGAACGAGGCAAAGCTCTGCCTCTCGCTTACAAAGGACGTTGTATAGGTATTATGATAAGTATTTATATATACCTATTTTCATATCACAAACTTTTAGTTGTAAAGAATACTCTAGCTAAACCGGGCGAATATTTCGATCATTAAAAAATATAAACTAACTAACCGCTGTCATGTTAGTTAAACATATTATTAATAGATGGCGCCTCCTACGTTTTACTTGAATATATTTAAAAATAACTTTTAAATATTCATCAATAGCATTCATTTTAATATATTTGTGTATGTTTCGTTAACAGCGGGAAACATAAGATTGAACTCATTAATTTTAATAAAGAACTCAAGAAGATATGGCGTTGCCAAAAAAACTTTGAGAAACAATATAATAATATAAGTTGTTAAGGGGCTCTAGAAAAATCGACAGTATTGAAGGAATATACAGATTTTATTCTTTTTAGCTTGAGAAAAAATCATCGGAATTAAATCGGGTTATTGTAACCATGCTTCACGAATTTTCAATAAACCGTACAATGTGACACAAGCCGTGGCTATACGTGCGATGAAAACGTTATTTCAGCAAACGCAACGTGCGCTATCATATCGTGTGGACCGAATCAACGGTGTGTAGTGGGCGGTGCGAGCGGCGCTAGATGCGTTTCCTGCGGCTCTTGCGGCGGTACGGGAGGGGGGAATAATGGTGGAGCTCGCCGGCAGCTTTGTGGCACTGACAGGCGTACCTACCCCTCCTGGTGCCGGCTGCAGCGCGCCGCGTGTCATGCTGGACGCGTCGTCGAACCGCTCCATCCTGGCCCTTGCAAAGGTGCACAATTCACGTTCTTTTCGTGTTTTTATTACGTCATTTTTACGAACCGAGCCTGACTTGCAATTGTAAGTGGTAGCGTGCACGAATGACTTTTGTCACCCTTGTATGGTCCTATGGATATGTACCTACTATGTACGCTAGTGCGCGCACGTTACAACTTCACAAAACAGTAATATCCATAGAATCGGCAAAAGTGACGAAACATTCAAGGCCTCAAAAGTCATTTGTGCGCAATGACGTTTTATAAATAGACGTGTTATACCTTCACTAAAAGCAATTTGAAAACGTTTCAAATTTTTTTTATCAGCGTGTTGAAACAAGAGATAGGAAATCACAGCTTAAGGCGGAAACTCTGTTGTCAAAAAAGGATAAAAGAGATGTCGCTCACGCCGGTATCAAGTCGGAAGTGAACTCAGGGCAATTGCCCACCATTCACGATAGCATGTAAAGAGCGTCAATGCCGTATCTACTTAAATATTATTTTTTTGCGCGCGTACTGTAACACGAATCGATCCCCAGCCACCCATGACCAACTAGTTTATCGCATTTACCCAGCAATTGATTATGTCCCATCACTTCGAAAGATTGTCAATGGTCGATCGACGTGAGTTTGAATCTCTACAATGAACTTGAGTTTTCGTAAATGAAAACATCGTGATGAATCAACAGTACCATACTGTAAGTAGGACATTTTCTAATACACACCCTGACTAGCTACCATCCTTATGTTGAAAATCTGTCACCAAGTACCTATAGTTGTTGCAGCAGCTCCACTTGAGAGCCAGTTAACCCAATAGACTTTACTATCTTGGGCTACATCGTCACTTAACATCAGTTGAGATTATGGCCAAACGCTAAACCTTTTTAACAAAAATGTTGCACATTCTTTTCTCTTCTAACCGTTACATAAATTCTTTGTAAATTAAGTATTTGTCCGAGGCGATTTATGCTCAAATGAAACTAATATAATTAACTTCAATCTAACAAATAGAACTAATGGTTAGAACCCAGCACATTAAGAGCCCCCTACCGACACATACATATATTATGCAATTAGTGAAGTCAATTGAAGTCATAACAAGAACAAGGGAGTCCTTTGAAAGATAGGTTTACACTAAGTTCGCTGCGACTGTTAATTGATGAAAAAATATTAGTAACGATCCGTAGTTGCACCGAAACATAAAATAGAGTCGATTTAAATAATGTTAAGGAAAGGAGCCCAGTTTCACGTCAACAGGAATACACGCAAAGATTATAATACTGGGGTGATGTGAGGAGGGTTATATTCAACAGTTCGTAGTCATGTAAGGTAAATAAAAATTCCTTCCGAACTATATTCAAGAGGGTTTAAAAGATTTTTTTCTTGCTTTGAACGTTCTTCTTTTTACAGGCAACCAAAACGTTACGGACAATAGTGTGACTGATGCAAGAAGAATGAGCGAAGTGGATACCACACGCGTTCTATAGTCATAGATTCTTCTAGTTTTATCGTGCCAGCCTCGTTAGTTACAGACGTATTGAAAATACAAACAATACTTACCTGGCGCCAACACTCAGTAATTTCATTATGTTCTGATTTTTTCACCTGTACCTAAGGATTTTTCAGTCTATTGAAAAATAAAAAAATTTAATAACCACTACGAAATTTAATTCATTGGCGATTTTTAAGTAAACGAAAAACTGAGTTTGGTTCCAGGGCTGATTAGAGAAAATATATTAAGCATAATAAATAGAATCCGCATTAGTATATGAGCCGTATTTGTAATTATTGGTTTTTCGAATCATATTTCACTAGGTTAGAAGAAAATTCAAAATTTTTGAACAACTTAGATACTCCATTGATGTAATATTATAAAACCTGGTGCACATTTTCGAAATTTGTAGATAAATTCTATTGTAGTTTTATTAACACTTACATGATTAAATTTGAGCACCAAATCGTACTTAAAATATTTAGTTAAAATATTAAATGTAGGGATTGTAGATAGCACAATATTTTGAATATTTCTATTCTAATGGAATTCTAATTTCCAACTTGTTAAATGTTGCTACACAAATCTCTTATTAGGATGAAATAACACTTTCATCGGACTGACACAATTGTTCTTAAAATTTAATTAACTTTTAGTAACTATTTTAAGATTTAATTTAACTTCACTAAATGTGGTTAACGCTTATGCAATATTTATTACTAAGTTATGTGTATGAAGTTTAGTGCAATAATTTTATTGAAAATTGTATGAAATTTATGTTATATGTTTTGTTTTGTTTTTAAATCGCGTACCGCTGGGATTATCGAAAATAAATTCGGACACGATTGGAATGTCATAAAATATGTTTTCAGTATTATGTGTATGTAAGATTTTTTAGAATATCATTTTATTTTCGAAACGTTTTACATTGAAAATTAAGTGATCTATTATAGACTGTAAATAAAGTATTTTATTGTTACTTTTATATGGTTTTAACGAAATGTTTCCAATAATATTTTGTATGTGAATTTATTATTCATCTTGTGAATTAATAATACGGTACAGAGGCAGTACGATGACAAGTTGAAATCACTATCTTGGCGTCCTTCTTAGCTTTAAATAGTTTAAAAATTCGATTTCTCTTCATTTCTTATAATATTCACCGTAATGCCGAAGTCATAGCACACAAAACATTCTTGTCTACATACCAGATTAATTACCTACTTGGTAAAGAATAGTTTGAAAGTAAAAGTATTTTTGCAAAACTAATTGAAGTGTACCGATAAACTAAAGATACAACACCACACTTGGTATCTTTTTTCTTAATAAACATTCTGACGAATCCAAAGATATTTCTGAATTAAGTCACTGAACCAAATTTTTAAAATCCTTGAGTCGTGAAATTGACTGAATCAAGTGTGTAAATTCTGTATTAACATTATTTTCAATTTTTGTATATGTAGTTATTATGTATAATATGAATATGTAACTGAGACTAAATGCATAGTAGGTACTTAAATAATACCCAGTAGTGATGTAGCTTATATTTATACTTGTTACAAACAACTTAAAGTTTTCATAAGTAGTTATTTTAAACTTGATAAGTTCCCAGCTCTTAAAAATCTCATAAGGCTATTGAAAGTCCTAAATAAAATATTTGTAATGTCTTAAAATAATTATTTACTTTTTAGCCAGTTAGTAATGGCCAATACTGCCAGGCGCGGATCTGAGGGGGTTATATTATAGGTGTCATGATCGCCCCCTTAATAAAAATATATTTTTCAATTATCGTAATTACTTATATTTCTTTATAATGTGTTCGATGTATATGACGCCCTGAAAACTCTAAATCCGCGCTTGAATGTTAATGGTGTTTATTTACTAGAAAACACTAGACTCTTGTCAATTATTTCTTAGTGCTAATTGTTAACTTGGCGCCAATCCTAATGAAACTGACTTATTAGACTTTAAACCTCTGATTAGATATCATTTACACATTTCTTAGAATATCGAACACCTAGTGAAATTCAGATGCTAACTACAGCTGATTTTTTTTTTAGTATAAGAAACCAGTTTCCTTAGAGTTCGGCCCGTATCTTTGATCATAACAATACTAAATTGTTGTAGTTGAACTCAATGTAAACATTAGATGACGTATAATATATTGCTCTTGTTTCTTTATAAATATTTTACATTGATATATGCATTTTTTTTAGATACTCTTCCGTTCATGTTATACCTATTAATAATTGGAATGGAATTTGCACTTAGTGGATTGTATTCTTTATGTTCAGAGTAATTTGACCTAATAAATAAAAAGAAAACATTATCTTACTTAAAAACTACCTTGTAAGAGATAATAAATTTATATTTATAACTGAAGATAGCTTCATTAAAGCGTTCTTTAAAGAGTTGCCATCCGTCAGTGTTTCCCGGGATTTGTCCTAGTTTGAAAAGCGTCCGGAAAGAGTATTTAAATTAATAAGTAGGTACCCGGACACTTTTTGCGTCCATGAAATATCCGATTAATTGGTTAGCGAACAAATAAAAAGATGATTATTTTATTTTTAATTATATATATTTTTATGTTCCGGGAATAACTCAATTTCACCCAAATGTGCGGAGATTTCCAAATTATTGTCCTGCGTCAACAATTTAGGTGATGGCAGCCCTAGTCATAGACAAGAAAAATACATTCATGTCAAAATTAAATACAGTGGTTAAGTAGCTCTAATAAAATAATAGTCACTTTACATACGATATCAATTTATTTATTTCAGTACCAAAAAAGAGCTTATATTTTAAATCAGGAATGCCAGATACAATATCAATTATTATAGATGCTTATTTATGCAGAACAGTTATTTTTACATATTTGGTTATAATTAACCATTATAACACAGTAGTGCTCCCAATTAAAGAGACATATTGATAATGGTTTAGTTTTGCAAATAATAAAAAATTGTATCCTGTACACTGCCAATAGAATGATAATAAAATTCGTTTGATACTCTTTATTTGACCATGTTGGTTGGCAATTTTATAATGAGTCAAAAAAAAACCAGTACAATTACAAAAGAAACAATTGAAAGATAAAATTATTCGCGAAATTATGATAACATACTATTTAAGTTTAGTACTTTAAAAAAAAGATTGTGTGGTTTTATGAAACCACGGTAAAAGTGAAACTTTTTTTCACATTATAGACATTTAAATTTTTGGAATAATATTCCATTAAGGGAATAAAAATCGCTTTATCAATCTTCACTTCTTTATCAATCAAGTTTCACTTTAAAAAAATTACCATAATCGATTCGAAATCACAACGTTACCATAAGTAATTCTTTTTTTACTCTGTCTGCCTGAAAATAGCACGTTAAGACAAAGAAACAAAATACATTAAACTAAATATGAAATAGCAACACAAACTCAAGATATTGAATATGAAAAAAGATACAAGTTTACTTCAAGTATCCTAATAACGTCATGACTTATCCTATCAGTCTACCTAACATTACACGTAAGGGGCCTATAAATGCAAAAACACAACTATTCATTAACTCATTCAAAAGCAATATTATGATTATTATTTTTAAATTACTATTATATAAACTGCTTTCTCTCAACAATATTTTAATTTTTTGGGACTTATCACTAATACTCCCTTTATTAATAAGATGTCACATAAATAATTATTTCTTGTTTGCCCATCCTGTTTATCACGGACAGTGCGTTTTTGCCTTTAGATCTCTCATTATAGTACAATATTAACATTATGTAGATAGTTTTAGCAATCTCAACATTTAATGAAACGTTATTTTTTCTATTACAATGTATATGTAATATAAAAACTGACGAAGAGTTAGTAAAAATTACACCGATAGTGCTTGACGAAATATTTTTAACTTGAGGCTAGTAGATAAAAAATTCGAATAATACAAAATTCCTTACTCACCAAACCATAGCATATTATGATTTTATTCTTCACTGTAAGCATAAACTCGTAGAATTAAAAAACACGGACTTAAGGGAACGTCCATTAATTACTTGAGATGCTTTTTGTTTTATTTGAACCTCTCCACTTTAGTGAGATCGATAAGATGTTGTGGGACCCACCGTTTCCTTCGTGTAAAATGTACACTATAGGTTTTACATAATCAAAGTAATTTGATATGTTTATGTAGTTTTCTTCATACTACTTAATACATACATGCATACAATATAATACATACCACAAATAGAATCCCGGGCGTACAAAATATTTAACACAAAATATTGTCGTGTTTTCTCTTAAATAAAAATTTGGTTTGCTATTTTTATTGCCATCTCTTTAAATTACACTTTGCTACACCACTCCCCCATTTTGAACTTGCGTAATTAATAGATATGCTTTAAAGGGCCCCACTGACTAACAGTTAGCCGACAGATATATTAGCCCGACAGATATATTAGCCTGACAGTTAATAGTAATAGATCACACATTTCAAGTTCCTTTTAAAGTTTTGGACTGACGGCAGCGAACTGCGAGTGTGTGACCCTCGGCGACACGAGTCTCAGACGACAGGTATCAGCCGGACAGTCCGTAACCTCGAGGCCAAATCAAACACACTTGAAGTTACCGGTGCACTGTGTGAACTGACGATCTGCTGAAGTATTAAACTGCCGACTGTCGCCTGCTAGTGTGTGGACACGGACACTTTAATAGAGCAGATATTCGACCATTGCCGGCGGGCAAAAATCGCTTAATAGGTATACTATACTGACCTTTGGCAGAAAACAGACTGTTCAGACGAAAGACTAAACTGTAAGTCAGTGTGGCGCATAAAGCGGAGTACGAGTAGACTACTGCTTGACTACCATGGCACCGTCAGTTCACGGTTAGCTAACCGTGAAATACTTCCCGTTAAAGCATTTACGAGTATAGAGATCCCATTGAGAACCCTTATTTTTACACAAATAAGGTATCTACTTGTTACATTTCGATAAAACAGGAACACACAAATTAAAGTCGGAATATTGATCTGATTATAATTATGGTAAATAATCACGAGCCCAGTATCTTTTGTTTTTGAACAAATTACAATAGAGAGAACAGTATTCGTAAAAAAAAACAGTATTACAGTAATAGACAGTTTGATGAAAAAATGCCGTTTTTGAATTTTTACAATTTAGCCACAGTGCTGCAAACAGTTCAAGCCTGCAAAAAGAATCTTGTGATTTTTAATTATACCGTTTAATGGTAGTTATATTTAATATATTTTGAACAGACTTCAACAAAAGACGAGAAGTTACTCAATCGAATCTATATAAATATATATTTTTTTATGGATGTTCAGCCATAACTTCTTTGTTTTTGAACCGATTTGGAAGATTATTTATTTGTTGGATTAGCTCAAGGGTGGTCTCGTTTTAATTTCATTGGCATAGGACCTTCAACTTCGACGATAAACAAGGGAACTCTTCAAAATCATTACAGTTTGTTTTCTTTTTTGTTAAAAATTGTCTGATGTTTATTCCAATATTTTGTATGAAAAGTGTTTTGAAGCAAGTAATAACTCGATAAACTATCTTTTTTCAAATAAAAAATCATTTTTCTGTTCATTACCGTACCGTTTGTTCAATCACTCGTGCAATAAAGCTATCCAAGTCGGCGAAGTGCGAGTTGGGGACTCAGCGGCATACACTTGCCCGGTTTTAATACTTGAAGTTTAGACTACAATCACACCAAGTGTAACGCTTGTAGAGATGTATTACTATTTTTACATTATAGCAAAAAAAAGATTTTTTTTTTTTACGATATCCGCTATAATTACACATATTCTGTGAAAATAAAGATACCGCCCTTTAATGGTAGAACAGTCAATGTAGGCATACATACAATGGGATTCAGTTATTTTTAAGCATTGCCGAATGTAGTATCAAATTAATGGATTGGAATAAAAGGGTTTCTTGAAAAAATTTACATTTAATTATTATCGGTATAAATCTTCATCCTTAAATTAATTAGACAATGAAAACCTATCCAATATAAATCTCTAATGGGATTTTCGCTGTGTTGCGTACCCTTTTTACAAAGTTGTAATGAAATCGTGTGTTCTTGTTATAAAACAATACAGTAATGAAGTGTTATGGCCGCTTTACACTTCACGCATGAATCGTGGCGCGATTCTCACCGCAAATACAGTGCGAAGCGCGGCGCGAACTATCCTCTTTCTACACTCGCAGTTCTTTGCAGTTAGTTTACACGTTTGCGCGCTGAACGAACACGGACGCGGTTACGAGCAGCTTGATTGATATACGCATTTGCGTGCTATAAATACGCCTAAATTTTTAGAAAAAAAATAAAAAGCTCTAAACTTTAACCAATTCTTAATCGTTGGACTAAATCTCGCTAATTTTAATGCACCATTTTACTAAGAAACGTGCAAGTATGAAGTCTGTTCATATTTGGGCATGTACACGCGTTCGCGTCTCCTTTGACGGGGTTTAAAAAAACGACATAAACCGGAGACAACGGCGCGAACCTGCGAAAAACATGCGAATCGACTCCACTTTAATGTTTCACGCGTTGTTCTCGCCTTCGCCCGTGATTCGCGCGTGAGTGTAAAGCGGCTATCAACGTTTTTAATTATTTTTTTAATCCGTACCGAACTTAGTAAGTCTACATTGAAGTTACTGCACAGTCTGCTGCATCGTTGTTCTCGTAAACAAATCCATTGTAAGCGCGCTGAGGAACAGCGGAATGGACCGGTGCTGGTGCAAATGCAGTTCCACTAGCTCGTCCAGTGTCGACGAGTAGTCTGTATGCACCATCTCTATACCATCGTCGCATACAGTGAACGTTAAGTACTCTTCCGCGGACTCCGCATACATGTTCGATATTCTGTTATAGATTACTCCATTAATCGTCGAAGAAAACTTTGTTTATATATATGAAAGAAATATATATAATAGCGCGCGAGTTGAATGAAGAGTTAAGGAATTCGATAGTGCTGTAACCTAATCAGAATTATTGCTGTCGATAATGGGAATGTTGACAAATTTAAAAGTTGTTTTAAATTTAACATTTACTATTTGGTTAACATAATGAATAAACAAGATAATAATTTATCAAAATTTTTTTATCAATTATTTCCCTTAGAGAAATCAAACTGACAAAATAAATCTCTGAAATATAATCATCATTAGATTCATTTTTCGCCATTTCCCGTGCTTAGCTATGAAAACAAACATGTTTTTTGTAACAGAAGTTGATGGACTGTGACCAGTCATTATTAGAAACAAATAATAACATGGGCGCAACTTGAATATTAAAGCGATCTGCAAGCGTAGGATAGTTTATCGAAGACAGCACTCACATCACTACAGTAAGGGGGCACGTGAGGCGAGGCGTGAGGACGGCAGAGATTGTAGTTCCCACACTTCAGCTCAAGCCCCGATTGCATTCAACTCACGCGCTTAATATAGGTATAGCCCGCAAGAGTTAACTTGAGCTTTCAACGTTGTTTGTGTACTGTACCGTACTTACCATTATTTTGCCGAGCTAGTATAAAAGAAAATCTGATTATCTATGAGTACTGATGCGTCGTTGGCAAGAGCGGCCTAACAACGTGTGGGTCGAGAGGGGAGCGCGCATTTCACTCGGTTCTCAAAGTTAACTCTTGCCGGTTGTGTGTATATTTTACAGCGCTCATACACAACCTGCGCTCCAACCTTTATGAAAGGTCCAGCCGTATGCCCCACCTACGACAGTAGGTAGAAATAGTAACAAACCTTATGTGTATTACTCAAAGTATTCAAATGCACGCGGGTAATAAATATATTTATCTCTATTTTTTAGTTTTGTTTTATTCTAGTACAGCAAAGGTATGACGTAGAGAACTATTTTGTTCGTACCGGAATGGAGGTTACCGTAATGGTGTGGCCATTTGTGCTCGTGATATGCCTTTTTTTCTTTAATGAATAAATATCTATTTAATATCATTATTTTTTATAATTCTGCGGCCCATGAGAGTTAGCCGTGTGCTGCTATGTTTATTTAAATATCTCAAGGAAAAAAAGGTTGAGTATAGACGCTTTATAAATTTAGTATTTGAACACCACAGTCACGGTTGATGTTGTGACAATGTAACCTACAATGGTATAAAACGCTAAGTCTAGAGGGGGACGAGCTATTAAGTAGCGGACGGAACATAATACATATTTATAGGTGCAAAGCGCATCTAACGCCGCGTCACTCACGATGCGTTGGTGACACTATAAACACCAAATTAGTGAAAATTTGCTCTAAAGTCCATAATCGTTAAACTTTATAAGAAAAAAGCTCATATATCAGTAATTAAATATAAAGTGTATTACATATTTATAGTCAGTTTTCATATACTTTAGCAATGAAAGAAATAATCTATTACCTATAATTTTTATGTCCTGTTCTGTCAATTTTGTAACCTAATAGCATGTAGCATACGTCCCTATACTCCTGAGCGGACGATGTGAATTCTTCTTTTATTCTGAAACAATGATAACATAAAAGTATAGAAAACTACTTTGAAGACTATTTAGTACATCTCTCCCGTTTCCTCCTTAGTACAATTATATTAGTGCGAATAGTGCCGCCAATAAAGCCAAAAACATTCTTTTAAAACGCTACACAACGCGACGTCAAGAGAAAAGGACAGAAATATGATATTAAACCGAGAAAGACGCGTGGCGTGTTTAAATTATGTTTCTGGTTTTACTATACATTTCAAACGTTAGCACATACAGATAAGACCTTTTAATTTGTGACAAGAGATTTAATTGTAAGCTACTAGTTTAGTGTAAACATAGAAGTAGAGAAGACAAATAACTCTATTCCAACCTTTTCAACTTAATCCGGCTATTCTCAAGCTGTTGACGTAACTGCTGAATCTCTTCGGGGTCAGCTCGAGACCCGCCTTCGCGTAATGCTGCCTTCAATTGTTTTATCTAATTAAAAAAATATATTATTAATTTTCTTTCTTTAATAAAAACATTTTTATAAATGAAGCATTTGACAGACATTAATTAGGAAATCGTCATTTACTTTTTTATTCTTTGAGCAAAAAAAAAAGAGGAACAGAATACATGAATTAGAAACTCGTCACTCCTTATGATCTTAAAAAGGCAATTTAACCTGATCTTCGACGTCATAATTAGTAAACGTGACAGAAGGCTTCTCTCACAGAGCAATTTTTTTTTGTAACCATTTAATTGATACATTTAATTATAAATATATCTTTTTCTAATAATTTATTCGTATTCAAAAAGACTTGCAGTACCTCCCTCAATGATGTTTTTGTATATGTCTTCTTTTAAAGCGCTTGTTGTTCTCACTTCGCTTTCCAAAATAGAACTGTCGTGAGTCGCGATATGCTCGCTTATATACTCAAATAAGACCATCACGAAATCACTAGAAGGTATTTGAACTTGTATAAAGAAAGGTGAACATTTTATTTTTAGATTTATTTCTGACGCAATCCGAACGGTAAGGTTTGGTTTGTGTGAACAAAAGTAACGCTTCCTCGAACCTATGACAACATACTCACTGTTTCAAGTACATTCTAGACGATTCTATGTATTTCGAGAGTAGTGTTTTTTTCTATTTATGGTCAACTCATAACAATATTAAACGAAGCATATGATGAAAAAGCAATATCTAATCAAAATAGTGAAATACATGTGATAATAGTTAAGTGATCTACTGTTTATATTACCTCTTCTTGAGCCGCTTCGAAGTCTTTCTGGATTTGTCTTTGCGCTTCGGCCGCCGGGTTATTAATCAAATGTAGCACCTACAGTATAGTACAGTTCGAGTATTATATAAGATTATAAGCAGCAGATTCGATTCCGGTTGCGAACAATAACATGTTAAACTAAAGCGGCCTAGTTATAGATCAACTAGCTGTGCCCCACGGTTTCTCGCGTATTTTATTTATTCGTCCAACGGTCCTCCAACGAGCCACTCGTCCTCGCTTCCTGTAATTGCCTACAGCTTGCCAGACTGCTTGGGAGGCTCCTTATTATTACTATTTTATTCTAAAAGGGGGCTATGCAGGCTAAGGCTGCCTGTCCACTGAAGCGGAGGGGAGTAGAGCTATGCAAAATCCGACCAATTGAAGTGCATGACTATATTTTTATGCAATTGTATTGGTTTAAATTTGTACAGCTCCGCTTCGGTGGACAGGCAACCTTATGCAGTCCTGTATCACTGCGACCAATGACATCTATTGTGATCAACCTACACTAATAAAGCTTCACATTTAGTTCTATAGCCTTGATGTAGTGCAAGACTTTTTTGGCAGAGAGCAACTGAACCTCTTCCAGAAGCAGCACGTGCTTGCCTTTTGCTGGACTTGTCACTTATGGTTGTTTTAGAGATTATCGCGTTTAAACATACAAAAAGGAAACAATATCAAGAGTACGGTGACAAAACGGCAAAATCCTATAAAGAATTGAAAAAAAAAACATTCTCAAATTGCAATTCTGCTGCCAAGCATATAGGTGCTGCCTATAGGTAGAGGTGGGAGATTATGAGATATACCAATGTAATCATTCGATTATGAAAATATCTTGAGATATCTCGATTATAGCGATTAGTAATTGCTAATGTTAAATTAGTAATTCAATTATGAATTATCACTCATAATCGAACTAGTAATAATGATCATTGATAATGGAGGTCTTTGAAAGAAAGTTTTTTTATAAGATAAGAATAAATAAGAAGTGAAACCTTGGTAGCCGGCGGTTGATCTGAGGGAAAAGCGTCGATACGCTCGATGCTCGCTTGTAACTTGTCCCGCTGCGCGCGCAACTTGCTCGCCTCGCGACGCGCTAACTCCGCCTCTTCGCGCCACTTGCTCGCCTCCGCGCGCAAACTCTCCACCGCTAAACAAAACAGAAAAAAATTATTATTTGTTACACATATATACAAGTAAAATATGCTTAAAAAATAATAAATAATAATAATAACGAAAACAAGAACAAGTTAAATTAAAACTAAAGAACCATTTTTCAGTATTAATTTAAATTATTTTTATTTGGGTTTTTTTCTAGTCCAAAAGTGTAGTGTAGTTCTAGTTCAAAAAATTGTAAAAAAAAAAGATAAATATTTACATACTTTTAGCTTGTACTTGTGGGTCCTGGCTGGCAAGTAAGTCCCTGTAACCTTGCAACGACTTCTCGAGTTGCTCCACACGAGCCGACAGCAGTGCTGCGCTGCCCGCGCCACTCTCTCCGCACAATGTCACTGTCAGCTCTTTCTCGTAACAGTCTAATTGTTGCCTGAAGAATATGAAAAAAGGATAAATGTACTAATTATGTACGTGCGATAGAAGATTTTCTTCACATATTTCATCGCACACCTTAGATTAATTAACTGAACATATCTTATTGGTGTGTTTTTGTAGAGTTTACAAGTTGGTAAGATGTGCCATCGCACCTAATGTTGGTAAAACATCGATTAATCGATAGTCATTAGAACTATTGATCCATAGGATATTGAAAATAAAATAATGGTTTGTTGATTTTCAATACATAATTTGGGATATTTTTGAGAAAAATAAAGAGGATTTCCGAGAATGACGTTTTTTAGCCCGTCAAGTTACAAAAGTACGTAAAGCTTCGGGACAGTCGATGATCTTGTTTGCAGTGTCATTTTTGACGACGGGCTGACATACTAACTGTGTTCTAAAAGTATCCGACATGTACTTGTAACTTTGCACTGGCATTATTTTACGACATCCGACTCATGGCATCCATCGCCCTACGACTGAACACGACGCTCCCATCGGTTCTTCCACATCCTGATGCAGTTCTGCTAATCAGGTTTCGGAATGACCATGAGTGCATGCGACCTTTGAGCGGTATTTTTAATTTTGGGAACAACCAAAAGTCGCAGGGGGCTATGTCGGGGCTGTGTGGAGGCTGACGGAGTTGTTTAATATTGTGTTTCGCTAAAAACTGTTTCAAGAGGTTCGATGAATGCGCTGGCGCGTTATCATGGTGGAGAAACCAGTCTCCGCTCGCCCAAACACTCGTGCAACCGTTTTTGAATTGCTTGTACACTCTTTTATTTAAGTTTTGACTATACAAGCATTTTCAAAGGCCCTCCTGCATTATTTCAATGGTCTCTACACAACTCTTTCAGAGATGAGAGCAAAACTTTATGCAAATTTGTTGTTCCGGTCTCTCCGTCATTTTCAACGAGAGCAAATTCCGAAGAACACGAAAACAACACTTTACGTAAAGACACGCTGGGCTCAAAATAACAAATCTCGTCGGTAGCCATGGTAGCCGATGACATCGAGAAGAATCACTTGTTACGCTCGTACTTGATAAAGGTCATTCGGATGTTTTGGCGCGAAGTTATGGGTACAAGTCGGATACTTTTGGGACACATCTCGTATACACCATATAAAAAACAATAAAGTCTTCAATAGATTGTTTTTTTCAAAAACCATCAATTACAACAATCCTAAACCGAATAGAAGAAAATAAATTTCTTTGGTAAACACAAATATGTGTGGTCGCACGGAACCCGCACACGCGGAACGACTAGCACCTAAAAAATTTATGTTAGTACAACTTTTCAACATTACATAGGATTTTGCGTTAATGTAAGTATATTTACCTGTAACTGTCTCTCTCCCTTGTAACTAATAACAGCCGTTTCTGCAGTCTGTGTATGAGACTCTCTTGGTTCTTGCGCACCGTCATCAGATCGTTCAGTTTACCCATAGCCTTATCACGTTCATATTTCATAGTGGCTACTTCCTATTTGAATAATACAACAGAAAATATCAGTGTTATTAAATAATCAAGAGAGGTAGGGCACAGACACATCTCTTTGAAGGTTTCTCTTACTAAGGGCGACCCGACTGCTTAAATACATTCACCCTACAGAAGATCCCAACCAAATAAATTTGTATTGTTCCTGTGGTGAGTAGGATTTCCAGGGCTCCTTGAGGAAAGCCGGTTCAAGTTCAGCAATGCGCTAGTTGATCGCTTATAATCAGGCAGACCATATACTTATTTGTCAACTTAGTTGTATAATTTTTTTTTTATACAATTCAATATACAGTGTTATTGGTAATTCACCGTATTCCCGTTAGGATGTGATATACGTGACTATTTGCGATAATTTTAACTCCCATATGCACTATGCAAAAGTGAACCATTTCTGAGTTATAATGTTTTTTAGCTTTTTTCAAAATAAGTCAAAAATGCAACTTTAATGCAAATTTATTTTAATAAAAGTATCAAATTAAATCTCATTTATTGTTCTGATTTATAAAAACGTTTAAACACTGGTTATTTATCAATATTAATACAAGAATTTTATCATCGGTCCAAATAAAAAAAATGCTAGACGAAAAACGATATTATTTCCATATTTTTTTAGATTATTTTCCATTAAAATTCCTTAAAAACAAAAAGAAAGTTATGAAACTTGGCTTGCAAATTATCTTAAAAATATAACCGTTTTCTTAGCTCTCCAACAAAGCATAACAACTAGGAACTTATTTCAAAGAAACTGAAAAAAATAGATCACAAAGGAAGTAGGCGGAAATTCGTATTCGAACTAAACTTAAGGTCGTTCTTTAAAATTTTCATAAAATTAATTTAAAAAATACCCTATGTAAATAAAACAAAAAATACAAATTTCAAATAAAATTTAGAACCAGTAAGAGTTTAGTAGTACATAATAACAATTAACAATAAATAAGTAACATATCAAGACATTTTGTAATTTAGCCTAATTAAAGTTCTTGCTCGAAGTGATTTCCCCTATTGCGTATGCAAGGCATTTTATAACAAAATCAATAAAAAATTAAATATTTTTCATTTAAATAAACACAAATGTAAAATGAAATTAAAAGAATGGATTCCTTACACTAAACTATAATGACACTGAACAGCTTTTGTTAGTTAATTAATATGCCTATCATTCAACCTCTAATTTCTTGCAATTAGAATCTTTCTAACTTACAACCATCTTCCTATTCATATTTACCCACGCATTCACACACACACTTCTCGTACACTCATAAGGTAGTCAGTTTATAATAAGTTTATTTTTATTAAATATTCAAATAGTATAGAAATAAGTAGAATAATAGAGAATAATGTTTTTGCTGTAATTTTTTACGCCGCACGAGGACTTCATTTTTGTTTTATTTTTTTATTTCTCTTGTTTTGTGTTCTAGTAGATTGTAAAAAACCTGATATCCAAGATACAGGATTTCCTAGTTTGGGTATCAGGGCATGCTTCATTTGTATTTTCGTTCTTTCATAACAAATAAAAATTTATTATTATTATTTATTATAGTGGAAAATAATCTAAAAAAAATATGGTAATAATATCGTTTATCGTCTCGCATTTTTAAATTTGGACCGATAATTGTTGTATTAATATTGATAAATAAGCAGTGTTTAACGTTTTTATATATCAGAAGAAAAATGAGATTTAAATAGATTTTTTTTAAATAAATTTTTGATGTTCGATTTTCGACTTATTTTGAAAAAAGTGATACCTTATAAATGGTTCACCGGGATTACGGCGAATTACCAATAACCCTGGAGATATAGTTTTCGGTTTGAAACTTATACGTTTATCCTTCATCTGGATTTAGATTTAAACAAGAAATTACCTCAGTGAGATTTGCAAGTTGCGATTGGGCCTCTGAGTTGGACTCAACTGAGGACAGTTGTCCGGATAGTGCTGCATCCAATGCACTCGATAATGCCTTAGGACTGTCCACACCATGGGACAGTCCCACCGCCTGCCAATCAGCCAGGGTTACTTCCAAAGTTGCCAGCTTTACCTATGAAATAAATTAAAAATATGAACACAAACTTATAAAACTAAATTTATATATATAAACGAATTATTCAACTGCTATATCTAATTACTAACTGTGCCCTAAGGTCTCATCCGCTTCATCATTGCTTGACGTTCATGATTACTGTTTTGCTCCTTATGCATCGTAGCGTGAATTGTGGCCTATAAACTTATGTAACGACAGAAGAATTTTTCAAATCTGATTGCTAGTTCCAGAGATTAGCGTTGTCGATCCCCGAACCATAAACCAGGGAAAGATGAGTAAGCAGCAGATGACTAGCCTTCCAGTCATTCAAGCCTTCAGTTGTTATGAACACAAAACGCCTGTGATGCGCAGGGCTAAATTACCTTAACAACAATTTACTTACGTATATCGGCGTCCGTGTTGATAGAAGCCCTACGTCAATTGTCAAAAAACGTGAAGGGGAGAGTCATATTCATGTCAAAATCTGTCATCTTCAATTCCAGCTTCCAGCAAATTTCCAAATATTTCGTCAACGTAGCGAGCGTTACAAAATCACAATATCTTAAATTCACACTAAACAGTTCAAATGGCTCTATTCAACAAAACTTTACCGAAATTATCGCACGCAATCAAAACACCATTGACTATCAACAATAACAGACTGCAAGAGTGTCACAGGCAAAAGAGTCAAATGTCAAACTTGTGTTGTTTCAAAGGTTTTCAAAAAAAAAAAAAAAAATGTGTTGAGCTTTATATTATTAGTACAGATAACCTTAGCTTCATGTAGTTCTTGCTGGACAGGCTGAAGAGACTCCACTTTGGAAGTCAACACGTGCACCTGCTCTTCTAAAAGCAATTTATTGCAAACAGCATCACGAAGCGATCGTTCATTTGCACGCAGCCGTGTCACCTCCTTCTCGAGCTCAGCCATGTTAGACAGTCGTTTTTGTGCTGTCTGGAAACATTTCACCACAAATTCACCTCGCGTTAATTGATGATGTGGCCCAAAACGGTATAACACGCTAATCCTATTAGGGTGGGGGGGGGTCTGGCTCTCAAGTGTTTGATAACAGATTTTCAGCTTGAGAATGGTAGCTAAGTCAAGCGAGCATTAGAAAATGTGTTACAACTATGCTATGATTTTGTAGCGACATCTCTCGCCACAACTGACGCATCCTACATAGCGATTAATGTTTTTAAAACTATATAATATTAATACATTTAATAATATGTAATAAACACATTTTTTACGAACTTAACGAAATGAAAAAAAAAAAACAATCTATCCATAAAAATTTGCTCTCCAATTGTTGGTATCAATAGTTGGAATCAATTTGTGGTACAGTTTGGTCTCAATCTGGTAGCAAGTATTTGAGTTCCATAATTTTCAATCAAATTGATGTAGATCTTGCAAATGAGGAATAAAATAAAAACATAATAATTACTGTAAATAATAAACCATATGAAATACCTTAGCTTGCTGTTGCCAGTCTTTATATGAATCTCTCTCATACTCTAATTCTTTCAATTTGTTTGTTGCTTGTCGCAGCTCAAAATTCTGCTTCTCCAGCTGATTCTTCAGTGTTACGCATTGTTCGCCACGACTGGTTTGTTTTGCTACTTCTGTTTTAAGAATTTCCACTTCTGATTGGGCACCTTCTAGTGCCTGTAACAAAAGATGTTTTAATTTCTGCACAGAACAAAAAACTCTCAAACAACTTTAGCAGATTTACAGGTATTAGTTCTGTAAAGCTACTAGCTGATACCCGCGATTTCGTCTGTGGTGTTTATTATATAAACACGACGGCAAGAAAACACATCGCTGAACGCAAGTTTCTTAAAACTGTAATAACTTGTAATAGAAAGATGATATTGTGATAATTTATTTTTTAGATAAAGACCAAGACCATTTAAAGAGTAATACAAAAAAAATATCTAAATCTGTCCAGTAGTTATTACGTGATCCGCGCAAAACGGTAAACCTCTATAATTTTATTTATATAGAAGATAGATACAAATACATATAGCACAAAAAATAAGCTTGATATTACTTAAATATTTTACAATTTATAAACCTTGTAACTTGTAATTCTTGAATGTTTGTAACACCTGTGGAATGTACATCTACAGTGATATTCCTAAGAAATAAGAAGAAGAGTAAGAATTTTGTTGGCTAATGTTTGATACCTGCAGTAATTCATCCATATCTTTTTTCATCTCTGATATCTGATCTTTGCTGCTGACATTTGCTTCTAATAATTTATCTTTTAGTTCTGCAATCTGCTTCTGGAGTTCTGCTTTCTCTTTATCCCAATGTGATTTTTGTTCTTTGTGTTCCTTTAGTGCCTTCAAAAATAATATTATATCTTTATATTTTAACCCAAAACTCACAACATTTTATTTATATTTTATAAAATTATATCATAATTAATATTATTTTAAAACAAGGATGTAACAATACCAACACAATCCTGATCCTGATATATCGTTTGAATTATTTTGTGCGTATTTATTATTAATTTTGATTTCACATTATTTTCAATAATACTGCTTTTATTATTAAATATCAATTACCTACTTATGATCAATAAAGATTGTCGCTATTTTGGTGCATAATAGAGCCACATACAATGAGTCGAAAAACTTTACCCTTCACCACTTGGGTAAAAATGTGTAGGAGCTTACACACCTCATTATTTATATTGTTCACTACAATAATTTGTACAGGTAGGTGGTGGTATCGTATCGGCAAAATTATGTATCATTGCATCCCATAATTTCAACTATTATCATGTTATTACTCACAATCACTAAACATTTTTACTTACAAAAGAATAATTTTAAAAAGAACATAATTTTAAAAATTGTTTAATTATTCTTCATAGTGAGGTGACATTACAAAATTATGGATAAGTTAAAGTTATTGTATAAGCACACCTGATTATACTCATCCTTAAGTTCCTGTTCACGTCTTCTAATAACTTGCAGCCTATCCTCCATATCAGCTAATGCTCGCTCATCTCTCTTATGCTGTTCATTCAATGATGCTTTTTCTTCTTCAAATAATATTTGCATCTCTTTACGGATTGTGTGTTGATGATTCACACGAGCTTCTAATTTGGTGATCTGTTAAATTATAAATAATATACCTTATATTGATCATTAATAAACACTAGCTGACCCATGCAAATGTTTCTTACATTATGGAATACTAGCCAACTGATGGTCGAAATTCGACCTGCTATTTATTGATTATAGACTAATATTATCTGTTTTGTATTTGCAGTATGAACATAAACAATGGATATTAAATCAGTTGCTGTCCCTTTTCACTGAGTCACAATGTCAATGTTTTGGTGGATAGTCTAAGTTCAGTGGCACTGGTTGGGGTAGTATTTGTAGTACTATTTTATTTAATTTAGGGTGGCTTGCGCAACATTTCATTTAAATCACTGCTAAACAAAATTAGTTAATTAAGGTTAGCCTCTTAAAGGGATTTATCATAAACGCATTTAGGGTCATCTTGCACGAGACATACAGTGCGCTAATTTAGTTAAACATAATTAGCGAGTCGGTAAGGCAGTCTCTGTGTTCCGTTTCACATTTTGACGAGTTTCTTAACCTGAAAAGCGCGATATCTTATAGAACTTATACTTATAGTAGGTATATATAATGAAACGTGCATAGTTGGATGACATTGTTTTTTGTCTGTCAAAATCAATTGAATAACATGAAAATAGTGCAACTATCTTCTATTAGATATGAGTGAGAAATGTGGTAAAAGTGTTAATACCACGCTTACCATTATGATTTCTCTGCTCTCCTATATTCCCATAATTTTTATAGATAATTTGTATTTTTAAATAGTAAGAAGTGAATTAAACGTGTTTAGCGGCGCTAAATAGCCGTTTTTGGCTATATAACTTTGACAGCTCGTTAAACATATTTAGCAACTAATTTTTCTTTGTGCGAGACGCCAATTTTGTTTAATTACTTGAAATGCGTTTAGTCTTACTTTAATCATGTTTAAACACGTTACGCAAGTCGTCCTTAATGTATTTGTAATACATACATATTATATATAAATTTTAGCTTTCTACACTCCTTCTCCATATAAACTTTAAACATGCCAAATCTCACGCTCCTCCATTCGTGCCCATGGTTAAAAATGAGTCCGAAGTTATTTCCTCACATATTAATATTAGAATATAACAATCTAAGTATATGTATGTATAATTATGAATGTACAGTACAGCCATGTATTATTATTACCTCTGCTCCCGGGGATGGCATATATGCAATTTCACGTACATTTTTGTTATGTAAGGGAGCCAAAGGGCATTTAGTGACAAGTAATTCTCACTTAATTTTTTCACCTACATACCACATACTGCTATTCATATATTATCTATGTACACTTTCTATGGTGTACTTTTATAGTAAATTTTTTAATTTGTACATTACATATACTTAAACACATAATATCTATGTAAAATAAGCTAATATACTAAAACTAAAATATACTAATATTATAAAGCTGAAGTGTTAGTTTGTTTGTTTGGTTGAACACACTAATCTCAGGAACTACAGGTTCAAATGGAAAAAATGTTTCCGTGTTGGATAGCCCGTTTATCAAGGAAGGCTATAGGCTATATAACATCACGTTATAAGCAATAGGAGCGAAGCATTCATGAAAAATGTTGGGAAAACAGGCAAATTTTATTTCTTTTGAGAGCTTCCATTGCGTTAGCAGCTTAAATGGTTAAAGTTACACAACAATCATGTGACGGAATTATTTTCCTTAAAAAGTTCTAAAAAAACGTCCCTGATAGCATATGGCTATCTTTTAAGATTTACTCAACATAACCTTTTTATGGTAATAAAATTTGTTATAAAATAATGAATTATTTGCGAAGGTGTTTTTATATACATGGTATTAATCCTTATCGAAATAAATACGTTATTCATCACAAGTATTTAATATTGAACAATTTTGCCCTTTACAGTAATTGATTAAAATGAATATCTTAGAAAATATCACAGTTTTAAAATAACTCGGCAGCAAAATAATGATCAAGTAACGCGTGCTCATTTTTATTAAGCAGAATAATGTGGGAGGCGTGCGGCACCTAATAATACAGTGCCTACGACCCACTCTCTCAAACCCTTTCTCTCTCTCTCTCTCTTACATTATGCAGACGAAGTTGCGCGGGTCAACTAGTGATGTATATTACTGAAATATATTAAATATAAAAGAGGAAATAAAGACAATAAAAAAACAAGTGTTATATACTAGCACTATTGAAAAAAAAAAGTACCATGTATATTAACAGGCTTCTTTTGTATTTATTGTTGTAAACATCAACAAAGTATTCTCCGAAAATTTGAAATCTTAATATGGATAAGAATTTCCTTTTATGTTGAAACATTACCCATATAACAAATAGAAGCATTATACTCTCTTACTAAAAGTAATTTGAAAATGTTACCAAATTTTACTATCACCATGTTGAAACAAAAGAGATAAGAAATCAGCGTAAGGCGAAAACTCTGTTCTCAAAAAAGGATAAAAGTTTCTTCTCACTCAACTGACTGACCGTAATCAAGTCGAAAGTGAACTAAGAACAACGGCCCCCATTTACGATGCCATATAAAGATCCTTTTGCCATAACCACTTATAAAATATCATTGCCATACAATAAAATTTAAGATCATTTATCTCATATATAGTATATATATAGACTGATTTCTTTTCAATTTTTCACTATTATTTTGCAATTGAAAACACTAACAGAAACTCATGTTTCTTTCTTCAATATTTAGAAGAATATTTTATGGAGTAAGTAAAAAATAAATGTTTTAAAGGATACACTCTAATGTACATATTATATTAGTAATAGTATGAATTATTAAATTGTGATATGTTAGAAAATTTAAAAACTAGAATTTTTATTACAATTTTGAAATGTTTCATGTCCCTTCAAATTAATTAATTATTATAAAAACTAAAGTGTTTCCTATATGACGTACGGAATACATTTCACAATTTTACCTGTGCTTTAGCAGCAATTAAATCAATCTTCATCCTTTTTGCCTCCCAAGGTGATGATACGACTGGGGATGGACTTGTATTTGAATCCGTCCTTACCCGTTTTTCTGGAGTGGATCCATCATTTGGACCAACATTTGATTTCCTTTTGCCGAATGATAATATATTTGATAATCCTGTAATACAATTAAGGCATTACATTTTACCTTACACTATTAAAACAAAAATTTTGTGCTATATTTTATTAAAATGTTTTAAACAAACATTTTTTAAACAAAGGATATTTTTTTTTTAAGTTGGCAAATATTTTTTATTTAACATAAACTGAAATACAATTTATGGTGAACAGCATCAACCAAAGGGTGCCAAACAACAATCTCACTTATTGATTAAGGTCTCTAGGGCTGGAGCTTATAGTGGACAATATTCAGAATCACCCTCAAACCATGGTTTATTACAGAAGTAGCAGTTGTAGAATTTACAAATACAAACATTCTTTTCATTATACTTTTATACCTATATAAGACTTCAAAAACGTGAGGTTGGATTTAAAATTGTTTGGCACGAATTAGGGGATGATTTTGATAGAGATTAGATCGCTGATCATAACAGTACCACTTTTATTATAAGTTAATTCGCCGTTTTCGAGAAAATTAATAATAACATTACTAACCTCAAAACCTACAAAATCTTAGTTGCAAATACAAAACTGAAATGAAAAGCACAAAAACGTGAGGTTGGATTTAAAATTGTTTGGCACGAATTAGGGGATGATTTTGATAGAGATTAGATCGCTGATCATAACAGTACCACTTTTATTATAAGTTAATTCGCCGTTTTCGAGAAAATTAATAAAAACATTACTAACCTCAAAACCTACAAAATCTTAGTTGCAAATACAAAACTGAAATGAAAAGCACAAAAACGTGAGGTTGGATTTAAAATTGTTTGGCACGAATTGGGGGATGAATTTGATAGAGATTAGATCCCTGATCATAACAGTACCACTTTTATTACAAGTTAATTCGCCGTTTTCGGGAAAATTAATAAAAATAGTACTAACCTCAAAACCTACAAAATCTTAGTTGCAAATACAAAACTGAAATGAAAAGCAAAATTCTAATTTGGTATTCTTATTCTAATATCCTACTAACAATATACAAAACAAAAACTCCTGAAACTGAACACAAACACCTACATATACTGAACTGCATTTGTATACTATCACAGCAGAGCTTAACAAAATAGTAAACAAACATATAATAAATCAAATTTTCTAAATTTATTTTGATTTATTATTACATTGTTATACTATTATAGCAAATAACATGCACTTTTTTTGTAAATATTTTGATAGTTCCAATAAATATACAATAGTGAAAAATAAATTTTACATTCAATTTCTTTTATAAATACAAAATACTATAAATATTAAAAGCTAATGCTAGGTTTCTTGCGTTAAGGGAAAGCACGAGCCGAGCAAGGGTGCCCCTGTAGGGGTTGGCGAGTGCCAACTCCAAATGTTATCATTTATTAATGTTATTCTAAGCTCAACTATCAAAATTGCAAATTTGACTTTGAAACTTTGAACTCTGGCTTGGGGCATTATTTTTACACTGGAACAATATCAGAACATAGGGAATTGCTTCCTCCACTCACCCTGTACCTTCTCCTGCCACTAAGCATACAAAAACAATACTAAATGACGAATTTTAGGATTTAACCCCGTCACTTTAACTAGTAACTCAGGACATTGAATTAGTGTCAGAGGGTTTGGGGCAGCCCTCACCCCCCACTCCGCACTTTCCTGTTCCTATCCGCAAGCCAAACAACTCTAAATTTTAAACCAATCAAATTATCCAAACAACATTGTCCAAATCGTAGTCAAGATTCTAATTTCGTAAAGCAACTATCTCATGTAATTTCTGTTGAATACCTATATTATGTTTTTGGTTAAGTTTTAGTAATTTTGGCGACAGTGTACAAGTTAACTTTATTTATTAAAGCTAATAAAAATTTGCCTAAAATGTGAAATAGAAGCGCTTACCTCCTTTTAAAGACTGATTATTATCTGAAAAGTTTAATTTCGCAGACGCTGATAACTTGTCTTTTGGTGGATCGGTGTTTATTACCCTTCGAAAGGGTTCTAAAACATCGCTGAAAAGGGACATGTCGGTCTCCTTTGCCATATTTTAACTTCTATTTAGTAATTACTATAAAATGTTTTCATACTTTATTTTTTAGAGCCTAAGTACATAAATATTTTGTTTAAAAAAAAATTTAAACATCATACAGCGGCAGTGAGCAGAGGTTAGCAGTAGGGATGTGAAAAAAAATCGATTAGAATTCCATTAATCAATTAAAAAAGTTGATTTTTTTATCAATACTTTATTCAAAAATAAATAACTAAACTTAAATCTGGATTGGACCTCTTAATACAATTTCAGTTCAGTCTACATCAGTATATGTTATGGGCCACAAACCGGGGTAATTTGAGGATTCAGATTTTCCATTGCAGCAGTCATGGATGTAGACATAGACTCGGGCTCAAATTCGTGTTCTTGACTGGATAGCGTTGACGGCGGCTCCGGTGACCTAAGAGACAATGATGTAGTTAAATCATCATCATCCTCGCTGTTTTTACTTAATGACGGCTGCGGCACCCATGATGATGTGGAAGGAATGTTTTCAGCTGAATCAGTATTAAAGTCACTTTCAATCAATAAATGTTTCGTATAGGTTTGTTGATCATCACTTTTTATATATTTATATAAAGATCGACGTAGATTTTCTTGTACCTGCTTTCTTTTGATAGCTCGTTTCCTTTTTGAACTACCTGACTCAAATTTTCTACCGGCATCACGATCACGCGAAGTCATTTCTTAAATCTTGTTTTGTTTAGCACAAATAGTCAGAAATAATTTTTAAGTAGGTGTCGCACAGTTTTTTACACTTTATCAGCTTACTCAATACCTAAAATACTATAATTTACACTTTTCCAGCTCACTCAATACTTGAAACACTATAAGAGCGTAACATTAAATATAATTGAAAGATATGTACGGTCGGTACAGCATCGATTTTGTAACTCATACTGCATGCAAAACAATTCCAAGGTGACAAAAGTTGACGAACGAAATGAAACAAGGGAATTCATCTAGCGAGGGGGATTCCCCGAGCGATAGCCGAGCAGAACATTATGTCCCGACTCCCGAGTCACAGACTATTTAATACTATACTAGATCCGAGTGGAGAGTGCTATACGTTTAAAAAACCGATCATTAAGTGTTTCGAGGTGCGATAATCAAGTACTACAAAATAAATTTTTAATTTACCGTTATGTTATTATAACCTTAATAAATAATTAAGAATCAAAATCAAAAGTTTTAAATAAAAGATAATATAGTTAAAAAAAATTGTAATTTTTGACGCGAGGCCCCTGCAAGAGTGAGGCCCCAGGTGGTTGCCCTGTTCGCCACCCCCTAAGGCCGCCACTGTTGCGGTGTTTGTCGTATAAAATAAACATGGGTGAAACCGTGAAATACAGCTAGAAACTATTATACATGACGTAAATAGTTCCAAAGATGCGGGTGGTGCGTTCCATTACTTTTATTAAAATCCTTTTGAACACCAAAATACAATATTAAATTACTGTCCGTTATTAGAAGCCTAATATTGAGAGCAGCGCATCAGTGTTTCCGTTGATTTCTCTTTCTACCTTCTATAGCCATCTCTTTCGCACCTCCCACATGTGTCACCAGGCGGCGCGGGGGGGCCGTAGCCTTGGTAGTAGGATGCGGCGAATTTATTCGTCATTGGCGTGATGTTTTCCGTTCGAACAACTTGTGCTCTCCAAGCGTGCCTCGAACGGGCAATTTGTATTTAAAAGTTAGTAGTGTCTTGTTCAAACCACAAACACGTAAGTTGCACAAGTATTATTTATACAAATATTTTTAAAGTGTTTCAAATAGCCTCCTTGGTTACTTTAAAATGATGTAAGTGTTCAAACTCCAAACACGGGTACCTATATTTATGAATATATTATTATTAACGGGTTAACCGTTCGACTTTAAGTATTGAATTATCAATTTCTTTTAAAAATTATTTTACTTGTTTTATACCTGCAAGGCATTATAAAATATCATTGCCATACAATAAAATTTAAGATCATTTATCTTATATATAGTGTATATATAGACTGCTTTATTTTCAATTTTTCACTATTATTTTGCAATTGAAAACACTAACAGAAGCTCATGTTTCTTTCTTCAATATTTAGAAGAATATTTTATGGAGTAAGTAAAAAATAAAGGATGCACTCTAATGTACATATTATATTAGTAATAGTATGAATTATTAAATTGTGATATGTTAGAAAATTTAGAAACTAGAATTTTTATTACAATTTTGAAATGTTTCATGTCCCTTCAAATTAATTAATTATTATAAAAACTAAAGTGTTTCCTATATGACGTACAGAATACATTTCACAATTTTACCTGTGCTTTAGCAGCAATTAAATCAATCTTCATCCTTTTTGCCTCCCAAGGTGATGATACGACTGGGGATGGACTTGTATTTGAATCCGTCCTTACCCGTTTTTCTGGAGTGGATCCATCATTTGGACCAACATTTGATTTCCTTTTGCCGAATGATAATATATTTGATAATCCTGTAATATAATTAAGGCATTACATTTTACCTTACACTATTAAAACAAAAAAATTGTGCTATATTTTATTAAAATGTTTTAAACAAAGGATATTTTTTTTTAAGTTGGCAAATATTTTTTATTTAACATAAACTGAAATACAATTTATGGTAAACAGCATCAACCAAAGGGTGCCAAACGACAATCTCACTTATTGATTAAGGTCTCTAGGGCTGGAGCTTATAGTGGACAATATTCAGAATCACCCTCAAACCATGGTTTATTACAGAAGTAGCAGTTGTAGAATTTACAAATACAAACATTCTTTTCATTATACTTTTATACCTATATAAGACTTCAAAAACGTGAGGTTGGATTTAAAATTGTTTGGCACGAATTAGGGGATGATTTTGACAGAGATTAGATCGCTGATCATAACAGTACCACTTTTATTACAAGTTAATTCGCCGTTTTCGAGAAAATTAATAAAAACATTACTAACCTCAAAACCTACAAAATCTTAGTTGCAAATACAAAACTGAAATGAAAAGCACAAAAACGTGAGGTTGGATTTAAAATTGTTTGGCACAAATTGGGGGATGAATTTGATAGAGATTAGATCCCTAATCATAACAGTACCACTTTTATTACAAGTTAATTCGCCGTTTTCGGGAAAATTAATAAAAATAGTACTAACCTCAAAACCTACAAAATCTTAGTTGCAAATACAAAACTGAAATGAAAAGCAAAATTCTAATTTGGTATTCTTATTCTAATATCCTACTAACAATATACAAAACAAAAACTCCTGAAACTGAACACAAACACCTACATATACTGAACTGCATTTGTATACTATCACAGCAGAGCTTAACAAAATAGTAAACAAACATATAATAAATCAAATTTTCTAAATTTATTTTGATTTATTATTACATTGTTATACTATTATAGCAAATAACATGCACTTTTTTTGTAAATATTTTGATAGTTCCAATAAATATACAATAGTGAAAAATAAATTTTACATTCAATTTCTTTTATAAATACAAAATACTATAAATATTAAAAGCTAATGCTAGGTTTCTTGCGATAAGGGAAAGCACGAGCCGAGCGAGGGTGCCCCTGTAGGGGTTGGCGAGTGCCAACTCCAAATGTTATCATTTATTAATGTTATTCTAAGCTCAACTATCAAAATTGCAAATTTGACTTTGAAACTTTGAACTCTGGCTAGGGGCATTATTTTTACACTGGAACAATATCAGAACATAGGGAATTGCTTCCTCCACTCACCCTGTACCTTCTCCTGCCACTAAGCATACAAAAACAATACTAAATGTCGAATTTTAGGATTTAACCCCGTCACTTTAACTAGTAACTCAGGACATTGAATTAGTGTCAGAGGGTTTGGGGCAGCCCTCACCCCCCACTCCGCACTTTCCTGTTCCCATCCGCAAGCCAAACAACTCTAAATTTTAAACCAATCAAATTATCCAAACAACATTGTCCAAATCGAAGTCAAGATTCTAATTTCGTAAAGCAACTATCTCATGTAATTTCTGTTGAATATCTATATTGTTTTTGGTTAAGTTTTAGTAATTTTGACGACAGTGTACAAGTTAACTTTATATAATAAAGCTAATAAAAATTTGCCTAAAATGTGAAATAGAAGCGCTTACCTCCTTTTAAAGACTGATTATTATCTGAAAAGTTTAATTTCGCAGACGCTGATAACTTGTCTTTTGGTGGATCGGTGTTTATTACCCTTCGAAAGGGTTCTAAAACATCGCTGAAAAGGGACATGTCGGTCTCCTTTGCCATATTTTAACTTCTATTTAGTAATTACTATAAAATGTTTTCATACTTTATTTTTTAGAGCCTAAGTACATAAATATTTTATTTTAATAAAATTTTAAACATCATACAGCGGCAGTGAGCAGAGGGTAGCAGTAGGGATGTGAAAAAAAATCGATTAGAATTCCATTAATCAATTAAAAAGTCGATTTTTTTATCAATACTTTATTCAAAAATAAATAACTTAACTTTAATTTGCATTGGACCTCTTAATACAATTTCAGTTCAGTCTACATCAGTAATTGTTATGGGCCACAAACCGGGGTAATTTTGAGGATTCAGATTTTCCATTCCAGCAGTCATGGATGTAGACATAGACTCGGGCTCAAATTCGTGTTCTTGAATGGATAGCGTTGACGGCGGCTCCGGTGACCTAAGAGACAATGATGTAGTTAAATCATCATCATCCTCGCTGTTTTTAATTAATGACGGCGGCGGCACCCATGATGATGTGGAAGGAATGTTTTCAGCTGAATCAGTATTAAAGTCACTTTCAATCAATAAATGTTTCGTATAGGTTTGTTGATCATCACTTTTTATATATTTATATACAGATCGACGTAGATTTTCTTGTACCTGCTTTCTTTTGATAGCTCGTTTCCTTTTTGAACTACCTGACTCAAATTTTCTACCGGCATCACGTTCACGCGAAGTCATTTCTTAAATCTTGTTTTGTTTAGCACAAATAGTCGGAAATAATTTTTAAGTAGGTGTCACACAGTTTTTTACACTTTATCAGCTTACTCAATACCTAAGATACTATAATTTACACTTTTCCAGCTCACTCAATACTTGAAACACTATAAGAGCGTAACATTAAATATAATTGAAAGATATATACGGTCGGTACAGCATCGATTTTGTAACGCATACTGCAAGCAAAATAATTCCAAGGTGATAAAAGTTGACGAACGAAATAAAACAAGGGAATTCATCTAGCGAGAGGGATTCCCCGAGCGATAGCCGAGCAGAACATTATGTCCCGACTCCCGAGTCACAGACTATATAATACTATACTACACTATACTAGATCCGAGTGGCGAGTGCTATGCGTTTAAAAAACCGATCTTTAAGTGTTTGGAGGTGCGATAATTAAGTACTACAAAATAAATTTTTAATTTACCGTTATGTTATTATAACCTTAATAATAATTAATAAGTTTTAAATAAAAGAAAATATAGTTAAAAAAATTGTAATTTTTGACGAGAGGCCCCTGCAAGAGCGAGGCCCCAGGTGGTTGCCCTGTTCGCCACCCCCTAAGGCCGCCACTGTTGCAGTGTTTGTCGTATAAAATAAACATGGGTGAAACCGTGAAATACAGCTAGAAACTATTATACACGGCGTAAATAGTTCCAAAGATGCGGGTGGTGCGTTCCATTACTTTTATTAAAATCCTTTTGAATACAAAAATACAATATTAAATTAAAATGCAACTCGTTATTTAATTATAAATAACGATATTTATGGGTGATATCTAAGGGCGATTGAAGTTTTTGGTGGGATCTTAAAATGACATGTTTTGGTATTTGGTCTTTCTACCTTCTATAGCCATCTAACTTTCGCATCTTCCATCATGTGTCACAAGAGCGAGCGCGAGAGAGAGAGCCGTAGCCTAAGGTTAAAGAGATTGCGGTCGTAGGCACCTATAATACAATTCGTCAATTGAGCGTGAAACTTTTTTTACTTTGCTGCGGATTCATTTTAACAACTTGTGCTATCTCCTAAGATACTTATCGAAATCACTTGATATCAAGGACAATTTTGTTCAAAATTAAATACTTGTGATTAAGTAGTGTCTTGTTCATAACCAGTTAATACCATGTTTATAGAAGCACCTTCGCAACATAAGTGCATTATTTTATAACAAATTTTATTGCCATAAAAGTGTTTCAAATAGCCTCCTTGAGTTAACTTTAAAAGAGAGCCAAATGCTATCATGGACTGTTTTAAACTTTATAAGAGAAACAATTGCGGTACCTATATTTATGAATATATTATTATTAACGGGTTAACCGTTCGACTTTAAGTATTGAATTATCAATTTCTTTTAAAAATTATTTTACTTGTTTTATACCTGCAAGGCATTTAAGAATTTAATTTCAAAAATAATTTTGCTTTTCTACCTTAAAAATTATCATTTTTACATTCTATATTTATCGTACATGTCGTAGAAAATAAGCTTAAACTTCCACAGGTCAGAATTTGTAATAGAATGGTCATATTTTTTGAAGTGAAATTATAAAGCAAGTAAATATTTGTTCTACACAGAGTTCTTAAACTAGTGTGATATATTGAATATTAAGACTGGATTATGACCATCACACACAGGATGAAACGCCGTAATAGTTCGTTCGTTGTGTTCCGGTATTAACGTGTCCACCTGCAGATTTTGTCATGGTTATTTTGAGATGCTAATGTTTATTAAAAATGCAAACTACCCTCGCGGGGTACGTTTCGCTTATAAATGCAAAATACCCTCGCGGGGTATTATTCCCTCGATAAATATCAACTCCCGCGGAGTTTATCATGGTTATTTTGAGATGCTAATGTTTATTAAAATTGCAAACTACCCTCGCGGGGTACGTTTCGCTTATAAATGAAAAATACCCTCGCGGGGTATTATTCGCTTTAGCGTTTTTTGTTTCAAATACATAAAATGCACGATTGCCCATAGGCAGATGAATAAGACCTTTTAGAGAATAAAACCTTTTAGAAGCAACGTTCATTAACGATGCATACCAACCCTTGCAGGGTTTTATTATATGTGAGCTAAGTTCATTAAATAGCAACTCTCGCAGAGATGCTAATGTTTATTAAAAATGCAAACTACCCACGCGGGGTAGGTTTCGCTTATAAATGCAAAATACCCTCCCGGGGTATTATTCCCTTTAGCGTTTTTTGTTTCAAATACATAAAATGCACGACTGGCCCATAGGCAGATTTAACGATGCAAACCAACCCTCGCAGGGTTTTATTATATGCGAGCTAAGTTCATTAACGATAAATAGAAACTCCCGCGGAGTTTGCTTAAATGCTTTTCGTGCAAATTTCATGCTGGAAGTTTGAATAAGCCTTAATAAATCACTACCGATAAGCAGGTAAGTTAATCTTTGTGTGAATATTTCACAAACAATGATCATTAACGATAAATGGCAACTCCCGCAGAGTTTGCTGAAATGCTTTTCGTGCAAATTTCCTGCTGGAAGTTTGGATAAGCCTTAATAAATCACTACCGACAAGCAGGTAAGTTAATCTTTGTGTGAATATTTCACAAACAATGGTCATTAACGATAAATGGCAACTCCCGCGGAGTTTGCTTAAATGCTTTTCGTGCAAATTTTCATGTTGCAAGTTTGGATAAGCATTAATAAACCAGTACCGATAAGCAGGTTAAACTTTGTGTGAATATTTCACAAACATACAGCGCCTCTCGAAGGAGCGCTTTATATATATTTTTCACAGAAAAATTATAAACGTGAACCTGTACTACCTGTACCGATGTATAGTGCCCCTCGCGGGGGCGCTTTATTATAATTTTCACAGAAAAATTATCACCTCATGAACCTGTACAAACCTGTACCGATGTACAGCGCTTTATATATATTTTTCACAGAAAAATTATCACCTCACGTACCTGTACAAACCTGTACCGACTATACATTTTTCACAGAAAAATTATCACCTAACAAAACGTGAACCTGTACAAACCTGTACCGATGTACAATGCCCCTCGCGGGGGCGCTTTATTATAATTTTCACAGAAAAATTATCACCTCATGAACCTGTACAAACCTGTACCGATGTACAGCGCCTCTCACAGGAGCGCTTTATATATATTTTTCACAGAAAAATATATTTTTCACAGAAAAATTATCCTGTACAAACCTGTACCGATGTATAGCGCCTCTCGCAGGAGTGCTTTATATATTTTTCACAGAAAAATTATCACCCTCGCGGGGGCGCTTTATTATAATTTTCACAGAAAAATTATTACCTCGTGAACCTGTGCAAACCTGTACCGATGTACAGCGCCTCTCGCAGGAGGGCTTTATATATATATTTTTCACAGAAAAATTAGCGCCTCTCGCAGGAGCGCTTTATATATATTTTTCACAGAAAAATTGGGATATTTTAAAAGACTGAGAAACCTTGTACAGTTAATTATTGTCACGTGATTAATCGTACAATTTAGTGACGTCGGCATAAAATAAGTTTGTTGTTAAGACTTGGCATTGTATCAATATAAATGACCTGAGTACTTGTATACTGTAAAGAATACACGTGTACTTAACAACCAAAATGCAGTGTGATATATGCGTGAGACTACTCAATTTATATAAAATGCTTGACGGCCTAAAAATGTCTCTCTTCGAGAAAGATTACGTGAATGTTTTTATATCCAGATGCAATAATTTGGAATATTATGCCATTAGAATTATTAAATAATACCTGAAATAAGAACGAGAAATTATGATTTGCCAATAAAATTCTTCTGTGGTGCTCGCTCGGCTCGCGCGTTGTGGTCACAGCTCCAACCTAAAACCTAACCTGTTTTTCAACGACTGGAAGAATTCGCGTGAAATTTCTATTTATATAGTCCTATATCGTGGATATAGGATATTAAATAGCTTACTATTACAAATTTAAATTCAAGTTAATGTATGTAATTAACCGAGCTGGGTACTCGTTTTATAAAAAGTGTCGATAACCTAAACTAAGGTATTTCATCAGCTCGCAAGGGGCAGATAAAAGGCTGCTCTATGGCGCTGGTTGTTATATAAAGTAATCTGAGAAGCGACCACCAACTTGAAATACAGAATGTCTTAAGATTACAGCTTGGTTGTAACGGATTTCGAATTTATAAATTATTTCATCAAAATATGAAAATAAGTACAATCGGCCAGTTAATCTTAATTCGATGTCGCGCATTAAAAATTGACGCTCGCTCGCTCGCCAGCGGCACGCGTATTTTATTGCAAATCAAACCTAACCTGACTGTAGCACGTTGCTCTACTGGGTTACGAAAGGAATTGCAGGATTTACCATTTTAGTAAATATAACATAATTGGGATTACCGAGCTACTAAGTGGATCATAATATCCAATAATTTCACAATTCAAAATATAGTAGGATTCACAATAATTATAGTATACAATACAGCTATGTTTCACTATTCAGAAATTATTTTACTCAATTCATAATGCAGGATAACTTTTTATGAATGAAAATGTGCCAACCATCTTGCCAGATTGGAAACTTATTAGAGAACACGTTGCCTTATTTCGACATGACACATTTATGTAGGTCAAGCATTTTGACATAAAACTAATATGATTACTCAAATTCGTGTTCTTGACTGGATAGCGTTGACGGCGGCTCCGGTGACCTAAGAGACAATGATGTAGTTAAATCATCATCATCCTCGCTGTTTTTACTTAATGACGGCTGCGGCACCCATGATGATGTGGAAGGAATGTTTTCAGCTGAATCAGTATTAAAGTCACTTTCAATCAATAAATGTTTCGTATAGGTTTGTTGATCATCACTTTTTATATATTTATATAAAGATCGACGTAGATTTTCTTGTACCTGCTTTCTTTTGATAGCTCGTTTCCTTTTTGAACTACCTGACTCAAATTTTCTACCGGCATCACGATCACGCGAAGTCATTTCTTAAATCTTGTTTTGTTTAGCACAAATAGTCAGAAATAATTTTTAAGTAGGTGTCGCACAGTTTTTTACACTTTATCAGCTTACTCAATACCTAAAATACTATAATTTACACTTTTCCAGCTCACTCAATACTTGAAACACTATAAGAGCGTAACATTAAATATAATTGAAAGATATGTACGGTCGGTACAGCATCGATTTTGTAACTCATACTGCATGCAAAACAATTCCAAGGTGACAAAAGTTGACGAACGAAATGAAACAAGGGAATTCATCTAGCGAGGGGGATTCCCCGAGCGATAGCCGAGCAGAACATTATGTCCCGACTCCCGAGTCACAGACTATTATAATACTATACTAGATCCGAGTGGAGAGTGCTATACGTTTAAAAAACCGATCATTAAGTGTTTCGAGGTGCGATAATCAAGTACTACAAAATAAATTTTTAATTTACCGTTATGTTATTATAACCTTAATAAATAATTAAGAATCAAAATCAAAAGTTTTAAATAAAAGATAATATAGTTAAAAAAAATTGTAATTTTTGACGCGAGGCCCCTGCAAGAGTGAGGCCCCAGGTGGTTGCCCTGTTCGCCACCCCCTAAGGCCGCCACTGTTGCGGTGTTTGTCGTATAAAATAAACATGGGTGAAACCGTGAAATACAGCTAGAAACTATTATACATGACGTAAATAGTTCCAAAGATGCGGGTGGTGCGTTCCATTACTTTTATTAAAATCCTTTTGAACACCAAAATACAATATTAAATTACTGTCCGTTATTAGAAGCCTAATATTGAGAGCAGCGCATCAGTGTTTCCGTTGATTTCTCTTTCTACCTTCTTATAGCCATCTCTTTCGCACCTCCCACATGTGTCACCAGGCGGCGCGGGGGGGTCCGTAGCCTTGGTAGTAGGATGCGGCGAATTTATTCGTCATTGGCGTGATGTTTTCCGTTCGAACAACTTGTGCTCTCCAAGCGTGCCTCGAACGGGCAATTTGTATTTAAAAGTTAGTAGTGTCTTGTTCAAACCACAAACACGTAAGTTGCACAAGTATTATTTATACAAAATTTTTAAAGTGTTTCAAATAGCCTCCTTGGTTACTTTAAAATGATGTAAGTGTTCAAACTCCAAACACGGGTACCTATATTTATGAATATATTAATTACTTCGGTAAATGCATTTTTAGAATAAATTTTATTCCAATTTCTTTTAAAAATTATTTTACTTGTTTTATACCTGCAAGGCATTTAAGAATTTAATTTCAAAAATAATTTTGCTTTTCTACCTTAAAAATTATCATTTTTACATTCTATATTTATCGTACATGTCGTAGAAAATAAGCTTAAACTTCCACAGGTCAGAATTTGTAATAGAATGGTCATATTTTTTGAAGTGAAATTATAAAGCAAGTAAATATTTGTTCTACACAGAGTTCTTAAACTAGTGTGATATATTGAATATTAAGACTGGATTATGACCATCACACACAGGATGAAACGCCGTAATAGTTCGTTCGTTGTGTTCCGGTATTAACAGCACCTCAGTTAATATGTAGTATAGATCCATTAACTTAGGTTTTAGACCCTATATTATATAATACTGGTAGCGTTTTGTGTGATATAGCTTGTGCGTGTGAAATGGATTATAAATATAAACTGGAAGCATACATTTTGATGTGCCCCAAAAACTCCCTAGAAAGTTCTAACAAGAAAGCCACCATCTTGTTTACCACTATATTCACTTGATAATGGCAGTAATGGTTTTCAATAAAGAGGACTAGTTGGCAAGTTAGTAAGAAGAAGGGTGATTGAATACCTACTGTCACAAAAAAAGTTACATTAAACCATCAAAAAAATCAACAGTGAAAAAAATCGATTTTTAAATAATTGATTTTCATTAATTACAAAATACATTTATTTAAATCATTTTTTTTTTGACATCCATACCAAGAAGCTTAAGGGTGGCCAAAAGAATATTGTCATTTAAATTACAGTAACGGAATATTGTGCTCCGCTAGGAGCACTGTTGCCAGATGTACGAGAAATCTCGTACTTTCACCAAATTTTGCAGTTCTGTACGAGAAACAAGAAAAATAAAAATCTCGTACGCTTTTTTACGAGATTTCAACAATAGTGTCTGCCAGCGTCCAATATACAAATCAAAAATACTAATTATAAAAGAATATATTATGTTCATTCCACAAACGATCGTCTCAGCATATGACTAGATTCATTGACTCATCACTCATCAATCATCAAATGTATATTTATTCGTTGACCGGAGAATCCTCGCTAAGATTATTTTTTTATAATTATCCATAATGCACTAATGATTAAATATTGATTTCTTATTTCTTTTGCACTAACTGAAACATATGTAGAAATGTATTTTTATTCAATAGTACTTTTAGTGCATTATAGATTTTATCCTAATTTAACCCTAATAATTTTACTTCAGGAGTAGCCAGATTTTAAAATTGCCATGAAAGCAAAGTGTGCATTATATCCATCAAACTCTCTGGTTGCTGAAATCTCAAATCCCATGCTAAATAAATCAAAAATTAGAGAAACAAATCTGTTTCGTTTTCATCGGGTCTACAATTCCCAAAGTTGACTTCATTTGGTTTCAAGACAGGCATAATTAGAAAAAGTGCGCGTGCATGTTATCAGCAAAATCAATTTAATAAGAACAGATCTTAGAAATCGTCTCATTACAGACTAGCTGTGCCCGCAGCTTCGCACGCGTGGATTACATTAGAACGCGTAATTCTTATAAAAATCGTAATTTCTTAAAACTTTAATAACCTTTTATTGAATAAAGTTATTGTGATAATTATTTTTTTGGATAAGGAATAAGACCCAAGTAGCTATGAAGTAAAACAATTTTTTTCTTATCAAAATCTATCCAGTCACTCGTTTTATAAGCTAAGAAAAGATCGAAATAATTTATAAATTTCGACCCATTTAGGGAAATGTATTCCAAATTGATAGCTAAAAAACTGTACAATAAAAATATAAATGAATTTAATAGCCCTGACATTAACAAAACATTAATAAATATAAACATAATATTAATCATGACGAACTAATAGTAAGTACAAAATTTAACCCATAAGTAAATAATTTGTATGCTCATTAAAAAAAAGTAAAATGATTCCATAAGAAATATTTATATAGTTTTATCTTTTATCGGCCCTAACTTATGAAATATATGTACTTGTAATAGGCTAGCTAGTATTATTAGTACATAGTATAAATTAAGAACAAAAGACATTTTTAAAATTCATACTTTTACGAGATTATGTGTTGAAAGTACGAGATATTTGGTAGCACTGGTACGAGAAAAAAATTCGCCATCTGGCAACCCTGGCTAGGAGTAATAGTTAGGGATGAGAATTTCTAAAAATAAACCGATCTTTTAAAAATCAATTATTTAAAAAATTTATAAAATCGATTAATTAATAAACAATTCATGTTCAAAAATAATCGATTTTTAAAAAAAACGTTTTTTTTTCATATTTTCTTTAGAAATTTAATTAAACCTGAAATATTTAGAATCATAACTTTCTTAATCAATTTAAATTTACATATTCCAATAAAAAAACTAAAAATATTGTTGATAACAGAGAATGCCCATTCTTGTACCAAATTTTGTTGTATAGTAAGTGTTGCGGACAGCGAGCGGGGCGAGCGAATAACGATAGTCTAATAGTATAGAATGAACAAATAAATGAAATAATACGTGTTAGGAATAAGGTTTATAAATACGTGTTAGGAATAGATATAATAATATGAACTGAATATGTGTGAATATGTGTATTTTAAAACGATTAGAATAAGAATATAGCTAGTTGTAAGTTTAAATGTATAAATTTCACTAGTTGTAAGGATGAACCATGCCAGACTCGGAACATCTGGCATGGTGACTCATGGTACTGCCGAGAGCGCGCACACAGGGCGTGCGCGCTCATTGGCTAAGCGACGCCCCGCACGGAATCCATCGCACTACCGGTTGCGAGGCAAAGGGCGAGGTTAAATATAGCAGAGAGGGCGGCAGTACTGCGATCAGTTCGAGAAACACTACAACAACAGCAAGCAGCGAATCTACAAGCAAACTACAGTCAAGAACGTTATTAAGAAACCACATTGTTACTACGAACTACTGTAACTTTGTAAGAAACAAGAATAAAATAAACGCTATTAATTTAGCACACATTAAAATATTGTGGACGTCTTTTATTCACAATAGTAAGGTTGAATAAAAAGTAAAGAATTTTTTTCCCATATTATTTTACGACCTTTTATCCTCGGAATTTGGTTTTCAAAGTAGGAATATTCTTTAAATTTTAAAAGTATTATCTATACTATATATTATATGTATACTAATTTAACAAAGCGGAAGTGTTTTCATGTTTTTTTTTAGTTTAATATTTAATCTCTGAAACTACAAGTCTGATTTGAAAAATTCTTTTTGTATATGATAGATTGATTCACAAGGAATAGTATAGTCTATTTAGCATCAAGATACACGTCTTTAATATTGATTTTTATAAAGTAAGTCGGAACACAAAGCTCTCCCGAACTGCTTTATCCACGTGCGCTGCGATAATTTTTAGTTTTACGTAAATACATGTTGTACAAAAATATTGGGCCTTAGTACATCTTTAAAATAGTCCGAAATAGCATATGCCTGTATTCGAAGAAGTAGTTCCTGAGATTAGAGCGTTCAAGCAAACAAACAAACAAAGAAACTCTTCAGCTTAATAGTACTAGTGTAGATCCATTAACTTAGGATTTAGACCCTATATTATATAATACTGATAGCGTTTTGTGTGATATAGCTGGAGCATGTGAAATGGATTTTAAATATAAACTGGAAGCATACATTTTGATGTGCCACAAAAACTCCCTAGAAAGTTCTAACAAGGGAGCCACCATCTTGTTTACCACTATGTTCCCTTGATAATGGCAGTAATGGTTTTCAATAAAGAGGACTAGTTGGCAAGTTAGTAAGAAGAAGGGTGATTGAAACCTACTGTCAAAAAAAAATTTACAATAGATCCATAAAAAAAAAATCGCCCGTGAAAAAAATCGATTTATTGGAATGAAAAAAAAAATCGATTATTTTTTCACATCCTTAGTAATAGTGTTCTGTGGTATCGTGTTTACTTTGTTTTTGTAGGTGTCCTCTGGTTATTGGTCTATGGTAGGTGTTTTCAGGTGTTTTGTTGTGTAATTCTAATACTTTTGTTAGTTTGTAATATCTATCGATCGTTCTCTTCCGTTCGCCAATAAATAAAACAAAGAATGGAAACTGATTCTATAAATAGTGAATATTTTTCAAGTTATGAAGACTTAGAGGTACGTACTTTTTATTAAGAGTATAATAATTAAAATAAGCGCGTGCGTGCGCCAATTATACAATGTGCTACGTCAATCTATACAGAGCGGGACCGCGCACCGAGGGCGCGAACGCGACGGAAACGATTCCCTCGTACTCTGTATAACCGATGGCGGATAACACGCTACGGTAACCAGCTGCCTGGAAACCAGTGCGTGCGAGCCCCTCTCACTACGTGCGACCAACCCTGTTCACACCCGAAACTACTAGGCGTGAAGAGGGCGAAACATCAAGGTACACACACGCAGTGAGGTGCCTGCTGGTAGGCGCGGCGATGACGTAGCACGGAGCGGAATGGACTGGGTCGCTGGCGGGTTGAACTTAGTGAAGATGCGAAGAAATGACACACAGGCACCACAATAAAATTTGCTGTATTCTTCAAGACAATACACTTTGTTAATACTATATCTTCTGGGTACGGTTTCTTCCAGTTTCTTGAGTCTTGAGTCTTGAGTCTTGATTCTTCAGCTTGTGGTACCCGTGTGTGCTCGTTGGCTTTTTTTTTTTTTTTTTTTTTTTTTTTTTTAGAACTGACTACACTGTTAGCCTTAGGGGCCCTATCGTCAAACAGAGCCGCTGCGGCTTTTACAGCTTCACCGGACTTGGGGGCGAGCGCTTAGGGCACTCAGCCGCGCAAGTTTGTGACGACCCGCACGAGGGTGCCAGAGTGGCCGAACCTCGGCTCGGGCGGTCGTCGCGAATGCGAAAAAGTCGCGATCTAACTAATTCCCTAATCTTATGAGAATTCGAGCTAACTAATATATACTCATATGCACGTTCCCCTCCTCCTGGGAGGAAGGAGTGGACCATGCGTATGTGTATTTGTTAATCGGAATGGTTTTTCTACACTAACTAGCGCATTAGTCTAACTAGCGCAAAAAAAGAAAAAAAAAGGTCCCTTACAGAACCTATGTACCTGTGTGGTGTGCACGTGTGATAATTGGGATTACCGAGCTACTAAGTGGATCATAATATCCAATAATTTCACAATTCAAAATATAGTAGGATTCACAATAATTATAGTATACAATACAGCTATGTTTCACTATTCAGAAATTATTTTACTCAATTCATAATGCAGGATAACTTTTTATGAATGAAAATGTGCCAACCATCTTGCCAGATTGGAAACTTATTAGAGAACACGTTGCCTTATTTCGACATGACACATTTATGTAGGTCAAGCATTTTGACATAAAACTAATATGATTAGTGATTACATGTTGTCATGCTCTGTGATTTTATATAGCATCATATTGATGTCAAATATGATTATACCTACCCGAGTTAATATTTTATGTATAGCTTACATAAATATAAAATTCTACCCTCGCATAACCGACTAGTCACAGAATTACGTGGAATATGCAGTCATAAAATCAGATGAAAAATGACAATTTTATTACGTACCACTGATATACAGCAAATCTTACTACATAACTAAAGTTGTTTTACTACGTACAGTTGATATATCAATACAGCCAGACATTTTGATCATGGTTACTTTCGCGCAGTAACTTGAAAGTTCAGTTATATATTCAACGTTCAGTCGACATAAGAGTTATATGGTTATGTATTACAGTTATATCAAAACTTTTGTACATCAATATATTTTATAATAGGAGTGAAATGAGTCGTAATATTTATCTGGCAACCGAGTCATTTCGTACATAACAGAAGCTATTGCTCGATGTTATTCTGATAACACAGAGACGCAAATGTCTTCACTGGGTTTCTGAAGTGAGATATGTGTACTAAGACTTCACGCGTGGTGTAGCTATGTGAAGTACGAAACAGAGCTGAGTAGCCAACGTATAAGCCGTTATCACTCCAATCACATTATATCGCAACGCGCGGAGTGTCTCTTCATAGCAAATATTTCCCGCTCTGCTATAACCACTTTCTTTGATATAAATTAAGTATCATAGCTTCACTTGTAAAAACACTGCCTTAAATATAAAGTGATACGGTCTAGAAGCTCGCCAAAGTAAGTGACCATTTGATATTCTAACCATTAGGGTTAGGTCATCGTAGAAATTGGTTCGTTCCAAACGTACAAAATATGCATCTAGCTCTACAGTAAGAATATGGCACAGACCTCTAAAGAATTGTTGAAGTGCGAATCGAAAGGACGGCGATAAATGTGAAGTAAATTGCAGTAGGTACTACTCGCACTAACGTAGTTTTTGTAAAGGGTGCATATAACTTTAGATATATAAGTAGGTATATACTACTATAAATAGGTGGACAATATGAATATAGGCCGCACGCACGGCCGATTAATTTCAAACTAAGCAAAGCATATATTATGGTTACTAAACTACTGATATCATATATGCACATGTATATATATTTAACACCCAAACACACAACTGACAATTGGGCACGACGCACAAATTAAAATCATGTGCGGGAATCGAACCTGCGATCTCTCTGCTCAATAATACGGTTTTTTACACTGGTATGTAAAATAAAGATAGTATTAATCAGAATAAGCGAAATGGGGCTAGCCGGTAACATTAGTAATATTTTGACATTAATATTTACAAACTTATTTCTTTCGCCTCGTATTAATTAGCTTGCTTTAGAATATGTTTGCGACCTTGTTGTGTAATTGTTGAAACTAATCCTATTATTTTTCGCACCTCATATTTTTATGAATAACTACATATACGTATCACATTGGCGTATAGATATTTACCCACTATGGCATATCACATTGGCGTGTTCACCAGGCGATAACAAACAGGTCTCAATATTAGGCTTCTAATAACGGACAGTAGTTTAATAGACGCGTTTTACCTGAAATAAAACGCATATTAAAATACTTCCCTTATTAGAATCCTAATATTGAGAGCAGCGCATCAGTGTTTCCGTTGATTTCTCTTTCTACCTTCTATAGCCATCTCTTTCGCACCTCCCACATGTGTCACCAGGCGGCGCAGGGGGGCCGTAGCCTTGGTAGTAGGATGCGGCGAATTTATTCGTCATTGTGTCGAAATTACACCAGGCAGAGTTAAAAAGTAGGCTTCTAATAAGGGAAGTATTTTAATATGCGTTTTATTTCAGGTAAAACGCGTCTATTAAATTAAAATGCAACTCGTTATTTAATTATAAATAACGATATTTATGGATGATATATAAGGGCGATTGAAGTTTTTGGTGGGATCTTAAAATGACATGTTTTGGTATTTGGTTTTTATTTTTAACTAACTAACTCACGCATCTTCATCTGCGTCACATGAGAGAGAGAGAGAGAGAGGGTTAGAAAGATTGTGTCGTAGGCACCTATAATACAATTCTAAAGGAGCTGAAACTTTCTTTACTTTGCTGCGGATTTATTTTAAAACTGTGATATCTCCTAAGATACTCATCGAAATCACTTGATATCAAGGACATTTTCTTCAAAATTAAATACTTGTGATTAATATTTTATTTTAATAAAGTTAATACCATGTTTATAGAAGCACCTTCGCAAATAATGCATTATTTTAGAACAAATTTTATTACCATAAAAAAGGTTATATTGAGTCAACTTTAAAAGAGAGCCAAATGCTGTCATGGACTTTTTTTAAACTTTTTAAGAGAAACAATTCCGTCACACATGATTGTTAAGTAAATTTAAGCATTTATGCAGCGCACGCAATGGAAGCTCTCATAAGCAACAATCCTTCCCCGTTTTTGCAATATTTTTCATTGATTCTTGGCTTCTATTGTTCGTAGCGTCATGTTATATAGTCTATAGGCCTTCTTCGATCACTGGGATATCAAACAAAAATTTTTTTTCTATTCGAAGGAAAAGTTCCTGAGATTAGATCCATTAACTTAGGTTTTAGACCCTATATTATATAATACTGATAGCGTTTTGTGTGATATAGCTTGTGCGTGTGAAATGGATTATAAATATAAACTGGAAGCATACATTTTGATGTGCCCCAAAAACTCCCTAGAAAGTTCTGATAATGGCAGTAATGGTTTTCAATAATTAGGACTAGTTGGCAAGTTAGTAAGAAGGGTGATTGAATACCTACTGTCACAAAAAAAGTTACATTAAACCATCAAAAAAATCAATTTTAAATAATTGATTTTTTTTAAATTAAATAATTGTTTTTTTTTAAATCGATTTTTCTTCACATCCTTACCAAGAAGCATAAGGGTGGCCAAAAGAATATTGTCATTTAAATTACAGTAACTAATATTGTGCTCCGCTAGGAGCACTGTTGCCAGATGTCCGAGAAATCTCGTACTGATTTTTCTTCACATCCTTACCAAGAAGCATAAGGGTGGCCAAAAGAATATTGTCATTTAAATTACAGTAACTAATATTGTGCTCCGCTAGGAGCACTGTTGCCAGATGTCCGAGAAATCTCGTACTTTCACCAGATTTTGCAGTTCTGTACGAGAAACGAGAAAAATAAAAATCTCGTACGCTTTTTTACGAGATTTCAACAATAGTGTCTGCCAGCGTCCAATATACAAATCAAAAATACTAATTATAAAAGAATATATTATGTTCATTCCACAAACGATCGTCTCAGCATATGACTAGATTCATTGACTCGTCACTCATCAATCATCAAATGTATATTTATTCGTTGACCGGAGAATCCTCGCTAAGATTATTTTTTTATAATTATCCATAATAATAATAACAATAATTTTATTTATTTCAGATTTACATCCAATAATGTTAGTTAACTTAGCCTATGTTAGTAAAGACAAAAACACATTTTACAAATATTTACACAGACAAGCAAAATCAGTAATTTGCATAAGTACACACTCTTTTAATTAATTCAGTCCAATGGTGAAGGAACAAACTATCCGGTCTATTCGATAATATCCTCAGGACACCATTAGAGCTACCACACAGTCGATTCATCATGGAGCATGCTTTTTTACGAATAATCGCATAAAAATTTTCAACGCGCGCCTCAGCAAACATCCCTGATGCGCTACAGTACCGAGGCAGCCCCAACAATGCTCTGAACACATTATTGTACTGTATACGCAGAGCATTGTAGGCAAGCTGAGTATATGTGGTCCAGAGGTTGCTGGTATAGAAGCACTGACAGTAGGCTTTGAATAGCAATATTTTTACGCTTGGTGTACAATGGGCAAACCTGCGAACCAGCATATTACCCCTCACCGACAACGCCCTGCGCTCTCTCTCTATGTCTCTGTCATCTTTCATATTATCCGTAACGTAGTGCCCGAGATATTTAAACTGCGAAACTCTTACCAAACTGGTGCCGCTAAGACTCACAGATAAGTTACAGGTAATAGCGTTTCCGCGAGGATTAAATATCATATATTTACTCTTATTAACATTATATTCAAGGCCAAACATATTAGCGTAAACTTCACATGTTTTCAGTAATTTCCTGAGACCACTGATCGAAGGACTTAAAATCACCATGTCGTCAGCATAACTTATATTATTAACATATACTCCATCGATATAGCAACCGACATGCATGCTACCAAGTTTCTCGATCAACTCGTTTATGTACAGATTAAATAAGCTAGGTGATGTTAGGCCCCCCTGTCTTACCCCACATTCAAGCTTATATGCTTCAGAAAGAGTTCCAGCCCATCTGATATGATTAATCTGATTGGTATACCAATACTCAAAAACTGATGAAATTTCATTCGGTATTCCTGTGCTCCGTAATTTTTGCCACAAAGCTTGATATTTGATCATATCAAAAGCTTTTGATAAATCCAAGAAACATGCAAACACCGGCGTACTCCTATCTGTGTAATATTTCACAACTTGTTTTAAAGTTAAAATAGCACTTTCAATAGATAAACCAGTCCTGAAACCAAACTGGGTATCCTGAAGATTAACATAATCGTTTAAGTGTGACCTAAGCAGACAATCCAACACCTTTGCCATAATAGTTGCCAGTGATATGGGCCTATAATTGCTCAACAAAGATATGTCACCAGTCTTATTTTTGATAATTGGTACAACAATAGTTTTCATTATATCTTGAGGAAGATAACCATGCCCTATACACAAAGAGAAAAACATGCTTACTACTCTCGGCAAGTGAACTCCAGCATACTGTAGGTGTTCAACACTAAGGCTATCATGGCCAGGAGATTTGCCTCTGGTCATATTTTTAATTACTCGACAAACTTCTTTAGCTGAGAAACTTACAAGCTTCTCGCTTTGACGGGGGCTACTATTATTAATTTGAGGTGTTATTTCCTCTGGTTATTCTATTCTAAAATAATTCTTAAAGAGTTCTGCTATGTTTTTTGATTCACTAATTCCCTCAATGCTCACAGGCTGATCAAGTCTTGAATTTAATTTGTTTGTAAATTTCCAAAACTGCTTAAAATTTTTTGTCGAGTGATGGGAGGCTAATATGTCCATTTTAATCTGGTCTTCATGAACTTGACACCACTTCAATTTAGACTTAAATATTTTCCTACTTTCACACATTTGATCATAAATATTTCCAGTTCTCGGTTTACTGTGTAATGTCCATATTTCATAGTATGACTTGGCCACTCTGTGAGCATCGCGAATATATTTATTCCACCCTACTATAACTTTTTTACGTGTAACAAAATTAGTTTCACAGCACAAGACAGCAGCCTCACTTAGTACAGTAACAATATTATTATACATATTATCCAAAATAGTTTTATGCTGTACATCAGTACACATAGCATCACAACATTTATACATTTCTTCAGGCAAGTGAATATCCCTAAATTTTTTATTACATAATTTAGAATAATTTTCTATTTGTTCTGAACGTCGAACACCCCAGATAATTTTGTCCTGAATTATATTATGTGGTATTTTTGATTTTACAATAAGCAAATCTGACACTTCTATAGGATAATGATCAGACCAGTATACATTATAAAGAATATTAATGCTCGTAATAGTTTTAAATGCCGCTTCCGTAGTCAAACAATGATCAAGCCACCGTCTGCAGCCATGCGCATCACTAACAAAAGTATAAGAGTTTGAGTTCATACCTAGTTTCTCAAAATCAGCACATTGCCACATTTGTTCTTCACAGAACAGTAGTAACTCCTCACAAAATAATTCCCGCGGGTGCGCATTAAAATCGCCCATGATAAAAGCGGCTTCAACTCCAGCACTATCAATAATTGCACTCACTTTACCTAGGCATTCAGAAAATTCAATAAGATTGACATCTTTATCAACGGGCATGTATATACTAAAAACTAATATAGAACGATTATTTACTACCACTTTTATCGCTGCTATTCGCGGATTGTCACAATCCAACACAGAAACTGATGTAAACGACGCCTTACGCCACAAGATCGCGACGCCACCATACGGACGACCACGCAGTATTCAGCTGATAAATCCACAGCGGTCGTGCCCGTATATGTGAAGTCTTCATCAATGGTTGACAAGTATTGAAGGTCATGTTGCAATAACAAAGTTTCCTGAAGTGCGACAATGTCTGCCGACCTACATATACCTTTTATACACTCTGAAGATCGTTTTACATTTTTACAGTTAAATGTTACGAGTTTACATGGATATTGCATTATTTGTATTTTCGTCCACATTCAAATTTCGTTCATATCCCACTTTGCTTCTATATTTAAAATTAATGAAACGCCTAAAGGATATTCCATCGGGCCATAGCTGGTCTTCAAGAAACATATGAACTGTCTGTTTAGGAACCAACAATTTATAGCTGTGATAACCTTTATCTTGTTTCATAGTTATTTTTTCTAACTTAACTAGTTGTTCCGTTTTTTCATAAATATAATTAATTATATCTGTCTCCATGGTATCCTTGTGAACATTAGAAATAAATAGCGGTATTTTAATATCCGCTGCTTTAAATTTATCATCTGGTCCAGCGGCTGCTTTTCCTTTTTTACCTAAAAATTTGTTTCGTAATCTTTTTCTCTGTACGATTTTCCACTCTTCACTAGGTTCTTGAACACTCCAATGCACTAATGATTAAATATTGTTTTCTTATTTCTTTTGCACTAACTGAAACATATGTAGAAATGTATTTTTATTCAATAGTACTTTTAGTGCATTATAGATTTTACCCTAATTTAACCCTAATAATTTTACTTCAGGAGCAGCCAGATTTTAAAATTGCCAAGAAAGCAAAGTGTGCATTATATCCATCAAGTTCTCTGGTTGCTGAAATCTCAAATCCCATGCTAAATAAATCAAAAATTAGAGAAACAAATCTGTTTCGTTTTCATCGGGTCTACAATACCCAAAGTTGACTTCATTTGGTTTCAAGACAGGCATAATTAGAAAAAGTGCGCGTGCATGTTTTCAGCAAAATCAATTTAATAAGAACAGATCTTAGAAATCGTCTCATTACAGACTAGCTGTGCCCGCGGCTTCGCACACGTGGATTACATTAGAACGCGTAATTCTTATAAAAATCGTAATTTCTTAAAACTTTAATAACCTTTTAATGCATAAAGTTATTGTGATAATTATTTTTTTGGGTAAGGAATAAGAACCAAGTATCTATGAAGTAAAACAATTTTTTTCTTATCAAAATCTATCCAGTCACTCGTTTTATAAGCTAAGAAAAGATCGAAATAATTTATAAATTTCGAACCATTTAGGGAAATGTATTCCAAATTGATAGCTAAAAAACTGTACAATAAAAATATAAATGAATTTAACAGCCCTGACATTAACAAAACATTCATAAATATAAACATAATATTAATCATAACGAAATAATAGTAAGTACAAAATTTAACCCATAAGTAAATAATTTGTATGCTCATAAAAAAAAAGTAAAATTATTCCAATATGAAATATTTATATAGTTTTATCTTTTATCGGCCCTAAACTTAAGAAATATATGTACTTGTAATAGGCTAGCTAGTATTATTAGTACATAGTATAAATTAAGAACAAAAGACATTTGTAAAATTCATACTTTTACGAGATAATGTGTTGAAAGTACGAGATATTTGGTAGCACTGGTACGAGAAAAAAATTCGCCATCTGGCAACCCTAGCTAGGATTAATAGTTCCTCTGGTTATTGGTCTATGGTAATAGTGTTCTGTGATATCGTCAATCGTGTTTACTTTGTTTTTGTAGGTGTTTTGTTGTGTAATTCTAATACTTTTGTTAGTTTGTAATATCTATCGATCGTTCTCTTCCGTTCGCCAATAAATAAAACAAAGAATGGAAACTGATTCTATAAATAGTGAATATTTTTCAAGTTATGAAGACTTAGAGGTACGTACTTTTTATTAAGAGTAATAAAATTATTAAAATACCTTAATTGATATCTAAATTCACTTCTGAAGATACTTTGCCAATAAATCATTTAAGTGACAAATGAATTTTCCCTACTTTTCAGATTCACAAATTAATGCTTGAGGATAACCCTAGGAACTTAGCCTACAGGAATGCTATACTTAGCAATAAATCGTACTTTAAAGATAAAGTTGTGATGGATGTGGGATGTGGCACTGGCTTTTTATCAGTCTTTTGTGCTCAAGCTGGTGCAAAAAAGGTTTATGCAGTGGAAGCAAGTACATTAGCAAATTTAGCTCATGAAATTGTGAAAGAAAATGGTTTTGAAGATGTCATCGAGGTACAAAGAAACAATAATAAAAATTAACAATCAAAATTACTATTCACTGGTCAAAAGTTTTTGGTTATACTTAAGAAAAATTATATTTCTACAGACTACAGACATTACTTTTGTTTCTATTATGATATCGGTAGCATTTTGAAAGTTGAAAAATTCCTACTGGAGGCTTACTATTTTAGAGTTCCCACTGGTTAAACAAGGACTTTGCAATCATTCATTCTTGAAATGACTAAGAAATTGCTTTCACATCAAACTCACTAACAGTGTCAAATTTCTGAATAAGCTAATTAGGCTCACAGCTTATGGTGGCAAATTATCATTGTTGGCAAAAATCTATCTACTATCTACTTCAGCAATTTTTTTATTGTCACAACAAAAACATCATTCCAACAGAATACAAATTTTCTATTGTTAGTTTTGTATATAACATAGCATAAGTGGTTATTTGGATCTGCCTGGCATAGCTGGCATATTTGTAATTTGGCCTCTGATCACTAAGATATATTTATTTAGCATTAAACTGTATTATTAATATTTACAAAAGCACTCGATTTTAAAAATCAAAAATATATATAGTATTTTTTAAAGAATAGTATGTAATTTTCAAATTAGGGTTATTAAATAGTTTTACAGAATTTTGTTATTTTAGATCACACTTATTCATCTCAGTATTTGCTGCCGTCATAATCAGGATTCACAACCTGAAGTGTGACAGATGTCATACCAGCAACATCAAATTGTCATATATTGTACCAGAACTATCATTCTTTGCTGACTTCCACTCCAGAGGGATTATTTGATGAGTTCTTAGAATGTTCAAATCATTATATTTTCATACAATAATTTGAAAATTGTCATACATGTATGTTAAGTATTGTAGGGTTTATAACCATATAGTTATAAACCCTGGTCACAATAAGCCCATGTAAAGGTAAATCATAGCAAATCCTATTTATATTTTGTTCCAGGTAATTCATAGTAAAGTAGAGAATGTAATTCTTCCCAATAATACTAAAGTAGATGCTATTGTATCAGAGTGGATGGGTTTTTACTTGTTGCATGAAGGCATGCTTGATTCTGTGCTCTTTGCTAGAGATAAATTTCTTAAAGAAGGTGGAGAGATGTTTCCTGAAAGTGCTGTCATTTATATAGCACCATGTAGGTAAGAGTTTGTAGTTTGTTGTTACTATATTTTAATCAGTATAATGTAGAATTCTGGGTATTATTCGACAGTAAAGTAAATTGTAATTCAGTGAGATTATTTTTTTGGTATGCTTATAAAGTATTGCCCTTACCTTTGTTTTCAATTTCTTTTGTTAATATCTCAGAAAGTGCAGTCAATGTGTAGTAAGGAAAGGTATCATCTCTTGATGCTCCAATTAATATAATTTTTAGTAACAATTGCAAAATAATAATTAAATGTTTGAACTACAGGAACTGTTAAGCCAAAAGCCTTGAACTCATGAATAGGATCTACTTCAAAACACATATGAAAATGATTTCCTAATCTGCACTTATTTGCACCAAAGTTGTTATGCTAAGAATTCTGTTTTACAGAGATGTTTTAATGTATTTAGTCATATTAATTTATTCCAGTCTAATAGGAATTATTCCTAAAAAAAAAACGAAAAACATTGAAATATTCATCATGGATGTGAAACAGGAAGAAAGGAAGGATTCAGTTTACTCTATTGCTTATAACATATATACACAATTCACACATACGTTCACTCAGGAGCATATGATCCCACACCTATATGCTTACACTCGCATTGAGTTATAGAAACTCATCATACATCATAATGATATTTTTATGTATATAAATATTTAACTGCTGCATTTAACAAGCAAAATTGAGTAATAATTGCTTTGTGACTGGCACCACTGGATTGCTAAACATAACAAATGTATATTTCGTGTTAAATTTGCTTTGAAGTAATATGTACCAAATAAATAAATATTATTTATTATCATACTCATACCGCACTACACTCAGTGGGGTGCTGAACAGTTCCGCTGCCTCATACATAGTGCGGTATGCCCTATAGTCTACAGTTTCATATAACAAATATTTGGTCACAACATGAAACATATCTGTTTAGTATGATATCAAAAACTGAAAAAATAATGAATTTTCATTTTAAGTTTATTTACTTGTAACATTGTAATCCTTAATTATGTTATGTCTTGTCTGCATTACAAATCATCTAGATAGTATTACTAAAGGAATGTGTAAGCCAATCAACTATATTTTTTATAATTCTTAAAGAAATTTGTAATTCTTTTTACATTTCAGTGTGTTCTCCATATATACAAAATGGGAAGATATAAATGGTGTAACGATGACTTCTTTTGCCAAACATTTACGTGAAAGCAAGTACAACAAGCCTGAAATTCTTAATATACAACCTGAGGATTTATTAGGTGAAGAAGTTGCTCTCAGCTGGATCAATCTAAGAGAAGATAAAACATCAGATTTAGATTCATATAGTATTCAACATGTTGTAGGTATATATTTCATATTCCCATAAATAATGAAATAACAAAAGAATACAATCTATCTTTGTGTTATGTGATATGTTGATGTATACATAATGTGACCATTAATTTCTTTGCTCAAAAAGGAACATTGGTTTAAAAACGTCAGACGATAAAAAAAAACGTGTTTGGTCGACCGCCGTCAGGAACAAAGTTAAAAATTACTGAGTTACTAAAAAAGTAAAATATTATTTTAAAATCAGTTAGTCCAATTCATAATAAACACATCAATGTAAGTTTTATTAATGTTTGTACTATACAAAATATCTTTTACTATTGAACTACTGTACGCGCGCCTATTCCGCGAGACCACCCTGAGCGGTTCTGCCTAAAGTACAATTTTTGCAATTTAGCGGTTGCCTGAGAAAGGGGTTATTTATACAACCGGCCGAGCACGATGCTCGAATCTCGATACTCGCACACACGCACTCGTACTCATTACTTTTAAGTATGAACTATTTTAGTGTAGTGTTTTTATACGTATGATGATTTTTTTTTGTTTACTAAACTTAATACTTGAGGTGTTCTTTCGATATTTCAGGAATTTCCCAAAATTTTATAGGTAACTTTTTGTCGTAATATAAGTACCTAAATAGAGACGTTTTTCTTCGGTTTTACATCACTTGACGTATTCGTCTCGACGAAATGTCTATTTTCAGCAACGTTATTTAGATAAGTGGAATTAAATACGGATTTTCTTCGTGGTTCTTTTTTTATAAAAACGGTATTTTTATTATATATTTCAGTATTTTTTCGAGGTGGCCTCGGAATTTTCGTAAAATTTTATCTAGTCTCTCTCCCTTCTCTGGTCTCACGAACTATGGAAAGGGCAACAAGGGATGTGTAAATAGATAAATCCAAACTTTGCAGCGTCACTGCAAGCAGCAAGTTTATTTGAAGTTTGTAAACCTTGTCTACCTTTGTTAATTGTGACTTTGTTTGACGTGAGCTGAGTGGTAAACAAAACTAGGTGAATAAATTGGTACTGAGTGTAGACAAAGTAACTAACATTAATAATTTTGTTCAATATCATAATATGTAAAGAAGTGCAGGTAAGTACTCATTTGACGCTTATAAGGGATAAGAATACGTTTTTTCGTTAATAATTATGAAAATGCATTGCTATTGTGATCAAAATGTTACTTTTTGTGCAGTCCTTGGTAACTTTGTGCTATCAGGCAATGGCAACACTGGGTCCTGCACCGCTTGCGTTCGATAAGCCCTATAAATTTCGCGCGGTTTCGGAAAACGGGACAATTTTGCGTCCCGGGAGCATTTTCGGGGACAACGGGACAGATAATCGTAAAAAGGTCGGTCCCGTTAGGTCGGTCCCGTTCAAAACGGGACGTATGGTCACTTTATGTATACATGGTGCACTTATATCGGTTTTTGATTTAAAGTATAATTATTTACTCAGTCAAGGTCGTACTATTGTTACATAGCAATAAATAAATAAACAACAAAAAAAAGTCCTTGAAATAATAAAATACGGTTGTTTGGTAATGTATTGAATATCTTACGCTCACTGCAAACTTTTAAAAGAGTAGGCATATTCGCGACAAGCCGCTAGGTGTGTAAGGAAGCTTGTGCCCGCACCCCGCACCCCGCAACCTGCTGTGCGAGGTGAAGGTTGCTCACCTTACTTAGTTGTACTTATTCTGTATTATTGTCTGTTATTATTACTAATTGCAACAATTCAACTTTGATTCCAATTTTCCCCTCATACTTCTTACGGGCTTGGGACCGTCAGAAATACTAGTTATCTAAATAATAATTACATAAGTCATCTTGCATTAATATCCTAGGTTAGGATAAAATATCGTTCACTTCAGGCGTACATATTTCAATAATTGGAATCATCTTATGTACAATAATTGAATAATGAAATGTCCTTTACATACATTATTTACACAGTTATTTTGTTCTCTTTAAGTATTTGTGTCTTCTTTCATTTTATTAAAAGCCCGGGTTTTGTTTTTAATCTGTCCACAGTACAGGCTTCTTCTGTATAAACAAGTCTTTTCACTTCAGACCACAAAAAAGAGTCTAGTGGAGTCAGGTCTGGGCTTCTCGCGTGGCCAAGGTACAGGTCCGCCTCGCCCTATCCACCTATCACTAAACTGACTGTCTAAATAAGTGCGCACTGGTCGCGCGTAATGTCATGGGCAGCCATATACCTGGAAAAATACTCCTTGTAGATATGCTAACGGGATGTTCTCCAGTAATTCATGAATAACTTTCGTTAATATATCTAAAAATGTGCCACCAGTCAAATATCCGTCTATGAACACAGGCCCTAAAATAAAATTATTAATTATTCCGGCCCATACGTACACTAAACCTAATTTGGTGTAAATGTTCTTTAATAACGTTCAGGTTATTTTAATTTCCACGATTCGTCGGTCGATAAAATGTTCACAATTTGGTTTTGTATTATCCATTGACATAAAGCTATGCGAGATTGAGCATCCATGTCATGTAGAGCCTGGGTGCGCCGAAACTGGTAGGGGTGCATTTCTGATCGTTTGAGCAGGCTCCAGACGTAGTAATGGCTCACATTAAACCTCAGTGCTGCCTGTCGCTTACTTAGTCGTGGATGTTGCTCAAAATATCTGAGAATGATCTCTTCGACGCCGGTTAAGTGAACGGGAGGCCGTCCGCTATCACGAGCATGTAAAGGCACTCGGAACTGGCCGTGATTCCAAAGACGTGTCGCTGCCAGGATTGTTTGCTTTGATGGAAGTTGTGGATTTGATATTCCATAACGACGCAGCGCTTCCAGGTGTTCCGGCCGGGTATACATGCGCCTAGCCACTGCGTGGTTTTCACTGGCAATCTCATAGAAACGCACCATGTCCAACCACGCCCGGTTTGAATATTGGTAATGTCGCGAACTCATTATAAATAACTAAAAACTCTCGAGTCGTGAGCAAAACGTATACGCGCGGGCTCGCGAGATGCGTACACGTCGTACCGAGTCGTCAAGACTCACTCGGAAGCAATTTGTCAACTGGCGCTCCGCGCAGTTCGGCAGTTCCTTTCGATTCCTTCGGTGGTTGCGCGGGGCGGGGATGGTGGAGGCGCAAGGGTGGGTTGTCCGCCGCAAGCGCATGCCTTTTACTTTTAAAACTCCATTTAGCAAGCTGCTAGCGAGTCTTATTATATCGCCGTCGCGTCACGCTTATGCTGTATTAATTATTTCAAATTCGATTTAATAATTTTATTATTTTTACTTATCAAATTTTAATATTAAATGGTTTTATATGATTACAGACTATAGGCTGAGTACGTACATTCCGAAAAAAAAACATGTTTTTTAAGAACTCAAAAGAAATTAAACTATGTTAGTTAAGTATGTCTTTAGCAAGAGGCTAAATAAATTACTAATAATTTTCAGGTGCCAGCAAAAATGGCCTATACCAAGGTCTTTGTGTATGGTTTGAATGCAATTTTCCTGATTTATCGGATGGCAAGGAAGTTAATCGTGTAGTACTAGATACGAGTCCTCGTAGTGCGCCAACGCATTGGAAACAAACTATCATAGTTTTGCCAAAGGAACAAGAGGTGGAGAAAGGGGAACCAATTGCTTTCCAATTGAACATGAATAGAGACCCTGTTAGTAACAGAAGGTAATGAATATTTTACATGATCAACAAGTAATATATAATATGAAAATAAATAATTTATTTGCAATTTTGGTATGAATTACAGTCGCGTTGGGAGTAATCAATAACTTTTGTAATTAATTAACTAATACAATGTAATTGGATTTATGTAATTTATATTATTGTAACTCTAATCACAATTGTTCAAGTTACTGTAAAGTGTATGCTACATGTAGTATTCATGCAATTGTTTCATACTTATTCAATTATACAAAGAGCTGATTTTTTTAACTTTATTTAAGGAATAATTTTGACGTTTTGACAGATAATGCATGGCTAATCTGTCAAAATTTAGAAATTAGATAAAGTTATCTGTTGATTGAAAAATCGAACCGTAAATTTTATATATGAATGCAGCATTATGAAGTAATCTTTATCAAATAAAATCCAATCAGTTTTGTAACTAAACAACATGAATTTATATCTCATTGTATTGTGAGTTTTTTTTAATTATATTACATGTCAGTAATGATTAATAAATTTTAAGTATAAGTATAACTTCTTCTTAACTATTGCTGAAAAATTAGCACAAGAGATTCCTATTGAATACCACGAAAATACATACACACAACATCAACAATAGCAACAGGTAATATCGAAAAAAAATATGTCCGTAATGAAACCAACCACAATATAACGAAGAGAAAATTTAGAAAAGAGAATTTATTATATATTTTTACATTCGACTGCGAGAAAACTTCTTAGGCAGTGATACTTTTGGTTTGTCGCACTTGAAGATCAGTCAATGTAAATGCGATAATGAAACGGGTTATAAAAAAGAAAGAGAAAGACAGACAGAACGAAAATACATTTATTGCCTTGAAAACACGGGCGCACAGTTTTTACAAAGAAAATTAACATTCCATTGAACACTGAAAATGAAAGAAAAAATAAGTTGTAGTTGTATTAAAAAAGACTTTACGGAAATCCATCGTAAATAATTTATCCGAAATTTCTTTGCTACTTCCGCCGCTTTCATGCTAAATTTTGGATAAATTATCTATATTAATAAATTTGTAGTTCTGTCTGTACATTCCATTTATTCCCATGTTTGTTATTTTAGTTAGTTTGTATTTGCTGTGGGATTCAGCAGCTGAGGCAAATACCTTATATGTATTACAAAAGCAAGCAGTTCGAGCAATTTACAATATGAGACCTCGCGTATCACTAAATAAAAGTTTCAGGATTTTAGTATTTTAACTGTGCCCTCCCAATACATCTTAGATAACTTAATGTATGTCCGTAAAAACTTAGACAAGCTAGATTTTGTCAAAGATCAGCACAATGTAAATACTAGAAATAGAGATAAATTAGTCGTACCGTGTTTTAGACTTAGTAAGATTAATAGAAGTTTTTTAGGTAATAGTGTTAGGTTCTATAACAAGATCCCGAAGCACATTACTGATTTGCCGGACAAGTTCAAGGACCATGTCAAGCGGGCTTTACTGTCAAAAGATTATTATTATAGGGTGGATCATTATGTGAATGATAGTGATGGCTGTAAGTGACTCCCTCTGTGCATCCACTAAATTATTATTATTTTACCTTTATATTAAAATTTGTAGTTAACACAAAAAGATAAACCTGATCGAGTTCCTGAACGGTTCTTCTCGATGCCGCGATGTATGGGATATTTTCCGAACCGGGAGTAGTGTTTTGACGTTCATAAGTGCCTTTTTAAGGCCTAAATTGAATAAACATTATTTTGATTTTCCCCGATAGGCATATTATATGAACGATACTGATCACGAATATGCAATTAAATATATAGAATCTTCAATATTTATATCAATTTGACTTTTTCTGTTTTAAGGTATAACCTAGAAATGACGTTACTTAACCCGGATGCAGTGGACCATCCACAGCCATGTTCTTGTCACATGACAAAATGTATAATCATAAAGACATTCATGCAACAACACGCAGAACATGCCATAGAAAGCAGTTTTAATTCTTCCAACACACTTGAGGATGAGAGAATTGACGATGACGAAGATTAAGAGTTGTTTGTTAAAAAGTGTTTTATTAAAAAGTTGATCAATATTTCGATGTGTTATAATTTATAGATAATATTCGTATAGTCCAAAACAAACAAAATTTATAGCAGTTAATAATGTAATGAAAGCAAATTAATTCGCTAAAACTGCTTCCAAAGATTAGTTTCAAATTAATTAATTTATCTACATCTACTAATTTATCTAATGTCCTCTGTTATGGAACATAATTATTAGTAATCCATTCATGAAACTATGCCAGATTGTTTGGGCTCAGCGGGAATTCCTCATATCGAACTTACGAGTTTGGCCCTGATACAGGAGCAATGCGTGGCCGGTTAAAGCTAGAAAGACATGTAATTTATATACATTTAATTTCAATATCTTAACATATTAGTAACAGACTGCGTAAGCTGCGCCTCACCACTGAGCCATCGATTATAATCGAGTCTCATTAGAAGCCGCGCCAAGTAAACACCGCAAGGCCGGTCTCGAAGCGATACAAGTAGTTGCATTAACTTCTTCACTAGTTTATTGAACCTGAAAATCACATGTTATCATGTAAATTAATTATAGACATACAAGCCATAGTGGTTTAAAGACATTGTTTAATTATTGTAAATCGATATTTTATGTTGTTGGTTGTGGATGTTCGCACTGCCTCATTAGCACAGTGGTATTAAGCGCGACTGCTATGATCGAGGTCCTGAGTTCGATTCCCAGGTCGGACAAAGTGTTATTGTGCCTATATATGAAATTCTCAGTAGAAGTTTGGCTTTTTTACGATTAATGGCAATAGGATCGCCCCTATTTCATGGAACCTAAAACCATACCCAGCGAACTGTGGGTGTGTGTATATTAGTACACCTCTGCCTAACCCTTCCGGGATCCAGGCGTGATGGTATGTTAAATCGATGTTTTACAACAGTAACAGTAAACGATTTTCTTAATACGCTCACAACCATAATTAATATGAGGCATCTACATATATTAGGTCCTTACATATGAAATTGGTGTTTTGTTGAATCGGTCACTTTGATCTCAAATATCTGGCGTCTGGTTAGGAATTCCAAATTTAGGCTTGTGTATTTGTGTTTCCAATTTAGTGACTCATTTGTTTTCGCACCATTTTATTTTTCTTTGACATCGTTCTTTTCACAAAATAGAAAATATAAATATCGCCTTATTTTCGAATATAAGTTCTATTGTGGCATCAGCGCTGCAGAATCAGCTCATGACGTGTATGGGAAAGCTACTGTAAAAGAAAACATGGTACGTATTTGGTTCCAACGTTTTCGTTCTGGAAATTTTGATCTACGAAATAAACCCCGTGGATGGCCGGAGACCCTAGTTGAAAATGAAGAATCAAAGATGATCGTTGAAGCGGATCATTCGCAAACTACATCAGAGTTAGCGGCAGGCTTCGGTGTGAGTGATAAAAAATTATTCACTTGAAACAAACAGGAAAAGTGAAAAAGCTCGAGAAATGGGTACCGCATGAATTGACTGAAGCACGCCAACAAACACCTATTGAGTTCTGCATTACATTACTCAACCGTCATAATAACGAGGGAATTTTGAATCGTATTGTTACTTGTGACGAAAAATGGATCCTTTACGACAATCGGAAACGCTCATCACAGTGGTTGAATCCAGGAGAACCGGCCAAATCCTGTCCCAAGCGAAAGTCGTCTCAGAAAAAGGTACTGGTGAGTGTTTGGTTGATCAGTGCTATTGTCATACACTACAGCTTCTTAAGCTCTGTCCAGACGATAACGGCAGATCAGTATTGTCAACAATTACAAACCATGATGGAAAAGCTAGCCGTTAAATGCTCCAACAGTTTACCACTTTATTCGGAATTTGGACAATTTCTAGCAAGGAAAACAAATTAATTCCGATGAGGCTGTCCAAACTGCCTTCAAAGATTTTATTGATTCTTGCTCCACAATTTTTACAGCAATGGAATCAATGAGCTACCTTTAAAATGGCGAAAGTGCGTAGATAATAATGGTACATACTTCGATTGATTAAATGTATAATTACATAATATTTTTTTCATTTTCCTTTTACCATATAAAACGATAATTTCATATGTAAGGAGCTAATATTTAAATATTAAAACAAGACGTCACCTACCAAGCTATCTTAAATTATACTGTATTTATACATTAATAATTAAATTAATGGGTTGTCCATAGAAAAAAAAATATTTCAACACTAACGTGCATATGGAAAATTTCGTCGTCGCCATATATATGTATTTTGTTACCTTTCTGAATATCCTCGCACGTAGTAATCTTCGGCTTCCTTATCCGAAACTACTTCACTCATGTTACAAAACGAATGGCATAGCTTAAGCAATTCCATGATGTTGCAAAACACGGGATTGTTTAACGTGTCTGCAGTGTCACCCGAAGATTCGCTGTCTGTGGACTGAAAGTAATTTTAAGATTTTATCGTGCAAAGTGTTTTTATAACGTTTATAAATATTATTACTTATTCATCAATTAAAATCTAACTTACCGAAGTAACAGTCAAAAACGACTGGCTCAGTATGTCGGCAAGAAATGTCGCGTGATATTTCTTTAACTTCTCAAAATCGTTAGTCTTGTTCACCGCGTCCATGAACCTTGAAAAGTTTGTCTCCAACACGTCGGCTTGCATGTAGTGTTGTAGATTGTCCATCAGAAACATAAGCTTATAATGCAGCTGCGATACGGAGAAACTGTACAACAAAGTAAATAATAATAATACAAGCCTGTTTGGCTGCCTGTCCACTGAAGCGGAGCAGAGCAGAACTGTGTAAATTTCGTTTTTTTTTTTTTATTATCGTAGCATGGCAAAGTCATTGCACTGTACCTGATGGTGAGAACAAAGTAGTTTAATAACAACGGCGACTACTGTTGGAGCTATAATCCATCGTCTATCGCCGCTATCATACTGGCCTGCATAATAGTCTCTTCATGTTATGCTTGAAGGACTCCATGTTATACGAAGGAGGGAACACATTGGTCGGGAGACAGTTCCACATCTTCATAGTACGGTAAAGGTAAGTCGATTATCTCACCGCTTTAGTAGACAGGCCGTCTAAGGCCTGGCGCCCACTATCGGCACGGCATGGCAGGGTAACCTTCGGCATCCGTACATTTAACAACACATTGACGGTAACTATGCCGCAACGTCCTTAGACATGCCGAGGTGTCCTTAGGTTATGAACGAGGCACGCGGGTCGCGGGCGCTGCCTTATCTCGGCATCCCAAAGAATGCTGAAGCGTCCCGATGGATGCCAATTGCCAAGTCATTCCGAAGGCTACCGGCACGGCATGCCTATGCTTACCGCGTCTTTGTTTTTGTACCTATCACCAATATTATTGAAATTTCAACTTTAACGCCTTGTAATTACAGTTTATTATTGTTCATTACTTTCCGCTACTAGGCGCCGGCCCTTAGTGTCTTACTACTGGGCAATAGACCTCTTGCTAAAGGATGTCGCGAGTTTAATCACCACGCCGTATTGACGATTTCAAACGCAGAGACAACAACAGTTTTATATTTTTACCACATACCGTTGTAAAACAAGATTTGAATCGTACAAAATCAAAGGCGGCAAAGAAGGTCTGATCGATAATTTTTTTAATCAAATAAAACGAATAAGTTTAAATTGAATCTTAAACAGATTGTCATTCGAAATTAAGTTACCTAGTTGACTGCTTATAAGCTTTCCATAGAGCATGTAAGTCATGCTGAGTTTTCTTTATTCTCAAAAGAAGTCGAAACATGTCGTTATACCGAGCGAGTACCTCTGGAGTAAATAGTAAATGTAGCGGCCATTTAAAATCATATTTTAATATTATACACGACCAGCCATCTCCAACTGTAATCAAAAAATGTATTGTCGTTTATGAAACTCGATAAGAGTAACCGAAATTTATCAGATATCCAAAATCGTAACTATATAAGTGTTCCCGATAGGGACCGAACCCAGTAAATAAGGCTATCAAACACCAGAATTGATTTAAGATTTTACTAACAATTATCTAAAATAAAGTTAATATTGTTCACCTAACATAAAAATTTTCTAATAATACCTATTATCCGTCTATAAACAATCTTTGAAAAAATTTATATCCATAAGTCAAATTATCCGAAACAATTGCACATCTGAAATAAATTAATATAATTATGTATCCATAACCAAAGCCGATTAAATATTCTTTAATATATCCAGATCCAAAATCTCATATCCATAACCTCCCATAAGTAAAGACAGAATATAAATATGTATTTGTCTTAATAATTATTGAAAGAACTTAGATTATTTAGGATTAAACAATTAAATAAAACATCGGTTGTACAAGACATTGACAGAGAATAATATTTTTTTTTTTTAAACAGACATTAACAAGGTTGCATAGTATCTATGGTTGAGCTTATTTTAACATCCTCCCTTTAAGCACAAACCCATAGATCTTGAACATTTTTCAATCTTCATCTGCGAAGTAGATTTTGTCAGGATATCGGCCACCATATTTTGAGTTCCAACATATGTAACTTCTATCTCCTTTTTAGCAACCTTCTCTCGAAGAAAATGATACCTGATATCTATATGCTTGCTGCGGGCACAGTACGATTCTGTACCTGCGAATTTAATAGTACTTTGATTATCACAATATATAACAGTGGGTGAAGTCCCGACATCACGGTGTAATTCAAACTCCAAATATCTAAGCCACATTGCTTCTTGAGTAGCAGTCGCAAGTGACATATATTCTGCTTCCATAGTTGACATAGCAACAGTTTTTTGACGTTTAGAACACCATGAAATTGTTGCACCCTGAAACAGAAAAGTGTATCCAGAGCAAGATCTCCGACTATTAATATCTGAAGCCCAATCAGAATCACAGTAGCCAAATACTCTTTTCTCTTCATTGTTTTGACTAAAAATCAATTTATAATCCTTAGTTCCTTTTATATAACGTAGCACTCTTTTAAGTGCTAGCCAGTGTTGCTGTTCTGGTTTGTTATTGAAGCAACTCAGTTTATTCACTATGAAACATATGTCTGGTCTTCCTTGGGATAAATATAGCAAGCTTCCAATTGCCTCTTGATATGGTATGTTCGTTAGTATATTCTTTTTATCTTCTGTACTAATCAATTTAACACTAGGGTCACATGGCAAATGAACTGGATTACAATCACTCATTCTGAATCTTTGCAGAATTCTTTCAGTATAAGCTGCCTGATCAATGCAAATTTCATTTCTTGATAAGTTTTGTTTAATCCTCCAGCCAACTAAATGGTGTACAAAACCAAGTTCTTTCATGTCAAATTTACATTTCAATTGTTGTTTAATTTCTATACCTATTTGTTCATTATTATAGAATAATAATAAATCATCGACATAAATAAGTAGGTATAAATAAAATGATTCCATCATAAGTTTTGTGGTATATACATGAATCCACAGACGTACTTTTCATTCCAAGTTCCTTTAATACAGATGTAAGTTTCAAATTCCATTGTCGACTCGCCTGCTTCAGTCCATAAATGGATTTATTTAATTTACACACTTCTTCTCCATATTCGTAAGACGGTGGTTGAAGCATATATATTTCTGTGTCAATATCCCCTTGTAGAAAAGCAGTAACTGCATCCATTTGTTCAATAAATAAATTGTACTTGCAAGCCAATGCTAATAAATATCTGATTGAAGTATGATGAACTACTGGAGCAAATACTCATTATATTCAGTTCCCTTTTTCTGTATGAAACCTTTAATTACCAGTCTTGCTTTGTATCGTACAACCTCGCCATTAGCATCAGTTTTTATTTTGTAGACCCATTTACAAGGAATAGCTCTCTTATTTTCTGGTAAAGTTACTAACGTCCATGTATTATTTTTCAGGAGTGACTCATATTCATTGTTCATAGCATCTTTCCACTCTTTTGCATTGGGACCAGAAAGAGCTTCTTCTATGGTATCTGGCTCTTTTACCAATAAAGCTATAGCTTGTTTTGAACTGTTTGAACTTTCACATAAGTAGGTATTATGTTTATTTCTTGGTCTCAGCATCATTTTATGAGATGGTACATCACTTATTTTTTTATCCGGTATGTAGTCATCATCAGCATCATCAGTGTGGTAACTATCATCATCCTCAAATAATTCTTCTTTCCTTGTATTCTCAGTTTGAGTTTTGTTTTCTAAACTTGAGATCTCAGGTGTGCTTGATAGAGACTCGCTACAACTAAGATCTGTTCGTGACAAGTCTGTTTCAATTTCCTGCATATCTGATAGTGGCACTATTACGCTGTTATTCTTAACTGTGTGCTCAAGAAAAATAGCATCTCTACTTTTGTATATTTGTCTCTGTTTTTTATCATAAAATCGGTACCCTTTTGTGTACTCACAATAACCAACAAATAACATTCTGACTGCTTTGGAGTCCCATTTTTGCCTCTTTTCTTTAGGCACATGAATCATGGCATGGCAACCAAAAATCCTCATATTCTTAATATTCGGCTTCTTACCTGACCACATTTCATATGGCGTCTTGTAGTCCAAAGTTCTGGTTGGTGACCGGTTAATAATGTAAGCAGCTGTAGATACTGCTTCAGCCCAAAAAACTTTTTCCAACCTAGAATTCAGAATCAAACATTTAGCTCTTTCTACAAGTGTGCGATTCATTCTTTCGGCTAACCCATTCTGCTCTGGGGTGTAAGGTGTGGTGGTTTGATGTTGTATGCCAAATTTCTCTAAAAACAATGTAAATTCTTTATTTATATATTCTTTACCGTTGTCTGATCGTAATACTTTGATTCTTTTATCAGTCTCATTTTCTACTAAGTTTTTAACCTTCTTCTAACTTCTAACTTTAAACTTCTCTAAAGTATCTGATTTATTCTTCATAAAATAGACATACACTTTTCTACTGAAATCATCTATAAATGTGACGTAGTATTTGGCACCACCTATAGAACAAGTTTTCATTGGGCCACATAAATCCGTATGTATCAATTGGGCAGGTTCACAAGCCCTAGTTCCAATATTTTTGAACGGTAGTCTATTAATTTTACCTTCGATACAGGTTGTGCAAATCTGGTTACCTTTTTTGGATAATTCTACCCTTTCTGCACTGTCCACTACTTTCTGTAAGTCTGTGAAGTTAAGATGAGCCATCCTAAGATGCCATAAATTTATATCATGTTCATCTACTGTTGACAGCAATGCTTGTGTATCAGAAAAATCTTTTAATGCATACATACTATTATATTGCAAAGCTTTCAAAATCAATTTATTATCTTGGTAAATTTTACAGCAATCTTTGTCAAATATAACCTCACAACCATTTTTTGTCATCTGGCTTACAGAAAGTAAATTTGTTGACAAAGAAGGTACATACAGCACATTTCTGACCTGAATCATCTTAGGTCTGCCTTCGGAGTCTCTTATTTGCAAATTCACACTACCATGACCTTCCACTACCACAGTCTTGTTATCTGCCACCTTTATGCTATTTATTGTTGACAGAGAAACATTGTACATCCACTTTCTCTCTCTACACATATGCAGTGATGCTCCGGAGTCAATATACCATTTATTTTTGTCCAATGTTTCTGAAACTGAGAAAGCAGCATAATATCCATTTGTTTTTGTGTTATTATCTGAATCAATTTTCTTTTTATTATGAAAATAGCAGTTTTTACTGAAATAACCGTATTTATTACAATTGTAACATCATGGGCCTTTCTGTTGGTGTTTATCGAGTGAACCTTTATGAGACTGACATATTTTGAGTTTTATTATATTTCACATAGTAGGCTGAAGAATCTGTCCCTTTGACTTCCTGTAGCAGCTTTGTTTTAACAAAATCAGCAGTAACTGACACACCTGAGCTCTCAATAGCCATTATCATCGGTTTGTAGACATCAGGGAGGCCAGCGAGCAGCAAAGTACCAAGCCACTCGTCTCCTACTACAAAATGTATATTTCTAAGCTTATGAGCTGTTGTCATCATTTTGTTAATATAATCTTCAACACTAGAGCTGTTATCCAAAGTGGTTGAAATCAGATCTCGTAATAAACCTACTTTTCTACTGAGCCCGGAGTCATCAAATACTTTTTCTAATTTTGACCATACCTGTTTCGCTGTAGTCGCCTCATGCACATGGACGTAGTTAATCGGATCAATTAAAAGTATTATTTTTGACCTTGCCTTTATATCCTTTTTACTCTCTTGTACATAGTCTGCACTCGGTTCAATTGTTTCCCATAAGTCCTCATGTTCCAAATAATTTTTCACAGCAAATTTCCATGTAGGATAGTTTTCCCTGCCAATCAGTTTTTCAATATTTCCCATTGATATTTGTGAAACCATGATTTATTTTATATGAGCTGAAATGGCTGAAAGAAAAAATACAACACGGCGGATTGAAAGGTATAATTATATACCACCGAATCGCGAAACTTTTTCGGTAGAATACTAATTTTATTATTTGGAAATCAATAATGGCCCATAACCTCTTAATAATTATTGAAAGAACTTTGATTATTTAGGATTAAACAATTAAACAAAACATCGGTTGGACAAGACATTGACAGAGAATAATATTATTATTTTTTTTTAAACAGACATTAACAAGGTTGCATAGTATCTATGGATGAGCTTATTTTAACAATTTGAATATAAAACATATAGAACAAAATTGGCTTTGCTTTAATTTTATTAAGTTAAAGTTGCAACATTTAACTTTGCCATTCTTAGAATTACATAAGTTACATAGTCATAGTTACATATTCAATAATATAAAAAAAAAAAATCAGTTAGTAGTTATTTATTCAATAAAGTGAACAAATAATTAATCTTACCAGTACTGCTATCATCTTCAAGCGAAGAGTTAGTGGATAGATTTGGTTTAACATAAGGGAGTTCAAAGCTAAATTTTTCAATATCCGCACTATTGCTGAGAAACACTGCCCTTGCTGCTAATTGGAATGCATGATTCATATCTATAACGAAAATAATATTGTGTTTTATTATCAGGAATTTTGTATTGTATTATTGCCTTACAGTGTTCATGCAAACTTGCTATTTTAATGGTTCTAATCTATTTCTGAAGACACTCAAATTGCTTGAAGGGATGTAAACCAATTCCTATATTTAGTTCATCTATTTTTATATAATTTGTACTGCAATTTTATTTTATTGATAGAAAAATGTTGTATTGTCAATTGCCTTACAGTGTTCACTCTTGTACTGGCTTTTTGCATATCTTATTTATTCCTGGTTAACTCTCGTTGCATTCTCTCTGTTCGACCATATCTGAGTGTGTCGTTTTTACCCACCCATAAATTCGCAGAAATGTGTTGAGTTGTCAACAAAGATTTGCACTATTTGTCAGTTAAAATATATATATTTTATAAAAGGAAAATGATAACAATTTCTATCTACGAGGATTTCATTCGATAATGACGTCATTGAGTGAGAGTGCCTGTTAATGAAAGAATAAATAAAAATCACTTAAGCCAGGTACTATAATTATGAAAGTATGACCTATATTTTTTTTATAATACCTCTTGTGGATGTTCTCGTGGTGGGCTTATCCAGCATATGAGCTGTAAGTCTCAAAAGCTCGAGGAATAATTCACCACGACCTAATAAATAAAAGTCTTTCATTAACTTTAACTCGTGTAAGAGATGAGCCTCCTCAATGGCTACAGTCCAGAGATGCTAAAACAAATAGGCATAAGTATTATCATACATTATAATACATTGTAGAACATTAAAAAATCGTGATCATCAAACTTGCAAAAGATTTTTTTTTATATCAAGTAGTTAAAACCCTATTACCTTAGTAACACACTCTTTTATCTCCCGAACAACCCCTCTGAGATTGCATACTTCAAAAACTTCGGGATTTTTCAGTTTTTGCAATTTATCGTGAAACTCCGCTTCCTTTTCTTCCCATATTGTGAATCTGCAATTGCGGTTGTTTTTAGAAACTTTATAGTAGCATAGGGGGCATTCAAATATTACGTAACATAATTTTTGATCCTCGCTCCCCCCATGTAACGCGCCGTAACATTTTTCTGTACAATAAACGTTACGTAATACCCAAGTCAGCATGTCAGAATGAGAGCTTTTATAGGCCAAGAACAGCTAAGATTAAGTGCATGGTGGTCGCGACCCAATCGGGTACACTAGTGTTCATTAAACATTGATTGTTTGACAACCATATAGTATCTATGATTATTTGTAACGATTAACAATCGATTGTTTCATAGTGCGCTATTTAATATCTTAGCCGACTGAGAGACCAAGGTGAAAAAAGGACATTTGTGTGATTACTTGCAGTTAGAAAAATTGAGAAGTTTCAAAAGAGCAAATTTGAAAGAGAGAAAAGACATTTATTTGTGACACACATACATTATTCAAAAAAAAAAAATAGGTTATAGAATTATACCAAGAATGTGAATTTGAAAAGTGTGTGTATAGCAAATGGGCCCGAGTCAGCATATATGTTCTACTATTGATAGTTTAAGCCCGACTATCGATTAATCGATAGACAATCAATATTTAATGAACATTAAGGTAACGACCTCTACCACCCCGCGAACTCACACTTTGGATGATGTTTCATAACCATTCATTTCATTCTTTGTTTATTGCTTTAGTATTGATAATAGTTACGAAAAGTACGCCTAGCTCACGACGCGCTATTCATAACCCATAAGTAGGCCGCGGTGCTAGTGGCGACAGCGTTCGCCGGCCAACTGTTTCGCTGTAAATGATTTCTTTGGTTGCGCTTAATTTTGAATCCGTGATATCTTCTAGGGTTTTAATTTAAATAATATAATGTGAAGGACAATTTTAATGTACATTAAATGCCCATTTACTACCATTTTATCTGGATATAGATTAATACTGAATTGGAGAAAATAGATGTTTTTAAATATTGTGTTGAAGATAAAAAAGGTTACTGTGAGTCAACCTTAGGAGATTGAACAAGCCATCGCGGACTTTTCTCTAGGCTTTTTGAAGAACTAACATTCTTTAGTACATTATTTTGATGTATCTCATAAGGTTTAGCCAGGGTAAGCCATGTAAGCACCCCAAAATCAATTTTTGACGGCGTGATTACAAAACTGTGAATTATCTCTATTATACAAAAACTTAATTAGAATGTATTGTATATGTAAACCTTCCGTTGTTTACAAGAAAGCTGACATACAGACAGATGCGGATAGCGACTTTACTTTATACTATGTACTGATAGAACTCTGATTAGATGACACAAAGTATAAGTGGATTTGTTACACATCAATATTTTTTTTGATATATTTTATTTAATAAATTCAGTCAAATAAGTTCAGAAAGTAATTACCAAAAAAATCTTACCTCCTAGAATCAGGGCCACATTTCCGTAAAGGCATCACATGTTTGCTCGCCATAAAACTACTATTCTTTTTCTCTTTTCTTGGATCAAAACCAAAAAGTATGACTGTCTTTCCAATAAACAGAATCTCTTGTGCCAGCGAAAGTGGCATAAAGTGTGGCATCATACTGGGTTTTAGGGTAAATCCGCAATCCGCAGTTGTATCTTGTAACTGAAATATTTGATAGGAATTTGGTTACGTGGATATTTATTAATTTGTATGATTTTATAACCATTTTAGAATAGCTATTCAGAAAAATGATCTTTCAGCATTTTAGCGCGAGTGCTTTTATGTAAATTGCTGTCATCACTTCATACCTCCTGTATGAATAAAAAACCGCAAGCTAATAATATAGCAGCCTTGTAAAAGGATCTTCAGTATCTTGGTTCTTACCTAACGATACTATGGTAAGAACAAGACCTTCTTCTTCGTCTACTTAGGAAAAATTACTAGACTGCACTGACATTTGCTACAATGCAACTTCTTCAAAGTGACGGAGAGAGGAAATTTCAATCAAACAAACAACTCGCATTTCAGTTGTTTTTTCTCTGAATACAACTATTAACTTGGCAAAACTTATAATGAAATATTTCAAAATAATACTCCTGTAAATAATGTCAAAAAGTCGTGATGGTGTAGTTTGGACCGGCGGAATATCGATTTGATGTCCGCAAGTATGGTATGTAGCTATGAATTTTTCATACTTAGTGTATATTTACTAATTGAAATTTGTAATACTATTGACTGATAATAAGGAAAACATTGTGAAGAAACCTGAACGCTTAAAAAAATTATAGTACTGGATTTCTCTGCATTTGAAATTACCAATACCTCGTGGGCTGGTGTGATGATTAATAAGCCCGCGCCTTTCTTTGAGAAAGAGGCCTTTGCCTGCAGTGGGACACTTGCAGGCTGGTGTTACATTATACTAGCGGTGCGGTTCCGCACACGTTTGATATTACGCAGTAGTTGTTATTAAGGTACATCCCGTAATTGTATTTTTATACATATTATTGACAGTTCATATAGCCTATAATGAGAAATGACTAGACTACTTGGTGCTTCGGCCGTGAATTCGCGTTTGTTTGTTTTGTACGCGCTACGTCATTCCGGATGTTCGGCTAGCGCTGAGATATATGTGATTTACGGTGGTTGAAGTTTTGCATTGTATAAATTTGAGTTGGTGTCCCAGGAGGGTTTTGAAGAACAGATTGCTTGCGTCATAGTGTCCTGTGAGATTTGAGGCTGCACACACACTTACAGACAGTTCACTCTACACACAAATAATTCACAATCTGCAGTCCAGGTCGATAGGGCAAGGTCAAGTATACCGCCCGCTCCTGACGAGGTGTCTCTATTGTTTGTTATTAGAATAATTACTGTGTATCGCAGCAATAGCTTCGAGAGGGATTGATTCGCGATAGATTGAATTAAGGGCCCAGCACATATTACGCGAACCTTATCGAACAATGATATATCGATATTTATGTTACCGTATCGATTTATTAATTGTATAGATACCAATATTTATTTTTACCATAATTATATGTTCTGTCCACGTTTAGTGACAAAATACTGAAATTTAAAATCTTAAAAAAATATTTTTAGAAAACGAAATTTGACCAATATAAATCATCGATATAATTCTCGTAATAAAGTGTCGTGATATCCCTATTCGAATAGCACCAACGTTCTGCTTTGAAATCTAATGTCGAGTAGCGGTACTCGTAACACTGTGGTACTGGAGTAACGAATAAAAGTCTAAAAGCGATTGTGTACAGAATAAAATTAAGCGTTATCTTTAAATAAGAGAGTTTTATTTAAATTATATATGTAACTTGCAGTACCATTTTCGGAAAAAAGAGGACATAAGTTCCCGAAAGTCAAAACTCTCAAAGTAGTGGTTAGTAGTTCTGTGGTAGCGATTCGCGGGGACAATTTCCCCTTCAAAACATTGGCGTGTTTGTAAATAAGTAACAATAAGAAAGTTTTTATTTATCCTTCCAGTACATACTTTTCTCTAAAAATCAAAATACATGTACAAGTAATTTTTCGCGATTGAATTAGAAAATAGTATTTGCTTTTTTCTTTTAATTTAATTTTTTTTTCACCAATATAAAGCTATACTATCAGAGATTAACAAAGGCTATATTATAATTTGAAAAAAAAAAAATTTATTCCTCATTAAAAAGTCGAAAGTTTTACACAAAGTATAAGAAATTGCCTACATGGGTGCGTTGGCAATGTTTATCGTATTGTTATGACCTGTTAAGACCTGATTAAAAAGATAGAAGAATCCTGTTCCCGAAATATCTCGAAGCAACTACAAACTTTTCAAGACTTCGAAATAATGTTCGCGTCGTAAACAACCTCAGCGGATGTTTGTGTAAACATCGCAATTTACATACACATGTATAGGGTTTCTCGCCTCGATTACGTCATCGAGTAGGCATAGAAACTAAAGATCAAGAAAGTTCGCGACAACTCACGATTTTTCTGCGATCTTTTAGTGTAGGTATTTCAGCGACTCGGGCGCGGCGCCGAGTTCAGTTGTTTTGAATTATAAAGCGATAACAACGAGCGATAAAAAGGAAGCGAAACCACAGTGTAATAAATAAGTGTTGTGAGTTCATGTAAGTCGTAATTGAGTGAAATTGAAATAAATCTTCTTGACGTCAAACTTCGGCATTTTTAATACCCACGGGTGTAACAGTATAAAAATATTATAAAATTATAAAAACAAACGGTGACAATTGACATTTCGGAGACCTCACCCTACACTAGCGCCTCTAGCAGCGAATTTAAACGCGGTAGCCCTCGTTCCGTTAAAATCTAGTTCCGTGATTAAAAGCATATTTTACAATAATCAATATTTATATCAAACCAGCTGTTTGCAAATATAGAACATGAAACAATGCGCCGATAGGCATTGACTTATATATTACCTGAATTACCAATTTTAAATCGAAGCTAAAAGACCATTTCGAATATCTGTAATATGTCTATAAAATCAGTCAATGTATGGCCTATGGATATTTGAGGTGACAATTACAGTAACTGAACTACCTACAACATTATTTAATCGATAAGACTATGAACCAAAACTGAAATATATTATTTTTGGTAAGTTAATAGCTTTCAAAATTTTCTGTCTACCCTGTTTAAAAACTCTGAGCTCGCCGATGCGACCTAATTATTTTTGTGAATGTAGCTGAACAATTATGGAATCCTCGGTATGCGAGTACCACTCGCACTTGGGCGGTTTTTTTATCTTTTACTCCTTAGATTCCTTATGTAATAAAAATATCATATTATCTTCATTCAATAAAAAGTTTTTAAAGTACGATTTTTATAAGCACTATGCTTTCTTCTATTATACACACATCATATTATAGTTGAGTCTATAAGAATTGTTAATAATACATTAGAAATTGTAGAATAGAATAATGCTCATCCAATATTGATGAAAAATATACACGCGAAATACATGCCATTCCTCAATTGATGCGGCATATAAATTGTCAACAATAAGTAAAAATAAAATTATGGGATGTAAATAACTACTGGTGTAGTAACAAACACATGCGGAGCCGTGAGCACACCGCTAGTATTTTAATAAGATTAATTCATACTTACAGTGGACAACAGGGATTTATCACATGTGTTTGTAGTTGATGCTGTTGAGAGATATGTGTCAGATGAGTTTTCTTGGACATGGAATATAAAGAACTCTTGATATGGATCTTTCAATTCTCCATAGAGCAACCATGTACACAGCTGATTCACATAAACCTTATTTATACATGAAAATATTCTGAAAATTGTTTTATTTATAATATGGCATACATTCTAGTGCTGGAGCTGTAAGTCCTATCACTGAACTCATAAGCTGCAGGTATGATCCCCATACAGAATGAATTTGTGTGATAAACATAATTGTCAGTTCTCTGTCTGCTGTAGTTGTCTGTCTATATTATATAATAATACCATAATATTTGCAAATTATTAATAACTAGCTATGCCCGCGGCTTCGCTCACGTGGACAATAGAATGCCTGCGAAAATCTTGCTTATTGTGGGTGTTGCAGCCGCGTAACTTAGAACCATCACGTATTAAAGTAGGTAGTTTGTTATTAATTATTTTCTCTCGTCGCTAAGCATTATGATATCCAGTGGGGGTGGTTTTCGATTTGTTGTTGTCGCCACCGGCTCTCGCGATATACACTCTCGTCGGAACACCGTCGCGTCTGCACGGTGCAAAGTCGCTCGCCTCGGACATTCCTCGTCAACCACGTTCTCCAGAATTTAGTGTCATCAAGCCAGTGTGTGTACAGTGGGTGCGTGAGGCTCAGGAACTTTGAATATATAATGTATAGCTAAACCACGTCGGCGCCGACCAGGAATTATCACGGAACGCAGTACCGGTGAGTTGGCATGACATTTTGCTTACACTTCTCTCGCTGGATATTCGCATCATAATTTTCTACTTATTTCGTATCGCAGGTTGGTTCCATATTTGCGTGGGATCAACCATAAGTTTGGTCCAAACGGGCACGGATCCTTCTCATAGTGAATACGGCTAACCTGGTTCATTGTCAGAAGTGACATAGTAATCGTGGTAATATCGTAATAATATCGTTTTCATAAAATAAAAATAGCTTTCTTTTTGTCACTGCCATTATTACTTGACAAAATTAAGTAGGCAGTAACCACTAAATTACAACGATCTAAAATCTAATCAATTTATTTCAATATCATCACTCCGTATGTTTATTGGAATAAGCATTAAGACTAAAATTATAGTTTGTATGTATTATTAATAATATTTATTTGTAATCTCGAATTAGTTAATATTACTTGGTTAACTTATTGTTTGAATTAGCGTTAATATACAGTCCATTCAATTTTTTATCGTTCTAAATTATTTTTATTAGTTTAATTTTGTAATTTAAAATGTCAAAGGCTGCCGCTCGTCGTGGTTTAGAGCTAAAGCGATCCATTGCTATCAAACGCATTGATGACTGCTTGTCATCAGCCTTAGAGGCCCAAAATGATAAATCTTGTTTGCCAGTTTTCTTGTCACGGTACAGTCGACTCGAAAGTTATTATGCTAGTTTCGAAGGACAACATTTAAAAATTTGTTCGGAAATATTAGATACTTCAGATTTGGATAAGGAAGACGAAATTCGTCACGATTTCGATAATAAATATTTTCAGATAATCGAAATTCATTCGACACTCACGTCACCTTCCCATTCAGACGGACAGCAGCTCGACGTATGCACAAATGATTTGTCTGTGAAACTACCTCGTTTGAACTTATTGACCTTCAATGGTGATATTACATTATGGAGTTCGTTTTATGACATGTATAACACTACCGTACATCATAACAAACGGTTATCGAATATCGAACGTTTTTCTATTTTAATTTCGCTTCTTTCCGGTGAACCTCTTCATCTTTTGAAAGGCTTTCCTCTTTCAGGAAATAATTATTTAGATGCGTACGCCGCCTTGATTGATCGTTATCAATGCAAACGTAAATTAGCTTTTCGGTATTGGGAGGAGTTGCAAAATGTAACTCTTAAATCGAACTCTCCTCGTGAGTTACGTCGTCTCGTGGATACTTTCACGGAGAACATCGTGGTATTAAGGAATTTGAAGTTACCTGTAAAAGATTGGGATTTCCCTTTGTTTTACCTTTTAATAAATAAACTTGATCGTGATACTCGTCAACGTTTTGAATTGCAGAACGATGATAAAGACATACCAAGTTTTGACTCCCTTCTGGAATATCTTAATAAGGTCGGCCAAGCACTCGAGCTTGCCGAGCCTCAGATAAGTACAGCGCGCCCCCCTGTGCGACTGCATCGCGCCGCCGCTTCTGGTGCCGTTGCTGTAACCTCACCCACATCTTACTCCCGCACGGTGCGCACGTCTCCCGCATCCGCGCCTCAGGATTCTTATGGTAGGCACCCTCGCGCGCCTATTACGAATGCCAAGGCTTTGATAGTGAATCCACTTACATCAAGTGATAACTTGTGTGTTTTGTGCAAGGCACAGCATGCCTTAGCGAATTGTCCCACTTATCGTGATCGCACCCCACGTGATCGATTCTCCATCGTCAAGGAACATAATCGTTGTGTGAATTGCCTTCGTCAAGGTCATGTGGTTAAATCTTGCTCGTCAAACAGTCGCTGTCTTAAGTGCAACGCACTTCACCATACTACATTGCACTTTGATAATTCGGTGTCGTCAAATGCTAACGTAGCTCCTACCACTTCATCTATCGTCTCAGATGCTACCGCAGCATCAGCTCTCGCTTCATCTACGCCGACTTCACAAACATTAGTGGCAGGCTCGAGTTCTCCCACGCATATCTCGCTTCTCGCTACTGCTTCCGTTGAAGTCCTAGATAACTTTGGTAATTACCGCTCAATTCGAATCGTTATAGACAACGGAAGCCAAAGGAACTTTATTACCAACAAGTGTGCCCAACGTCTAGGATTAGCCTTCAAGAAAACCATGTCACTCGTTGAGGGCATTGGTCAAACATCATCTGTCGCGACTAGTTCTACCGTACTTCGCATCCGTGGGCAACAAGGTTATCCGGAGCTAGTCTTGGAAGCTCTCGTTATTCCCAATATATGTGGTGATATGCCGTCTAATACCATAGATATTGCTCATTGGCCACAGTTGATGAACATTAAGCTGGCTGACACTAGCTTCAACGTGCCTGCGCAAATCGACGCGTTAGTCGGCGTTGACGTATTTTGTCAGATAGTTTTGGGTGAACGTCTCGATTGTGGGTCAGATGGACCCGTAGCCTTTAACACCAAATTCGGTTGGATAGTTATGGGTAATATTGCATGCATACCACCTAGTTCTAGTAAGTCGATGATTTGCTCTTTTAAAGATTTAGACTCTCAAATTCGTAAATTTTGGGAAATTGATGAACTTCCCAAATCATCACCGCTTAGTGATGAAGATGCTCTTTGCGAACGTATATTCGATACGACGCACTGCAGGGATGTGAATGGAAGGTATATCGTCCGTTTGCCTTTCAAGACACCCGCGCCTACCTTTGGTGATTCCTACAGTTTGGCACATCGTCGATTGTTATCTCTCGAAAAACGATTGTCACGTAATTCTCAACTTCGTGAGGACTATAATGCGTTCATGAGAGATTATCTTGATTCTGGACATATGGAAAAGGTCGATGAAATTGGTTCGGATCGAACCTATTATATACCGCATCATTGTGTGCTCAAACCAAGTAGTTTGACCACAAAACTACGCGTGGTGTTCGATGCTAGTGCTAAGCCTGCTAATGGAGTCGCACTAAACGAACAACTACTTGTCGGTCCAAGATTGCAATCAGATATTAAATCAATCCTTCTTCGCTTTCGTTTACATTCTGTCGTTTTTACTGCCGATATTAAGCAAATGTATCGCCAGATACTGGTGGCTAATACTGATCGTAATTACCAAAGAATTCTGTTTCGATTTTCGCCTCAGGAACCCATTCAAGAGTTCCGTCTTAAAACCGTCACGTATGGCATGTCCTCCTCAAGCTTCTTAGCGCTTCGAACCATAGTGCAGGTGGCACAGGACGAGGGAAATAATCGTCATTTCGCTGTGACTGCACTTAGGAGTGACATGTATGTGGATGATGTCGTAACCGGGGCTGACTCACTTATTTCGGCTCGTGAGTTAATGAAAGACATAAGTGACATCATTAGCAAGGGATGTTTCGAGCTAAGGAAATGGACTAGTAACAGTCCTGCTTTGCTTGAAGGTATTCCATCTGAACATAGGCACGATGCTCGTGATTCGCTGACATTCAGCTCAGAATCTTCCCCGTCGGTAGTAGTACTTGGTTTAGAGTGGCATCCAAACGTGGATGCTTTCTCTTTCACTGTGACATCTTTACATCAACAATGCACCAAGCGCATCATCCTCTCGGAATTAGCTCGCATCTTCGATCCCCTCGGTTTCCTAACCCCACTTACTTTTACATTTAAGTGCATAGTGCAGAAACTTTGGAGTCTCGGTTTGAATTGGGATGAGGTTGCACCTGATTCAATTGTTCAAACCTGGTCCCGCTATCGTGTGGAATTCAATACTTTGTCGTCTTTAGCAATTTCTCGTTTCGTTCCCGCATTGAACTCCATCAAATTACAGATACACGGTTTTTGCGATGCCTCTGAGTTAGGCTACGCAGCCGTCGTATATTTTCGTATTGAGCAAGGAGACGATCGCGTCACTACCCACCTGATTATCGCTCGTTCTAAAGTTGCTCCTCTAAAAAGAATTTCTATTCCTCGCTTAGAACTATGCGCTGCAGTTCTCTTGGCAGATCTTGTCGCATATGTTCAAACTGTGTTCGCTGATAAGATACGTGTCGATGGTATTTTTTGCTGGTCTGACTCAACAGTGACTCTGGCGTGGTTAAAGTCACCCTCCTCTCGATGGAAGACTTACGTGAGCAATCGTGTGAGTCACATACAGGAAATCGTTCCACCTTCTTGTTGGCAACATGTTCGCTCTTCTGACAACCCGGCAGATTGCGCAAGTCGCGGACTTACAATCAGCGAACTTCTTGGCCATTCATCGTGGTGGCATGGACCTCCGTGGTTGCTTTGTGAGCCCGATGGCTGGCCAATTTCATCGTTTTCGTTTGAGGATTCCAGTGATATAATTTCGGAACAGCGTAATTCTGACATAGCTCTCTTCGTCACTGTCGATAGTTTTGATGAGTTTCTGGACAGGTACTCAAGTCTTAGGAAGATTCAACGCATTGTCGCTTATCTCCATCGTTTCGTCTACAATTGTCGCAACTCTAATAATCGTAAATCAGGTCATCTTGTCTCTTCAGAGCTCAAACAATCGTTGTTGACTTTGGTCAAAATCGCTCAAACTTCGAGCTTTGCAAGCGAGATTCAAGGCTTGGAAAAGGGGTTGCTTTTACCCAAGCCACTACAAAAATTAAATCCGTTTCTTGACAAAGATGGTCTCGTCAGGGTGGGCGGTAGACTCACTCATTCGGATCTAGATTATGATTCCAAGCACCCTCTGTTGTTACCTCGTCAACATCGTCTCACATCGCTTATTATCGATCAGTGTCATAACGATAATCTACATCCAGGGCTTCGCACCCTCAATTTTCTGTTGGCACAAAACTTTTGGATTTTGTCGCCTCGTCGTGCCATCCGTAATAGATTATCTAAATGTATCAAATGCTATCGCACCAATCCAAGGCCTGTCATACCTCGCATGGCAGACCTCCCTAAGTTGAGGGTTTCGCAACTTAAGCCTTTTTCGTGCATCGGTATTGATTTCGCAGGTCCCTTTCCAACATATGTACAACGCTATCGCGGTGCTAGGACCTTTAAGACATATATTTGCCTCTTCATATGCTTCGCCACCAAGGCGATACATATTGAGCTTGTCGTAGGGTTAACAAGCGAGGCCTTTCTAGGCGCTCTTCGTAGATTTATCGCTCGCCGAGGCCGTTGCCAGCGCATTCACTGCGACCACGGTACGAATTTCGTTGGCGCTCATAACATATTGCTAACCCTTATGCAACAGGCGGCTTCGTCTGAGACGATTGAATTTAGCTTTAAGCCCCCTGCTGCACCACACTTCGGTGGTCTTTGGGAGGCAAACATAAAATCCTTCAAAACGCATCTCGCTCGTGTTGTTGGCTATCAAATTTTAACTTATGAAGAATTTTTAACTTTAGCAACACAAATTGAGGCTTTACTCAATTCGCGCCCCTTATGCGAAATGGGATCGGATCCCAACGATTTGGCTGTATTGACCCCTGGTCACTTCCTCACTTTGGAACCGCTTACCTCGCTTCCCGAATCAGATTTATCCGATGTCCGTTTGAGTTGTTTGAATCGTTGGCAACTGTTGCAAAGACTCCATCACGATTTCTGGAAGCGATGGTATACGGAATATTTGCATACTCTAAATCAGCGTTCTAAATGGCACACCAGCACCTCAGAACTTAAACTAGGATCGCTGGTTTTAGTTAAAAATGAACAAGCTAAACCCCTTAAATGGCCGCTCGCTCGTGTCGTGCGATTACACCCGGGGAAAGACGGCATTTCTCGCGTTGCCACGGTCAAGACCCAGACAGGTCTTTTACAAAGGCCTTTAGTGAAACTCTGTCCTCTACCTGGCAACGACTAATCGTTGTTATTTTCATTTAGTTATTATTTCGCTATTTATTTTAAATATTTACTTTCGTTGTTAGTGTTTGTTATTAAGTTCCATTAATTATTTTCGTTTGTATTTTGTTTGGCAATTTATTTTAAAATACGTCGTATTTTGGTGGGCGGAATGTTGCAGCCGCGTAACTTAGAACCATCACGTATTAAAGTAGGTAGTTTGTTATTAATTATTTTCTCTCGTCGCTAAGCATTATGATATCCAGTGGGGGTGGTTTTCGATTTGTTGTTGTCGCCACCGGCTCTCGCGATATACACTCTCGTCGGAACACCGTCGCGTCTGCACGGTGCAAAGTCGCTCGCCTCGGACATTCCTCGTCAACCACGTTCTCCAGAATTTAGTGTCATCAAGCCAGTGTGTGTACAGTGGGTGCGTGAGGCTCAGGAACTTTGAATATATAATGTATAGCTAAACCACGTCGGCGCCGACCAGGAATTATCACGGAACGCAGTACCGGTGAGTTGGCATGACATTTTGCTTACACTTCTCTCGCTGGATATTCGCATCATAATTTTCTACTTATTTCGTATCGCAGGTTGGTTCCATATTTGCGTGGGATCAACCAGTGGGTGTTGCTTAGCAGATAGACGTATACTCTCCCAGACTTTTTTGTAGGTCTTTTTAATGTCTATGATTATGTAGTACATTAATTTGCTATATCTCTTATGGTTTACTCAGCATAAGACATTTAAGCGCCCGAATTGATTCATCATGACCAGTTTTTTTTTATTTGTGCGGAACCCTAATTCTTTTTCTAAAATAAAAGTAGCCTAAGTTACTCCCTATATCATCAGCTATATATCAGTGAAAGTCCCATCAAAATCGGTCGAACCGTTTCGGAGATTACCCGGAACAAACAGACAGACAGACAAAAAAATTAAAATTGGTTTTTTGTTATAGGCATCATATATACTTTTATATGCATTTAGTAAAAAGCTGTTTAAGCTATTTTGACATTACAAACAGACATGTGGCGACATCTAACATCTACATAGCGACATCTATCGAGCCACATAAGACGCATCCTACTATCCTACATTGCACTATAGAAATTAGCTCAATCGTTGAGTATATATACAAGAACCCGACTACAACCGTTGGGCAGCTGTCTGCCAGACATAACACCCATCTGGTCGAAGGATCCTCCCGTTGCAATAGTTCTTCTACAAACACTTCATTTTTATGAATTGTATAGATATCAATAATTGGGTGATCCACAAACAAGACAGTAAAATTATAGTGTAGTACTTATAAGGCTTTTCCAGATCAGTTAGATACACAATGTTGCCCAACATAACCATACACAATATATACACATATGCTGCAGAATCAAATCAGAGAATACCTGGTCCTGACATACAATACAGGCAGTTAATAACATCTTATACTTTTTTTTAATGATTGGTGATTTCAATGTCACCACTACCAACACAATGCAAGTAAAAAATAAAAGAATATATAATGTAAACAGTTATAAAATACTGTGATAATTAATTGAAATTAGAATTTTTTGTCTAAATAGATTTCTTGCCAATAATTATAATACAAAATACAAGCTCTGCATGACAGTGAAAATTTATTAACTAGCTTTATAACATTTGTCCATATTTCTTAAACTATTATCGGTAAATAATTGAAAAAAAATAAGATGTTGGTTTTTTGTAATAATGTACATAATGATGCTTTGAAAATAAATGAAAAAATTATATAAATATCTTACTGAACAATGGCTGCATGAACTCTCTCATTCCCATTTAAAATATATTGATGTATTAAACTTAGTATCTGACATCCAGTCAATCTTCTCTCTTTGATGGTTGTTATGATCCTATTAAGAGTGTTAAATAATCCGCTGTATACTTCAACATAACTATATATAAATGAAAGTGTATAGTTATGGTTCCCAATCACTAAGCTTTCTACTTCCACTAGCGTTTTCTTGTAAGATTGTAGAACTTCAGAAATGCCTTCACTTAATGCTTGAGTATACATGCCACACATTTTGTGATTTGTGGCTGTGTGAAATAAGATAATATAATTACTTTAAAAATAGCCCTCATTTTATAAATAAAATTCAAATTGAATTTCATCACATATTAAAAATTACAGTTTAAATAAAATAAAAAAAACTTATAAAACCATAAAATATTGTACCTATATAAATTATAAAAAAAAGTGTAAATTAATGAATTTATGCATTATAAGTAGGTAACTATTATTGCAAAATAAAATGTTGTCACTCTTAAATTAACATAATATTTTATATGAAGAAATATTTTTAAACATACAAGACAAAGTTTTTCTTGATCTAAATCCTGTTGTTTCAACAAAATTTTGTATTCTGTGATGACTTTTTGCAATATCACATATCCAACTTTGTATTTCTGTATCTCCATTCGTTTGCAACAGCAACTTTATTCTGGAATAATATTCATTATTGAATATATAATAACGGGACTATCTAGTTGTAGCAGAATTCATTTGGAGCGCGTTTTTTTGGAGGATTTTTTTTTAATGATAAAAAGGGGGCAAACGGGAAGGTATCGCACCTGATGGAAAGTGATCACATTTGAAAAAAAGTTGAATTTTTGAGAGCAAAGTTGTATCCGTGAATATGCAGACGCAAAGCTTTATACGCACCTTTTTTATTCAGGTAGCTTCAAATCATAAGACGCTACATTGTTTCGGAACGCTTATTCAGTGAGAATTAATAAATATCTGATTAATCATAAGCTTTACAAAAAAAAAAAAACAATCTGATCGCTATTTATTTTCAACGACAAAAATTATTGAATACCTCTTTCCAGCTGTCTCCTGATTTAGAGCAATCCCATAACACCAGTAAGGCATCATGAATCATTTTTACTGTAAACTAAAGTTTAATTTAAAATTAAAAAAACAAATTACGACTTTTCAAATCATACAGTTTAAAGCAAAGAGAATACAATGTTATTAACAGTTTATAGAGAAAAACGTTTAAATTGTTGTGTGTTAGAGACTAATTTCAAGTAGGAAATAGGAATGAGGCTTATTTATCGCAACAGATTAAAAGTAACCGTTACCTCTAAAACGAACAGGTGTTCTCACGTACCTGTTCCAGAGACTGTTACTGTTTAAGTTTGGAACATGCTTTTCTGTGTTATAGCGTAAGAATGTTTATTATAAATTATTGATTGATTGATGGATTGACAGATTGATAGATGGATTGACTGTTGGATTGATTGATGAATTGATTGATGGATGGGATGATTGATTGATGGTTTGATGGATGGATTGATTGAAGAATTCGTTGATTAATGTATGGTTTAATGGATTGATTTGGGCGATTGATGCTTTGATTAATTGTTTGGTTGATGTATTGCTTGATGGATTGATTGAAGGATTGATTGGTTGATGGATTAATTGATTTCTTGATTGATGAATTAATTGATGTTTTGATTGATGGATTGATTCATTGAGTTATACGTTCTTTTATTATGCGTTAGGCCGATAGAGCACATAATTTCGAGTCACCGATCTATACTTAGCTATGGTTACAAGTGATACTACACATTATATCCCTACTAAAGCGCAACAGGCTGTTATTTTGGAACAGGTTACTGAAACTGTTATTTCTATTGAGCAGGAACAGGTATCTTATTTTACTTGTTCTACCTCACCCCTAAGATAAAGAGTAAAATAAATAATAATCAGTGTTGCCAGTGCCCGATAGTGAAAAGTCACAAAGGACTGATCAGAAAGTATCATTTTGATCACAAAAGTAACGCTTATTCATAGTTATTTAAAAAAACGAAATGTTATCCTTATTTATGCGTCAAATGCGGTCTTACCTGCACTTCTTTACATAGCTTGGTATTGAACACGATTCACAAGACTATTAATATCAATTACTTTGTCTAAACTCAGTACCTATTTATTCACCTAGTTTTATTTACCACTCAGCTCAGTCAAACAAGATAACAATTAACCAAGGTACACAAGGTTTATAAAAAACAAACAAACTTACTGCTTGGAGTGACAATGCATAGTTTGGATTTATCTACCTCCCTTATTACCCTTTCTTTTTTCCATGAATGCGGGAATGAGAGAGCAAGCTGTACACAAAACAAAGCTGTACACTTTATTCCGTGGAGCTGTAAGACCAAATAAAATTTTACGAAAATACTAAGTCCACTTCGAAAGAATACTGAAAAATAAAAATGTATACCAGTCAATTAATCTAATAAAACCGAAGAGAATTCTGGTATTTGATCCCACTTTTCTATACAACGTTGTTGAAAAATGGACATTTTGTATAAACGGATACATCAAGTGGTATAAAAACAAAGAAAAAACGTCTCTATTTAAGTACCTATATTATGACAAAAATTTACCCACTATTTTTTGGGAAATTTCCGAGATATTTAAAGAACCTCAGGTATTATGTTAAATAAATAAAAAAATCATCATAAGATGTATACAAACATTATTAGGTGCTTGATTTGATATTAAAATAGACAAAAATAGTTTATGTACCAAACTACTTAAACATACAACTAAAAATTAAAAAAACAGACTTTAATAGATTATTTATTGTATAGTATGTTTAAGCATTCTTTGCCTGCCATTTGTTGTCTATAACTTACTCAACTATAATTATTAATTAATTATAGAATATTTTCCGGAAAGACACGTTACAGTTTTCAGTATATTAATTTAAACTTGACTGCGTTCCGTTTTTCCAAATTTTTCGTTGTTTTTTTAAATGATTATACTACACCACGAAAAGTAACATTTTGAGTTCTGTAACACATGAGTAACGCAACAGAGACAAAAGTAAAGCAACAATGTAAAAAGTAATGCAAAATGTTACAAAAGTAACAACTCTGGCAACGCCGTACATATTACATGGTACCAGAGATAAATAACAATTTCCATTTCTTTATTTTCTCGATGACAGCTCCTGTGAAAATTTGAATGGGCGTCTTTTTTACACTTCTTCTTCTTCTTCTTCCTAACTTGGCAACCGGCCCTCTTTAATGAAGACCATTACTGCCATTATCGAGTGAATTATAGTGTCATGTGTTATGACGATTCAGCATCCTAACAAAATGGTGGCTCCCTTGTTAGAACTTTCTAGGAAGATTTTGTGGGACTTTAGAATGAATGCTTTCAGCTTATATTCATAATCCACTTCACTTATGCACAAAAACCAAACTATATCACGCAAAACGCCGCCAATATTAAATAATATATGGTCAAAAACCTAAGTTAATGAATTAAAAATAAAAACCACAACATGTCACTTTAAAATCCCGCCAAAAACTCCCTTTTTTACACTATTGCATTATTTAAAAAAATATGACGTTTACACACGTACAAGGTTATACCAGAGTCGGAGAAACTGATAGGGATGGAGCTATACTGATAAACGTAACACGATAACAGGCCCGATATTTTTTTACAAAATGTAAGAAACTAAACTACTGCCGGATACTTTTGTACAAATTTATTAACTAATATTATATTTCATTACAAGATGTTACACGTATTAATTCTTGATTGATAATGCCAACTTCTTCAAAATTTTCGAAGCTGTTGTAAAATAAGTAGTACTCGACAATGAAACAAAATAATTATAAGGACAGGTAATCTTTATTTATTTATTTTAATCAAAATCTGATGAATCGTCACTGTCACTCGATGGTTATTACTTATTTGGTCACAACACTACAACTAACAAATTAGAACTGTCATCGAGAAAATAAAGAAATGGAAATAGTATAAGGCGTGTTTGCATTTTAGCATTGGATCAAAGCATGTTTGCTTCTCATAGCTTTGGATCGAAGCGAATTTGCATCTCACTGTTTTATTCGTCAACATTGACGTAGGGTACTGACTGCAAATTAAGACAAGTTTTGGTAAAAATATGATATATTTAATTATAAAATTCTCTTGGGCATGTTTTGGACAGAGTTAACCAGAATTTTTTGTAGTAACCTGTCACATTCTTGAATGGCGACTTGCCTGATATCTGACAGGATCTGTAGAGGTATCGGCCGATTCCAAAAGGCCCGCTTAAGAGCATCTTGTGTGTACACGATGGAGTTTAAATCAGACGAGTCGGCAGACCAATCTAATTGTACAATGTTGTATTCATGAATAAACGCGTTAACACATCCAGCTCAATATGCCAATGCGTTATCATTTTTAAAATGAATTGGTGCCCTTAATTGTTCTGAATGCCCGCCCTGACGATTCCATCGATAACAGCTGTTTTGTACTTTCTAGTCATATAACTTTGATATGGGATTAAAGGCATTCTAGCTCCAACCATTATTCCGCAACAAAAAGACGGACTTTTAAACGGTTTCGCTGGCAGTTCTTTGCCTTTTCCGATTCTCTAGGCTTTCTTCAGACACGGCGATGTCGGTTAACCAAGTGTGCGCTGATCCGTATTTCGTTAACGAAAAGGCATTTCCACTAAATATTTTCTTTCACATCTTTAACTTGAAGCTGCCTGGCCTTTTGTAATCCGAGTCGCTGTCGTTGTCGTTTATTCAAATATGCTCACCAAGGCTTTCCCACTCGTAATCCCAGAATGATTTGGGTGCTAATTTCACATCCAGTAGTAGCAACACCGATATTATTTTAGTGGCGTTGATTTTTCGATCACGGGCAGGTAGCAGTCAATGAACGTCATGATTTTCTTGCATTAGCCAAAGCTACGTTTTCACAGTTGTAAATACTTTTTTATTACGTTGACATGTGGGTAATTGCGAAAAATCTTTTGCAGAATACCTTAACCAAAAAAACCTCACGAAGAGCAAAATGTATAACATATTGTACAGATATCTAATAGGAAAATATGGATAAAAAGCAAAAACAAATGAAAGGAATAATATGCAAAAGAAAATGTTAATAGTAAATTATTGTAGAATGCTTCTGCAGACCGTAGCATAACGAACAAAATGCTAGTGAATTATTTGTTATCTTTCTGCCTTTTTCCATGTTTGCCGCCATTGGTGTTAATATCTGAAACGTTTCGTAGTTTGTCCTGCACAAGCAGGTTGAATATTTTCTTCCATTACACTCAAAATTAACCAGAAAACACATAAATATCAGACACTATCTACCGTCGACTTCCAAAGAAAACTTACAAATCCACCATCTTAGAAATTTTGAAATGGCGGCTTCTGATTGGTTGACTGTGCAGAAGTGGATTTGCTCCTAACAAATTTTGGATCGAAGCGGTTTTGGATTTGAACGCCACTTTTAAAGTACATTTTGTCTTGGATCAAGGTGGATTTGCTTTTTCATGTTTTTAATATAGTATTAATGCTTTCAAATACTACAACCTGGTATACTTAGTTAAAAAATGACAATTTTGGACTGGAACGGTTTTGCTTTTAAAACCCCCTCAAATATAAACGAAAACTTGCATTTTGAGTTGTCACAAAAACTCCCTAGATAGTTTAATTAAGAGAGCTTTATGTACCATCTTGTTTGTGATCGCTTTTAAGAATAATAAAGGCGTCAAAGACTTAAACAACTTTGATATTGGAAAGAAAAATAAGAAGAAGAAAAAACAGAGGATATGGCTTCGACCTTTACATTGTAAATAAAGCGTATACATGGATTATAAAAACAACATTTGACTTGGCTGCAGGACTAGAAAAGACATGAAGGCTTGGAAGTATTGACACTGGAAAGATAAACGGGAAGAAGAAGAAAAAATGAGGATATGGCTTCGGCCTTTATTTAAATGTTATCTAAATATGAATTATAAATGAGTCTGTCTTGGCTGCATGGTCTCAGATGCCTTTGCCTTTTATTTTCACTATCTTAAAAAAAGTAGTCCGTTTCTGCCATAGATTAGAATAATATATAGGGAATAGAGAACCAACTCTTTCGTTTTTAATGCCAACATGTTGAACGTAGCTCAACCTGTTAATCTTGTTCTGAAACTTTTATAAATATGTAGGCATAGCTAGCTAGTTATTTACGTAAATTAATAAGGTAAATAAATCTAAAGAACATAATGAAACACACAGATTTTTTTTTTATTATGCTTATGTTTAATATCATATAGCTTGACATATTTTTTCATTTCGACATCCACGTCATAATTAAATTTCATATAAAATTTGATTGATTCAACTATAACCCATCTGGTATAAGACCTTACAGTGTGAACCTCCTCGTATATCCTGGTGTGCCACGACAAAGTTGGGAAGGAAGTTGATATCTGTCGCACAATGGTTGGGATCCGGACATATTCCATCAAACAAATATAAAAATGTGATGAAATTGAGACAGTCACCATTTGTGATGTTTGTCAGAAAGTCGATGACGTTTATCATGTTCTGGTAGAGTGTGTCCGGTTTGAGTCAATTAGCCAGAATTTAATGAGTGCCTTTGGTTTGAACAGACTGGACGTTGGAATGTATAATAAAGTATTAGGTGACATCTGCTAATGAGGCGACTACTCTGTTCCTATCAATTGCTTCTTGATATTAAATTTATAGTACTATATTATTGTATGTTATGATGAAAGTATATTACGGTTATGTTACGATGAGGCTGAAATATGCGGATTCCATAAAAGACTCCAAAAATTTAAGAATAAAAAAACTATAACTCACAAATTATACTTGTATACAACTATAATGCACCAACTATAAATAATGACATTAACTGATATATCTTGAAACAGGTTTATTAAAGCATTATTATATTTATCACAATTAAAAGTAACAAATATTGCCTCGGCCAAAAAGTGCCTCGTTAGCCTGGTGGTCGTAAGCGCGACTGCTATGAGCGAGGTCCTGGATTTGAATCCCAGGTCGAGCAAAGTGTTATTGGGTTTTTCCTATGAAATTCTCAGTAGCAGCTTGGAGTTTGGTTTCGTGCTTGATTAGTGGCAATAGGCTCGCCCCCTATTACATGGGACCTAAAAACATACTCGGCGAACTGTGGGTGTACATTAGTACACCTCTGTCTAACCCTTCGGGGAATACAGGCGTGATGGTATGATGGTAAATATTTCGATAACACTCACAAAATTTTTCATTGACAATAACAACTGAGATTGACTAGGGATGGATCGTGTAAATATACGTACATACTAGGTACTGTTATTTCGATACATGTATTTTTGGCATCAATACATTGTAACCGAGTATCGAGTAAGAACTGGTGAAAAGTACTCGGATGGGTACTCGCTCATAGCAGATTTGAATTTCAAATTTGTGAATAATTGTCAATTCTTGAAGGATTTTATATTATGCAGTGAAAGCATGATCGGAAGTCTTAACAACCTCTGGTTTTAATTAAAAGTTTACATTACAGTATGTGACGTCATATTGCCTTTGTTCATTATAAATTTATAATTGAACCCATGAGAAAGATGGGTATGAGATGGAATATATTAAAATAATGTTCCGACGACGTATAAACAGGTGACAGTGTAATTCTTAGTTTCCACCTTTGTACTTAATAAGAGGTTGTTTTGAAATGCTACCAAAAAGTCACTGCTTCAAGAAATTATTTGTTGAGAAAATATTTTTAAGTAATTGTTTTAGAAAATCAATACCTACTAAATCAGATTTTCTAAAAAAAAAAGTACAATTCTGTAAATTATGTTGTTCTTGCTCTAAAACCTACAAAAAAATCTATAGGTATTTTAAGTGGTAAATTATTTTGAAAAGTAATTGTTTTTCAGAAGTGGACTGGAAATCAGAATTTTCGTAAACATAAAATGTATGAGAAAGTATTGTAACTTTTATTTGTCTTTAATTCTTAGAAAAAATAAGTTATACGATACAAGTTAGTTCCCACTGCTACAGTATCAAATAAAAGTATTATACTTGACTAGTATTGTTTCATCCCTGTCATCGACAGTATAATCGATTCCGTTGTGCCATCTTGTGAGTAAAATAATAAATATTTGGTGCAATAATTAGGAACACAACTATGAGATGGCGAGATAAAAAAATTGATCTAAATTCTAATTGATATAAGTTCTACTCTATATGAATAGTAACTTCCTCCCCCTGGTTTCTGTTAGGTACACTTTGTAAAACCAGGCAATAAAATTATAATTTTTAACAATTACAATATTTATTTTTTAATAGATAACCAATTATATATCTTCCATTTATGCATGAATCTCAAATAGTATGGCGGAAGCTTGTAGGCTAGGATCTCATACAGGAAATAAAGGAACAAACAATCCACAAGATGAAACTTTTTGTATACTGAATGTTTTGTGTGTGTTTATATCACTTGTAACAATCCTTGCAGATTTAACAACAGGTGCGTTTTATTTATTTGAAACAAAAGCTTCAGTTTATATTATTTTACTATTTCATAAACCACATTATTGAAGCTGTACAAAATGATTAGAAAAACTTATATTTAGTGATTATAAATATATCACCATCATTATTAGAAGTAAAATAAGGGTTAGGGGTAAATGTACAGTGTTTTCGCTTATTACACTGGTTTTTTTGCTTTTAACGTTTTGTTCCAGCATGCTCTCACTTATTATAACAATATATTTGTGCTTGTGTATGTGCACATTGAGTTCGTTTATGGGGGTTTGAGTTTTATCATAAGCCAATTTCATTGGAGGAAATAATCATAATAAGACCATAATATTACTATAAGATTGATTGATAATGATCAGACCATCACTAAGATAATCACCACTCTTAAATTAAAAAATTCATCATGTGGTGGATGTTCAGTGTCACAGATAAGTGTATTACAGCAGCAACAATTGAGACAGTCCCATTTCTACAACTTAATATCAGATATATAAAATATGTTTTGGTTTGTCTTTAGAAATTTTATTTAGGGTAATAATAATCCACTACTAATACAAGTTGTTTTTCTGGATCTTATTAATCATATCTAGTCACTTGGGTAGTTCAATGCTTTATATTGCAGAGTACATAAATATCTAAAAATTTGTCTATCCCATAAGTTAATCATTTTATTGTTCTTTTAAACATAAAAATACAATTCTCCTACTTTCAGATGTCATACTTTTTGCTGAATATTGTAAGGATAATCATTTGTACTGGGCACTGGGAACATTAACTTTCATTATAACTCCAAATATTATTATCAATACATTTTCATTGCGGTGGTTTATTACAGATCAAAAACTAACTGTAGGTCATTGGATAACACATTTATGTCTTGTTGGTTTGTTAGAAAGGTTTGTTTATGATATTTTTAAATTTAAACTTTATTAATAAAAATAATATAACTTAATATCTATAATAATGTCAAAATAACAATTATTTACGAAATGCTTATGAAAGTATATACAATACATATAATGAAAAGTGAATTTTTGTCTGTCTGTCTGTTTGTTCTGGGTAATCTCTGAAACGGCTGGACCTATTTTGACGGGACTTACTATTATAGGGAGTAACTTAGGCTACTTTTATTTTAGAAAAAGAATTAGGGTTTCACACAAATTAAAAAACTGGTCATGGTGAATCAATTTGGGTGCTTAAATGGCTTATGCTGAGTAAACCATAAGAGATATAGCAAATTAATGTACCACATAATCATAGGCATTAAAAAGACCTATAAGAAAGTCCGGGAGAGTATACATCTATCTTCTAAGGAATACCCACACCCACAATAAGCATTTTTGTCTTTAAAATAGCCTGGGAGTGGGGGAGCAAGTTTCGCACGGGCATTCTGTAGTCCACATGAGCGAAGCCACGGGCACAGCTACTATATAAATAAAATGATAGAGGTTTGCCATTGTGCACACATTACGTAAAAATGACTGGAAAGATTTTGATCAATTTTGTTTTGTCCACTAAAAAAAATATCTTCATCAAATAAAAAAATTATTACAGTTTTAATTAACTACAATTTTTATAAGCACTACACATTCAGTGATGTATTTTCTTGCTGTGGATTATAATATAAGTATAGGCTAACACAAACAAAGTCATGAGCACTTGGTAGTTACAGAATAATAATACTTAGTGTTTCATATATTTTCAGGTATATAATATTTTTACGAAAAGTATTTGTGTGTAAAAATTTAGAAACTATTAAAACTCATAAGTTGATGTCACAAAGAAATGATCTGAGTTTATTACATTTTTTGTATATTTTTACTGGGACAGTGCCACAAATAATTTTGCAGACATATGCTATTGTTGTACTTGAAGAGAATTACTATACTAAAGGTTTGTTTTGTAATATATTTTTATAATTTACTCACTAGAGTATTATACTTATGGGCACTATATATTAACAAGTCAGATGGAAACATTTATGAAGGCTTGTCATTATAATATGTTCTATATTATATGCAAAAATATAATTTTATTATATGTATTGTTTTCTTATACCATTGTATTATTATATAATAATGAATATTGTGATTTGATTGCCATGGTGATGGTGGTTATTTGAGTTAGAAAAGTACTCTACTTTCATGTTTATTCAATTTTCAAATCAGTTCAAAAACAGAGCATCAGGAGGAATAAAGTTATGCAGAAAATCTTGTCCATATCAATCTGCTGCTGGATAATTGTATCTTCCGAAGCTCATCAATATATCTGATGTTACTTTATTCAATTATTATTATTGTCCGTTTTTTCCAGTGTTTGCTTTAACTGCTTCTATTGCGTCTGTTGTATGGGGTTGTTCAACTTATATCTACAACATAACAGTGTTTTCTACTGATCATTTTAACTGGAAATCATTATTTTTGAGATTTATGTGGCACTTTGGAATGCTAATTTGCAGAATCTCCGCAATATTTTTATTTACTACAGTTTTTGGGATTTGGTTAATATTGCCATTAGGTAAGATATATTAATCAGTTTAGAAAATTTATATTTTCACAAATAATACAATTTCAATTTATTTTGTAACAAAAAGAATGCATGCATTATTCTTGCATACATTAAATAATTAAGAGATGATATCAGATGTGTGTTGTTTAATAAAGCAAAGACAGAAAATAAACAATGAATCTCTAGTGTTGCCAATGAATATTCGTGAAGTACTAGTATAGTTTATTTGAGACAGTTAAATTTGAAGCTTCTTAAAGGTGAACATTGGGCATGGTTGCTGGCACACAACCAATGAGGAGCTAAGTGGACAATGATTCTTTGTTTTACAATTGTAATTATTTCAGTTGATAACCTGATGTTCATTACAGCTATAAAAAATAAACTAATAAACAAATTTTGGTTAAAAATTAAACTTACATTAATTTTTTTTTATATAATGTATCATATACAGTGATGGTAATATAATTAGAAACATTTCTTATGAATAAAGAAAGTATAACTAAACGTACAAATGTTCGTAAAAAATATACACATTCAATAATTAATAATCGGGCAAAAATATAGCCAATCAAATAAAAAACTTATTAAATCCATAAAATATAAAACATATTATCTAACTTTTAATTACAAAATGAGTCTTACACATGTAGGAGTTTATTTTCTGTTACTGGCCGCTTGGTCGCCTAATAAGAAACATTTTAAAAAAGCATCCATAGCTCATTCTTTTTTTGAAATTGGAGAATAACATTTCTTTCTTGGCTTTTTCTATTATTTTGGCGGCAATTCAAAATTTAATTTGAATTTTATTTTGTTCAAAATGGGCAATAATAACAGTTGTGACGCGTCAACTAAGCAAATAATTGTTAATTTAAATATAGACCACAAGTGGGCGTACAGAAGTGTAGCTGAGCATTAAAATTGTTCTGTTAAGAAAGTTTTTAATGCAATTGGTCGTTATAAAACAGACGGAACTGTTGAAAATGTTCTTAGAAAGGCTCGGCCAAGAAAAACCTCTCCCAGAGAAGATACGCTAATCGTTCGTGTTGCTAAAAAAGACCCAAGTAAAGGCTCCAACCAGATTAAAAATAAAGTTTTTTCGCCTGATGACCCGAACAACATCTCGTCAAGACTGATACGCCGAAGATTAGTGGAAGCTAAATTGTTTGGAAGAATCTCTCGAAAGGTACCGCTTTTTACCAACCAACACCGAGAGAAGCGATTATTATTCGCTAAAAAATATGTTAATTGGACGGTACGAGAATGGAAAAAAGTGTTATTTTCTGATGAAACAAAAATAAATATGGTAAATTCCGATGGAAAGCGCTATGTTAGACGTCCTATAAACAATGCTTTTAATTATAATTACACAAGGAGTATAGTCAAGCACGGTGGCGGTAACATTAAAGTTTCGGGATGTTTTTCCGGATGTGGAGTTGCACCCGCTCGGAAGATTGAAGGTACAATGGATCAATGGCAATACAAAAATATCTTAGAGCACACAATGATTCCTTACTCGGTCGATTATTTGCCTGTAACCTGGATCTTTCAGAATGACAATGGCCCTAAACACACGGCCAATATCGTCAAATGTTTCCTTAGCGAACAGCATATATCTGTTTTAGAATGGCCAGCAAATAGTCCGGATTGAAACCCGATAGAAAATTCTCTGGTATATTATTAAAAAGAAAGTCTCAAACAAACGTAACACCAGTCAAAACGAACTATATGAAGCATTTGTTGAAGCATGGAATTCAATCCCCATAGAAAAATGTATGATATTGATTGAATCAATGCCAGTCGTTGCAGTGCTGTTATTGAAAATAAGGCATACGCCACCAAATATTAATTATAACTATTGGTAGGCTGTGGATAGTAGATATTTGGTAAATAACAATACTAATTACTAATATGTACTTAAAAAAATATTGTTTTTTATACTTTTTTGTTGTTGTTTCTAATTAGTTGACCATTATTGTTCATACCTTAAAACTGAATTAAATATTTGTCCGTAATGTAATATTGAAACTGCACTTGTGTCAGAATCTAATAAATGATGAATCGTTAAACATATTGTTATCCTATTTATTGTTTAATTTAAAAAAAAACGATTGCGGTGAAGTATCTTACATAATGTCAAGGACCGTTGCTAGTGTTTCTAATTATACGACCACTACTGTATATTATTTCTCAAATTTTCCTGGCAACTTCATATCTCCATTAATTCTTCATCAAAATTAATGATTCAAACATTAATTTTTTCAGCTAGTTATTATAATTATTATTAGTTTATACTAGAAAAATCGATATTATTGAAAAAATATATTGTATTAATTTTTTTGATCTTGAGAAAAAAGAAAGCTTATCGTGACTAATGCCTAGGGTGCCTCCCCTAGGAAAATTCGCCAATGTTTAACAGATACAGATATATTATTGTTCTTTTTTTTTTCAGGTGTGCACTGGTCTGCAATGATATTTTGGATTATAACTCAAAAAACTACATTTTGTCCAAGTAAATTAGAAGAAATTCTTTATAATGCCGTCATGGGATTTGTTTATTGTTTTTGTTATATAAATTTACGAGAAGGAAAAACTCGGTATCGTTTGATACTGTTTTATACTTTAATTATCTCACAGAATTTCGGTAGTTTGTTGTTATATATATTAATATCTGAAACTGAAAGGCAGAAAAAAATTTGGTCTATTGGTGCTACATCATGTATTGTTTTCGGCACAATAATTGGTACGTTTTTACAGATTCTTTGAATATGTTTACTTGTATGCATCCACATATAAAGCTATTGTAACAAAATTTTCTGGTCTTCTAGGCATTTGTTCTATGATTTCATATTATAAATTTTTTCACTGGAAAGGACCTATTTTATGGAAAAATCCGCACAGTGATATAGAATTGAATAACAGATCTGCAATGCAAGATACAAATTTAGATAAGATTGATACAAATATCATAAACCATGTCAGATCTTTTAAAAATTGTAGTAAGAATCGAATATCAGTTGTTAATCTTAGGTGAGTAATAAACTAACTGTCTTGTTCAGTCACACAATCTATCATAATATCAAGTCAATTTTATTATTTTCAGTATTGAAACACAAGGTGATCTAACTCAGACAAAAAAAAATGAAAACCCTGACAAAAACTTTCTTTTAGAACATTGGATTGCAAGGTCTGGTACACCAACATTTACATCAGCTCCTATTGGCAACACTAGTATGGACGTTTCTAGTATAGAAGTGTATACAGTTGAGAATACACCCCAAACACTTAATATGCGACAAGATATTCATAAACATAACATGCTAAAACAAGCAATAAAAAATAATAATAAAAAGACATTATTAGTGTGTTCACCGACTGAACTTACACTGAAATTGTCTTCAGTAGATAACATTGAGAGCTCTATAGATGAAATAACATCTAGTAACTTGAATTTGCATAAACGTCGGGGTATATGTTCATCTGATGATTTGAATGAAAATTTGACAAAGTTAAATCTTGATATATGTAACATTGTAAATGAAGACTTTATGAAAGTTATAAAAAATGACCACATTTCAGAGATAAGTCATGACACTGAAGGTTCCAATAAAAAAACATCTTCAGATTCAATAGATATGGACCTAGACTTAAGTTTTAGTGACATTAATAGTTCTGATATAAATACTTTTAATGAAAACATTGTTCAAAAGTTATGTTTAAGTGCACTTAAGAATATAAAAGTAGGAAATCAAGATGCCGACATCGAAAATATTCAAAGAATAGCGTTAGACATACTTAAAGAAATGTATTCAAAGAAAGGAAAGAATAAAAGTGGAGTAACTACAGATTTATTTATATCAAAATCACGTGATCTAGATACTCCAACAGAAATTTTGTCAGTTCATGACTATGAAAATATCTGTGCTGTGAATATAGCTAGAGAAGCTTGGGGTTTACGGTCTTGGAATGGATACTGTGATATAGAAAACTGGTTACATGATGGAAGTGTAGTTAGAGATCGTAGACGTGATACATTAACATCTGCAAGTTCTGAAATAAGTAGTTGTATATCTCAAGACCTCAAAAACGCTATTTTATCTGCACCTCCGTTTCCAAAAAAAGCTCATACATATTCAAATATATTTGTGAAATTTGATAAAACTAACCAAGAGGATTATGCTAATACATTTGTTTGTCAAGATGACACATTTTTGGCCAAACCCTGTTTGTCTGATATTTGTAAAGATCCTATTGTCCTGGAACCTATTTTAGAAGAATTAGATGATCTAGGTGATATTGATCCATCTTATAAAAAACGTTTAAATTCTGAAAGCTCGTTAGTAGCTACAATAGATGAAATTCGCAAATCAACTGTGTCTAATTCTCCAAGAATTTTGTACCACAGAAGAGACCACTTATGGGAGCCTGAAGAGTTAAATCCACCAGGAAAAATAGATTCGACTTTGACAAAAGCTCTATGGAAAGAGCCATCTAAATTCGATTGTAGTAATATTATGGAGACAATGCCAGAAAAAGAGAATATGAAAAATATATCACAACAAACAAAATTTAAACCATACAAAAAGAACCAAGATTCGAGAGATAGGTCTCCAAATTTAGATTCTGTTGAAAATGTCCTTACATATAGCAAAAATACTAGACGACACCAAAAAGGACCTGGAGGTGGCTTAAAAACTTCAGCTAAAAAGAATAATTTTAGACCTGATCAAAATATCCAAGATCTATCTAATAAAGACATCGATATTTTATGGCATTTAGTTACGGAAAACACTTCAGCATTTGCATCTATAGATGATTCTTCGTCAAACCGCATGTCATCGTCATTGCAATCTCTAATACAAAAAGACACATCTATTCCTCTAGTAAATACTTCTACTTCTAAAATTTTTAACATTAAAAAACAAGTTCGAAGCAAGCCTCGACGAAAATTTTCTATATTAAGAGAGAGATTTGAACCTAAAAATAATTTGAATTCAGATGAAGAAATTTTATGTCATTCATCTGAAAGTACCTCCCAAGTGACTGAATCTAATATTAATAATCTTAAAAATGATCATAACATACCTAGAGATAGTGATCATAAGACAAATCAGAATAATATGCCTCCAACAATGTTAGATTCTACTTCAGTCAAAGATATAATAAAAGATAAAAGATCTCTTTTCATGAAACAAGCACTTAGTCCACCTAAATTCAATACTAAATTAAGACAAAGTTTAAAGTAAACTATACAAATTGTTCTGAGAAACCATTTCTCTCATAAATGTAATAAATTATGAAATATTAAAGTCATTACGATCATGGATCTCAATATGAGTGTATACCTACTTTACGCTATTAGTAGAACTTAATAAAAAGGTAAACTCGGAATTAAACTAATTACCTTGCACTAATTGATTTTGAAAACGAATATATTTTCCATAGTTCTCCCAACTAAGGTTTGTACATATTGACCACTAAAATTGATAAATGCTTATTTTTCACATCAATTAAAAGTTACAGTATTTTCAATATACCTACTCATCTGATGTAATTTGTTTACCTTTATGTTCAAGTCCTGCTGACAGGCTTTAGTCATTTTCACCACAGTCACACTTGTAAACCATTTTTTAAACAATGTACTTTCACATTCGTAAAAAAATCATATATTTTTTAAACACTTTTATAGGAATAATAATGATAATTGTTTACCTATATAATAATTTTTATACTATGAGGTTGTCCTATTAGTTTAAGGATTTTTAGATCTGTGATGTTTGTGCCTTAATTTTAAGCCAGTATTTTATACGCAATAAATAAAAAATAAATAAAAGCTTATAATCTCACATGATAATTTTATTTAAAAAAAATTATATAAAATAAGTATGACCTCACAATAACCTCTAAAGTGTACTAGACAAGGAATTTGAAATTATAATATTCAATGGCTTGGCGGGTCATAGACAGACCTATTAATGACTCTTCTAGTAAACAGTAAAGGAATAGATATACCATATACTTTTATGCACAACAGATATACTCTCTAAAATTAAGTTAATAATTTGACTCCCATGGATGGTATGGTATATATGCTAATTTTATGTGTGGGGGAGCCAGAGGGTTTTCGAATACAAGTTTAATTTGTATTCATGAAACAAATTCATAACACATCCTATGCTGCACACATGTGACTATTAAGAAAATTTGTTACTTTATGCCTACCTTTTCATGTTTAGTGTAGTATAGGAGCCATTCGCATTACATATATTATGTATTAATTAACAACATCATTCATATATATATTCATTCATATATTCATATTCATATAAATCAATGTAAATAAATTCTTATTTAATAAGTAGCATTTAGAATGCAATTGGATTAATACAAGTACAAAAATATAGTTGCGTAATTATCACAAAGCTATCATAAATGTATCACTATCCCTAGTAATCTGACAGCATAAATTTGACTTTATAAAATGTTAATTCATAGTATACATACTCATAAAGGTTGCATATATTTATATTATGCATTTCTATAGTATATTTTTAATGGGAATATCTTAAAATAAGAAGAAAATTATTTAGATGATGTTAATATATACAAAAACTGTTAAATATCTTTTGCCAACACCATCTTAATTGTAAACAGTCTTTTCAAAATATTTGTTGTAATAAATAGTGGATTTTATTTTGTCAAAATATAAGAAAAAAATAGCCCTTATTCCTACATATTATTATTAAATCTATTACAAATTACTTAAACATAACAAATATATCATAGAAGCTGCGTAAATACTTTATCTTTTCATATAGTAATATGTAATATTAAAAAACAATTAAAAATAGATTTAAAGGTCGGTAGTCATAACATTAGTAAGAAGACGTATGCGATGTCCATTACACTTTTTACAAAGAATATGGTTATCAAGTGGATAGCATCCGCGTCCTTCTGCTTCTGATGATAACAATAACCCACAGTCTTCACAACGGTAACAACGAACATGGAAACTCCGATCCAAGGCTACAACACGAACTGTTTCTTCTTCACCTTCCTCAGGCATAATTGGTAGTTCGCAAACACAACAACGTGGGGCAAACTTTTTATGGAAATCATCAATGCAGTGAATCTGATTCATGGCGTCTACTGTAAATGGTATACCATCCAGACTTTTACCACATTCTACACATGTGAAGCAGTTAGGATGGTAAGGTTTACCAGTAGCACGTAAAATGCGATCTAGAATAGGATTTCTACATACAGAACACTTTTCCAAAGTTTCATAATAATCAGTTTCACAGTAAGGTTTATTTTCCACAGCATAAAAAGGTTTGCCCTGAAGGTTTATATTGCAGTGATAGCAAGAGAAGCATTGTACATGATACATATTCCCCATTGCTGTACACCCAGAATTTTCACCAATAACTTTACCATTACATTTGATACAAATTCCAAATATATCCAAATCTTGGCTGTCCGTAATAGATTCAACAAGAAGATTGGTGAGAGCATCAACTTCCTCTTCTTTAGGAAGCTGGGATTTATTGACATTTGACTTTAAGTTAGTGTGATAGTTTTGGATACCTGCAATGTTTGATTGAGAAGGCAAACTGTTGGCTGGTCGAGGGTTAATAGGCTCATAGAGTGATTCATATGTTGATGCCTGTGATGCTCCATATTCCGAAAATTCATTTTGATATATTGGTGGGTATGCAGGCCTTTCTTGGTGGAAATGCAAATTAGTTGTGGCTCTGACTAATTCACTATAATTAGAACTCACAGGTGAAGGAGGTGAATTAAATTCTTCTTTATTGCTGGTAAATGGTTTACTTGATGAAGTCTGTATTGAAGCTGGCAAAGGTGGAGGTGGTGGTGGTGGGAGGTTATCGTCATTTTTTCTGTACAATGGCAAATTACTGTAAGCGGCGTTATATCCTTTCAACACGGGAGCTTGTCGCAAATTTTGATTTACTGATGAAATGTTTATATGATCAACATTTACATAGTCTTTTTGAATTGGATATATAGAACTTGGTGCAATATTACTATGCATTAAATTATTGTTGCTCGTTGGAGATATACTCGTGGAGTATGATGGCTCCCGTAATGTGCTTACAATAGCACTATGTGGTACTTGCGGTTGAGCCTTCTTTTTCGGGGGCACGGCCGGTGGTATCTTTTTAACAATGCTGGGCATAATTATTTCTTTTGTCATCTGAAGCTCAGCTAACTGTTTTTCTAAAGAATCAATGTCCTCAATACGTGACATTCTTTAGATTCGAAAGTAATGTCAAATATAATAAAATAAATAGTATTCGTTTAATTACCTTTTAAGTATAAACAACTGCGAATTATTAGAATGGAAAATAACATTTGTGTTATTTAAGTGCCCGTTTTAAAAAACACTAATTAAATGAGTCCGATCTCAAGCACTTCAAGCTGAAGGCCAGAGATAAATAACAATTCTGAAGGCTAAATCCATAGAGTAGAGCAATACATAGGGAATAGAGAACCACAGAGTACATTATATATACTTAGAGAACCAACTCTTGCATTTTTAATGCCAACATGTTGAACGTAGCTCAATCTGTTAATCATGTTCCGAAACTTTTTATAAATATAGTGTAAACTCTTTATAACTAAACTCAAGGGACTGAGCATTATTGTCGTTATAGAGAGTTATCGTTATATGGAGTAAACAAAAAAACAACCAAATTAACAAGATTTTTTAATATGTATGTCTTAGATAATAAATGCTTATAAATTATTGTTTACACATATAGTCTGATAACTTTGTCTGACGTTTTTTGCTATGCCAGTACTTGTTTTGTATTATATTATGTATTTTATTCATATCTAATCTAACACTAATCGTCTTCCGTTTACTGACCATGTTAACAGTTTCAAAGTAGGTTTACGAATGATAATACGATAGGTACCCAGTATGCTTGGTCGAAGACCATCACTTCCGAGAAAACAATGCGTCATACTGCACGTGTTCAAGGCAATTAAGGATAACAAAAGGTAGACTGACCTCGGATGTTTCGGGCTTCAAAGTCTTTTGTTACCTGATAACATAACATAAACTATAATACCGATAATAAATATTTACTGTCTAAAAATATGAACACATTTCTTCGTAATAGAGAATGGCGTATCGCTTTAAAGAGTGTTTCAATATGTGGGTTTTAACGCAAACCAACCAAGTTGGGCTCACTTCAACGTTATAGGGAGTTTATCGTTATAAAGGATAACGTTATAAGGAGTTTACACTGTACATACGCATAGCTAGCGCCTAGGCAATTATGTAAATTAATAAGGAAAATAAATCTAAAGAGCATAATGAAACGCACAGAATTATTTAATGTTTTTATTATGTTTATGTTTAATATCATATGGTTTAACATATTTTTTCACTTCGACATCCGCATCATAATTAAATTACACATAAAATTGGATTGATTCAACCATAACACATAAACTATACTAGTATACAACTATAAATAATAACATTAAAACTGATATATCTTGAACTAGTTTTAATGACAACTGACATTGACTAGGGATGGATCGTGTAAATACACGTACACACTAGATACTTTTGATTCAATACCAAGTACTTTTGGCATCGATACATTGTGAGCAAGTATCGAAAACAATCGGTAAAAAACTCAGATCCGGTACTCGATCACAGAAGATTTAAATTTCACATTTGTAAATAATTTTCTATTCTTGAAGGATTTTATATTATGCATTGAAAGCATGATTTGCAGTTTTAACAACCTCTGGTTTTAATTAAAAGTTTACATTACAGTATGTGACGTCATAACGCATTTAATAATTATAATTTATAGAACCTATTAGAAATAGAAAAATGGAAATGGGATAAAATATATTAAAAACATTTTCCCACGCTATAAAAACAGGCGCCAGTGTTCTATACATAGTTGCCACCTTTGTACTTAATAAGAGGTTGTTTTGAAATGTTACTTTAAATCACTACTAAATCATAATTTCTTTAAAAAAGTACAATCATGTAAGTAATATGGTTCTTACTCTAAACCCTAGAAAAAAAATCGATAGAAGTACCTAAGTATAGTGGTATTTATTTGATTCTGATAATGCATAATCAGGTGAATTTATCACCAATACGCCATCGAGTAAAAGTATCGACACCAGGCTGATATCCTTTTTCCTTAAGTTGAGAGTTTAAAATGTTATTAATCTGCCGAACCACACTGTTGATAGTGTGTAAAAAAGATTTAGTATTACAGAATACAACTCATATTTGGGTAGAACTGGTAACCTTACTAGATCGACGATTTAAAATGCATGTGGCTGTGCCATACAAAATTAAAAAAGCTTTTTCATGAAGATATATTCTACCTTCTATTTCTACAACATAAAGAGCTTACAGTTATGCAAAAGAGACGACGTGCTAATTTAAAAGATGAGGTGCCTTCATATTCAGTATGAAAATTAAAATTAAACCCGTTCTAAGAATGAATAGATATAAAATCAGTCTTTCCAATATTATAAAAACAAACACGAATATTTTTACACGTGAGAGAGGTTATTTTTAAAAGCTGGTGCGACTATCAGTGCTTCTAGAAATTGTTAACGGGAAATTATCTTGAAAAGTAATTGTTTTTGGGAAGCAGACTGGAAATCAGAATTTTCGTAAACATACAATGTATGAGAAAGTATTGTAGGTATTATACTTATTTTTAATTCTTAGAAAAAATTAATTATTCGAAACAAGTAAGTATCGATTTTTATCAGACAATCTTCTTCTTCCTAACTTGATAACTAGTGCTCTTTACTGAAAACCGTTACTGAAATTATCAAGTGAATATAAAGTATCCTGTCTTAGGGTACTTGCATAAAGAAGCGGGTACTCGGTACAGGTCAGTACTTTACAGTGCGGGTATAATAGCACCGTGCTATCTAATGCGCTTACATCTAAAGAAACTGATTGAAACTTGTTGGTACTAACGGATTTAAGCGTTAGGGTGTCTACTAAAAAAATGGAAGTGGATTATAATGTTTTGATAGCCCTTGTGTTTTATAATAAAAGGCATAAGATCCGTAGCAACAGAAATATAATTGATAAATGTTGGAAGTTTAGTTTAGAAATGAAACAGGATGGTAAAAACATTATTATACTCTCATTTATTTATTTAGTGTCTTATTAATTATTATTATTCAACAGTCGGTTATGTACCATATATTTTTCAAAAAATATTTTTGTGTTTTGTAGCTTTATTTGAAGGTAGAACACCTTAGTCAAAGGGCTAAGGCCATCCCATCTGGCTTACTGGAAAGTAGCCCACTCTCTTAAAATAGAGGCCTCTCCTATTATGCCCCCTCTCGAGAGGGATCCCGGCATATAACCCGCTTTCAACAGCGTCGACAATGCGGAGTGCCTTGCCACTTGCTTGGAGAGCCAGTGCTCTCCGAACAGTGTCAATGCAAATACCGACCGGTTCGAAGGTATCGATGCCTGCGTGCGGGAGCTGGACAAGCTACCCGCGAAAGAGTCCCTGTCTCCAGTCACGTCTGAGGAAGTCTGTTCCGTACTCAAAAGCCTTAAGCTTTGAAAGTCACCAGGTCCTGACGGGATCAGTGATGAAGTACTTAAACTTCTTCCTGATCATCTCATAGCTCTATTGGTCTGCATCTTCAATATAGCCATAGCCCATTGCCATTTCCCAGCCGTCTGGAAAATGGCTACTGTCATAGGTATCCTTAAGCCCGACAAGAGCGCGTCGCTTACCGACAGCTACCACCCGATCAGTCTTCTAAATACGCTAGGGAAAATTTACGAGCGGCTCCTTCTGAACCGTCTCAAGTCCGTAATAGAGGAGAAAAACCTCTATCCGCCTGAGCAGTTCGGTATTCGTGCTAGACATTCTTGCACTTATCAAGTGCACCACCTCACGGAGCACATTACGTTTAACTATGCCGAATTATATAAACCCCGCCGTACACTTGCAGTCTTTTTAGACGTTGCCAAGGCCTTTGATAAGGTCTGACACGAAGGATTAGTACATAAGTTGTACTGTCGTGAAATCCCCGATGGATAAGTTAAAATCATTCGCGACTATCTCGCAGATCGCATCTTCCGCTACAGAGTGGAAGGTGAATTATTCACGCCCAACTCTATACGCTCAGGCGTCCCCTAATGTTACGATTCTGGCTCCTAGCCTTTCCAATCTGTACGTCGGTGACCTACCTAGACTCCCCGAGGTCATAGTAGCGCTATATGATGACGATACAGTCATATATGCCTCTAGAAGGAACAGATTCCACCTCAAACGTAGAGTCCAACGCGCCGTGACCACTTTCGGGCAGTTGTTTAACGACTGGCAAATAGCCGTTAATCCTTCGAAGAGCGCCGCAATGCTCTTCGACGCAGATTCCACATGGTTGCCGAGGAGGCTCAAATCTCTTGAACTCTTTAGTAATCCGATCCCCTGGGTAAAGGAGACCAAATATCTAGGCGTAACCCTAGATAGTAGGCTCTCCTTTAGACCCCACGTTTGTATAGTCAGGAACAGGGCCGCCTGGGTCCTTAGCCGTTTGCATCCTCTTGTAAATAAAAAGACTTGGTTGACACCATATTCGTTTTATTCTCTTTCCCTCTTACACTAATTACAATATATATAAACTATCTCACTTACACACTTCCTGTCATTCTCTTCATTCGTTTACTCTTTCATACTTGCAAAACTTAAATAAACTATCCTTTTCTTAAATAAATACGTTCCATTTCTTTGTACCTTACACTCTGTTATGTTCGGTAAGCAAAATGTCCACAAGACATAAGCTTACGTTCTACAAGATGTGTATCCGTCCGGTTATGACGTATAGTGCGCAGCGTTCGCACATATGTCCGAATCAAACCTTAAACGATTACAAACAATACAGAATAGGTTTCTCTATCGTCCCTAGGTATATTTAAAGTGATGATCTCCATAGAGATATGGATCTTCCTTCAATTCATGCATACGCCAGACATTTCTCTCGTTCGTATTTCGACACCGCGTTGAATCTCGCGAATCCTTTGATTAAAACAGCTACTACATATGTCGCGGACGTCACTGCCCCCCGGCATAAACGCCAGCCACGTAATATTTTCACCAACCCGGACGATCGCGTCTAAAAAGCAAATAAATATTATTCATCCGTCTCTCTAAACAGAGCGTGTCAGCGCCCACGCCCACGTAACAGCCGTTCTCTCCATAGAGGACGGGTGGTCAATTTTGCTCCCGCACACACCCCACGTCCACCCTCTCCAGCGGTAATCCAAGCTTAGGTCCGTTTCCTCGGCGTGAAGCCCTTGTGTAAGGTAACTGCCCGCGCGATACAAGTGACCTATACATGCAACACTTAGCTATCCACAAACAACATTACATACGTATGAACATACACACATGCACACCACACAGGTACATGGGTTCTGTAAGGGACCATTTTTTTTCTTTTTTTGTGCTAGTTAGTGTAGAAAAACCTTTCCGATCACTAAATACACATACACATGGTTCTTTAGAAGGTAACATGCCTATGAGGTATATATTAGTTAGCTCGAATCGTAGGAATAGGAATTTAGTTAGATCGCGACCTATTCGCATGCGCGACGACCGCCCGAGCCGAGGTTCGGCCACTCTGGCACCCTCGTGCGAGTCGTCTAAACTTTCGCAGCTGAGTGCCCTCTGCGCTCATCCCCAAGAACGGTGAAGCTGTAAAACCCGCAGCGACTTCAGGGCCCCTAAGACTAACAGTGTACTCAGACCTAAAAAAAAAATTGTTCCAAATCTGGCAAATACATCTGACCCTTTTGTTTCTGCCGCTCTGATTTTGATAATTCTTGTCTTTTTTGAAGAGTTTTGTAGTGTACTTTTCTTATTTTTAGATTTTTCTAAACAATATCTATATCAAACAGACGAAAATAAATAAAAGTGCGTTAATGATTTCGTGAGAGTAAACACAAAATACCTATCACACTTCGTAATGAAAGCAACATGAAAAAAAAAAAACACCTGTACGTTTTAACATGTACATGTTAAAACTCCAAACCATGCAACACAAACAAATAAACAGAAAATAATTTGAAAATAACTGCGTAGTGTAATATATTGTGATATAGCGAAACGTAACTGAAAACGGTTGCCATGCCTCTAACGTACCGTATCGATATTAACATAGCTAGCAGCGGCTATCAGCTATCTAGGTATCATGGGTACAAATAACTAAAGATGACGCGACGTTGCCAACTAACTTACTATATATAACACAATAGTTGTCAGTGATTCTCGTTTCGCTACGTTGGTAACCGAACTACCGATCGAAAACTAATATCAATTATAACCAAAATAATTATGCCTTTTCTCTCTTTCCAAGCGATTCCTTACGTGCAAAACAGAGAAGAAGCGAATATTGGCAATCGGCTTATTAACCAGCAAAATTTCGCGAATATTAACATAAACCAAAGACGACCTTATTTCTATTGTGCTTAAACTAAGACTAAACTGTAATAAATAAGCTTGTATAAATAAAATTATAGTGGATGGTAATTTCTGTTCGCTAGCGCATTTCGACAAAAATTGTTCATTATACTTTGACTTACGAAATTTATCATTGTTAAACTTTGCATTTGTAGACATAAGGTCGTAATTACTTTACGAAGTTTCCATTATTTATGTCATGAAGAATTGTTCTTTTTTGTGAATCATATGCGCGCGCGCATTTATTTTGATAACTAATAACTAACCAAAAATTTTGTTTTGTTTGAGCGGTATGCTTCATAAAGTCTTTTGTTTATCGTTTAGTTTTATAATTTGATCAGGGTTGACCAGTGGACGTGACATCGATTGTGATATTGATGATTGACTAATTGTAAACAATAGTAGGTAAGTTAAGTATATTATATAGTACAATGAAACATAAAGTTTTAGTGTTAGTAGTTTTATTATAAGAAGGTAAGTGATATTAGTGTTGTGCAAAACTGTAATATTAAACGTTTGTATTAATAAGAAAAATGTCTGGCAGAAAGGGTATTTTGTGGACTCATTTTGAGAAAAAGGACAATATTTTCGCTATTTGTAAATTTTTATGTATTGCAACCAAACGTTGTCATACAAAACATCGACAGGGAATTTGAATTCTCATTTGAAAAAGACTCATGCGTCAATTTTTTTGGCACAACGAACTGACGATAGACAACCTTCTTCAAATAATGAGAATGATCTGCCTCAGCAATCAAAGATAGTGAGAGCAGCTGCCACCACGCTTTCTAGTGCGGCGACAGTCAGCGCTTGTTCAGTTAGTTCTGATTTAGAACCATCCCGGAAACGTCAAAGAACCATGCAACTTTACGTTACGAAAAAAGTCACTCCAGAAGAACGAAAGCGCATTGACCGAGATTTATTATAGTTATTTATAGATGGACTATCAGCAGTTTAGTATAGTAGAGGATAAAGGCTTCAAAAAATTTGCTAAAAGCATACCAGGATACACTCTCCCCGTTAGAAAAGCGATTTCGGCTGTCATGATACCGGCTCTCTATGATAAATGTTTAGCTGAAGTTAAAGAAACTGTTGCCCATGACATAAGCTCCGTTTGCATAACAACAGACTTTTGGACATCTTCTCAAATCGAAAGTTATATAGCAGTAACAGCGCACTATATTGATAAAGATTTTGAGCCTTGGAAACTTTTACTTGAGTGCAAAAATATGAAAGAACGTCATACTAGTGCTAATTTATCGCAATAATTAAAAAGAGTAACGGATGACTACAATTTAACCTCAAAAGTAATTTTTGCAATATCAGACAATGCTAGAAATATAGAAAAAGCTATTGAAGATTTGAATTGGAAAAGATATGGGTGCTATGCACATACTCTAAGTATTAATTGAACATATAAAAAAAATTGTAGCACATTTTAAGCGAAGTACGTCTGCCTTAGATATGCTTCTCAGCTACCAAATTCAGAACATGGCAGACAGCGGAGAACCAAAACGCTTAATACAACAAGTTCCAACTCGCTGGAACTGCACATTTTTCATGTTACGAAGATTTTGCCTGCTGAAAGAAGCTGTAAAACATTGCATGGCGATGATAGACAAAGACTGGCCTGTAGTTTCTACAGACGAATGGAAACAGCGAATCAGCTGTGTGTAATATTGAAACCTTTTGAGGAGGTGACTTCTTCATTAAGTGGCGACCAATATCTGACCGGCAGTTTAGTAATAGTGATGACACACTGCCAAAAAGCTATTTGCCAAGACTTTTTGCAAAAGACTGATTATAACCATTTTCATCATGTTGTAAAAAAATTCTAGTATCATTAAAATACAGCCTAACTGAAAGATTTCCCGGAATTGAGTTCAGCGAAACTTTTGCACTATGCACTTTACTTGACCCTCGGTTCAAAAATTATGGTTACCAAAATGATAACGCTTTTTCAGATATTAAAAGACACACCCATAACCTAATTACTGGTCTGATAGACCTTGATAAAGAATCCAGCCTACCCAAAGAAGTAGCAAATGCTTTAGAAGAAAAAGATATTAGCGCTTTGGGGAGGTTCACAAAGTAATTTATCTGAGATTTATCAAACAAAATGCAACATAGTCGCAAGGTCTGTTCCGTGTGAGCGTCTTTTTTCAAAAACAGGAATGTTATCAATCAAAGAAGGTGCAATTTAAAAACTCACAAAGTGAAATAGCTTGCCTTTTTAAATGTGAATCTAAATGCGAAGAGGTTCGAAATGTAAATATGTAAATAATAAAAAAATAAAATGTGTAAATATTTTGTTAGGTTAGGTAAATTAGTTAGAGAAGTTGTTAGGGAACCCTGTAAAAAATCATTTGTATATATGGCGATTTTTAAATGTGCCATAATTTTTGTCTATAGCTAAAAATTGTGCTAGTCCTAAGCCTAGAAATGCATGAAGGGAAAGAGATTCATTCTTATCCGTGCTCTTATACGTCGAATAACATCGAGTAATACGAGTAGGCGCTTTAGTTAGACAGACAGTATTGATAAGGCAACTACCATATTTTAAATATCGACTACAAACAAAAACGATGCGCGTATTAGTTAGTTGAAAACCCACTTTGATACCGATATTCGGCAACGGTTATCAATATCGGCATTGGAACCAAATATCGGTTAGATAGCCGTTGCCATAAATAGCTGATAACGACCATCTCTATTATGGCTCGTTCATGTCTGTTGTTATTAATTTTTATGTCGACAAAATGAACGCATCCATTATTATTTTTGTATTTTGATAAGAAGATTGGAAGATTTGGAAAGATCGTATATTTTGCATACAATTTCGTATACAGTTATTAACTAACATTGTATCAGCTTTTTTTTTTAGAACTGACTGCACTGTTAGCCTTAGGGGCCCTATCCAAAAACAGAGCCGCTGTGGCTTTTACAGCTTCACCGGACTTGGATATTGTATCAGCTTTTTTTTTATTTATTAGAACTGACTACACTGTTAGCCTTAGGGGCCTTATCCTAAAACAGAGCCGCTGCGGCTTTTACAGCTTCACCGGACTTGGGGGCGAGCGCTTAGGGCACTCAGCCGCGAAAGTTTGTGACGACCCGCTCGAGGGTGCCAGAGTAGCCGAACCTCGGCTCGGGCGGTCGTCGCGAATGCGAAAAGGTCGCGATCTAACTAATTCCCTAATCCTACGAGAATTCGAACTAACTAACATATACTCATATAATCGGAATAGTTTTTCTACACTAACTAGCGCATTAGTCTAACTAGCGCAAAAAAAGAAAAAAAAAGGTCCCTTACAGAACCTATGTACCTGTGTGGTGTGCACGTGTGTGTGTTCATACGTGTGTAATGTTGTATGTGGGTAGCTAAGTGTTGCACGTATAGTGTCACTTTGTATCGCGCGGGCGGCTGCCTGACCCAAGGGCTTCACACCGAGGAACGGACCTAAGCTTGGGTTGCCGCTAGAGAGGGTGGACATGGCGGGTGTGCGGGAGCGAAGTTAACCGCCCGTCCTCTGCGGAGAGAACGGTGGTTACGCGGGCGTGGGCGGTGGCACGCTCTGTTTGGAGAGACGGTGGCGTAGAACGCGTTAGCTGTTTCGATTTGGTCGAGCGAGTCAGTGAATATATTACACGGCCGGCGTTTTCTCCGGCAGGCGTTGGGGTCGGGAACATACGAAGCTGCCGCTTTTATTAAGGGATTCGCGTGGTTCGACGCGGTGTCGAAATAAGAGCGAGATAGGTGTTTGGCATAGGCATGTATCGAAGGAAGGTCCATATCTCTATGGAGATCCTCCATACGAACATACCAAGGGGTGCCGGTAAGGCGGTGAAAAAACCTATTCTGGATGGCTTGTAAGCGTTTCCAATTATATCTTGACATATGTGCGAACACAACGCAGCTATATATCATAATCGGTCGGATACACATCTTGTAGAGCGTGAGCTTATGTCTCGTGGACATTTTGCTTGCAGCACATAACAGAGAATGCAATCGGGCGAGGGTCCAGGCGGCCCTTTTCCTAACCAGAGTGATGTGGCGTATAAAGGAGAGTCTACTATCTAGGGTTACACCTAGATATTTGGTCTCCTTTACCCAGGGGATCGGATTACCGAAGAGTTCAAGGGGATGATCCTTGAGTTTTTTCGGTATCTGTGAGGCGGTTTGGTCGAAGAGCACTGCTGCGCTCTTCGTGTGGTTGATGGCTATTCGCCAGTCGTTAAACCACTCCCCGAGAGTGGTCACGGCTCTTTGGATTCTACATTTGAGGTTTCTCTTTTGCCTTTGAGAGGAGTATATGACTGTATCGTCAGCGTATAAGCCTACCTCAACTTTCGCGGGAAGTTTTGGTAGGTCACTGACGTACAGATTGAAGAGGCTAGGAGCCAGGACGGAACCTTGGGGGACGCCTGAGCGTATGGGATGGGGTGTGGATAGTTCACCTTCCACTCTGTAGCGAAAGGTGCGGTCTTTGAGGTAATCGCGGATGATTTTATCTAATCTATCGGGGAGGATTGTATCAGCTCCAAAAAGGTCGTTTAAATATGATTTAAATCGTACGGTTGGCAACACTGCAGGACGTATATTCATTTTATGGTTTTCATTCATAGAGGTCTTGTTGGCAAGTCAGTAAGAAGAAGAATAGTGATTTAGTACCACAATGTTGCCATCAAAAAAACAACAGTGAAAAAAAAACATTTTTTCATAGATAAAATTGGTTGTTTAATCTATTTTAGTTTTTAATTCATTATTAATTTAAAAAAATTGTTTTTTTTTTCTTATCCCTATGGCGCAGTGTAAGTAACACATACACAGAGTCTATACACATGTACCTACTGGGAATCAATGAAAAAGTATCAATATTCACTCGCATCCAGTGTGACTGTTTTTAGTACTTTCAGTACTAAATTGGTTTAACTAAGAGTCTGTGAAATTTATTCAGTTTGATTTTAGTATAAAACCCAATTTTTGTATTTTTTGGTGTAATTTAACACATCAGTACATTTTTTGTCTTTTTAAGGATTACTATCTGGCAACAGTATAGAGTAGACACTATTTTTAGAATTAAAATGTATTGGCCCACAAATAGATATTTAAGAAAGCTTTTCATCTCTGTTAAATGTTATAGATAAGTTTCCGAACATAGATGATACTAACAAACAAGCCATTGAAGAAGAGTATCGTAGTAAAACAGATAATAATGTAAAGCAGTTTTGGGCCAACGGCAGTTTCGGACCATGTTGAGCAATATTGTTGATACGAAAAAGGACCCAAAGTATAAAAATATCACTAATTTTATATAGTGAATAATGTGTGTTCCATTTCCAATGCACAATGTGAAACAATTTTTTCGCTGGTAATTATCATAGGTTTTTACAAATTACTATTTTACTAATACTAATCTAAACTACAATTTTTTTTTCAATCTGCAAAAGGCCTACGTTAATCACATGATTTACATTCAGTCGGACAATCAGCCCGCTCTCTTGGCACTGGCTTCTGATTCAACAGAATCGAAGCTTGTGGCCAACTGTGTGGCAATGCTGAACAGTCTGGGTAAAAATAACAGACTAATCCTGCGATGGGTCCCGGGGCATGCAGAAGTTCCAGGCAACGAGTCTGCAGACGAACTTGCAAGAGCCGGAGCTGCGGAAAAACAGATTGGTCCTGAACCATTCTGTGATATCCCAAAAAGCCTTGATCGATTGACCTTAAGGAACCATTACAACCAAGAGGCAATAATGTTCTGGTACAATTTACCAGGACAAAATCATTCAAAAGAGCTTATTGGCGCTTTTAACCAGCGTAGGGCTGGAGAAGCTCTAATGCTCAGTAGGAATCAGCTACGAATCTTATTGATGGCACTCACAGGACACTGTTGTCTAAATAAACATTTGTACAACATAGGTGTCCAGGGCACAAAAGATTGCAGATTCTGCAAAAGTGCGGACGAAACTCCAAAGCACCTCTTGTGTGATTGTGACCCACTAATACCTAAACGTAACCGGATTCTGGGAAAGCACGTGCTGCTTCCAGAAGAGGTTCAGTTGCTCTCTGCCAATAAAGTCCTGCAGTTCATCAAAGCTATAGGACTTGATGGGGAGCTTTAGCAGTGTGGGGCGATCACAATAGATCATATTGATCACAGTGATACAGGACTGCATAAGCCTGCACAGCCCCCGTTTAGAATAATAATAATCATAGGTTTTTAACTAAGCTTGCATATTAGGTAGAAGGTATTTACACGTTAAGCAAGCTTTGACTGAAGGTTGTAGTTCTATTGTCACCTCACCAGATATGATTAATATTGTAAAAAAATTGGTAATAATGATTATAGCATTGATTTAGAATAAACAGTTTAAACATTACAATGTTTTTATTTTATATATTTTATAACACCAAAAAGTAAGTATAACACTGACACAACACCACGACTACTGAAGTGACGAAACAAGTCTTATATAGCATATAGTGCACTAAATTTTGTCTCGAAAAATAACTTTAAAAAATATACCATAATATGTTATTCATTGATTTTCGTACAAAAGTATATTTTTCATTTAGTATATTTTAGTACTGGCCAGTCATTTTGTTAGCACTTACAATACATAATTTTGAAACGGTCACACTGCTCTATCGGTAGTTACCTACATAGTTCTTTTTTTTCTATAATTTAAAGACAAGTAAAACCAATAATACTATAATTAGTTTTAAGTTTCAAGTCACAATTCAGTTTTCCCAAAAACAATAACTTTAACTTTCCTGTGTAATGGTTTCTAGAAGCCGAGATTGTCGAACCTGCTTTTTGGATCCACTTGTGGTAGAAGCAGAGATATCGTCTTTTACAAGCTTTTTTTAATTTTTGCTTTTAATTTTTGTGGACGGATCCACACATATTTTAAAACGAGGATCTAATAAGGTGTCCGGAGCTTCGTATATGTTATACTCTATGAGGCCCACAATTTTTTTTTCACTCTGCAAACAGTGTGGTTTGTTGATAAATAACATATTCAAGTTCTTTATGACGCAGTAGTTTTAGATCTAACCACAATTGATTTTGGATCTGTGACGCTTACTATTCACTTTATTCGGAAAAAAATCAAGCATATGCCTTATTAATTTATATTTCTGTGACTAAAAACGTCTAGTAAATTAAAGATCGGCATAAAAATACGAAAAAAGTTAACTACTGGATAAATATGAAAAATTGCAGAACATATTATAAGGGGGTAATTCGGGTATCCCTAAGGTGCTCTACCCCTGTACTTCCGCTTATCACTACTTCTTGGGACACCTGTATTTTGTATTTATTATATTTTGCTGTTATATTATCTTATTAAAAGTAAGATCACAACAACTCGATATCGTCATGGTTTGATATCACATAGCCTGCTCGTTTTTAATATTCTCTGTTACTACATACTTTATTAGACAATAAACTCTAAATCCCTGTGCTTTTTTTTTACCGAGTAAATAGTGCTCCTATAAATTTTTCTTCCTAAATTTCCCACAGATCTTTTAAAACCGGCCCCTTAATCTGGTGATTTTAATCTTAGGAAAGACTCCACTCTTCTACTCGATATCGCGGTTGTTTCGGTACTCTCTCAGAATCAATTATAAGCACGGTACTGACTCACATCGTTCTTTTCGTGTGGACTATACACAAGTAAAAACAACAGTACTAACATAATTGTACTTTATTAGAAAATATGATTTAGAAGTGCTCTTCAAAAATCATTATTTTGCAATAAATAGTTTCCTGAAACAGTGACCGTTGCCCAAATATTTGAAAACAACCTTTTATAAAGCACAAATGTTATATATAGTTTATATATAACACTTTTGCGTTTGTTTTTATAGCTTTGATACCTTAGCATTCTTCCAATGGGTTAAATTATTATAATGTACAAATGTGACATGACGTCATGACGTCTTATACTGTACTACAGAAATGATATCTTAATTTCTACTATGAACCAAAGATTGTTCAAACGTTAAATCATGTATGTATATAACACGCAAAAGGAGTTGAAAGATGCCACTGTGTAATAAAAAAAGAATCGAAACACATTTTGTGAAATTAAATGTGGTACGACCACTCGGTACCAATACGGGTACTTTCACTAATACCTACTCGGTACTCGGTTACAAAGTATCGATGTCAAAAGTACATGATATTGAAAGAAAAGTATCGAGTATGTACTCATATTCGATATATCGAGCCACCATCTTGTTGGGATACTGAAATCGTTCTAAGGGTTCTTGCATAAAGAAACAGATTTTCCGGTCCCGACTAGCAGGTACAGGTCTGCATCAACGGTACAGGTCAATTTACATAAAGAAGTAGGTAATTCTGTCTGTAGTGAGCATCGTGTTCTCCAGTTCGTTGGACAGTAATGTTTTAACTGCCGACACAAAAAGAAGGTTTTTATAAGTTTAACTTGTGGATCTGTGTGTCTCTTTGTGATATATGGTACGATAAAATATAAGGGGTATACAAACTTTTTTATTCATTTCCATTATTTTAGTAGACACCCTACACCAGTAAACGCTTAAACTCGTATGCTTCCAGCCAGGTAGTTGGTACCAAAAATTTTTAAACCGTTTCTTTAGATGTAAGGGCATTAGAAAACACGGCGCTAATAAACCCGCACTGCACAGTACCGACCTGTACTGTGTTGTCTGTACCGAGTAGGTACCCGCTTCTTTATGCAAGCACCGTAAGACCGGACACTCTATATTCAGTTGATAAAGGCAGTAATGGTTTTTAATAAAGAGGAGTAGTTACCAAGTTAGGAAGTAGGGTGATTTGTGATTTGGATGATTTGTGAATGTCACAAAAAAATGACGATACAGATATCAACAAAAAATTGACAGTGAAAAAAGTCGATGTTTTAAAAAAAATATATGATTATTTAAAAAAAAATCTCATCCCTATAGGAGATACTAGGAGAGACTATAGTGGAGTTGTGAGCAAAACATAACAAACAGCATTAGTGGTATTTGTTTTGTAATTTTTTGGAAATAAATAAAGGATCACCATGTCCATGCAATGTCAATTATGGATGGGGAGTGTAAGTATTTAATAGAATATAACGAATCTTTCTACTTGCAAATAGTTTAAAGCTCATGACGCGCATTGCGACGAGCGTACAGCATGTAATAATTGTACCTGACTATTTGCAGAATGTTAGGATACATCATTTATTATACCAATAATATTAAAGTTGAAGACTTTGTTTGTCTGTTTGGTTGAACGCGCTAATCTCAAAAACTAATGGTTCGAATGGATGTTTCAGTGTTGGTAGCCTATTTGTCTAGGAAGGCTATGACTATTAGTGCTGGGTCGTTTCTGTTTTTTCGTAAAACGTAATGAAATTTTTAGACTCAAGGAACTGTTCCTAGAACCGGTTATAAAAAAAACCCTTTTTTTAAGTTCCAAAACCAACTGTACTGAAAAAACCAACATTTGACGTTTAACCAAAAACCAGAATTTATTTGTTTGTTAGTTTTCGTTTTTCTTTTACAAACAAATTTTATATCTTTAGTAATAAGATTCATTGTAGCTTATTTGTTACTTCAAATTTAAAGTAGTTTCTTGTAACGGTTTTCTGTTCATTTAATTATAGTCCTTATAACAATGACTTTAGATCTTTTCTATCAAAAACAGTGTCATTCTTTTTTAAACTTGTTGTTAAAAATAGAGGAACAGTTCATTCGTTTTTCATAGAGGACATGGTTATTAAAAGTGTTTCTATATAACATTAGGCTACGACCAATAGGAGGGAGCATCAATGAAAAATGTTGCAAAACTGGGGAAAATTCATTCATTTTTAGAGCTTCCAATGCGTCCTCTGCATAAACGGTTAAAGTTATGCAACAATCATCTGTTGACAGAACTGTTTCTCTTAAAAATTTCTAAAAGAAATTCCACAATATCATGTCTTTCTTTTAAGGTTGACTAACCTTAACTTTTTTTATAGTAACAAAATTTTGATCTAAAATAGTGCATTATTTGCGAAGATATTTTTACAAACATTGTATTAATCCTTTAATTTTGAACGAAATTGCCCCTTAAATCAGTTTTAAAATTACTCTGCAGCAAAGTAAAGAAAGTGTCAGCTCCTTTAGAATAAAACCTACTCTCTCTAAACCTCTCTCTCTCTCTCTCTCTCTCTCTTTTATGTGATGCAGACAAAGTTGTCAGGGTCAGCTAGTATATTAACATATTGTTAATAAACAGGAATACTGCATTTGCTTTTTTATATTGAATGTTTTCTCATATTGTACCACAAGATTACTGAGATAGATGTATAGATATTTGAACATGGTTTAAGTACTATAATGAGCTTGAGTTTTTGCTGAAGGAAAACTTCATGGTGAAATCATACGATTGTTAACCACATTGTAACTTAATAAAATTGAGATGTTAATCAGATCAAATACTACCATATAGCTTTCATACAAAAATGTACCATAACAATAGCCTAATGATCTGCACCAGAATGTAAAAATCAGCCTCCTCTTTAAATATCATATATCATCAAATGAAATGTAAAGGCCTACATTGAATCTTAAATTAGAATAGTTTTGTGCTTACAGTACAGAGATTTTGGGTTAATATGTAGAATCGTTTGTCACACTGGAGGTGCCGGGGTGGGGAAGAGGGCTGCTCCAAACCCTCTGACACTACTTCCATTACAAGGTTATTCAGCTGGCCATAGTTAATGGTAGCTAAAGTTGCAAGTTCATACTCGAAATTTTGCCACTTCTATTGTTTTTGCTTGCTGAGCGGCAGAAGAAGGTACAGGGAAGGTGGAGGAAGAAATTTCCTATCTTCTCATACCATTCCCATGGAAGAGTAATGCCCCTGGCCAGAGATATAGGGTGTTCAGAGTTTCAATGTAAAATTTGCAACTTTGGAAGTTAAACTTAAAATAACAATATTATATAATAAGATTTGGAATTAGCTCTCGTTGGCTGCTGCCAGGCATGCTCCTTTATTTCCTCATCAAAAGAGACCTAACACACTTTCACACACATTCAACACTTTTGAATGGATAAACCTTATGTAAAATTATTACCATTTATTGAAAGAATATGATTTGTAGTATTTTGTATTTATAAAAGAAATTTAGTGTAAAATGAATTTTATTTTATATTTATTAGAACTGAAAATATTTACAAAAAAAGTGCACTGGTATAAGCTATACTTATTAGTAGAACTGAGAACAATATAATTATCAAACATAATAAATTAATACTTAATAAATAAATTAAATTATAAATAAATTAATAAATTGTTTACTATTTTGTTAAGCTCCACTGAGATAGTCTACAAACGCATTTCAGTCTATTTAGGTGGTTTGTGTTTTTTTTCTAGGATTTCTATTTTGTAAAATGTTAGTTGGATGACAGATTAAGAATACCAAATCATAGTTTTGCTTTTCATTCCACAGTTTTTGTATTTGCAAACTAAATTTTTTGGATTTTGAGATTAGAATTGTTTTTATTAATTTTATCGAAGACGGCGAATTACCACGTTATAATTAGGGATCTAATCTCTATCGAATTCAATCCCCAATTTGTGCCAAACAATTCTAAATCCAATCCTAATTTTATTTTGACAACAGTTTTGTGTGCATGAGTGCTGGTTTACTGTAGACTTTAGAGCATATATGGGCAACAACTGGCCCCTGTAAGATATGATCCAGCCCCCGAGACATTTTGAAAAAACCCATTAAAAAACATTACATTAGATACTTATACTCAGGGGAGTGACAGTGAGGCGGCAAACATCAAATCCTTTTGATAATCGCGCCACTCGGTTTGCTCAATCAAATTATTTGAGGTTTGCCTTCTCATGGGCGACACATCAAAAGATTTATTGCTTCTCAATTAATTATTCTAAACTAGTTTGTTCCAGATTATTCCTTTATTTTGCCTATAAAAGCGGGTGGATGGCCCGAACGTTAGTTCAGTTCTATTTGAGCTACCGAGGTGATAACTTGGACAAGCGATATCCCAGCGAACTGCTTGAGCCGTCAACTTGCTTTGTGACTTTGTGTGCATCTTGAGTGGTTACTAACTATAGTTTGTTAATAAGTTTATTGAACTAAAAGTAAACAAAAATGATGTCTGGTGGAAAGAAACGAAAAATAGATACAGAAGGTCGCCAGTTTCAAGAAAAATGGACTGAAGAATTCTTTTTATCTTGCACTGTGGTAAGCCTATTTGTTTGCTGTGTAATGAATCCATTTCAGTAATGAAAGAATTCAATATAAAGAATCATTGCAAAACTAAGCATGCTATGCTGTACTCACTGACAGGACAATTAAGAACAGACAAAATCCAGAAGCTTACCGCAAATTTGGAAAAACAGCAACAAATGTTTCATAAACAAAGAAGACAACTTGATAATGTTGTGAAAGCTAGTTTTATAGTTAGCTCAAAATTGGCAAAGGCATTAAAACCATTTGCCGAAGGAGAATTTATCAAGGAATGTATGTTAGAAGTTTGCAGTAATTTGTGTCTTGAAAAGAAAAATGAATTTGAAAAAATTAGTTTGTCAAGACGAACTGTTGTTCGACATATAGAAATGATGGCTAAAGATATAAAAACAACATTGACTGACCGTATGGCTGGTTTTGAATCATTTTCCATAGCATTAGACGAGAGCACCTATTTGTCTGGCACAGCTCAACTGGTTATATTTATTTTATTCAAGGTGTTATTGAGGAATTGTTACTGAGGAATTGCTTGCTTTACAGTCGTTAAAAGGAACCACTACAGGAGAGGATATTTTTATTGAAGTTAAAAGATATTCACAAGTTTTGGCTTGCCATGGTCAAAATTAATTGGAGTATGCACTGATGGTGCACCTTCTATGGTCGGCTTACGTAAAGGTTTCATCGGAATTTTGAATGAAAAAGCAACATAATTAAATGTGCAAAAAGATGATTTGATAGTCCTTCATTGCATTCTCCACCAACAAACAGAACTTGTGTTCTAAGTCGACTCCAGAATGTTATGAATGTGGTAGTAAAAACCATCAACTTTATTCGATCCCGAGGGCTTAACCATTGCCAGTTCAAGGCGTTTTTGGATGAAATATCAGCTGAATATAAATACGTAACATATTATTGTGAAGTCAGATTATTGTGAGCAAAAATTTTGAAACGGTTTTACGAGGTTAGAAATGATATAGCAGCCTTTATGAAAATAAAAGATAAACCGCTATCTGAATTAAGTGACCCAAAATGGATATGTGACTTAGCATTTCTTGTCGATCTTACAGGCTATTTGAATGGTTTAAATTTGAATATTCAAAAACAAGGACAGTTAGTAAATGATTTGTACAGCCATTTGAAAGCGATTCAGATCAAACTATGCTTGTGGGAGTCACAGATGCTGTCTGGTAACAGTTACCTTTTCAACATGCTCTCTGCGTATGAAAATATTGCTTATGCTCAATATGCTCAAGAACTCAAGTTACTGTCGGAACAATTTTCGAACAGATTTAGCGACTTTAAAAACATGGAAGACTGTTTCAGTTTATTTGCTATTCCTACAAAATGTAATGTACAAAACGCTCCAATACACATACAAATGGAGTTGATCGAGATTCAAGAAAACTCACTCCTAAAATCCAAATTTGAAGACGTAGAGTTGTGCGATTTCTACAAAAAATACCTAGAAGAAGACAATTTTCCGCAGCTTAGAAAATTCGCAAGAAGATTAATTTGTGTGTTTGGCAGTACTTATAAATGCGAACAGTTCTTTTCATTGATGAAAGTTAATAAATCAACACATCGTACAAGACTGACTGACGATAATTTGGAAAATTAATGATGTCTTTGTATCAGTGGAATTAATCCAAATATCGGTGGATTAGTTTCCCAAGTTCAAGCTCAAGTGTTTCATTGATTTCGGTGTATTTAACTTTCGTAGTTTGTAAAAATTGCAAATTTAACGATTTAATTATAATGTACCATTTTTTTAAATTTCATTTTGTTATTTTAATAAATTGTATAATAACATTGTCGTATTATTTCATGTCTAATACCTATCGCAAAAAATATTATCACTTCATTAAAATGCACTAAGTACTTTTAAACGCGGCCCGCAAACGTATTTTCACGCTAATGTTTAGCTCTCAACATGTCAAAGGTTGCCCATACCTGCTTTAGAGGTGTAATGAATATATTTGTAATAGGTACAGGTATTATAATTCGAACCGCTAATTATTAAATTATGATACACGAATACAGAATATTAGGTTACCAGTATTAGTCAAATAATAGGCAGGCAATTCAAGATCCGTGCGGCGACTCACCGCAAAGTAGGTACTTCTCTGTCCCTTATAATCATGGGTAACACGGCGATACGCCGCGCAACTGCGCCAACTCAGTTTACTGTGCCGGGTGTGGTAGCACACTTTGTCCAAATGTGTTGGCGCACAGCGCACTTCAGCGTAGCGAGCCGGATAAGGGACAACGTCGTATCCCGCCGCTCGCGTCGGTCAGCCGACTCATTCATTTCTCTATCTCTCTTGCCTCGCATACTATTTTGCTGCCCCATGGCGCAAATTTGAGTTAACTCAATGTGCATGCGCAGCAAGTTACGCTTGAGTTATTGAGTTGCCGCAAGGAATTTTGCTGAGTTACCCATGGCTACAGTGCCGGCCCGAACATTTCTGGCGCCCTAGGTGAAAGACTGGAATGGCGCTCTTTTAAGAGAATTTCTACTACGCCATTTTCACACATGAAATTAAAACTTCTTGTGGCATACTGTTTTGCGATATTCTAATTACAATAGATTGTAATTCCCTACATAACTCTGTTGCATCAACATACTTAGAGTCTGCATGACTAAGAGATTCTTCCAACTTTATACAGTCTGCCAGATAGTGGCGGCGCGAGGACGTCGGCGGTGGCCTAGCAAAAAACTTTTAACTTAACAATGATACTTAAACCTAAGTTATCTATATTGATTAATCCATACTAATATTATAAATGCCAAAGTAACTCTGTCTGTCTGTTACGTTTTTACGCCTAAACCGCTGAACCAATTTTGATGAAATTTGGTATAGAGATAGATTGGACCTTGGCATAGCACATAACACAAGTACTTTTTGTAGCGAAAATATAACTTTAAGGGTAAAAATAGGAGATGGAAGTATATAAGAGGGAAATATCAGCTTCCACGACAACCGGTTTGTTGATTTATTATGCGCATGTGCAGTAATTTTGAAATGACAGCGTTGTCAACGTCAACACACACTGGGCACACCGCTAGTCTATGTTAATAATTCTGTAGTTCTGTCCGTACAGTTAATTTTTTACAAATTTCCATATAATCATACTATATGAACGATACGATCACAAATATGAAATTATTATTTATTTTTCTGACTGTCTGCATGTCCGGCTTTAACTGAAAAACGGATTGACTACCTAATTCTTATGAAATTTTGAAAAAAATGATATGGTATACAAACTTTCAAAATTACTTTTAGAAGTCGATAAATAGGTATATAATATCGAAAACAAGAATATTTTATTAATACTTGACCGTTTTTGATGACATTTTGTGCAGGGGAAGTATAGGTCTTCCATAATTTGATAAGCTATTATGGCACTTAGCATCAGTCTCATTACATACGGATACGGACAATAATAATAAATATTAACGACAATCTTATATTTGATAGTCACATTCGATAAGTAGAGAATAGGTCCGTTTTGTTTTAGTATTAGATTCAAGTAGGTAGCGGTTAGCGAATATAGAATCGGTGACTATTGTGCGGTAATAGGTACGGTAACCTAATATGAGATAACTAATATATTCCTCATATATCCTAATAATTATAACACCTCTAGTTTACTTACACTCTTTAAAATATCATGTGCATGTCTGAGTGCCTTGCACCTTAGACTGAAACAAAAAAAAGCTAAGGTTTAGACTGATTTTATTTTAGAAAATATAATTCTATTTGTATTAAGTAATGTGTAGATAAATCTTTTACATATTTTCATTAATGCTGGGATATTTTGATCTGCATGGGCTCGATTTTAAGAACTTGATGTAACACCTTTCGTCTATTGACTTAAATAATAAAAGAAACCTAAATAAAGTATATTAAATCTAAAAATTCCAACTCTGAAAAATGCAATGGGCTGTGACGATCCTTTAATCAATTTTTAAAAGTAAACAGATTTGATTGATGAACAGATTGATGTTACAGTTGGAGCACAATATGACAGAAAGCTTTATAATGGCAGCTTTCAACAGGATGGGACAACGCCCCTTAGCTGTTAAGGTGATGAGAAATAAATTTACCGGGGAACCGGCAGGATATGCATTTGTCCATTTTCAGGTAATGTTTCATAAAGTAACGATTACAGTTTATTAAAATGGAATGCATTTAAATCTGACACTTATACAAAAAACAATTTATAATGTTGATTTCAATGCATATTATTTCAGTGATGTTCATAAAAATGAAAACTATTTGACTCCACTTATATTTCTTCAACAATGTATAAACTTTTTATGAAAACACCATAAATGCCCAATTGAGTCTGAACAGTAACATATCAATTGCTAAATCTTATCCTATTTATTATTGTTGTTCTTGTTGAATTCGAGAAAAAGTAGGAAGAAATTTTGTTGATTTCAAATACAAAATAATAATACAATCCAATAAAATACATAATATAAATTTCAGACTGATGATGAAGCAATAGATGCTATGCACAAATTGAATGGTAAACCTATTCCGGGCACATTTCCTGTTGTTCGGTTTAGATTAAATACGGCATCAAGAGAGGCACGTGCAAATATGCAACAAGAAAGAGAGTTTTCAGTGTGGGTCGGAGATCTTAGTCCAGAAGTTGATGATTATTCTCTCTACAGGGTTTTTGCTTCAAAATACTCATCTATAAAGACAGCGAAAGGTGCTTAACTTTTTTGAATAATTGATTTGTAAGGACACATTCAGATCTCTATCTCCTGCAGCAACCATTATAATTATATTTTAGACCAACCACTTCTTCAAATCCTTATTGTATTACTAGCTGGGCCCGCGACTTTCTTCGCGTGGACTACACAATGCCGTCGATCAGGCATATGCGCGAATCATACTACTCCAGTACCTAGTTATATGCTTATTGTGGGTGCTCCTTAGAAGATAGACATATGCAATCGGTGTGGTTTTTCGTACGTCTTTTTAATTTTAAAAATTATGTAGTACATTAATTTGTTATATTTAAGCCTACGTTATTATATCAGCTATCTGCCTGTGAAAGTCCCGTCAAAATCGGTCCAATCGTTTCGGAGATTACCTGGAACAAAAAGACAGACAGAAAATTTTTAAAAATTGGTAATATTAAAAAACTTATTTTTACATTATATACAGACACTTCAATTTTATTGTTGTAATCGTAAAGAAATAATGTTTATGACAGGTACTACAATATAATATAGTGTAACATTGAATATTCTAAAATCTAACAACATTATTATAGGCCCTCAGTAAATTGTTGGTAAGGGTGTGATAACCGTGCGGATGTGAAACGGTATAAGAGTCAACAATTGCACTACTTCCTATGATATTGGGTCCTTCAAACGAGGTGAACGAGGTGAGGCATGACGACGACGACCGTCGTTGGAATGTGTGGCTGATGGTTGCCATTGTTTTTGACTGCGCCATACTTACCATCCTGGCTACACCCATGTCCTTAACCCATTGTTTTCAGGTGCTATGGAAATGTTGCGGTCATTTATTATTATTTATTATAATTACAGTTATTTTGGACAACAGTGGGTATACCAAAGGATACGGCTTCGTAAGATTCGGCAAAGAAGAGGAACAACGTAACGCTCTGTATGCAATGAATGGCTACACAGGTCTTGGAGTTAAGCCTCTGAAAATTTGCACAGCTGTACCGAAACCCAAAGGTGCAGTGACAACGGCACCATCTACTACCACAACAACGAGCCCAACATATTCCAGCGGGACGGTATGAAGAGTGTAGTACTATGTTTATCATTCACTAACTTAATCTAAGCTACATACAGCCTATACGTTTTCTTAATAAAATGCAAGTTTTAACTACATACATTGGCTCAAATTTGCTTGTTTTATGGGCCTTAAAGCATTGTTGATCCGTGAGTAGTGATTGTTCCGGAACATTCTGCTGCATAACTGCTGAGTTTTATAAATTAATATGTAAGATAGTTTGCAGATTTGCCTGTAATCTTAAAAAAAATATTAGATATCGTTTCATTATCAAAATAGAAAACATTTCGAAATTTGTTTAACTGCCGTTGCCCCCTGAACATATTGTTATAAAACGTAATGAATAATTTGTAATGCCACAAAGATTATTTGCTTTTCGCTCTGTGTGTATTTAGAGCTCTCATAAATTTCCTAATAAAGCATAACTGTTCAGTTTGTGTACATCATAAAAGCTTAATAATTCTTAGCTGCATTCGCTGTAATGAGTGATCATATAGCTTGCTTATCTCAAACAAAAATAAAATTGGGAAGTACTGACGAGCAGTTATGATTATAGGAGTACAACCAATATTATGATCCGTCTGCCTATTGGCAAAATTACTCAGCGTGGTCTGGCTACTATGGGCAGGGAGACCAGAACGCTGCGGCCATGCAGTGTGCGCCGCCACCCGAGCCCGTTCAAACAGCCCCTGTCAAACCGCAGAATGACGATTTGGCTCTTGTTGGTAAGATATTATATAGTGTAATTGAACCTTTGTTTTGTATTATTGATTTTTTTTCAAGTACAACTTCATTGGGTTAAATGAAAGTAAATTCTCAAGTGCAACTAAGCGAGAAAATAGATGCTTGGTAGGTCAGAGAAAGAAATAGTGATTTTATTCAAGTAAATACCTCTAAGTGTGATGGGAGTACGTTTTCAACGTCGAATTTTAGTGCAACATTTACAACGCGACATTTCTGCCGCAACTGAGGCAAAAAATAGATACTTGGTCAGGGAGAGAGAAAGTAATTATATACAAGTAAAACATTTAGGAGCGATGGAAGTAAATTCTCAAGGTAGAATTTTAGTGCAATATATTACAACGCAACGTTTCTACCGTATCTAAATTCTCTTAATTATTTTTAGTGATAAACGTAAGACTTTAAACGTAGTTGTTTTCAAATTCAATTTATGGGTAGGCGATAGAGATGCTGTAGTTGGTGTACTTACATTTTTATTTAAATGGCTTGAAACAGTGCGAGATGGTACAGTCCATAGACACTCACTGTTGTTACCGTTTTCATGGTTAATTTGAAGGGCAGGATAGGAAGAAGGGAATATGTTGCAGTAAAATTTTTTTTTCCAAAACTCTTGAATTGTTGTGTTTTACAGAACACAAGAAGACTATAGACGTGGATCTGATGAACCAGGAGTTTTTGGATCCAGAACTTTCTTTATGGGACAGCCTTGAAGCATCGCAGTGGTTCCCCCATGAGGTCATAGAAATGCCATGCTAGATAATATTTTATTTGTAATTGTAAATAGACGGTTAATTTATAAATCGCGTAGTTTTTTTAACCAGTAATAAGTGGATATATACTTACCTTTAATTTCACAGTATTATATCTTTTGCAAAGTACTAAAGTATTTCATAATCTAATGCGATCGAGATGTCGGCCTCTTTTAATCTCTGTAATAAATCTGGCCGAGTAGTTAGTTCGATCTGGGATATAGGCTAGAAATTCGAGATTCACGTTATCGAAGCCACAAATAGAGTTTCCACCTTAACTGAACAAATAAAGTATGTTGGATGTTAATTATATATAAGAAAAAGAGTACATGGCATCAAAGTACATTATTTGAAATAAAATGATTTTTGGAACGAAGTTCCTTAACGCTGCTTGCGGTTTTGTATAAATCATCACGTAAGAAAAAAGCGTTAAGGCTCCTCCATGCAACTTTATCTGTCTCTTAAATTACAGTGAAACATAAAAGCGAATTGTTTTCGGAATCATAAGTAGGTGTCTAGGTTTTGAATGATTTATTTACAAGATAAATTATGTCCAACCCATTAATTGTTTGTCTACTTTATTATTGTAGTATTACTGTATAAATATGCATTTATTTCTTATTCGTGATTTATTTTTATAGGTATTTCTTATATTTCAACTCTAAAATTCTACAATACTACATAATTTTTGGTCCGTAATCATTGTGAAATTCACAGAACTGCTCACAAATCACGAAATTATTACACATTGCGGGTGTTTTATTTTATTTGATTCATCATCATTTCAGCCGCAGGACGTCCACTGCTGAACATAGGCCTCCCCCATAGATCTCCAGAGCGACCGATCTTGTGCGGCCTGCACCCAACGGCTCCCAGAGACCTTTATTATGTCGTCTTTCCATCTAGTGGGGGGCCGTCCTACGCTGCGCTTTCCGGTGCGTGGTCTCCACTCGAGAACCTTTCTGCCCAACGGCCGTCAGTTCTCCGAACTATGTGCCCCGCCCACTGCCACTTCAACTTGCTAATCCTTTTGGCTATGTCGGTTACCTTAGTTTATCTACGGATCTCCTCATTTCTGATTCGATCTCGTAGACAAACACCAAGCATAGCCCTCTCTCTCCATAGCTCGCTGAGCGACCTTGAGCTTTCTTATGAGGCCCACAGTGAGCGACCACGTCTCTGTGCCGTATGTCATCACTGGCAACACACACTGGTCAAAGACTTTCGTCTTGAGGCACTGAGGTATTTTGACTAGGCGGAATCTTAACACTGCCACCTGAGAAATAGAATTTACCTACTTTAGGTGGGTAGCCAGCATCTTATTTTAAAATCAACAAAATTTATTTTTTGTTGATATAATAATATTCTCTAGTGTATCTTTTGTGATTTTTGTAATTTATGGTGAGTATATGATTATTATATATACCAACCCTTCTTCCCCTTCTTTCCAACTAGAACCTTTCTTCAGGCAGCCGGCAAATTGCAAAACATTGCACTTCGGGCGAGACCCCTCAGGGTGGTCTCGCGAAATAGGCGCGCGTTCAGTAATTCAATGGTTTATCAGTTATTTTGTGTGGTACATATATATAAAAACTTACATCGATGTGGTCTTCATGAATTGGAGTGACTGATGTTTAAATCATATTTTACTTATTTTTTAATAACTTTGTTCCTGAAGGTGGTCCCTGACCTACACTTTTTTAATAACCCCGTGGACAGCCGGAGACCAAAGTGGAAAATGAAGAATTAAAGGCTATTGTGGAAGCGGATCCTTCACAAAGCACTTCAGAGATAGCTGCAGGCTTCGGGTTGAAGCAAATCGGGAAAATAAAAAAACTTGAACGATGGGTACCTCATGAATTTAGTGAATCGAACTTGCAAACACGCGTCGACTGCTATGTTACTTTGCTCAACCGACACAATAATGAAGGGATTTAAAATCGAATCATTACTTGTGATGAAAAGTGGATACTGTACGATAATCGGAAGCGCTCGTCACAATGGCTGAACCCTGGAGACCCAGCCAAATCCTGCCCTAAAAGAAAATTGACTCAGAAAAAGTTACTTGCGAGTGTTTGGTGGCCTAGCGCCGGTGTCGTTCACTACAGCTTTCTAAAATCTGACCAAACGATTACGGCAGATATCTATTGTCAGCAACTGCAAACCATGAAGGAAGAACTAGCTGCTAAACAACCGAGATTGGTCAATTGCTCTAGGCCACTGCTGCTTCACGACAACGCAAGACCACACACACTGCACAACAAATAACAACTAAGTTAGATGAGCTACAATTGGAATGTCTGCGACATCCACCGTACTCCCCGGACCTTGCTCTAATAGATTACCATTTTTTCCGGTATTTTGACAACTTCTTACAAGGAAAAAAATTCGACTTCGATGCGGCAGTCCAAACCGCCTTCAAAGAGTTTATTGATTCTCGCCCCCATGGTTTTTTTAGTAAAGGGATCAATGAACTACTTATGAGATGGCAAAAGTGCATAGATAACAACGGTGCATACTTTGATTAATTAAATATATTTTACAAAAAAAAAGACTATATTCCTCCCGTACAAAACGCCAACTTCATATGTAAGGACCTAATATTTAGGGCAACTATAAGGACATTTTCTATATCCACGGACATAACAGACGTTACAGATAGACAAAAATTTCAAAAAGTGTCGAAATGTTTTCTGTCTATGTTTCTCAACTCTTCTATTGTATTTTTTTCAGATATATTTCATGTACAAATTTCGACTTTACTGTTTTATTTTTATTGCTAGCTGTGCCCGTGGCTTGGCTCACGTGAACTACAGAATGCCCGCGTGAATCTTGCTCCCCCGTTCCCGGCCATTTTAAAGACAAAAATGCTTATTGTGGGTGTTCCTTAGAAGATAGACGTATACTATTCCAAACTTTTTTGTAAATCTTTTTAATGTATACAATTGTTTAGTACGTTAATTTGCAAAATCTCTTATGGTTTACTCAACGTAAGCCATTTAAGCGCCCGAATTGATTTACCATGACCAGTTTCTTTTTATTTGTGCGGAATCCTAATTGTTTTTCTAAAATAAAAGTAGCCTAAGTTACTCCCTATAAATTCAGCTATCTACCAGTGAAAGTCCCGTCAAAATCGGTCTAACCCTTTCGGAGATTACCTGAAACAAACAGACAGACAGACAAAAATTTAAAAAATTGGCTTTTTGTTATAGGTATCGTATATAATTTCATATGCATTTAGTAAAAAACTGTTATTTTGATATTACAGGCAGACACTTCAATTTTATTAATTCTATAGATAAGTATCCATACTAATAATATTATAAAAAATGCGAAAGTATGTTACGTTTTAACACCTAAACCGCTGAACCAATTTTGGTATAGAGATAGATTGGACCTTGGTAAAGGACATAAGACTACTTTTTTCGCGAAAATAAAACTTGAAGGGGTTAAAAATTCGAATGAAAAATTCGAATTCGTCTGTGTAAATGCATATAGCGGGTTGGTAGGGATCATGGTATACATAGTGATAATAAACCCATCTAAGCTTTTCTTTTGGTTTGTCGTGTTTCGAGATCAGTCGGTCTACATCCAATAATACCCAGACGAAGTGGCGGGAACCAGCTAGTAGATTACAAATAATATAAATGTAAGTCATAGTTGTATCTAAAGAAATAAATATCTTTGAAATCAACAATAGAAGAAGACCCCGATATAATGTTGTCCTGAAATCTCCATAGGACCTGAGCTACATTTTACAAAGTAATAAACATTTGGCAGATTTTTATTGGACATGCCTATTGTGAAAAAAAAAAACCCCCTATTCCACTAATTGATACTAATTATGAAGAAAAAAAAAAAAATACTGGTTCTGGCGAAAATTATAATCATATAATTATATGTATAAGCAATCCAGTGATAAAACAATGCGTAATTAAAATAAAATTCACTTGTCGACCATAATACAATTAGGACCGGCACCCAATAGCGGGGAGGCACGGCAGGAGATGATCCTTTGGCATTCCTACATGTAAGCGCACACTGACGGTAACAACGCGGCGGTATCCATAAATATACTTGACGATCTTAGGTATGTCGAGGCGTTCTTAATAGGTAATGAAAGACGCGCGCGAGTCGCAAGCACTGTCTTGCCTCGGCATCCCAAAGAATGCGGAAGCGTCCCGAAGGATGCCAAGGCATTCCATAGGCTACCTACACGACATGGTTATGCTTACCGCGGCATTGTTTTTGACCCTAAGACTAATATCATGCAAATTTCAACATTAACGTCATTACTTGAATAATCCCTTGTCGTACCGTGCCTTCAATCTTCAGCATCGCAACGCGGCCTGCGCTAAAGCAATGCACGATTTAGGTACACAATATAATAGTTTGACATGGTTACATTAAGGGATCGTTCATAACAAATAAATAATAATTTTTAATGTAATCTATTATAACCACTGAAAAAACATTGATCTTTTAGTTGTGATGTTTCCAAGTCGCTAATGAACACCTATTCTTAACACGTTGCATGCAGGAATCGTACTATTATATTTTTTGCAGTATGTCAATAGAGCGTGGGTCACTACGTATTTAGCAGAATATATTTGGCTTGGGCATGGTCGGTGTTTATGTTAGGTACCAATCTAAGTCATAGAAGTCAAACTAAATATAATTTTCTATTATCGAAGTATAAACTATTTATTTTTATAACGTGTTCGATGTTGGTTCTTCGAGATTTCTATTTGAATTTAGTTAACAATTTATTGCGATTTTATTAAGTATGAATTTGTCTTGCTACATAAGTATGCGCGGCGAAATATACCCGCATGCAATGTGTTAACATCCTAAGACAATATTTATACTCATTACATAATTTACGCAATGCTGAAGCTAAGACTATAAAGCGTATGTTAAAAACTATTATTAATTCATAATGAAATTATTAACTAAAATATTCATTAAAAGTATCATAATTGAAAGATCGGTACACTAATATTATTTAAACAATTAAATAAAATTACCTTTAAGGTAAAGGTTATTTTCAACCTGAAAATATTAAGCGTATAATGGTACTAAACTCATATAAGATGTGTGAGACAATAATTACATGCAACTCCGGTGAAGCTATAAAAGTCGTCAGAGGTCCTAGGGCCCCTAGGCCTAGGGTTAACAAGTATAGTTAGACAGAAAAAAAAAGTAAATTTTGTTGCTTACAAAGCTATGACGTAATTGTTTAAATGCAGCATTTAAAATTTTATTATCATAATGGATTCAAAAGACATTAAAATGAATATTCAAATTAAATCTTCACATGTTCAATAGATACATCATGAAATTGTATCTCTAGATTAGTCATGTGTTGTATTATACTCCGAAAATACTCTCAAGTGTGTGGATTTGACTGAGATATAGTTATTTAAAATACTAGTACTTTCGGACACGGTAAAGTCCATTTCATAATTTATTTTTCTCTTTACTTAAAATACAGGTGATTAAAACATATTGTACTTAATATAGTGAAAATACTATCAAAATTGCCACTTTAAATTTAACGATTTTTTTACAGATTTATCAATTTATTATTTCGATAATTGGATTCGTGTTTGTAAAAGAAATAAATATCCGTTTCATGGCATACAGGCTGAGAATTATTTTTAATTATTATTACTAGCTATGTCCGCGGCTCCGCTCGCGTTACAGAATACCGTCATTATTATGGCGACTCCACTTTCAACCACGGAACTATGGTCGCCCGCCGGTTATTTTATAGATAAAAATGCTTATTTTATTAAGTTACTCCTTATAACATCAGCTATATTTCAGTGAAAGTCCCATCAAAATCGATCTAACTGTTTCTGAGATTAGTCGGAAAAATAAACAGACGGACAAAAATGTTAAAAATTGATATTTCGTTACACGTGACGTATATTCCTTCAAATGCATTTAGTAAAAAGCTGTTATTTTAGCATTACAAACAGACACATCAATTTTATTATTTGTATACATAATGACTTCGGATTTCATGATGAATGACGTCATAACTTGAGAAAATTTGCTACTATCCACACTAACATCAATATTATTACAATTCCACATTCCACTTGAAAATACATTACATAATTATTATATCCATAGCAATATAACTTAACCCTACATGAACAATACATTACAATGTTGTAATAGTGTATGAACTATGCCTTTGCCTCTTCGTTGGACTTGGATTCACTTGGATAACACTAGGGGTCAGACACATCATGCTATCATGACTTGCTACACTGCTCGGTGATGTCAGCGAAGGTGAGGATCTTGCTGACGCAGTACTTTTCGGAGTACCTCTTTTCATATACCCAACAACAGAATTAAGTAACGTAGGGGGTAATGCTACTGGTGTCAGAACCCCCTCAGCATGAGCTATGTACGTTTGGAGCATTTTCTTTGATGGAGAATTAGGATCGTCAACAGTCAACACTACTAAAGAACCCGGCACTGCTGAAATACAGTTGACAGTTTCAGGCATATTTGTGGGTTTCGTGGTTTTTGGGTTCAACTTTGATAAATTCATTAAATCTGAGGCACTATTTATTCTTGACTGTGGCACTGTATTGTTCTGTATAAGTGTGAGAGTGGCGAATGGTGAATTGACGCTTTGTTGCGGTGCCACCTGTGCCGGTACTATAACCGGTGCGGGTACTATAACCGGTGCGGGTTTTTTAACCGATGCGGGTACTTTTCGTTTTCGTTTCTGCTGCTTTTCTTCATTGGCTCGTCGAATGATCTCATCAGCAGTTGCAATCTCGTTTTCGTTATAACTTACTTTCAAGTTATCAGGCATCACCGATGATCCTAATACTATTGTGCTTTTGCCTGTAAATTAATTTCAAAATTATATGATTTTGATTACATGTATCTACCACTATTCCTTAAGCTTATACAAAACATTAATTGCGAGTTGACAATATGGATATTTAAAAAAAAACAATTCTATTTAATCATATTGGTTTATTGATAAAAAGTCTAAAAAATAATCAAAAAAAAGTCACTTTTTCTTTTTCGCTTTACCAATCAGGTGACTCAGACAGAAAATCATAATTTTTTACCCAATCATTATAATGTAATCATAGTTTTAACAAGGATAATAAAACAAATGTATTAGTACAAGGTGTCCAGAAAGGGTATCGGGTATTTGTAAGTTCAATGAAACAAAAATTATTTGTATGCAATAAAAAAGTTTATTGTTTATTATTAGCATATGAATTGGAGAATTATTTGGAAAAGATGATGTTATCCAAATGATGACCGTTACGTTGCTGGCACTCTTCTAAACGGAAACGAAGATTGGCGATAACACGTTGACACATAGCTATCGATATTGCTGCCATTTCTGACCTGATGTTTTGCTTTAACTGGGTTAGATTCGTCGGATTGTTTTGATAAACCTTACTTTTAAGGTATCCCCATGCAAAATAGTCAAGCGGGCTAAGGTCGGGGCTTCTGGGAGGCCAGTTGATGTTACCCCTTCGCGAAATGACTTTATTAGGGAATAATTCGTTAACAACTTCCATTGAGTCATTTGAGGTATGGCAAGTGGCCCCATCTTGCTGGAACCACGTTCTTGAGTTGAAACCTGCAAACTCCTGCAACTCTGGGACCAAAAAATTTCGCAACATATCGCAATAACGGTCACTATTCACATTAATTGTTCGGCCTCGTTGATCTTCATGAAAATAAGGACCAATTATGCCTTTAGCAGACATAGCGGCCCAAACAACGACCTTTGGGCTATGCAGGGGTCGTTCATGCTTTCGTCTCGGATTCTCCACTGCCCAGTACCGACAATTCTGCTTATTAACATGACCATTCAGGTGAAAATTTGCTTCGTCACTGAACAGTATGTTGTTAAAGTTGTTAAATCGCTGCAGCATTTCGTTCGCAAAATTCAGTCGATTAGCATAGTCCGTATCCTTCAATTCTTGAACCAATTGAATTTTATAGGCTTTTAGATGTAAGTCTTTCTTTAAAATCGAATGTAAAGACGATTTTTTGATGTTCAACGCTTGGCTTCGCTTTCGGATGGATAAAGACGGATTTTGACGAACCGACGCCTCAACTTCTTCAATTGTTTCTTCATCGCGAACTGAACGAGGACGACCAGAGTTTTTAATTTTAACTGTCGCACCTGTATTCTCGAACATCCTGATCCATTTCCTAATGCTATCGTCACTTGGCGCGTGGCGTGTACGATATTCCGCACGATAGAGACGTTGAGCAGTCACTATTGAATCACCATTACGATAATACGCTCGTACGCAAAATGCGCGATGCGTCCCCGAGTACTGTTCCATCGTGACTAAAACTCCACAAAATGGCGGACGCCACGAACCCCTCCCCGCACCCTTTAGACGCCCCGTTTCGAATATGGCGCGAAAACAAATACCCGATACCCTTTCTGGACACCTTGTATTTCCAGATTTGTATTGTTTTAGGCTTTTTATCAATATTAATAGATAATTAACATTAATATGGAACAATTATCGTGAAGCGGACAACGAAAACACGAAAAAAAAAACATACTTAGGGCCGATTTTTCAATCGTCGGATAAACTTTATTTCAGGAATAATTTTGCCGTTTTAACGGATAAAACCACCTGTCAAAATATAACAATTACTTCTCAAATAAAGTTATCTGTTGATTGTAAAATCCGCCCTTTGTAAAATTGATATAATATTAAAATGGTAATATAAAGAAATAACATTGTAACAAAGGCAGAACTATTTTATTTTATAATTTTCAAACTTTTAGAATGAGAACCTATGCCAGAACTGATGGTTCAATCTTCAAGTAGTCCTTCGATTGTTGGAATAAAGGCATGCAGCTTTTTAGTTCTTAGTATGGTGATTGTAAAATCAAAATTGTAAATTGCGCGTTTCTATTTATAAATCCTAGAAGATAAATTAGGCCGAATATGAACGAATTTCAGAACTTCACTGTCCTATTCACGTGAAATGTCCCATATTATGAATACACTGTCAACTCGCGGAAGGCGTAGCAATAAGCGAATTTTGAGAAATAACTAAGAATAATAATAACTGACTTTGCTTCATCTTGAACTCTTTGGCTGCGAGTTTCCGCTCTTGATATTCCTGTTTATCTTTTTGTAGTTTTTCTCGAGCCTGTCGTGCACGTCTAGCGGCTTCTTCGCGCTCTTCACTGAATTCATCCTGCAAACGTACCGCGTCCCATTCCACCCTCGACCTGAGCGCTTTATCCACTTGCCCTCCGTTACACTTCTCCTCTTTTTTAAACTGGAAATCAATCAATTCGTTACCATGGATTTTTCACTTAGTTTGTCAAACAGTTGCCTTCTTCAAGTATGCTTGTAATAAATTAATAGGTGGTAGTTCCTTTTACTTACTATCACTGTTTTTTAAATTCTTTATAGGCCACAATCTCATCTAATGTTATATAAGTGACGATGGGTCCCAATTCCCAAGATGGTAACACTCTAATGCCTATAGTTGCTTGGCGACAGATTTTTAACTTGAGGGTGGTAGTAGTAATAGAAAATGCCCTACTACCATGCTATGGTTTCATCACAATGTTTTCCTTTACCGAAAGCTCAGGCACATTGCAGAGAATCGAAATCACGTCGATCGACGCGACGTCCGTACACACTACCATTGAGCCATCATTGTTTAGGTGCAAAAGCTATGTGTTTCGGTGCTGCACTTGATATCCAAGTCCTATTCTAGGGTGTTCATTATAATATTATTAATAATTTTTATAAGAAAAGTGTGTGCGTGTACGTGTATGCGCCTTAGAGGATATAATTTTTTTGATATATAATAATAAAATGACTGAAAGACTCTAGATGACATTGTTACAGTTTTAAGAAAAAAACATATGTGACTATATTCACCACAATAAAAGTAGAGGTTTAGCAAGGAACTTCATGGTGTAGACATTTTCTTATAAAATTCATTTGCATAATTTTTTCATAACACACCTAAAAAAATATAACTTAAATAAAGTATTATTGGTAGACTTTCATTTTGTAATATTTATTATAGTTACCTAATAGTGTTTGTATATCCATTTTAACGAATAAATAAATTAAAGTCTAGTTTACAATAAAGAGTTTATTATTGAACATACCTTTAACTTGAGGTCCCGCCTGGTACGGTCCGGGAATAGCGACTCCATAAGTGTAAAGTCAGTGCCGATGGCGGCGAGCGCCCGATAGAAGCGTATCGTCTCAGCGTCTGACCACTCGGCCGTACGCGCCGTACGTCGGTAGCTATTCCCGCTCCCGCCCCAAGAACCTTCACGGACTACGGTCGATACTTTGCGATTACTCGCTGACTGGTTTATCACCTGAACATAAATAGCAGGCGAGTTTTCTACTTTTTATTATATAATAACAACCTGTTTATACACAATTATTTGTGATTGGTGTACAAGCTAACAGACAGACAAACAAAAATTTAAAAAACTGTTGGAACATTTGCTGTCCATTATACTGCAAATAATACGGGAGATATTAGAATTAGACAAGCTTCAGGCCCGGAGTCCTCACGTGAAAGATGTCTCCACAATCAGAAGCGGCGTAAGACGTGGGCTACCGCTCACAGCCTCGTACCTTGAATGTTTCAGAAGAAGCAATCAAATATAGCCCTAACATTTGCTTGCTTCTTACTTACTAATATATTTCCAACCTTTAAATACTGTTCTTCTTATGTCACTGGCTGGTAGGACTCGAAAATTGTGTATTTGTGTCTGACTTAATCACTATTACCATACACCAGGTGTATCAGCCGCTATTGTGGCATGCTTCCTGTCCTGTTTCGCCATCAACCGGCATAATATGTACAGGATCAAGTGGGGTGGTATGAACCCCTACCCGACTAGGTCGCGACCTTCAGGCACATTATCTTTTTTTAAGTTATATGAATGCTTTTTGATTTCGGGTAAAAAATCGTAACTCTAAATGACGTGATGGAACCTCAATTTTTGACAGTAAAACAGTTGTCTGTTGTGACAGACGTCAGGAACGCATTCAGTGGTCGAACTTTAGGCATGCTACTATAAAAAACTTAAATATAAGCTCAAAAACCCCAGCGCCAAAAACAGATAAGGAAATTAAAAATCGACATACCAAGCTCTGTTCATCGAGTACAATTTCACCGTTTGGACCTAGTTTTATTTGCGGAACTGGTGCTGCGTCCTTTGCGGGTGCTTCGTTAGCATAACCATTTTCTTGTTCGGAAGTTTTGTTCGCTGCTTCTTTTTCATTTGCCTCTTTTGCGTCTAACTCATCTTGGTCTGGGCTGTATAAGAAAATGTTCAGGAATAAAATTATGACAATTTTTTTCCAAATTTTATATTTTCTGTGAGAGATAGTAGGTTTCTTTTTAAATCTATTTTTAATTTACGAACTTAGGTTTAAAAAGTACATGTCAGTCCCATCATAACCTAAACATAGCATCACACAACTATCTTAGTTCACTAATGACAAACTTCCACAAAAGTTTAGCTTCCTCACTTGCAGTTGTAGCCAAGATCCTGTGAAAGATGCCATGGTCCATTTATTACATTGAAGTTAAAATATAGTAGGTATATTTATTTTCTACTAATTGTGCCCGCGTGGACTACAGAATTATTGTTTATGAAGGTATTGTGATATTTTTTTTTAACAAGAACAAGTAACTACGGTATTCTAAGGTGTGAAAAAAAAACAATCATTTTATTTATATAGATTCTGTATTGTAAGCAGTGGACACTGTTACAATTCATTTTAAAGCCTTGCATATTTTTATGTATGATTGTTTCAGATGACTGCTCGAAATAGGCCATGGCTGAGGCTTTTAAAAACCACCACACTCGATCTTTAATCCTCCTCAGTCAGGCGCGGTCTTAGCCGAAATGTGTAAACAAAATATTTCTAGCATTTGTGGCATTATATGTCCAATAAAAATTAAATAAATTACTTACATAATAGGATTCGAGTCCGGATTGTAGAATATGAGATCATACATTGTGAGGTTATCCCGTTTGATGGTTGTTCTTCTCTTCCTCATAGCAGCCATTCGTCTATTCATCTCTTGTCGGCGGGATCTGATGTAGTGAATTAACAAAACATGTAAAGTAATTATCACTCTCGGTGGAATAACACTAAGTATTTAAATTCATGTTTATTAAACAAAATTATAATCCTGACATAATATTAATAATCATAGTGCTTTTTTTATATGATGTAACGGTGCGCGCACATAACAATCTTAAATTGTTATACAATACTAAAAACATTATCTAAAAAAATTACTTTTTGTTGGTATTTGTTAAATGTTTATTAGGTCCCACACTAAAAAGTTATAATTTGCTATCATGTTGCAATTTTTAGTATACACTAGCTGTGCCTCAGACTTAATCTGCGTGGAATTTCGTATGCGGCGAGGGAGCGGCGTCGACAGAGAACGTGCGCGTGGAGCCCACACTGGACACTATTACTTTATTTATTTTATTTGCGCAAAACCCTAATTTTTTTTCTGAAATAAAACTAGCTTAAGATATTTCCTTATAATATCAGCTATCTGCCAATCCTGTCAAAATTGGTCCAACGGTATCGAGATTAGCCGGACAAACAGACAGACAAAAATTTAAATAATTGTTTTTTAGTTATAAGTAACGTATATATACTTTCACATGCATTTAGTAAAAGCTGTTATTTTGATATTTCAAACAGACACTTCAATTTTATTTATTTGTATATATTTTTTGTTACACTTTGTTGTTTAACACGATAATAGTAAATAACTTTTGTTATGATTTATACTAACTTTGCCCGCGACTTCGTCCACGCGGTATATTTCGTGTATGAAAAACAGGAACTAAATAAAAGCCTCACCTCACCCTCAGCATACAGTATTTGACCCGTATAAGCTTTGATAATACCCAACTATACCATTTCCATTTCTTTATTTTCTCGATGACAGCTTCTGTGAAAACTTGAACGAGCGGCTTTTTTACATTATGTATGCAATATTTTATAAAAATATGACGTTTACACACGTACAAGATTATACCAGAGTCGGAGAAACTGATAGGGATGGAGCTATATCGATAAACGTAACACAATAACAGACCCGATATTTTTTTACAAAATGTAAGAAACTAAACTACTGCCGGATACTTTTGTACAAATTTATTAACTAATATTATATTTCATTACAAGATGTTACACGTATTAATTCTTGATTGATAATGCCGACTTCTTCAAAATTTTCGAAGCTGTTGTAAAATAAGTAAGTATAGGTAGGTAGGTACTCGACAATCAAACGAAATAATTATGATAGGTAATCTTTATTTATTTTAATCAAAATCTGATGAATCGTCACTGTTGTAAATATATGCGATCGATATCATTACTTATTTGGTCACAACACTACAACTATCAATTTAGAACTGTCATCGAGAAAATAAAGAAATGGAAATAGTATAAAATAATGTGTACACCTCTGCCTAACTTTGCGGGGGAATATTAACACATAAAGTGTTACAAAAAAGTTGAGTTTTGCAATCCTTTACGAAAATGTAAGGTTTTTGATAACTTTATTTTTATAAACCGTTATTTTCCAGTGTATGCTTATTATTAAAGAGTTTATAGTATGTCTGTTTACTGTAATTTAATATAAATTTTGTTAGCGCAAAAATACCAAACAAACAACATCTATCGTGGAAATGTAGATAGAATAAATATACTTACTTATTTTTAAGCATTTAAATATAACATTAAAATGTATCAAAAATTATTTTAAAATAATAATAAAAGTCCAGCCTTTCATTATTAATATACGTGCTTACAGAAAATATACTTAAGTGTATCAATAAATATCAGACCAATTTCGTGATAATTAAAACCAAGCCTTACAGCGGCATCTATGAATACTGTTGGAAAATAAAAAAACCTACATTAAATATATTACAGTTAAATACATACACATATATTCCTTTTTATATGTACATAACCTAAACGCAGTTTATAGACCATAAACTACAATTATACTAAATTTCATTAAATTAGGTTCAGTAGTTTTTGCGTGATTGACGTTCAAACATACAGACAGACAAAAATTTCAACAGCCATAAAAATGTGTCTTCAATGTACAGATTTTGACTCTTTTAATATTTTATTGTAAGTATAGATTTAAATGTTAACTAACAGTATTGCTAGTCATATTTTATTACACATCCCATTTGGGTTAAACAATAAACTGTAAACAGGCTAGGAAAACACCACTTTGTTCTAAAACTAAGATCTTTAAAGCCAGCCTAGGTATGTACAGATGTTTCATACAAATTATTATAGGGTCCCAAAATGTAGGTGTTCTTGAAAACCCTCTGTACACTGTATGTACTTGTAAAGAAGAAACAGCCACACATGTAGAAAAGGGAGCTAGTCAGTGGTATTTAGAGGCATCAGGTGGCTGGTGCACTTGCTGAAATTAACAGACTAAGCTTAGAACTAAAATCTGCTACGACTTCGCATGATAGACGCCATATTGTCAAAACGACGCCTGTGAAGATCTGAGACTCGAGTATCAAGGTAAGAAAACTGTAGAAATGTCTGAACCGGCAAGGAACTCAATCAGGCTTATCAGCATATTTTAAAAATTATTATTTACAGTATTTATATTGTTTACAGTTATTCTTATTTTCAGTGTATGTACAGAGAGGGAACTTCTAGACATCACCGTCATTAACATAGTGATCCACCCCGTAAATATTCTTTCGACAATAAATCTTGCTTAACATGATTCTTGAACTTATTATTTGGTAAATCTGTAATCAGCAATAGGTATCATGGAAGTAAAGTTATATTATAATAGAGGCATTTCGATTTAATACTTACTTAGTGTAATGTTTTTCCTTTACCGGTGATGTTGACGTAGGTGGCGCCCCAGCTGCTTGACTAATATTTGAACATACTGAATCGTTTCGTATGCGGTTCCCATCTCTGCAAAGCGAATACATGAAGGGATTAAATATTTTGGTTTTAAAGTTATAAACATAAATATCGAAAGTGGATCAGTCTATTTCTATAGGGATATAGGGATATAGTTTGTGCGTGGCCGTCCTATGTAGGACAGACGCTGGCGGGGACGAAGTAACTATAAATAACTATAAAAAACGAGGTAAATTATACTACATCTTTGAAGGTTTCCTACAAAAAATTACGAATGGAATGTATGCTACAATAGTGACTGACAATGTAGCAGGATTTTGGGTCTTTTATGATCTCGAAGGAAAAGTAAATTTGATAATATTCATTGACTTCATTGATGTTTCATTGTGATTGAATGATGGCTTAGTGATAGCGTGTATGGACAATTCCTGCAATGAGCTTGAGCTTTTCGTGAAGGAAAACATCGAGATCAAACCATAGCATAGTGTGGTAAGGCATTTTGTAATGCCTGCTTTGCTAACTACAAAATCTGAGAAGTTGAAAATCTGTTAGCAAGCACCTTCCTTGAAAGTCAGTCCTTCCACAAGGCTTAGTGTATTACCATCTTGGGCCACATAATAACTTAACATCAGGTGACATTATGACCAATCGCTAAACCTATAAAGAATAAAAAAGACTTCATTTACCTGTTAGGCATAGAGTGGATTGTGCTTTGTGAAGTCTGAGAATCATGCCGTTGTCGATGTGGAACAGGTGCGGTGGATCCGCTATTCAGTAAGGCTCGTCGACTTTCATCTTCTGACTCACTAGCACTACCCTATGAGTTTTTTTTTACATAAATAGTACTTAGTTTAATATAAATTTGATACAATTTAGAGTTAGTAGTTTAATGTTCTTTGTTACTACTTCTATCTGAAACAGATTGATAAATTAAACCTGTTTAAGAAGTATTAAAAATGTAAACTATAAACTCTAAATTGTATCCAAATTATTTAAACTGTATACAGTAATCCCTGACTTCCGCAAATTTAGATTTCGGAACTACGCGATTTTAGAAATTTATTGATCAAGATGAAATGACTGTTACAATCTTGTTAAAAGGCTTCCCATCAATTTTGATAAAAAAACTCCCCAAGGACTGTCACATTTAATAACAAAACAGGGTTTTTAAAAAAATAGTAAGAGAATATTGTGCATCAGAAGAAAAAGATTGAGGATTGATTGAACAGAAAGACTGCTGCTTCCTTAAATGTAAAGAAGCCATATTTCTATGGGAAAGTAATATTGGCTTACGTTTTTACATTTTTTTTTAATACAATTTATTATTGTGTTGATGATACAGTAAAATTTGTTGTATTATATAAGATTTAATTCTATATTATTATTTAAAAATTACAGATTTCTTTATTATCCCATCTCAATGAATCATCTTGTCTGAATTTTTGAGCAAAAGTATACCCCGAATTATGCAAATTCAACTTACAGTTATCACTACTGAGTGATAGTCCCACCTATCATGTTCATCTAAATTGAGTTATTAATGTGCACATAAGTATAATATATTGTATGCTAGGTAATATTTCTTTGAAATTTTAAGGATAACTGCATCACAATTTCATTCAACCATATTTTGTGTTAACAAGGATTAAGTTTTCATTCCCATGATTATTGTAAAAATAGATTACAAAATATATACTACTATACTCCCCAAACCCCGCTCCAACAGATTACCACTTTTTTCGCAATTTGGACAATTTTGTGCAAGGAAGAAAAATCAATTCCAATGTGGTAATAAAATACTAATTTCATATATAAGGACCTTAATATATTCGAAAATGTTACTGCACATTGAAAAAAGTGTTAGATCAAGGAATATTCTAACCAAATTAACATATAGCATATAAATTACCTGTACGCTATTTCTTCTAAGAGGTGCCAGTCTTGGTACAGGACGAAGTTTCGGTCGCACCTTACTCGGAGAGGGTAATGGTACAATGGGATCAAATAGTGCTTCAGCCTTTTCCGATATAATTTCATTTTTAAGCAAATGTATAGGTTTAGGGGCACTGCTAGCTGGCTGCAAAGGAATGATCCCATCCATTCCATCTTCTGTGATGCTTTCTGGTACACTTGGTATATTATAATCTGAAGGTTATAATAGAGGATAGGTAATAACCTAATTATAAAATGGATCTTAAATGGCTTGGATATAGCAAATTAATATAGTACATAATTGTAGATCTTAAAAATACCTAGAAAAAAGTCAGCGAGAATATATGTCTATCTTCTAAGGACTACCTACAATAAGCATCTTTGTCTTTAAAATAAACGGGAGTGTGTGTAGAACGATTTGTGTGTGTGTGTGTGTCCAATCAATGGCAATCTGTAGTCCATGTAAGGGCAGCTGTGGGCACAGTTAGTATATACAGGTTGTCCGGTAAAGAATGGATAACCTTCAAATGGCTTATAGCAAAACTTATGGCACTTCAGAAAAAAATGTGAAACGAAATATATCCTAGGTATAAAATAGTGTAGTCAAACTATTTACTGCTTATTGATTGGCTTATTTAACATATAATAATTTATTTAATTCTTATAACATAACATATAACAATTAATTTATTTTTGTTTCACATTTTTTTCTGAACGGCCATAAGTTCTGCTATAAGCCATTTATTTTCCAGTTTATCCATTCATTGACGGACACCCTGTATACAAAAGGCAATGTCCTGAATGATATTCATCATCACCCAGCTCAAATCACTGAGAATATAAATGTAAAATTTAAGAAGAATGTTGATTTTATATTGTAGGCCCATTTAAGGTATAACATATTTCATGTCAAATTTATTGTGTGGCTCAGCAACCTGGTAATTTTAGTGTTAGACAATTATCACTAATGTGGTTTATAAAATGTAATTTATTAAAATAAAGCTTTTTGATGAAGGCTTTGTTGAAATAAACTAGCTAATATTAATAATAAAATTTCTTGATTTATATGGTATTCATGTGACTAATAAATAACACATAAATTTAATTAAAATCAAAAACAGTACAAATCTTATGGTCCATGCAAACAAAGTCATTGGTGGAAAGTTAGTTTTTATATATAAGGATCTAACTTACCATCTGCAATGTCACTTTTATTTCCTGATACATTTTTGTTACTTGTTTCCCTAATTATATCTGATGCTAGAATTTTTTCTTTTGATAATACATTATGTTTAATTACAGCTGGTACATCTTTTTCTATAACAGGTTTTGGATGATTTTCGGCAGTTTTAGATGCTCGAACTGGTGACGGCACGGGTTTTCTGCGGGGGCTTCCCTTAGCTTGTGGAGATACAAACACAGGTTTAGAACTAGGGACGGCAGTAATTACAGGCACTCTTTCTGAATTTTGCCAGATATTACTTTTATCAATTGAAGTTAGAGGTATAACGGTTTCAGGTAAAATTTCAGGCTTTATTACTGGCGATTCTATTTTACCAGCTGGCGAATTGAAGGAGTTTCCATCAACTTTGGCTTGTGAACGAGGTGTTCTCGGATATTTCGGATTATCATTAACTTCTTTGTTCGGTATCTCTTTACTTTTTATATCCGTATTGTCTACATTTTTTCTTCGCGGTGGCAGCGATGTAACAGCTTTTATTCTAGCTCTTCTGGTCGACATATTCCAACTTCCAGCCAGCGTTATTTTTTATAATTTAAGGTAAAATTACATAGCATGTATCATAATTTCATTTTGTATGCAGTTAGAAATGTATTATTTTATAGAAAAAGATTTTAACACTACGACTTCCCTTTCGATTTACAGCAATTACAGCTCTGGTTAGACATGTGTAAGTACTGCGAGTCATGTATTACGCGTAATATGTCACGACCGCGTACTGTAACAGTACCTATAACCCAACAAAATTTAGCATGTCACGTAACTCTAAACATGACGTTCCATAGCAAGAGGTTAAAGGATAGGTCCGTCGCGTTCTAAGTACTGTACGTAGGTACTGAAGTGTACTGTACTGTAATGTTCGGGTGTCAATCGGTCAACATCGTAAAGGTTCGAGTAATATTATGCGAACGACAACGAATGTCCGCCGCTTGATAGGATTCTGCCTCCGTTATGCTTCTATTGCATTTCTAATAAAGCTTACAATTCTTTGACACCGCCCAACTCATAAATCATAACTTGCTCGCTTTCTTTCGTTTATTTCAATGTTTTCAATTATAGTGCATTCATTAGCGTGTTGGGTATTAGTTTACGCGGTCAAGGTTATTTATGCAGTGGAGATATAAATAAAAAGTTGATTTGTGAAGTATTTGCTGTTTTTGTAAAATATTGCGTTTTCATAACGCCGTGTCGTCACTCGTAGAAGTAAACTATACAAATAGGCAATAATAAAAGGTCTATTTATGACATCAGAACATTCAGTACAATAGCACATACGTAATTGTTAGCGGGCTATATGTATGCCTAAGCTTAATGCGTTATTTCGGACGGGTCATGTTTAGAGTACTGAGTACTGCTCTAATGCCATATTACGCAGCGCGAAATGTCATGCCATATGGCATTACTTCATAGAGTACTGTTTTGCGCATGTCTAGCTATGGTTAATGGTCTATGTTACAGCTGGTTTATAGAGGTGTAACGAATATATTCGTAATAGGTACAGGGATTATAATACGCGCCATGGACTAATATATTATGATAAACGAATACATATTAATAGGTTACCAAATATTAGTTAAATAATAGGCACGCAATTCAAGACCCGCGCGGCGAGTCAAGACATCAATATACACGTCGAGCTTCGTATGAAAACTGCATGGGTTGATAGCACAGCAAGCAAGCAATGAGAACAGAATGACTATATTAGGCAACATTTTAAACGAATATCAGTGTATTAGCTAATACGGATATTAGTTATATTCATAGATTAGTTTGTCATTTTTGTATTCGGTATCTATTGATATTTCGAATTATATTAGCGGTTTTTTGAGTTCCTTGTAACTAGTTGCGATTGATTACATGTTATCGTATCTATATATTTTAGAGAATTTCAAATGTAAATATTTATTATTTTGTGTTTAGAATCAACAAAAAATTCAATCGATTGACGTTTTTAACGGACATATATAAAAATCTATAATTATAATAAATGACATAGTGATATTTTATAACATAGGTAATATATTTTAACTAAAGATTTTGACGTTAATGACAGTCCGCAATCTATACAATTAATAATATTGAAGTGCCTGTTTGTAATGTCAAAACAAGTTTTTTTTACTAAATGCATATGAAAGTATATACGATACTTATAATAAAAACCCATTTTTTAAATTCTTGTCTATCTGTTTGTTCCGAGTAATCTCCGAAACGGTTCGACCGATTTCGACAGGATTTTCACTGGTGGATAGCTGATTTTATAGGTAGTAACTTAGGCTACCTTTATTTTAGAAAAAGAATTAGGGTTCTGCATAAATAAAAAAACAACTGGTCATGGTGAATCAATATTTCGGGCGCTTAAAATGGCTTACGCTGAGTTAACTATAAGACATACAACAAATTAATGTACAAAATAGTTGTGGGCATTGAAAATACCTACAAAAAAGTCAGGGAGAGTATACGTCCATCTTCTAAGGAACACCCACAATAAGCATTATTGTCTTTAAAATAGCCGGGAGCGGAGGAGCAAGATTCGCGCGGGCATTCTGTAGTCCACGTGAGCGATGCCGCGGTCACAGCTAGTTTATTAATACGAAGGAAAATTTAATCACTTTTTCATTTACGTTATAAAATAAGCATACGGATAATAATAATAAATATTAACAACAATCTTTTATTTCTTTTTTTTTTCTTCTTTTTGTATAAGTATGTATAGAGAATACTGAGAATAGATTCGCTTAAATATCAGTATTAGATACAATAATGTGGCGAATGGCCAATATTGAATCGGTGACTATTATTTGATTAATACTAAATAATAGGTACGGGAACCTAATATGAATTAACTAATATATTCCATATTAGAAATACCAAAATATCAACCTAATATAGCACCTCTAGCCATTAGTAATCATACTATATATATAATATAATATAATAAATGTGAAAGTGTGTATGTTTGGATGTTTCTTACTCAATTACGCAAAAACGGCTGAACGGACTTGAATGAAATTTGGCAGACAGATAGTCTAATAACCTGGAATATTTTTTTTTTTTTTTTTTTTTTTAGAACTGACTACACTGTTAGCCTTAGGGGCCCTATCGTCAAACAGAGCCGCTGCGGCTTTTACAGCTTCACCGGAAGCCTGGAATAACACATAGGGTGCTTTTTATCCCGGTAAAAGTCATAGTCTAACCAGTGTTACCCTACAAATATTTGGTTCTTACATATGAAATTAACGTTATTTAAGGTAATTTTTTTTATTAAAAATTATACATTTAATCAATCGAAGTATGTACCATTATTATCTATGTACTTTCGCCATTTTAAAGGTAGTTCATTGATTCCATTGCTGAAAAAATTGTGGGAGCAAGAATCAATAAAATCTTTGAAGGCACTTTGAACAGCCTCATCGGAATTGAATTTAAGAAATTGTCCAAATTCTGAATAATGTGGTAATTTGTTGGAGCAATGTCCGGGGAATATGGTGGGTTTCGGAGACATTCCAACCGCAGTTCCTCTAATTTAGCGACCGTCGGTCGTAATGTATGGGGTCTAGCGTTGTTCTGAAGCAGCAGTGGGCTTAAGATATTGACCAGTCTCGGTTGTTTAACGGCTAGCTTTTCCATCATGGTTTGCATTTGTTGACAACACAGATCTGCCGTTATCGACTGGAAAGATCTTACGAAGCTGTAGTGTATGACACCAGCACTGGTCCACCAAACGATCACCAGTATCTTTTTCTGAGACGACATTCGCTTGGAACAGGATTTGGCCGGTTCTCCTAGTTTCAACCACTGTGATGAGCGTTTCTGATTGTCTTAAAGGATCCATTTTTCGTCACAAGTAACAATACGATTCAAAATTCCCTCGTTATTGTGGCGGTTGAGTAATGTAATGCAGAACTCAATAGGTGTTTGTTGGCGTGCTTCAGTCAATTCATGCGGTACCCATTTCTCGAGCTTTTTCATTGTTCCTGTTTGTTTCAAGTGAATTAATTTTTTTTATCACTCACACCGAAGCCTGCCGCGAACTCTGATGTGGTTTGCGAATGATCCTCTTCAACGATCACCTTTGATTCTTCATTTTAAACTAGGGTCTCCGGCCGTCCACGGGGTTTGTTTCGTAGGTCAAAATTTCTAGAACGAAAACGTTGTAACCAAAAACGTACCGTGTTTTCTTTTACAGTAGCTTTCCCATACACATCATTAATCCTTCGAGCTGATTCTGCAGCGCTGATGGCACAATGGAACTTATATTCGTAAATAAGGCGATATTTTAAATTTTCTATTTTGTAAAAAGAACAATGTCAAAGAAAAATAAAATGGTACGAAAAGAAATGAATAACTAAATTCGAAACACAAATACACAAGGCTAAATTTGGAATAAATTTGAATTTGGAATTTGTAACCAGACGTCAGATATTTGAGATCAAAGTGACCAGTTTAACAAAAAACCAATTTCTTATGTAAGGACATAATACAATAAATGGAAAGTTTTTATGTTTGTTACTCAACCACGCGAAAACGGCTGAACGGATTTGAATGAAATTTACCACATCTCTTTACTTTTTATATCCGTATTGTCTACATTTTTTCTTCGCGGTGGCAGCGATGTAACAGCTTTTATTCTAGCTCTTCTGGTCGACATATTCCAACTTCCAGCCAGCGTTATTTTTTATAATTTAAGGTAAAATTACATAGCATGTATCATAATTTCATGTTGTATGCAGTTAGAAATGTATTATTTTATAGAAAAAGATTTTAACACTACGACTTCCCTTTCGATTTACAGCAATTACAGCTCTGGTTAGACATGTGTAAGTACTGCGAGTCATGTATTACGCGTAATATGTCACGACCGCGTACTGTAACAGTACCTATAACCCAACAAAATTTAGCATGTCACGTAACTCTAAACATGACGTTCCATAGCAAGAGGTCATAGGATAGGTCCGTCGCGTTCTAAGTACTGTACGTAGGTACTGAAGTGTACTGTACTGTAATGTTCGGGTGTCAATCGGTCAACATCGTAAAGGTTCGAGTAATATTATGCGAACGACAATGAATGTCCGCCGCTTGATAGGATTCTGCCTCCGTTATGCTTCTATTGCATTTCTAATAAAGCTTACAATTTTTTGACACCGCCCAACTCATAAATCATAACTTGCTCGCTTTCTTTCGTTTATTTCAATGTTTTCAATTATAGTGCATTCATGAGCGTGTTGGGTATTAGTTTACGCGGTCAAGGTTATTTATGCAGTGGAGATATAAATAAAAAGTTGATTAGTGAAGTATTTGCTGTTTTTGTAAAAAATTGCGTTTTCATAACGCCGTCTCGTCACTCGTAGAAGTAAACTATACAAATAGGCAATAATAAAAGGTCTATTTATGACATCAGAACATTCAGTACAATAGCACATACGTAATTGTTAGCGGGCTATATGTATGCCTAAGCATAATGCGTTATTTCGGACGGGTCATGTTTAGAGTACTGAGTACTGCTCTAATGCCATATTACGCAGCGCGAAATGTCATGCCATATGGCATTACTTCATAGAGTACTGTTTTGCGCATGTCTATACTGAAGTGTACTGTAATGTTCGGGTGTCAATCGGTCAACATCGTAAAGGTTCGAGTAATATTATGCGAACGACAACGAATGTCCGCCGCTTGATAGGATTCTGCCTCCGTTATGCTTCTATTGCATTTCTAATAAAGCTTACAATTCTTTGACACCGCCCAACTCATAAATCATAACTTGCTCGCTTTCTTTCGTTTATTTCAATGTTTTCAATTATAGTGCATTCATTAGCGTGTTGGGTATTAGTTTACGCGGTCAAGGTTATTTATGCAGTGGAGATATAAATAAAAAGTTGATTTGTGAAGTATTTGCTGTTTTTGTAAAATATTGCGTTTTCATAACGCCGTGTCGTCACTCGTAGAAGTAAACTATACAAATAGGCAATAATAAAAGGTCTATTTATGACATCAGAACATTCAGTACAATAGCACATACGTAATTGTTAGCGGGCTATATGTATGCCTAAGCTTAATGCGTTATTTCGGACGGGTCATGTTTAGAGTACTGAGTACTGCTCTAATGCCATATTACGCAGCGCGAAATGTCATGCCATATGGCATTACTTCATAGAGTACTGTTTTGCGCATGTCTGCCTATGGTTAATGGTCTATGTTACAGCTGGTTTATAGAGGTGTAACGAATATATTCGTATTAGGTACAGGGATTATAATACGCGCCATGGACTAATATATTATGATAAACGAATACATATTAATAGGTTACCAAATATTAGTTAAATAATAGGCACGCAATTCAAGACCCGCGCGGCGAGTCAAGACATCAATATACACGTCGAGCTTCGTATGAAAACTGCATGGGTTGATAGCACAGCAAGCAAGCAATGAGAACAGAATGACTATATTAGGCAACATTTTAAACGAATATCAGTGTATTAGCTAATACGGATATTAGTTATATTCATAGATTAGTTTGTCATTTTTGTATTCGGTATCTATTGATATTTCGAATTATATTAGCGGTTTTTTGAGTTCCTTGTAACTAGTTGCGATTGATTACATGTTATCGTATCTATATATTTTAGAGAATTTCAAATGTAAATATTTATTATTTTGTGTTTAGAATCAACAAAAAATTCAATCGATTGACGTTTTTAACGGACATATATAAAAATCTATAATTATAATAAATGACATAGTGATATTTTATAACATAGGTAATATATTTTAACTAAAGATTTTGACGTTAATGACAGTCCGCAATCTATACAATTAATAATATTGAAGTGCCTGTTTGTAATGTCAAAACAAGTTTTTTTTACTAAATGCATATGAAAGTATATACGATACTTATAATAAAAACCCATTTTTTAAATTCTTGTCTATCTGTTTGTTCCGAGTAATCTCCGAAACGGTTCGACCGATTTCGACAGGACTTTCACTGGTGGATAGCTGATTTTATAGGTAGTAACTTAGGCTACCTTTATTTTAGAAAAAGAATTAGGGTTCTGCATAAATAAAAAAACAACTGGTCATGGTGAATCAATATTTCGGGCGCTTAAAATGGCTTACGCTGAGTTAACTATAAGACATACAACAAATTAATGTACAAAATAGTTGTGGGCATTGAAAATACCTACAAAAAAGTCAGGGAGAGTATACGTCCATCTTCTAAGGAACACCCACAATAAGCATTATTGTCTTTAAAATAGCCGGGAGCGGAGGAGCAAGATTCGCGCGGGCATTCTGTAGTCCACGTGAGCGATGCCGCGGTCACAGCTAGTTTATTAATACGAAGGAAAATTTAATCACTTTTTCATTTACGTTATAAAATAAGCATACGGATAATAATAATAAATATTAACAACAATCTTTTATTTCTTTTTTTTTTCTTCTTTTTGTATAAGTATGTATAGAGAATACTGAGAATAGATTCGCTTAAATATCAGTATTAGATACAATAATGTGGCGAATGGCCAATATTGAATCGGTGACTATTATTTGATTAATACTAAATAATAGGTACGGGAACCTAATATGAATTAACTAATATATTCCATATTAGAAATACCAAAATATCAACCTAATATAGCACCTCTAGCCATTAGTAATCATACTATATATATAATATAATATAATAAATGTGAAAGTGTGTATGTTTGGATGTTTCTTACTCAATTACGCAAAAACGGCTGAACGGACTTGAATGAAATTTGGCAGACAGATAGTCTAATAACCTGGAATATTTTTTTTTTTTTTTTTTAGAACTGACTACACTGTTAGCCTTAGGGGCCCTATCGTCAAACAGAGCCGCTGCGGCTTTTACAGCTTCACTGGAAGCCTGGAATAACACATAGGGTGCTTTTTATCCCGGTAAAAGTCATAGTCTAACCAGTGTTACCCTACAAATATTTGGTCCTTACATATGAAATTAACGTTATTTAAGGTAAATTTTTTTATTAAAAATTATACATTTAATCAATCGAAGTATGTACCATTATTTTCTATGTACTTTCACCATTTTAAAGGTAGTTCATTGATTCCATTGCTGAAAAAATTGTGGGAGCAAGAATCAATAAAATCTTTGAAGGCACTTTGAACAGCCTCATCGGAATTGAATTTAAGAAATTGTCCAAATTCTGAATAATGTGGTAATTTGTTGGAGCAATGTCCGGGGAATATGGTGGGTTTCGGAGACATTCCAACCGCAGTTCCTCTAATTTAGCGACCGTCGGTCGTAATGTATGGGGTCTAGCGTTGTTCTGAAGCAGCAGTGGGCTTAAGATATTGACCAGTCTCGGTTGTTTAACGGCTAGCTTTTCCATCATGGTTTGCATTTGTTGACAACACAGATCTGCCGTTATCGACTGGAAAGATCTTACGAAGCTGTAGTGTATGACACCAGCACTGGTCCACCAAACGATCACCAGTATCTTTTTCTGAGACGACATTCGCTTGGAACAGGATTTGGCCGGTTCTCCTAGTTTCAACCACTGTGATGAGCGTTTCTGATTGTCTTAAAGGATCCATTTTTCGTCACAAGTAACAATACGATTCAAAATTCCCTCGTTATTGTGGCGGTTGAGTAATGTAATGCAGAACTCAATAGGTGTTTGTTGGCGTGCTTCAGTCAATTCATGCGGTACCCATTTCTCGAGCTTTTTCATTGTTCCTGTTTGTTTCAAGTGAATTAATTTTTTTTATCACTCACACCGAAGCCTGCCGCGAACTCTGATGTGGTTTGCGAATGATCCTCTTCAACGATCACCTTTGATTCTTCATTTTCAACTAGGGTCTCCGGCCGTCCACGGGGTTTGTTTCGTAGGTCAAAATTTCTAGAACGAAAACGTTGTAACCAAAAACGTACCGTGTTTTCTTTTACAGTAGCTTTCCCATACACATCATTAATCCTTCGAGCTGATTCTGCAGCGCTGATGGCACAATGGAACTTATATTCGTAAATAAGGCGATATTTTAAATTTTCTATTTTGTAAAAAGAACGATGTCAAAGAAAAATAAAATGGTACGAAAAGAAATGAATAACTAAATTCGAAACACAAATACACAAGGCTAAATTTGGAATAAATTTGAATTTGGAATTTGTAACCAGACGTCAGATATTTGAGATCAAAGTGACCAGTTTAACAAAAAACCAATTTCTTATGTAAGGACATAATACAATAAATGGAAAGTTTTTATGTTTGTTACTCAAACACGCGAAAACGGCTGAACGGATTTGAATGAAATTTACCACACAGGTATTCTATAACCTGAAATAACACATAGGGTACTTTTTATCCCGGTAAAAGTCGTAGTTTAACCAGTGTTATTCCACAAATATAATAAATATAAAGTTTGTTTGTTTGTTGTTTGTACTGTTTTAAGTTTTATTTGGACGGTTAATGTGTTGGATTCATATTGGCATATAATTACAATGTCATACAAACAGTGATAAACCTATATTGATTTTCTTTTGCTTTGTCGTGTTCCGAAATCAGCCGGTGCATATACAGTAATATAGCGAGGTGATAGGGATCGCGTCCACCATACACATAGTGACAATCCCTTCCATGATTTTCTTTTGGTTTGTCGTGTTCCGAGATCTATCTGTATATATCCAATAATACACGAAGTCGCGGGTACCAGCTAGTTACTAATATTCTTCGATGATGATAGATCATTGATACTCGAAGTACCATTAGTAGTTACTAATATTAGTAGTTCGAAGAATAGTGATCATTCATAATCGAAGTACCATTACTTATGGTAGGTTAGTAATTTGATAAAATGTGTAATTATTACGACCGAACGATCTTTTTTTTATTGTTTTGGTAATTTTTATGTGTCCTTAGTTTACGACTGTGCGTTTTTTTTTGTTGATGTGAAACATGTATAGGCGAGGGGTAAACCTGATTGTTGGCCTGGCGATATAGGCCGTGGCGACACATCGGCACGCTATATGATGGAATATATGTTCTATAAATAGTAACAGTTTATAGGCGAGGGTAAACCTGATCGTAGGTGTGGCGACGCACCGCCACGCTATATGTTCTTTAATTTTTAGTGTTTAATGTTACTTTCTTTTATTCAGTAAGATGTTTCACATCTATCGGATATCGGATCGGATGGCCAATTTGTTTTTTTGCTCTCCACTCTCGGCCACCTCTGGGTATTACATCAAAGGCTCCATTATGAATGATCATTCATATTCGTAATTTGATTATAAATTATCACTCATGATTGAAATATCTCGATTATGTAAATCTTCTTCTTCTTCTTCCTCTTCCTAACTTGGCAACCGGTCCTCTTTAATGAAGACCATTACTGCCATTTTCGAATGAATTATATTGTCAAGTGTTATGACGACTCATTAGCCTAACAAGATGGTGGCTCTCTTGTTAGAACTTTCTAGGAAATTTTGTGGGATCTCGGAATGAATGCTTTCAGCTTATATTTGTAATCCACCTCACTTATGCACAAAACCAAACTATATCACGCAAAACGCCACCAATATTACATAATATAGGGTCCAAAACCTAAGTAAATGAATTAAAAATAACAACCACAACATGTCACTTCAAGATCCCGCCAAAAACTCCATTATGTAAATCATTCTTAATAGAATATATCGAGGCAAATCATTCATAATCGCCCAATTCCAGATTAAAATCTACATAGACCTTACACTTTAAGTGCGTTAAACTAGCCACGGGCAACACTTCACTACGCCCCTCAATTGCGTCAACTCAGTTTACTGCGCCGGGTGTGTCAACACCGGCCATAGAGTAGAGTATCTCGATTAAAGCCATTAGTAATTACTATTATTAGTAGTTCGATGATGAGTGATGATTTATAATCGAAGTACCATTAGTAATTACTAATCCTAGGTTATTAATTTTATACAATTAGCAATTATTACGACCGAACGACCTATTTTTTAGCTATTTGATAAATGTATTCTTGTAAAGGACTTTGTTTACGACTGCGCAACCTTTTTTAGTTTTCCACTTTTCGTTTTAATAGATACCAGTCATCATTCATAATCACTCACTTCTGGACCTCTGGGTAATACATCTAAGGCTCGATTATGAATGATCATTCATATTCGTAATTTGATTATGAATTATCACTCAAACTCGATATATCTCGATTATGTAAATCAATCATAATCGCCCACCTCTAGCTAACACACTTAATCCAAATGTGTTGGCGCACAGCCACTGATGCCGTTTTAGCGACTTTTTCGCTAGATCTAGTGGATTTTGGTTGTGTTTAGCAACTTTTTTTCGATCTAACGACTTAAAAAAAATTAGCGACTTCTAGCGACTATTTTATTATGTAAAATACATCAATATTTTAGTACAAATTGAAACGTAGTTACTGGCAACAATATCAATTCATATTGTTCTTTCGGGAATTCCCCTACCAGAATGACGTTTGATCTCAGGGTTCGATCGGTTGGGTGCCTCTCACTGTATGAAACGATACATCATATAGCGGTTTTGCTTTCTCTTTCATACATTCTCCACCATCGCTAAGAAAAAAGAAATTCTGTCACTGAATATTTTATACTCGTAGCGGGTTTCCTATGTTACGTTTTCGCAAAACAAAACTGTTTTTTCATAGTTTCTTTGTTCCATTGTCGTCATTGATAACAGAATTTATTTGTCGAAATTGAAATTCTTTTAAAAAAGAATACTTATTCTAAAAAGTATAGATCAGAATGGGAAAGCAAGGAGAATTTAAACTGTGGTTAAAACATGCTATTACTGATCAATCCAAAGCCATAAGCTCGTTTTGTCACATTGAAATATTCGCATAATTAAGTATATGATTTATGGGAACACACAAGCACAAAAAAAGTATGAAGCGTTTAAAAAAATCAGCAAGTAGAATGTTACTCCCTTAAACCTAATAAATACACCGAGAAAGCTGAAGGTACGCTCGCTTTATTAATAACAGAACACTGTTCAATTTCTGAAATTGATCATTTGACGGAATTGTGCAAAGATGTGTTTGCAGATTCAAAATCTGCTGACCTAAGATATATATGACAAAGTGCGCCCAGATTATTAATCAGGTATTAGCACCCCATTAATAAAGAAAAGCTTAATAAAGATATTGCCCGCCAAAAATATTGTCTTATTTTGGAAGAATCTACAGACGTTAGTGTGACCAAATTCATGAGTGTAATCGTAAGGTGTTTCAGTGTGGCACAAAATACTATTCATCTGCTTTTCTATTCTTGGAGTCTGTAGAGCGAACGGCCTTGTCTCATCATTAGTGAGTAATTGTCTACAATCACACAATTGAACTCTCCAAAATTACACACTAAACACGTTAAAAAACAGCTTAGACGAAGTCATCAGGAGACAATACAGTCTACCTTATTTAAACCTAATAAAAAATTGTTCTTTTACAACCAAATTTGTATTGTATAACCTTTAGTAATAAGATTCATTGTAATTGTTTAGTGTGTTGAGTATGCTCCTAGCTCAGAATACAAAAAAAACTAGAAACCGCGAACGCACATAAAACTGAAGATACAAAAACCACTCTTAAATAGAGTGGTTTGACGTTGTTGCGATTAGTCACTCCTTTGTAAGTAGCGCGTCGTGACGTATTGTACAAGTGCCAATTTTAATTTTAAAATGCCGTCTTTTGTTGTTCCTACATGTAAAAATGCTGCAGGGATTATAAAAAAACAGGATGGGGTCACATTTCATCTGTAAGTAGCGCATTCTAAAGTATATTTATTTAATTGTTTAATTTATTTTAGATTTAGAAAATGACGCGTCCATTTTTTAAGTGTTGCCATTTTATTTTCATCGAAAATTTTACCCATTTATTTTTTTAATACTCGTGTAGAATACTTATTATTTTTGTGTATATAGAACCTTTGTAATTTTAGTTTCCCTTCTGATGAAAATAGAAAATCGGACTGGATGAAAGTCATACAAAGAGCACGGCTAGATGAGTTTTGGAAACCATCAAGCCGGAGCGTACTTTGCTCAATTCACTTTGAAGCCCAATATTTTTATGATACAAAAGGTGGTTTGAAAAGACTGAAGAAAGCAGCTAATCCAACTAAGGAAGATATAGTCATAATAATTACTATATTTATATTGTATCCCTCCTGGTGAAAATGTTTGTCATGTATTTTGAAGTAAGATTTTGGTCCATATATATATATATATATATATATGCTCACGCCTGTAATCCCCGAAGGAGTATGCAAAGGTATAACAAGTATGCCCACTTTTCGTCGAGCTTATCCGTCCCTCATCGTGATAAGGGGCGAGCCTAAACCAGGCGCAAATTTCAGATTCCGGGCTAATGAAACTTCGGTGAATTAAATATATAAATAATCTAATACTAACGTTCTATTTCAGTGTTTGGTCTTGACACCAGAATTTTCCGAGTTACACATAGAAACGTCTAAACCTTCGACATCGGACAATGTGCGTACCCACCTATGATAATAATGTTTAATTTTGTTTTATAATATTGAAAGGCAAACAAAGCACTTAATCGATATACTTAGTTACAAGTAAACTAATGTAGTAAATAAACACTAGTAGTAACAGTAATAAATGTAAAATAAACTAAGTAAGGCCCATGGACATTTGCAAGCTCAGGCACAAAGTGCTATTACTAATGCGTTTCCATCCGTGAGGACTGAAATGTCATGCCTTGTACGGCAGAAATATTCTGTATTTAATTAAAGTTTTTGTTAATCTATTACATGATACAACAACATACAACTTAAGGTTTTTCATTTCAGGTTACACAACCACAATCTCCTGCGCGATCGAACTCAGAGATCGGTGATCGTCAATATTTCTGATTTGGAATCTGTGTTTGATACGCCGAGAAAGGTCAAACTTAAATCTCAATTACGACGAAAACAAATATTTTGTGAACAACATGTTCGACGAATAAACACATTACAACAAAAATACAACAGACTTGCCAAGAAGTACGAATCTTTAAAAAGTATATTAAAAAATTAAACTTAATAATAATCTTAACTTACGTTATTTAAGCCGTATTCTATTATATAGTCATTACCATGTAAGTAAATATAATATTTTTAAATAATGTTTTTTTTTAGTAAGTTATAGACTATATCCCGAAAAGTGGGAAACACCTTACTGAGCTAGCAACATTTATAGCCGATATGGAAGTACGGGCAGGTGCGGGACGTAAACGTATTTTTGTTTTTGGACACAGTGCAGCTATATGTAATTATTCTTGAACGCGGCTTCTTGGTATTATTCTAGTATATCTGAGAGCTCCTAGATATTATTTTTTATAATCCACTTCACTTGTGCACAATAAAGATACCATACACGATCGTACAATTATAACTAGTGACATCATTTAAATTATGTCAATAACCACGACATGACAGTTCAAGATCCCGTGAAAAGCTCTCGGGAATGGCTCTCGAGTGTAAGATGCGGGCAGATTTATATTTCATTCTAAAACCTAAATAATCTAAATCTGTACTAATTCTAAAGTTCAAACATTCATGTACAACATTATAGTAGTTAAATTTGAAAAATTTAATTTTAGACGAAGACTTTTTTTTATGTTTTGGAATTTTTACCTAGTTACACTTCTTTTTTTTTGTTGTGTAAATTTAGGGAGGGGTAACCATTGTTGGCTGAATGGCCTGGCGACCTCGGCAGAAGAGGAATATAGTTTATAAAATAAAGTTTATGGCGAGGTAAACGAAGTTGACCACGCAGTAAGTTCTTAATTTTTATTTTAATTTTTTTTTTATTAGAGGTTTAATCATGGAAGGACGATGCCAATTTTTTTTTTGCTTCCTCTCGGCACTTGGGATTACTAAAGCTCCTTGAAGTATTAATTGAATTTGTTTAAATTATTATGTTGAAATATTGATTTTAAATCTTTTTTTTTTCTTTCTAATTGGAACGGTCCTTTTAATGAGCATTACGCATTTTCGAATGAATTATATTGTCAAGTGTTATGACGACTCATTAGCCTAACAAGATGGTGGCTCTCTTGTTAGAACTTTCTAGGAAATTTTGTGGGATCTCGGAATGAATGCTTTCAGCTTATATTTGTAATCCACCTCACTTATGCACAAAACCAAACTATATCACGCAAAACGCCACCAATATTACATAATATAGGGTCCAAAACCTAAGTAAATGAATTAAAAATAACAACCACAACATGTCACTTCAAGATCCCGCCAAAAACTCCATTATGTAAATCATTCTTAATAGAATATATCGAGGCAAATCATTCATAATCGCCCAATTCCAGATTAAAATCTACATAGACCTTACACTTTAAGTGCGTTAAACTAGCCACGGGCAACACTTCACTACGCCCCTCAATTGCGTCAACTCAGTTTACTGCGCCGGGTGTGTCAACACCGGCCATAGAGTAGAGTATCTCGATTAAAGCCATTAGTAATTACTATTATTAGTAGTTCGATGATGAGTGATGATTTATAATCGAAGTACCATTAGTAATTACTAATCCTAGGTTATTAATTTTATACAATTAGCAATTATTACGACCGAACGACCTATTTTTTAGCTATTTGATAAATGTATTCTTGTAAAGGACTTTGTTTACGACTGCGCAACCTTTTTTAGTTTTCCACTTTTCGTTTTAATAGATACCAGTCATCATTCATAATCACTCACTTCTGGACCTCTGGGTAATACATCTAAGGCTCGATTATGAATGATCATTCATATTCGTAATTTGATTATGAATTATCACTCAAACTCGATATATCTCGATTATGTAAATCAATCATAATCGCCCACCTCTAGCTAACACACTTAATCCAAATGTGTTGGCGCACAGCCACTGATGCCGTTTTAGCGACTTTTTCGCTAGATCTAGTGGATTTTGGTTGTGTTTAGCAACTTTTTTTCGATCTAACGACTTAAAAAAAATTAGCGACTTCTAGCGACTATTTTATTAAGTAAAATACATCAATATTTTAGTACAAATTGAAACGTAGTTACTGGCAACAATATCAATTCATATTGTTCTTTCGGGAATTCCCCTACCAGAATGACGTTTGATCTCAGGGTTCGATCGGTTGGGTGCCTCTCACTGTATGAAACGATACATCATATAGCGGTTTTGCTTTCTCTTTCATACATTCTCCACCATCGCTAAGAAAAAAAAAAATTCTGTCACTGAATATTTTATACTCGTAGCGGGTTTCCTATGTTACGTTTTCGCAAAACAAAACTGTTTTTTCATAGTTTCTTTGTTCCATTGTCGTCATTGATAACAGAATTTATTTGTCGAAATTGAAATTCTTTTAAAAAAGAATACTTATTCTAAAAAGTATAGATCAGAATGGGAAAGCAAGGAGAATTTAAACTGTGGTTAAAACATGCTATTACTGATCAATCCAAAGCCATAAGCTCGTTTTGTCACATTGAAATATTCGCCTATATAAGTATATGATTTATGGGAACACACAAGCACAAAAAAAGTATGAAGCGTTTAAAAAAATCAGCAAGTAGAATGTTACTCCCTTAAACCTAATAAATACACCGAGAAAGCTGAAGGTACGCTCGCTTTATTAATAACAGAACACTGTTCAATTTCTGAAATTGATCATTTGACGGAATTGTGCAAAGATGTGTTTGCAGATTAAAAATCTGCTGACCTAAGATATATATGACAAAGTGCGCCCAGATTATTAATCAGGTATTAGCACCCCACTAATAGAGAAAAGCTTAATAAAGATATTGCCAGCCAAAAATATGGTCTTATTTTGGAAGAATCTACAGACGTTAGTGTGACCAAATTCATGAGTGTAATCGTAAGGTGTTTCAGTGTGGCACAAAATACTATTCATCTGCTTTTCTATAATCCACTTCACTTGTGCACAATAAAGAGCCTACACATGCATACGTAAAATTAACCGGTTCTGGTTTTTTCTGATGAGGCTCCTAGATATTATTTTTATAATCCACTTCACTTGTGCACAATAAAGAACCTACACACTACAATTTATGAATTAAAACAATAACCACGACATGACAGTTCAAGATCCCGTGAAAAGCTCTCGGGAACTGGCTCTCGAGTGTAAGATGCGGGCAGATTTATATTTCATTCTAAAACCTAAATAATCTAAATCTGTACTAATTCTAAAGTTCAAAATCTGTACATTGAATATTTTTAAGAAAAAATAATAGGGGGGTTTAAAATCATGGACTGTGTGCCTAGTGTGAGTTTTTAACTGTCAATATCACATTTGCGTTAACGTGACATTTGTATGGAGAAACGAACAACGCATTTAGGAATAGTTTACGTAAAATAATATGCGAGTGCAAGATTTGTTGTTTACTAAATAGTTAGCGACAAACGAAACACTTACTACGCAGTTGACGTTTGATGATATTGCGAGTGTGACACATTGGACAAGTTGGACACATTTTGACAGTTCTAATAATAAACAGACGCTGGCGTGATAGTAGAGTCATTCACTTGGGTTTTTTGTAGTGAGAGAGGCCAAAAGTTGTTATACTGATTAATTAAAATGTATGACAAAGGTCACTCGGGGACTTTATTTTTCTTGGAGGCTTCTTTCTTTTGCCCGTGCTCAAGAGGAACGCATTAAATATATTTTTAAATACGAGAATATTTTCGTGCGATATTTGATCCAAATAATGAATTCGGATACATGGTTTAGGAATTGATATCTTTGCACAATGTGTTCTATATTATATTATTTGTTATTACAGTTCAAACCTAACTTAAGCAATTTTACCGCTAAATTATAATTATATTATTATATTATATAGTTACTTATATATTTTATTTATATATTTATATGATTATTATAATTATATTAAAATTATATGTAACACTTAAAACGGCACTTAATATTGAATTCGTATTTATATTTATCGAAAATAGTCGTAAGACGTAAATCAAACAATAATTGTTCAAAAACTAACAACAACACGTAAAGAAAAATAAAACGACATTTTAAATTAAATTTTATATCTACAGAAATAATAAGCAATGGTTTATCTATTAATAATACAAAATAATTTACGAAAATAACATACATAAACATTTTTACCTATATTCATTTTATTACAATTGTTTAGAACTGATATATAATTATGTATTGTAATATTTAAAAAAAACCTGTTAAAAAATAATTCAAAAACTATTTGTTTCCACATCGCGAAATTTAATGTTTAGCCTAATTATAAAGTTATCCAAATAAAAAAAATACTCCATAAAAGTCATCATTATATCAAATTGCCTTCATTGTTTAATATTTTTATCTCCACGAAACGCATCAACAAAGTAAAAAAAAATTAGACATGGCTATCTAACACCGCAAAACTCAACCAAATTCAGTATTCATTTATCCAATACGTGAATACTGTTGAAGTCGGTTTTTGAAATCGGTCGTATATTCATACACGCTGCAGAGTAGCCAACATAAAAATTGAAATAATAACTCATGTTTAGGTGTATAAACGCGTTTCTGACAGTATGAAGTGAAGGAACTCGCACTCGCGAAATTAACCTTGCCGGACAGTTTGGCGTTTCTAACGCTGACGAAAAAGTTACGTAAACTACAACTAGTTGTAAAATTCACACTAAGCACACTGAACACATTTCGATAGTTTTTGAAATTTTTGTCTGTGTCTTTCTGTCGGTATGTTTGAACGCCAATCACGTAAAAACTACTGGACCATATTTAATGAAATTTGGTGTAAATGTAGTTTATAGTCTGAAGGTATATTTAGGATCAATTTTTACACGTATATATATATTTGTATACTCTATAAATTGTGTTTATTTACATATACAAAGTAATGTATGTATATGTAATACTTAATACTTATATTTAAATTATTTTAACATAATTTATTTAAATTAAAATCTTTTATAATAGAAATAATAAACAAATAAATATGTATTTTTCATTAGGTATTCAAAGATGGGCGCTACACGCTATATTTTAGGTTTACTTAGCATTGAAACTATCACGAATTTGGTTTGATTTTAAAGTAGTTTCTTGTAACGGTCTACTATTCACTCAATTATAATTCTTATAACAATGATTATAGATCTGTTCTATCAAAAACGGTCTCGTTCGTTTTGAAACTTGTTGTTGTTAAATCGAGAAACAGTTCGTTCGTTTTTCATAGAAGAACTGGTTAAGTGTATCTTAACGAAACGCCCGGTACTAATAGAGAGAGGATTTCCCCGAATATTCGCCTATATAAGTATATGATTTATGGGAACACACAAGCACAAAAAAAGTATGAAGCGTTTAAAAAAATCAGCAAGTAGAATGTTACTCCCTTAAACCTAATAAATACACCGAGAAAGCTGAAGGTACGCTCGCTTTATTAATAACAGAACACTGTTCAATTTCTGAAATTGATCATTTGACGGAATTGTGCAAAGATGTGTTTGCAGATTAAAAATCTGCTGACCTAAGATATATATGACAAAGTGCGCCCAGATTATTAATCAGGTATTAGCACCCCACTAATAGAGAAAAGCTTAATAAAGATATTGCCAGCCAAAAATATGGTCTTATTTTGGAAGAATCTACAGACGTTAGTGTGACCAAATTCATGAGTGTAATCGTAAGGTGTTTCAGTGTGGCACAAAATACTATTCATCTGCTTTTCTATTCTTGGAGTCTGTAGAGCGAACGGCCTTGTCTCATCATTAGTGAGTAATTGTTTACCCTCACACAATTTAACTCTCCAAAATTACACACTAAACAAGTTAAAAAACAGCTTAGACGAAGTCATCAGGAGACTACAGTCTACCATAATTAAACCTAATAAAAAATTGTTCTTTTGTTCTCTTACAACCAAATTTGTATTGTATACCTTTAGTAATAAGATTCATTGTAATTGTTTAGTGTGTTGAGTATGCTCCTAGATATTATTTTTATAATCCACTTCACTTGTGCACAATAAAGAGCCTACACATGCATCACGTAAAATACCGTCACAACTATATAATACCTACCTGTTGGGACGAACAATAATAAATTTATGAATTAAAACAATAACCACGACATGACAGTTCAAGATCCCGTGAAAAGCTCTCGGGAAGTGGCTCTCGAGTGTAAGATGCGGGCAGATTTATATTTCATTCTAAAACCTAAATAATCTAAATCTGTACTAATTCTAAAGTTCAAAACAAAGCCATGTACAAATTTATAATATAAAAATAATCGAAAAATATATTGAACTCTTTTTGAGATTAGAATGAAACCGAATAAAACGATAAGACAATTTTTAACAAAAAAGAAAACCAACTTCAATGATGTCCAAGAGTTTGCTGGTGTATTTTCGAAGTTGAAGGTCCAATGTCAATGAAATTAAAATGGGACCACCCTTGACGTATCCTCTAGGAAAAGAGAATCATCCAAACCGGTTTATAAACAAAGAAGTTATGGCTGAATATTAAAGAAAAAAAATTATACTTAAAAGAGTAAAGAGTCGAAATCTGTACATTGAATATTTTTGAGAAAAAATAATAGGGGGGTTTAAAATCATGGACAGAACACATTTCGATAGTTTTTGAAATTTTTGTCTGTCTTTCTGTCGGTATGTTTGAACGCCAATCACGTAAAAACTACTGGACCGTATTTAATGAAATTTGGTGTAAATGTAGTTTATAGTCTGAAGGTATATTTAGGATGCATTTTTACACGTATATATATTAATTAATAATTAATTATTATTGTATAGTCTATAAATTGTGTTTATTTACGTATACAAAGTAATGTATGTATATGTAATACTTAATATATTTAAATTATTTTAACATAATTTATTTAAATTAAAATATTTTATAATAGAAATAATAAACAAATAAATATGTATTTTTCATTAGGTATTCAAAGATGGGCGCTACACGCTATATTTTAGGTTTACTTTGCATTGAAACTATCACGAATTTGGTTTGATTTTAAAGTAGTTTCTTGTAACGGTTTACTATTCACTAAATTATAGTTCTTATACCAATGATTATAGATCTGTTCTATCAAAAACGGTCTCGTTCGTTTTGAAACTCGTTGCTGTTAAATCGAGAAACAGTTCGTTCGTTTTTCATAGAAGAACTGGTTATTAAAAGTGTATCATAATGAAACGCCCAGTACTAATAGAGAGAGGATTTCCCCGAAGTGTTTGGCAGAGGTGTACACCCACAGTGCGCGGAGTCTATTTTAGGTCCCATGTAATAGTGGGTGAGTCTATTGCCATTAATCGGGCACAAAGCTGCATTTCAAGCTGCTACTGAGAATATCATAGAAAAATCCAATAGCACTTTGCTCTCCTGAGAATCGAAACTAGGAATTCCAGCATGGCAGTCGCGTTTTAGACCACTAGGCTAATGAGGCAGTTATGAAGCTAATGAACTGTCAATATTAAAGTGATAAAACTATAAATTAGGCCTTTTAAAACATAAAATACAGCACTTTGTAAATTGTACCCATGCGAAGCTGGGGCGGGTCGCTGTATTGTATTAAATTGCAAAAGTTTGTGTATCGTATTATTAATTATTTCCCAAAATTTCATTTCATTTCACAGATATAATATTAAATGAACTGTTTCTAGGTTATCATGAAATGAACTAAGGTCCATTCAGTGGCTGGATATTGTTCTCCGTTCTCGTGAAAATGGTTTTGGTGCTTCCAGAGAACTAAGTGTAAACTTATGTTATAACTGAATTAATTGTGGTCATTATTTTAGCGTTTTAAGGTAACCTCTGTTAGATTTTATGATTTATATTCACATATTTTTTTTTGTATATTTCGTTGATCCTTGTTACCTTCTGTAACAAAAATTTTAATGTTGTTTTTGTTCATGGTATTATTTAGACTATAAACTAAGATCGTATGGAGGTTACTTTTTTAATTGTATATTTTTTATCCATGCCAGGGAATTGCATGTTGTATAACAGTTTTATACTATACTGGCTGTACCCCACGGTTTCACCCGTGTTAATTTTATACAAAAAACACCGCACCGCTAACGCACCTGTGTAGTCTATCATAATTATTGTTCTTGTTGCAAGTACAAATTATTATAATTTTTTATTATCTCCTAAACTATGTGTCAAAATAACATACTATAATGAGCAAAACTTAACTTTATAAAATTTTCTTCTTATCGGAGAAACTTTTATTCGTAAGAATTAATATGTCATGACTAAAAATAATGTTCATAAATCACTTTTTAATTTTTAACAATTGTTTAACTAACTTTTTTAATTAACCATTACGACATCGCAAGCGGATAAAGCAGCACGGAAGGGCTTCCACCTCCGGCTTAACAAAAATCAATATTTAAGAACTGCTGAGAGTTGTAGCCTAATGTTCGATAGCCTATACTATTCGTCGTGAGTCTGGCTATCATATACAAAAAGATTTTTTAGAATCCGACTGGGATAGTTCCACAGATTAGCGTGTTTAAACAAACAAACAAAAAAAAACTCTTCCGCTTTATTATATTAGTATAGATAGTATAGAAATACACGAACACTGGGATACGACATACCAAAAGGAAATCATACATGTGTTTATCACTATGTGTATTGTGGTCGCGATCCCTATCACCCCGTTATATTACTGTATATAAAAAGAATGATCTCGGAACACGACATACCAAAAGAAAATCATACTTGTGTTTATCGCTATGTGTATGGTGGTCGTGATCACTACCACGCCGCTATACTACTGCATATACACCGATTGATCTAGGAACACGACAACCCAAAAGAAAATTTACTTGTATTTATCACTATCTGTATGGTGGCCGCGATCCCTAACACCCCGTTATAAAACTGTATATAAATGAATGATCTCGGAACACGAAATACCAAAATAAAATTATACATGGGTTTATTATTATATATATGGTGGTCGCAATCCCTACCACCCCGCTATATTATTGCATATACACCGCCTGATCTCTGAACACGATGAACAAAAAGAAACCCATAAATGGGTTTATCACTTTGTATGGTGGTCGCGATCCCTACCACCCCTCTATATTATACTGCATAAACACGGACTGATCTCTAAACACGACAAACCAAAAGAAAATCATAGATGGTATCTATTTTAAATTATCTCTATCCAGAATAACTATGTATATATAAATTTATTATTGGTTGAAGCTGGAGGTTGAAACAACGCGGAAACCAATCATTAATCCATGAATGTAGGTATTATTTATATTAAATGATTTTATTCTTTACAGTGAACACACATAATGTATGTAGCTATATGTTATTTATGCGAATAAGGTAATAAAACATCCAGATCGTTTTCTTCATTCTTTTAATGCATTTTCACTAATTTCCTTGACAGCGATGAGCACTTTTGGTGAAAATAGATACCAGAAATACACAAGAAAACCATGTAATGTAACAAATAACAGTCAAAATCATAAAACATTCAATTTCATAATAATATGTTCTCTTACTTACAATTCAGTAATACAACTTCACAATAAAAATAGATTTCTTCTATAAAATTTATTTAATATTTTACAAAAGCAGTACTTATGTAATGTTAGGTAGAAATCAAATAACAATAAATAAATGCTTCTGGGAATGAAACGCAATAATTGTAATTTTATTTTCTCTTAAAGATAAATTGACAGGTATTCATTCTGCTAAGACCAATAATTAATTTATTGTATAAATATCTTACGAATACAAAGTATCTATTGGTGTTAGTCGCCAAACTCAGAACTAGGCTGCGTTCATCTACAAGTAAGCTATACTGCGTATTGGTTCGTTATTCATTAAGTAAAATTTTGGCTAAAAAGATAACATTTGCAAAACCATCTTTACAAATTGTCATGACACTATAAGAATTAGTCAACGATGATCCATGCCGAGTAAGAGCAGCGTCATCGCGCGGCGAAGTGCGGCGACTGTCAACTCCGCGACCACTAAAATAAAACTGGCACGCTAGGATATGTTCCTCGTTGTAATTTTACTTAACCGCTACACACTTATTAATGTATGATCACTAAAAGCTGTTAACTAAATTCTCTATAAAATAATAAAATAAAATAATTTCCTTGAGTTGTTAGAGAAGCACATTCATGCATATAAACTGTAATAAGCTAAGTGTACGCTCGGTCGCAAAGTCGTCGGCCGTCCCGCGGCCTGCGCGCGTTTGCTCTTAACACTCGATATCACAAACGTTAATTCGTCCGAATTTGTTAACGCTCCGGCCTACTTAAACCTACGAAATGATCTCTATCGACAATAAATTATATTCTCCTACGATTAAAATAAAAGTATGAAGTGTAGCTGTATCGAGAACAGATATGTCCGTCTCGTATCGCGAGAACACTGAATAATTGACTGGGCCGCTCGTATGAACGCCCTCTGACACTCCGAATTCCCTTTACAGACAAAACTTCGAAATTACCAATATTTACAGAAAGAAATAATGACTTGAAAAGGTTCGAAGCGCTACTGATCCATCTCTACTTAGGAAACCGAGATGATATTTTGCACTAATTAAACCGATTTGTCGGTGAAAGACTATACTTCTAATTAAATGAAGAAAGCAACCGTATGCTATTATTTAGAATCGCGCGTAATCCAGTTGTGCGTCGTTTGTGCAGAACGTGTAATAAGAGCACAGAGCTACGCGATATGCGACGCAGTACTCTACTTAAAATTATAGGATACTGGCCAGCGCTATAAACCAACTCGAACAATTGTAACCTGATTAATAACAATACAATAAAGTTCTTGATTAATAACGATATAATAAAGTTATCGAGTATTCTGGTGTTACGGAAACAGTTTACTGTTCCGAACATTCCACTGTCTGCCTTACAGTTCAACGTTCATACATATTTTATTTCAATAAATAACTTCGAATATAATATAGACTTCGATTCGTATTAATCAGGAACGTTTATATGTTGCGAACTATTACAGACTATCAGGATCGCACATTCCGCTTGAACAATAAACGTCTATTTTGTACGCCAACAAAGCATAAAATAGTGATATCTTTACAATTCAGTCTAATCTATATAATTATTTTTCTTTTATTTAATGGCAAGGTATCCCTATAAAGATCCAATAGTTATAATTCTTCATTATACATAACAGGTATATCTATTTAATCGGAATACGTCACGTATTCATCGATTCTTCACAGCGTCAATGATATAAAATTTAACCTAAATTATAACACAGGAGAATTAAGTATAAGATCACAAAATGAGATTCAACGGGCGGCGCAGATCACGCTCGCCCGGCGAAGTCGCAGCTATAATACTCTTCGTTTCTTCTACGCTACAACTAGTGAGGCGGCCGGGCGGAGCGGCGCTCGGCTCACTCGCCTCGCACTAAGCCTAATATTGCTATCGGTCGAGCTCGGGGCTGCACTAGCAGACGGTGCGGCGTCAGGGCGCGATACCCGCGTCCGACTTGTGGAACATGGCTCCGGCAGACGACAACGGCGGCTGCTGCGCCTGCGCAGAGCTAAAGTCGTGCTCGGACTTAGGGCGGGGAAGCGCTGCCGCGGCCACCCCGAGGCCGGGCAACGCGACGCCCGCCATGCGGCAGGATGCAGCCTGCAGCGGATGCAGCGCGAGACCCAGCGACCGTTCCGACAGCCGCGCCACACTGTCGTCCGACAAGCTCACGTGCTCCGCTTCAGCGGCTAGTGCATTTACCACTGCGTTGATCGTATTTCCTTCCGAAGTAGTGTCGTCTTCTCGATGCGCCACTAAATTCGGATTCTTGCCAATCTTATTGAGTCGTTCAGCGGCTACGCTCTCCATCGTTCGTCGCATTAGTGGATACTGATCAAGCACTGCGTTGAAATGATCGACTGACAGCGAGAACAAGTTGCAGTATGTCTCGGCGCGAACAGACGCTACTCTGCGCGCGTTCGTTAGCAGACATATTTCACCAAAATAAGAACCATCCGATAAACTAGTTGCGACCTCGCCGTTCGCCATCACAATATCAACAATACCTTCTTGGATGAAATACATCTTACTTCCAATGGTTCCTTCCTTTATAATTATATCGCCTGAAACAAAAATAAACTTTTTTATTGATTAACTCAAATATAAAATTTTGCAGAACTTACGCATTTTATATATATTATTATTTTACATTCAGAGTAATTCTAAATATTTACCTCTGAAGTTTATATTTAACTCACCAGGCTGAAATACTTCATAACGAAGTTTCGTTACGACGTCAGATACGAAGTTAGAGTCTGCGTTTGCGAAGAACGGAACAGAAGCGACAAGCGAGCGGCAGTTGTAGTTGATGACATCTTCGCGTAACTTTTCACTCAGTTCACCCAATATCACCTCCTCATCGAAGAACTTGCCTTGGTAGCGGTGCTCGAAATATTCAGTAATTCGTTGCCGCATTTCGCGCGGTAACTTACGATACGCCATATATTCTTCTACTTGTTTCACCTGGAGTGTTATTAATACACTAAAATTAGCGTGAATTCTGAATAATAATTGTATTCAAGCACACTCTTAGCCAACATGCATTAATCCCCATAGAATAACATTTTAAAATACACTCGTAGGGGAGACCACAAGTTGTTTTAACAGAGGTTAGTACTTTAGTGCCTAATTCACAGAGATACTACATGAATTATAGATAGAATGCTTCGACTTAAGAAAGTTGTGATTTATTTTTTCGGTACTTATATATATTTTGGTATGTTAATGTTAATGTATTTGTTAATTTTAATATTTACATATTGTACTATCTGGGCGACCGAGCTGTGCTCGGTGACTTATAAAAACAGAAAAACACCTATCTAGGTAAATTTGGAATGTAAAACATTATCTAAATGCAAAGTTTCATCGAAATTGTTGGAGCCGTTTCCGAGTAACCAATTATATATAGTATATATATAATTGCTCACTTAATATAATAAGATTAAATAAATATGGGCAAGGAAATAATTTACATCATGTACCTACATGATTACTAAAAGTTTTAATAAACACAAAAGAAACAATAACTATAGTAAAGGAGTTTTCTTGAATTTTGTACATGCTATACTGATCTCCCCTATAAATTATTCAAATTAGCCTGAAATAAACGAGAAATATAATAAATACATAATTATTATATACCGAAAGCCTATAGAAGTTGAGATTTGTTAGTGCTACCCACGTGATGTAAACAGTTATGAACACCCATTAAAATTCATGAAATTTACGAAATTTATGACCCTTGTTATTATGTGAAATTATGATCTTGGGTGCAAATGAATTATTTTCAATAACAATAAGTGAAACACCAAACAAACATTCCGATCTGTACTCACGTCTAATCTCTGAAACAGGCAATTATGAATTTAGTGATCGTTTGCTAGAAACATGCATGCTTTATGAATAGTGAAATGGACTTTGAAATCGAAAATTTTATTTAAACGATGTCCAAGATGAAGTTACTGTAAACTCGGCTCTACAATGCAGGTGTTCATAACAATTTACCATTGAAATAATTTAAAGTTGAAATTTCTGAATTGTACTGGTTTTAAACATAAAGGCTTAATCTTGGTTAAATTGGTAATAAATTATGAAAATAATCTGAATCAAATATACCTTTTCGCGGTACTGTCTTCGTGAAGAATCAAGACTTTGAATGAGATTAGTAGCATGACCGAGGAACAGAGCGTAGCAAGTGGCACCGGAGATCATGGATAGCATTGTAAGCCACATATCGGTGAGGGATTGAGGGGGAAACCGGCCATATCCGATACACAGCATGTGAGACATCGCTTTGAATAAGGCCCACGAATACTGCTCCAGCCAGAATGCCTCCTGTAAAAGGGAAAATTTCGAAGAATATTTTTTTATTACTAAATTTAATAGTGAGTAAGTATATATATTGCTATGAAACCCTGTGTATCTACAATTAAAAAAGAATTCTGTATTTAATAAAAAAAAATTAAATGTTCCCCATAACATCAATTTTCTTGTTTACAATAATAATCCAACGCTTTTATGTAGGTAACGATTTTGTTATTATGTTTTGTTTTTTCTAGTAGTTAGCATGTGTTAAAATGACATCTATGATTGCTGTTAAACTTTTAAAGAAGTCGTAGCTGGTTTTGTAAGGTTTGTTTTTAACGTAACCCCAAAAGAAATAATCTAGTGTAATTAAATCTGGCGACGCTGTTTGTACATATTCATTTTTCTTCCAAAGTTAGTTTAGGAAGTCATTAAGAAGTCTATTGCGATTCGACTATATAATACCTTATTATGGAGAAGTCCAACTCAGCACTTAAATGAAAATGTAACTAGACTTCGCTCTTCCTTCAATACACGAATCTTAACAGACATCTTAAATAATTACTTCGAAGAAAAATGAATTAACAAACAGCCTTATCGTTTCATTTTATGAGGTTAAACGTGGCCACATTGCCACATTGTATGGTAATTCTTACTAACTGTCCGAGGCATTGGCCAACCTTTTGCGTATTTCTTAAAAAGGTGGGCGTACTTATACTAGAGTTTCGACTTCTAAAGGTTAAAATACATAGCCCCTAATGAGGGCAACATATTTGTGCCGTTGGGGTCCTCTGCTAATGCAGCTATTGTAACAGCCCTCAAAGAAGTAACTGGAAGATGGCAAAGGTATCGGCGCACGTGGTATCTCATACTAAAGGCTGACCCATCTTCCAGAGCATAAGCCTTATACCAGTGGGTCTCTTACCATGGTCACGCGCTAAAACGATTGGTTCTAGACTCATTAGCACATTGACGCCGGTAAAAGTCTGACGTAAAACGTTATTGAACGGGCGTGGTGCGGGATACGAACCGCGCTCTTGGAGCATATCAAACCGTGAAGCTTGAGTGGATCGACAATACCATCGCAGTGGCAAGGATGAGAAGACACCTATGGCACTCCTAATCGCAAACAGATGGACAGCCTGAAAGTAGTGTTGCAAAACCTTGTCCCCATCTTAAATATCCATATTCCGTTACTGTTTTTAAGCCCGGTGAAGCTGTAAAAACCGTCTGAGGCTTCAGGGCCCTTATGGCTAACAGTATAGTCAGTTCTCAAAATAAAAACCTTTACTGCAATAAGTAATAGAGTGAACTGTCACCACTGTCATCACGCCACACCGTATGTAATTATTGTAAATTACTTTTCTTTCTATAGTCTTTTTATAGTCTGGGCATTTTTACGTAGAAGTCATTAATCGCCGCAAATACACGTAATTACCCACCTGTAGTTCATTTATTGCAACCCAAGAATTCGGTGGAAATCCTTGTAGCATAGGGACAAGGAATTGAAGGCAGCCAGACCAGTGGCCTATTAACAACATCATGCAGATCAGGTTAAATATCCGCATGAACACGGACGCCATGTTGAGAAACTGTAAAGAGAAAAAAACATGTAAAAATAAAAATATCATAAATATTATGGTCGTCTCTAAGGAAGCCGTGCGGACTGCGCGCGACAAGGACGCTCGAGGTCAAGCATCGCGATGATTCTCTACGATGGATTCGTAAAGAAGTGACAAACAAATCATGAACACGTGAGAGGGGTCGTCGAGCGAGCATGCGTGATGGCGGTGCAGTGCGTGGTCGCACGGCCGTGGCCGCCGCACGGCCGCACGACTCGCTCTACACTTGCGCGCCGCCCTCGGGCGCCACCGTTCGCGAGCCCGCCGGCGGGACAAACAAACGATCCAAACGGAAACGACAAAGAAAGAGAGAAAGCGAAGCGTACGTAGCGGACTAGAGGACGCCGGGCGGCGCCGCCGGTAACATGCTAAGCGGGCGAACGAGCACATGCGGGCCGGCTCGTGCCGACCCAGGTTACCTTGAAGATTAGATTGCTTTTCGTGTCACTCTTCTTTTTGGCAATGTCCGAGCTTAGACGTCCCCTCCGCTCCGTGCGCTTTTTTTGAAGATTCTGCAAGATCTAGAAAACAAGCGAGAAACACGAGATAGTAGGAAGAGAGCCAGGCGCGCCCAGAGCGCGGGCGGGATCAGCGGAGTCGGATCGTCGCAGGGTTTGCAGGGCGGGGCCGGAGCGCGTGCGGGCACATAGAATGCACTAACACCGACACGAGCGGAACGAGGGCTAGGCCCCTACGCTAGCGCCGTGGGGAGGCGCGGTGATCATGCTGCACCTGCGAGACGAGGTCGCGCGACCCTCCGCCGTCCGCATCGGCCGGCTCGTCGCGCGGCTGCGGACCAGGGTTCATCTGCACACAACACCGTCACAGCGATGTCGTACCCACCACCCTCTCCGTACTCCACTTCTCACTGAATCTCCGCTTTCTTACTCGATTCGTATGTAACCATTGCCAATCGTTTTATGATTTTTTATGATGTAATAATAATCATAATTTTTATATTTCTGAATTAAATCAATTTTCAACAAATTTTTATGAATGCCAATTATTCGCGTTGATCATTATTTAATAGCCATATTAATTGTGCAATATTATAGTTATAACGTTTTTGGTTTATTATTTTCCGATGTAAGATAAATATCGCTATTACGAAATGATTAAACGTCCCGATTGAGTTTGACAGTCCTATATTCTTTACAGTATATTATCTGTGTCAGTGTTACAAAACTAGAGACTTTTAAAAGCGGCAAAATAATATAAATAATTTTGGCAAATGATAATTATGTCATATCTGCATGTGTGAAACGGTTTGGGTCGGCGGTTGCGATTTGCGTTGGTCGTGGTATTCGCGGTGGTCGCGGTGATTGCAGTGGTCGCGGCGCGGGCGCTCAAAGAAGAGTAAGATTTAGACGTCACGAGTGAAAGAGTGCTCAGGCAAAAAGAAGCTTGCAGAGAAGCAGTAGAGAAGTGCAGAGCGGGACGTGGGGCTCACATACAGTGGGGGTGGGATCGATGGTATAATAGAGGGTTACAATACAACACAAACTCCATAAAAACACGTCTTTAAGAACACTACTAGCTAAAACAGTTTCAAATTGTTATTATATTCCTCATGGACATTCATATAGTTACCAATTGTATAAAGTTATTTTTCCTTTCATTTAATATACTTATTTAATCCAGTATTATAGTTTATTTAGTAGGATATATTTAGTCATATCGTGTTAGTAAATGTGAGCGTAATGTAGTTAGGGTAGTATTAGTATTAAGTATTTATGATGGTAGATAATATGCGAGACAGAAGAGATGATGATGGCTTACATATACTTCCTCCCATTGAGAGACATATCGGACAAGCCTGGAGAGTCGAAGTAGTCGCACCAGCGACAATAGCTTAGCTAACCGAAGTATCCTTAGCGCTCGGCCCGCGTGAAGAATTTGAAAGCTTTCACTAAAATCCTGTAGACACAAAAAATAGCATTATACAAATAATGGTATATAACTAACTGATGGTCTACGATACTCAGAGTTGAAGTTCAAAATGCAATTTTTACAAGGTGTAATTTAGTAAGACATGCATTTTTGCGATTTTTCGAAAGATTTTGTCAGCCAAAGAAAAGTGCTGAAGCATAAAGTACATGTTATAGTTATGTTTTATTAAACAACCATTTTATTACCTCATATACAAAAATCATTACTAGAGAAAGCTTCATTTTAAATAAATCATGTCTTCGATTTTTTGCCATAGTAACAAGCTTCATTGGTGAAGGATATTTATGTATATATAAAATATATTGTAATGTTGATTTTATTTGTTATAATTAAATTAATAGTTGCATTTTGGTCGTGTTGCAAGTTACAGATAAAGTTAAAAATAAAAGAAGGGTTAAAAACGAAATCACTTATACATTGTATTTAAAAATAAATCTAAAAATAATATTATAAAAGCATATAAAATGAATTTGGCCATGCTGTGGATTTGCCCTAACATCGAAAAGTAAACGAAGATATAGAATAATCAGATGGTGGAGTTCAGTTGACGTGTTCAAACTGATAGAAATATAGAATTTGAAATATGCAGTGTCATAAGGCACAAAGTGAAAGACGAATTAGTGCAAATTAGCTATAAGACAGAATCAGTGAAGATAAAGTGCACAGAACCTAAAAGTACTCATAACAACCTTTTAGGAAAGTATCTCATACGACGGAATAAGCTAAAGTGATCCTGCGTAGACGCTCTTTAAGTGACAAATAAATCATATGGGTTACTGATAGCGATAAACGTGCAAATGTTATTGTATCAAATTATATATAAAAATAATATGATCAATGAAAAATAATCTTATGTGCTGTCAAACCTTCGAATAATTTTAATACTCTTAAAGTGTGATATAAAATCGGAAACACGATGTTGCAGAAGATCTTGCAGCAGTTGGGTAGGAGGAATTCACAATGAGAAATAAAAACAATTCAAAAATTATAAAAAAAAACTCTTTAAAAAATATGAACACCTAAGCTGAAACAGAATAACATAAAAGACAGATTAAATCTAATAACGAGAACAACACGGCCAAATTGCAACGTACGTTTACCTGATTGAAGATCAAAAATATATAATCTAGTGGTATACTAGAGATGAGGTCAAGGAAGAACCATGTCCTCAAATAGTGCTTCGCTATTAACTTGGGATCTAATATCACTTGTTCTGCATTATCTTGCTGCATAATTCCTGTAAAAATATATATTTTTTTAATAACCTTAATAAAGGTTTCATTTTTGAAAATCTTATAGTAAATTTGACTAAATTTGAATTGTAATTTACTTTGTCAAATAAAGCCATTTGTGGTTTTTATCGTATATAAAACAAACTGAAAGAGGCTTGTTGTCCAATTTAATCAGATTGTTTTATTTTCAATGAATAAAAATTTCAAAGGAAACTCACCTGTTCTAAAATTAACAACGATATCTATAAGAAATATGGTGTCGGAGAGACAATTGAAGGCTATCCAGCGCGTGCTGAGGTCATCGTTGAAGAAGGAGATGGCAACGGGCAGGATGATTAGATTTGCAACGAGCAGTAATAACATACACAGGTCCCAGTAGAATCTGTTAACAATAAAAATACATTTTATTGATGATTTTTATTATTTGACTGAAACGAAACAAACTTCCATTCTCCGCTTCAACTCCTTAAAGGTATGTATGTATATGAATGTCTTTTACTTCTTCTACATGTTTTTCAACCATTGAGGCATTTATTTCTTAATAACTATTTTCATTTCTGCAATTATTTTTATGAATTGCGATTCTAAATACTAATTCATTTCTACGCCTTCTAAAGTTAAGAGTCTATTACAAACTTTCCTCCTCTATTTTACACTTTTAAGGGTTGATCTTCTAATAATGCTGAAATGCGTAGTTCTTTGTTTATGATCGAAAATCTTAATTCCAAATTTAATGTTTCCCAACTTGAAAGATAAAAAAACAAACGCATAGGTCCTTAACTTTAATCTCTTAAAAATCATAAAGAAATTATCATAATAAAAGTTTTGTAATTTAACCAATAAAGATTTCGATTTTCTGTTTACCGACATTACAGTTTTTAAGGGATGTCGTTTGGATTTTTTTTTTGCAAAAATCCTTTTGTCTTACTTCCATCTCGTAAAAGGATATGTAAACGTAGCAACTTTGAAAGTTCCTAAAAAAAACTCAGTAGTAATGGTATAAATTCAACATTTTTCAAGACACTAATCCAGCTAGAAATAAGTAAAAGAATCCAAGCGGCATGTAATGAAAGTGGCAGGTCTCGTATGCTCATATGTACAATTACCCAATAAACAGGCGTTGTGGTCGCAATTGCTTGTGTAATGATATCATCTATCGTTTAAGCTGATCACACCTGCGCTGCCCCCGATGTGTGCTTCCAGTTTACTGGATAAGCTAAACAGGGTCAACCCTTATATTAAGTGGAAACTGAATTTATATTTACGGAATTATTAATTGCTAAAAAAGAGTTTTGTTTTCATAAGTTTCATAGTAGCTATTTGACCGTTTACTATCAAAGAGACTTTATTCTTCTTTCTTAATTTTATATCATGACAACTGTGTTCATCTACAATTCTGCCAACATCATATGGATATTTTTTAAATTAATTATTCATGTAATCATCATATAAAGCTCTAAAAAGATAACGGCTTTCTTATTAAAACTGTCCAGGGAGTTTTTGTGCCAACTTAAAATGCAAGTTCTTAGTTATTATTTACAATCCAATTCACTTTACATCAAATTACATAAAATGCCAAAAATATTACATAAATAGTGCAAAATGACATCCGTTTATGAATTAAAATAAAAAAATCACTACACGACAAACCAAGATCCAGCAAAAAAAAAAAAAACCAAAGGAACTTTTTGAACGATTCAGAAATGTAAATTTTATGGTAAAGTAGAAAGCATTCTATTGTCCAGTTACGTTACAAATTATGTAATAAATCAAAAGCACGTTTGAAAAATATCTTAAAACTGTTTTTAAAGGACTTTACTACTGGCAATATTAACTGAAAACTCTTAAACAAAAATGACAGTCATTTCGATCAACGAGTCGGAAAAATCTCAATATCAAGTTTACTGTTGAGTGATGAATGCTATCGTAACTAAAAGAGAAAAAGTCTAAAGGGAGAAAAATTCATACTGCATAAATGAAATTCCATTGTTTTGATTACAATTAAAAAAAAAAATTATATGAAAAATATGATAATAGTTTTATTGTGTACTACATAATATATACTTAGTTTTTATCCGACCGCTTTACTCCACATAAGTTAAATTCATGTATTAAATAAAGTACCTATCTAATCAGTGATAAAAAGTATCCTATGCCCTATTTCACGATAATCGACTGCTATGTAAATTGTATTAGAACCCATTTACTCTCATAATTTTAGTAACATTTTCTCTTAACGTCATAGATAATGGCATCCCAAATATATAAAGAACGGAATTGTAATCATTAAAAATTAAAAATAATATAACGAATTGATTTAATTTGTTTAAATATCAAATATTTTGTTGTAATTGTTAAATTTTATCATTCGATTATTTGATGTAGGATTTTACATATAATCAAAGATTTGACCTTATATTAGTTTTTGCTCAGAGAATTATTTTATTTTATATATCGAAAGCAAGATTTTCTTTAATACTAGCGGGACCGGCCAGCCGTGCCTGCACCTGCGTGGATTGAAGTTGCAAAAAGCTGACGATTGCGCACATGCGCGAATTAACCCCCCTCCCCGCAAACTGTTATTATAATGATAAAAATTCTTATTGTGGGTGATCCTTAGAAGATAAACATATGCTATCCCTGACTTTTTTGTAGGTCGTTTTAATATCTACAATTTATAATGTAGTATACTAATTTCATATATCTCATAAGGTTTACTCAGCGTATGCCATTTAAGCGTACAAACTGATTCATCATGAACAATATTTTTTATTTGTGCGGAACCCTAATACTTTTTCCTGTTTCTGTCACTACTTGCTTAAATACATAAATAAACAGATACATTAGTAAAATATTAAAATTAGAATATAGCATAAAATTCAAGGAAATTCTACTTGCTTTCGTACGATTTAATTTCAAAACAATTACAGTTTATTGATTCTTGACTTTGTTGGTCCGATCGCTTCAGTGCAATTCAATCTAAAAACCCATTAAGTATCTAGTATTACATCAATCACGTATAAAAATAGAGAACTACTTCAATCGGTAGCTGTTGGTTTTACATCACTTTCTATAATATAGATGGAATTGTTGAATTGTGGAATTGTCTGGAATTGTGTGGAATTGTTGTAAATCTGTAGTTCTGTCTGTTGTATACAGACAACTTTTTTTTTCATTATTTCCTGATGGAGTACGTAACAAGATAGCAAACTTACATACAGTACGTACTTTAAGCTTGGTTTTAAACTTTTAGTTTTAATTTTGTTTGTTTCTTTGTTAATGTACCTATAATAATTTTAAATATAATAGCTACATTTTAGATCAAAACCGAAAGTCTTATATACATAATAATACCTACTTACGTTCTTTCATGCCGATCTACCTGTCAATATAATAAGGGTTTAAATATTTTTCTTTTAATGATTAAACTATAGACCGCAAAAGATGTTCTATAGTACAAATGTTCTTGATATTAAAACGGGCCATTTTAGGCTATAGAACTGTTTTATATTTTATTTTGTTTTATTATTATTTTATTTTGTTTAAATGTTCAAGTACTTAGACGTTATATAATTTTTTTTTGCAATTATCATAGGATTGTTACTGTAATAACCGTAAAAGGGAACGCATAAATGCCCATTGGTTTAATTAACCTTCATTCAATGCACTTACTCATTGTGATGCATTCAAATAGCAATAGCATGAGCTAATAAACCGTTTCAGATTCATTTCAGTCGATCATATAAAAGCATAATTTTGCCTATTTCAATGATTAGGTTAAAGGGAGGGTAATATTTATTGTTATTAACACATTATGTACTTATTTTCACTCATTTACATGAATCACGGAATATTATTAGGTAGTATGTTGTTTATGGTATATTTTCGAATGATATTGTTGTTTTTTTTTTTACGAAATAATAAATAAAATACTAATACATACATACTAATCACAATAAATTTAAAAACGATAATGTCTGAATTTAGTTTTAGGTTTTTTTTTCGTGATAGCACTTAACTATTTTGAAGAAAAAAAACATGAACTGGAAGAAAATGTGATCCATCTCTTTTTCCTATCGTATATTATAACACATAGCATAATAAAAGAGAGATAGTTTTTTGGATATGATGCGTATAAAAAGAGCGCACTTTGTTGCTTCCAAAAACAATACGAGTACCACCTACCTGGAAGTTTCGAAGCCCGCCGTCAAGTGTAGAAGCAAGCGTTTTTTGGTGTTTGTTCTGTTCCTTTACAAATATACTCGAATCAAAAACAATGGATGAATCTAAGAATGGCGAGATAAAGTAATTAAGCGGAAAGTATAAACAAACTAATAAAACCATTGAAATTTGACAAATAAGCTCATTAGACTCTTCATAAACTTTTCTTTATTTTTCCTAGTAGTGGGCGATCATGAATTATTCACATAATTGAGACATTTATTTAATGTTGATAAGAACTGCCTCGTTAACCTAGTGGTCGTAAGCGCGACTGCTATGAGCGAGGTCTTGGGTTCGAATCCCAGGTCGAGCAAAGTGTTAATGGGTTTTTCCTATGACATTCTCAGTAGCAGCTCGGAGTTTGGTTTTGTGCCCGATTAATGGCAATAGGCTCACCCCCTATTACATGGGCTTAAAAACATACTCGGTGAACTTTGGGTGTACAAATGTACACCTCTGCCTAACTCTTCGGGGAATACAGGCGTGATGGTATGTTATGTTATGTTGATAAGATTATAATAGTAATTACTAATATTAGTCACTATTAATTTTCATAATCGAATATAACGTTACTAATTAGTATTAATAATTCTCGTTCAGTCATAAACAAAGTTTTTTAATATACGAAAGAAAGTTTTCCTGTAGCTACAACGGTTAAGGTACCTACCCTTACTGTCCCGTCTCAGAAATCCACCCCGTATATTTACATTTATCATGACTTTATGACTGTAAGTACTAGTTAACTCGCCGACTAACATGAAATCAAAACTATAGCCCATAAACAAAATTAATTAGGCACCCTTGCTCAATACACACACTATTCACGCTTCACTGGTCCTTAAACGTAACAATTGTATATATTAATTACACTTAAACACTAACTTAACTTCCACGATGTACATATTATTAGACTTTCAGAAATCGCTTACAGTAATCGTTTACTAGCTACCCTTAATGCCCCTATCTAAAAAATCCACCCTATATATAGATATTGAAAATAAATAAAGATTTAACTTACAATTTAAGTGGCGGCAGCTTTTTTTCTCGATCTGACCTTACTGTTAGTCTGAGGGGTTCTATCCAAAAACAGAGCCGCTTATGACTTTTACAGCTTTACCGGGCTTGGGGGCGAGCGCTTAAGGTACTCAGCCGCGAAACGTGGGCAACAAGAGCGCAAGGGTGCCAAAGTGACCAGACCTCGGCTTGGGCTGTTGCCGCGATTGCAAGGAAGTCGCGGTCTGACTAATTCACTATCCGTAAAATTCGAGCTAAACTAACATACACATATACACATGTCCCTGCCTTCTGGGAGGAAGGAACATGTGTATATGTATTTAGTGATCTGAAATATGGTCTACACTAACTAGCGTAAAAAAGTGAAAAAAGGGTCCTTGCAGAAACTATGTACCTATGTGGTGTGCACGTATGTATGAAAATGTTATGTGTAAAGATGTGTGTGGGTAGCTAAGTGATTGCAAGTGCAGTGTCACTTGTATCGCGTGGGCGACTGCAAGACTCAAGGGTTTCACACCGAGGAATGGACCTAGGCTTGAGTAGGGGCGGCAGCCGACCATTGCTGTTGACGGGCAAGTTCAAATACCCTGAAGGGCCACTTTTTAGCTCGCGGAACTGAGTTTAGGTAACCTTGGTACTTATAGTTTTTTTTTTGATCTGACTGTTAGCCTTAAGGGCTCTGAAAACTCAGAAGGCTTTTAAAAATTTAGCAGGTATAGTATATACTGTAAGATTACTTTTCTTGTGTAAAAAAGATCGCAATACAAGGCATTCTTAGCTACCCACGGGTGTAACAATATGAATTTAGTTTTACGGAGTGATTACTTAGCGGTAACGTTTCTTACACTGCGAATATTATGTGCTGTTCATTAATCATAAAAACACGTATCGTTAACTTTATTTATATAAGTATGGACATCTTACGTAGGCAAGTTAGAGATCGTTAGGGTGTACGCATGTCTCGTAAACGTGACATCTTCTTTGCAATTACGAATAAACTACTTGTTTAACAGAAATATTGCTTACTTATTTAATTGTTATATACAAAACAAATGACGTTTTATAAATAAACGCGTTATACTCTCACAAAAAGCAATTTCAAAGCGGTATATCAGCATGTTGAAAAAAAAAAGTGATAAGATAGGATAGGAGATAGGAGACAGGCCTCGTGGCGCAGTGGTAGTAAACGCTACTATTGAGCCGAGAGGTCGCGGGTTCGATCCCCGCCCGCGACTGACTTTTTGTGATGAGTATAAATGTATGTATATCAGTTGTTTAGTTACCATATTACAAGCTTTGCTTAGTTTAGAATTAAATGGCCGTGTGTGAAATTGTGTAAAAAAATATCATAGCGTAAGGCGTAAATAAACTCTGTTGTCAAAAAAGGACAGAAGTTGTGAACTGAAGGCAATTTGCCCACCTTTCACGATGGCATGTATAGAGCGTCAATGCCGTATCAAATTATAAAATATAATTGTACAAAATATATACAGTTACCTACGCTGCATGTATTGCCAACCCATTAATTACATTTAACATATTTGGCATTGTTCGCATTATCATGTATCGATATCACGATGCACGCGTTAGGTCAGACCATAATTATGTATATTAATCAATCTGAAGTTCTGTTTATAATATTTTTTTCCAAACCCGATAGTCGTCTATATATGTACATTTATAGAAGAAGATAGAAATAAAACGGCTTATTTATTCATCACACAACTCATCAAACATTAAAATTATAAAAATATAAAACCAGCACAACTTAAAAATAAATAAAACTAGCGTAAGTAACGTGCCGTGCGGGAATAAACAGGTTCCCAGTCTCAGCATAATTGTTACACTGAATCAGTGCAGCGCTGGTATTCTGACTGGGCCACGTTCACATACATCACGGACATCAATAAAAATAAACAAATAGTAATTAGATTTTTTTTTTTTTTTAGAAAAAACTGTGTTAGAGAAAGAGTGAGGACCGTGACAGACTGACTGATCTATCAACACAGTGCTCAAACCACTGAACAGATTGGGCTGAAAGACACACATATAATTACTATGACGTAGGCATCTGCTAAGAACGGATTTTCGAAAATTCAAGCCCCAAAGGGGTGTAACGAGGTTTAAAAATTTGTATTTTTTATTATAACACGGGTGAAACAGTGAGCCATGTTTAGTCATAAGTAAAAAAAAAACATTGATTACGAATATACCCTTAAAAATAGTTTTATTTATCTGTCTGTATGTCTCAATTTAACTCAAATGGGCTTGACCGATTTCTATGAAGTTTGTACACCAAGATTGATAGGATTGATCATTGGATATGTTATAAGAGTTCTCAATAATACTTTTAAAATCGTAAAAAAATTTATTGAAAAAATTAAATTTTATAGAGTTATAACCGATTTTTATGGTAAATTTAGTACACAGGATATATAAGTCATTCCGTGATTGATGTGATTCAACTTTTAGAAAACGTACAAAAAAAAATCTCAATAGATTTTGATCAAAATTTTGTACACGTAAAGCACAATGTGTTATTCCATAGTTTAGGAATGTGTTATTCTAGGCTATTAGAGTTTTCAATAATACTATTAGAAATAGTAAGAAATAATCTTGCGTCCATGCAAAAAATGCAATCAATTTTGATGAAAATTTAAAAAGGGGAAGTACATATAATTATGCAATTGTTATTATGGCTATATTAATTGTCAATAATATGAGTAAAAATAAAATTACGGAAATTTGATCCCACTGTGTAACAATGGGAGACGCGGTGCACCGACAGTTTTCTATATTAAGAAATCTGTGATTCTGTCTGTATAGTTAAATTTTAGTCCTAATTTCTAGAAAGGCGTACTGTATGAACGATACTGATCACGAATCTGTCATTTAAAAAAATGTCTGTCTGTTTGTATTTCCGGATTTAACTCAAAAACGGCTTGACAGATTGTTATGAAATTTTGTACACGGGTTGCATAATATGGTAAATTGATAGGGTATAAGAAATTTTAATACTATTTCAAGAAATAGTAAAAAACAAATATTTTCGTTAATTCTTGACCGATTTTGATGAACTTTTGTACACTGGAAGTTTAAGTAATTATATAATTGATGGGCTATAACATTTCTCAATATTACTTCTAGAAATCGTAAAATAACTTAAAAAAAAATAAAAAATTCAATCAATTTTCAACCGATTCTGACTAAATTTTGTAGACGGGTATCATACTGATATATCATAATATCTTAATTAAATAATCTAAATCGTACAATAGAATAATGATGTTCAACCGACTTTGTTGACAGTTGTACACGGGAAATATTATTATACATTTGATATGGTATATGAATTGTCAACAATATGAGTAAAAATATAATTACGGGATGTAAATAACTGGTGCGTAGTAACAAATGCGTGCGAAGCCACGGGAACACCGCCAGTACCTATATTAATAAATCTGTTTTTCTCAGTTTGTATGTCCGGATTTAATTCAGAAACGGCTTAGGATTCGTATGAAATTTTGTACATTAGAAGCCTATGTCAAAGCTTAATTGATAGGCTATAAAGAATAATTGTCAACAATATAAGTAGGTACAAATAAAATTATCAGTTCTTAATAAATGCGTGCGGAGCCACAGGGCACCGCTAGTTTTTATAATATTATGTGGCATTCTTTTAGAAGTAAATATGTATAGTCAAAGCGTAGATGTTAATTAGTGTAGTGTGTAGCTAAAACATCAACTGATTTGATACGGTACTCCAGATCGAAGTAAAATCATTTTATATCCTTTATATGGAATTTTTAGCCCAGTAATTCCGTAAGTGTCGCGTCGTAAAGGAAACGACCCATCAAGGAATCACTATTATCAAACAATGTTTGTTTAGGTATCTTCACACTTATTTAACTAGTTTTATAGCTTCATAGGTAACTTGGATGCAAATAAATCTGCTGATGTTTGTTTGTTAGCTATGTCTTGTTTTAAAACAGGATTTTCTTGTATTGCAAGAATCAAAAATAATTAAGATATGTATATTTTATAAAATGATGTTTATTTTAAAATCGGTCTCTGCCACGGATTTCGTCCTCATTGTAAAAGTGCAAAAAGATATACGAAATTAAACCTTTTTTTTAATTTTGTTATATTAATTTTTATTGAAGAACCCTATAAAATGTTAAATATAAGTTGTGGGTAAGTTATGTGATATATGCCCCTACTTACGTAGTTTTTGAGTGCTGCGCATTAAAGATTAAAGACAGGCATTATTTTAAAATGTTATAACATATTTTTCTATTGTAATCGTATATTAACTATAGCTTATTATTTACATATTTATTATAAAAAATAAATGAAGTAGGTATAGCACAGTCATCTGTTAGAGACTTGAGTTATCTTATTTATTCAATAATAATGACTACCAGCAATATTATGTGAATATTTAAGAATATTCCGCATTCGTTTAAAATCTAACAGGCGTAGGTACAGAGATAATGTGCGCTCTGACCCGAGCAAATTGGTAATGCTGCTAAATGCTAATTACGAGCATTATGTATGTGTCATACATGAATATTTAGTAATGAATAAAGTTAATCAGTGCATAAATTGCATATATTCATTTAAATGAAGTACATATTAGGTATAGCTGTGCCCCACGTTTTCATCCGTGTTAATTTTATACGACAATCATCGCCAACGCACCCGTGTAGGCAATTTTTGAAGTGAAAATTTCTTTAGCATCGGTGTCATTTGAAAGTCGATGAAACGAAAAAGTGAAAGCGTCAGTAAAAAGAGACAGATACATAAATTCATAAGATTTAACGTGGGAGAAAATGAGATAGGAGAGTTTTAGGCAATGGTAAAATAGTAAATAAGAGGTTTGTTGCCACGCAATAATGAATTTTATTACCTCATCAAAAAGGCACGAAACAAAACCTTTTTAGGTAACACTTATGACATTCTGTTACTGATTGATATTGTGTTAGGTTACCATGGATATTTCAAATGTCCATTTATAAAATGATATTGTGATACACATGGTGATAAACATGGTGTTATCATAGAGACTTTTTTTAGGTTTATTACGTTTCGGGATCAGCCGGCAATGCACGCACCGAAACGACGCGGCGCGCATGCGGCGCTGTTTTTTTACAGCTAGCCAGATTGCTTGCCGTTTATGGTTATTGATCCGCTCCTTAGAGTCGCAGCATAAAGTTATATAAAAATTGTAAAATAGGCTAGTAAATGCTAAGATGTTTATCTAGGTGTAGATGCGTTAGCCATGCCCTATTTTGGCAATATTGAAGTCAGTTGCCTGACATTCTGTTAGTCTCGTATTTTCCAGTTTCGCGGTTACACGTGATTACAAATCAAAATATATATTCATTTGGTTCTAAAAACAAAAATAAAATATAATTTATTTCATATTATTTCTCTTTTTTCCGTACTAGATAACTGGAAGTAATATTTATAATTTGTATGTATAGATTAATTACGGGGGTTTTTAATGTAATGATGTTGGCGTATGACGCTTCTATTATAAAATGTCATTAATGAAATGCTAAAATATTTTTTTAAATATGACAGATAGTTATAGAGATTATACCATTTCCATTTCTTTATTTTCTCGATGACAGTGTAGCGACATCTCTCGCCACAAGTGACGCATCCTACACATAGCGACATCTTCGCCACAACTGACATCCTACATCATGATATATAAATTAACTGAACAATTGAGTATATATACAAGAACCCGACAACAACCGTTGGGCAGCTGCCCGCCAGACATAACACCCGTCTGGTCGGAGGATCCTCCCTTTTCTATGGCGGATGAGGAACTTTACACTCTGTTCCTCAGTTCCGCTAAAATAGCTCCTGTGAAAACTTCATCGAGCGTCTTTTTTACATTATGTTTGCATTATTTCATAAAAATATGACGTTTACACTCGTACAAGTTTATACCAGAGTCGGATATACTGATAGAGATGGAGCTATATCGATAAACGTAACACGATAACAGACCCGATCTTTTTTTACAAAATGTAAGAAACTAAACTACTGCCGGATACTTTGTAGAAATTTATTAACTAATATTATATTTTATTACAAGATGTTATGTAAGTAGGTATAGGTAGGTACTCGATAATGAAACTAAATAATTATAACGACAGGTAATCTTTATTTATTTATTTTAATCAAAATCTGATGAATCGTCACTGTCACGATATATGCGATCGATATCATTACTTATTTAGTCACAACACTACAAATATCAAATTAGAGAACTGTCATCGAGAAAATAAAGAAATGGAAATAGTATACTATGTTGAAACAATCTTTTAAGCTTTATAAAATTAGTAGTGCTAATGCTTAGATTTATTCAAAGATAATTAATATAAAATTTTTGAACTCTGTATCCATAACAATATTTATCATAAATATTTCATAAAACCATCTCCGTGACAGTTTTATTAGGCCTATAATATTATGTAAGTAGATTAATCTTCCAACTTACAAAGGATGTTTGACATAGTTTTGTTCTACGAACCAAAATGGATTTTCGTTATCCCTCATTGCAAAGTCAGTTTGCTGTCTGATTAAACTGCATTTAAGTCAATTATTATAAATTTAACCTTTTGTGCTTTAAGTGGGCCAGACGGGACGCTTTGTGGTTATTTTACAATACAGAACAGGAGGTGTTGTGTGCTGACGACAAATTGAATTAAAATATGAAAAGGCAATAACTATTTCTAATTATTTATAGTGTAATAAAGAGCTTAAAATATTTTTATATAAATACGACGAAAAATGGATATCAAGATTATTGGGGGGAGGGGGGGGGGGTCAAATCCAAGGGTATAATAAATTTAAAACCATGTTTATAAAAATATCTTCACAAAGAATGCCAAATTATTTTAGAAAAAAATTTATTACCATAAAAAAGGTTATATTGCAACAACCTTAAAAATAGACATATGCTATGGAGAACTTTTTGAGCTTGAGCTGATTAAAATTTCCATAGATTTCCTTCACTAGAAAACCGTGACTATGATGTCAAGATCACAATTTTCATTGCAAAAAATAAAAATAAAAATATTGCTACAATTTACATTTATTTATATTTATATTTTATTTATTTATTTATATAGCTACACATTTATTTATACTAGCGATCGCCCTAATGTCGAAATTCGACCAGCAATTTTTTGATCATAGACTATTTTCTGTTTGACTTTTGGAGTATTGATGAACCTTAACAATGAGTATTATCTACATCACTTGCTGTCACTTTTCGATGAGTGACAATGTCAATATTTTGGGGTTAGGATTCGCAGTATTAATTTAATATATTAGAAACAGATATTATAGATAAATTTTTGCTTTTTGAACTCCTTCTCCATATAAACTTTAACCATGCCAAATCTGTCTTCCGTGCACGCAATACGCTTAAAATAGGGTAGAAAGATTTTGCTTCACGTATTAATATATAGAAATTTTTTAATTATATTTAACAAACTTAAAAAAGTAAAGGTTTATTAAAAAAAACTGAAACATATTGTACACATTATGATAACCCTAAAATAATAAATAGTTGTTTTTTGCACGATCTGTGGTGTAAAATTCCAATGTAAAAATTAGGTAGTTGTTAGCTATAAAACCGTTTCCTTATTTCATTTGAATATCAAAAGATATTTGCTAAATACTCCGCTTCAAATATTGCTTACTACAAGCAAACAAAGCATTGTTAAAGTCAGGCAAAACACTTGTTTACATACCAGTATTCACCGAGATCTGAAAAATTTGATATAGATGTTTTTAAAACAACAAAGTAATCATTGTTTTAAGTATTTACTATTTATTTAATAAAGTTATTTTGATAAAGTATCTTTATTCAATAAAGTCAGTACCAAGATCGCGCGTATTACCTATGTTTAAATAAAAATGAAATGCTGTTCGTTAGTAAGCGCATTACTTATTTGATAACGGCTGGCCTGACTCCGGTGATTCTTTTTTTTTAATGTTAATGTCCGAATAAGATTTGTTTCTATTGGATTTGTGCATTAAATCAAGACCATAATAACTTGCGATTCAAAGGAAAGAAATGCGTTACAATTCTTTTTTTTTTGTTTATGATCATGGAAAAGTTATCAGTAAAAAAACTGGTAGGTGGCGCTGTGGTCTAGTTATTCGATAGTTCACCTATTGGGAAAGATATTAAAACGTCTACCGGCCCACCTAGATTTCAATTTTTATTAGTACTTAAATGATTAAATTATTATAATTTTTTATTTAATAAATAAACTCCTTTTGGAACGTTTTAGCGTTTAGTAGAGGATAAAGATAAGAGCTGTGTGATACGACGGAATTGTGACGTGATGAAGTTAGCCCTCAATAAACGATAACAACGTGAATTTGTTTTATTGACTTTTTGAATTTGATTTAAATAATGTTTATTTATATGCCGTTAAATTATTTTCACACCATTAAAAAATAACTTATTGCAATCTAATTACTTTACTTTATTTTTGTAATAATTTAGTTAAGTACAACAACTTATTAAATATACATCCAAAACCAAGTTCATATTATTTGTTTATTTTCTGTCCCTCACATTTTAAGCTAGTGAAAGTCAAGGAAATGTGCCCGTTAACCTTTATGGGCTGCCGTGGAAATTACCCTCGGAAATATGCAAATGTAGACAAACTAAAATATATTTTTGCTATTAGCTGAATGTACAAGCATAACGAACAAGTCCGAGTAGTTTACTTACGCTGAATAAATTAAAAGTAGTGAAAGAAAGTGTTACGTTAAAAAATAAAGAAACATTCATTTTTATACATATACGTTGATAACTGCATTACAAAACTCAAACAAGATAAAAGCTTTGTGTTCCGGTTGTAGTTTTAATTTAAGTACATCGTGCCGTCACATCTCTTATTTATTGTTTACTGGTCAATATTTTATTCCTCCATCTCTTTCTTCCTCGTTTGATTTGTTGCATACAAAACTAGGTTAGATGATATATACCATTTCTGGCTCGAAATTGAGTTTGCAAGCCGTTCAGCGTTAGGAGTTTTGCATAATTGGATAATATGTTGGAGACAGCTTATAGTCTGGATGAAACAGTATAATAACTTAGAGAATGAGTATGTAAAGGTTTTGTTGACCTATAAACGATAGTGGCATGTTTATATAATAATAACTGAGCGACCGAGCTAGGCTCTCGGTGTCTTAAAACAATCAGCTATGTAAGTAAACTTGGAATGTAAAACATTATCTAAATAAAAAAAATTAATCTAAATCTTTGGAGCCGTGAAACCAATATTATAAATATACATATATATTTATGCAAGAATTGCTCCCTTAATAGTGTTAGATTAGATAAATATATATTAAAACTCACTATAATAAGTTTTATTATGAATGAAGAGATCACGTAAGTTTTTATTTTCAAATGTTATTAAAACAAATTTTCTACCTTTGAAACTTATTTTCAAATCACAATTAAACTTAGCTCTATACACATTAAGAGCAATTATAATTTTTAGTCATGTGCTAAAATTCTAAATTGCTGATTTAAAGAAATTGACAAGCGTAATTCTGTTAAAATTTCGAGTATCCATTATAAAATGTCACATCTGAAGTAGAGTATTGGTTGGAAAAATTCAAACGTTACCATCGGCCGTGAGTCGAGGAGGCTCGAGGGAGCGTTGAGTGTCGAAGCGCACTTTTGTTACAAGTCGAGCCACCTGAACGTGTTCGGGCATCTTTTAATAACCCCAACCTAATTCTAGACTATTGTTCAAATACAATTTTTTATTTATTTTACATGAAGATTAACTGAATTAGTGCAGTGGAACTAGGCTTTCTTACTCTTGTGTTGCTCTAGTTAGGGTCGATGTTTATATCAATAAAATAACAGAAATGAGTGAAGAAGAAATAAGAGATGTAATTTGAGACTACGTTCATATGTGATTGATTTAGGAGTATAGTCAGTTTTTATGGCGAATAATAGTTTGCATGAGAGTAGTGTAGGTAATTTTGAAGACCTTGAAAATTTAAATGTAGACTCTCAGTTTTAAATGTATTTTGTAAAAAATATATATATAAAGGAATTATGTAATAGATTAAGGCGATACTGCTGATACAAGCTAGTAATATTATAACGCACTTAATTGATTTAAATGAAATTTTGCAGGACGAATTAGACTCCGGGAAACATTAAATGAAAACTTGAGCGGTCGGGGAACTCCCGTTATGAACAAAGTTTCTAATAGAATAAAACATTATTTATAAATCAGTCAACCCAATTCATAAAAAAAAAAACACATGATGTAAATTTTACATAAACATGCCATACAAAATAACTGATTGTTACAAAAATATGTAATGTAACACACTAAGAAGGACGCTCTCGATGCCATCCTCAGAGAGTGAACCAGAGACAATACTTTGACAACTAACGAGAGTCTGTTTTTTTTGTGCTATGAAAAAGTAGTAACGTATTTTTTAAATACTCTTGGATTCCTATCAGTTTGTATAAATATAATTGTTAAAATACTAATACATAATATCTTCTATTCTTTATAGTTATCAGTTTTATTTAACACCAACGTAACAAATTCAGAAGTGGGATTACGATAAAAAGGTATGGAAAATTTTATTTGTCCAAATGTAACTGCCTATTATCGTCCACTGTCCACAATTGTTAAATGAAAATGAATAATTATATGTAAGGGCTATGGTAATTACACTAATTACCAATATGAAATAGTTATTTAAATAGTATATTATATTAAAATAAAAAGCAACCTAAAATTACTTTAGGCTTTGATTTTCTACCATATACTACATGGAAGGAATGATGACTCACCTATGATCAATGAGATAATATGTATAGTGATATGAGGAAATATTAACTAATTACAACATTATTGAAACATAATCTATAGATACTACATAGAAATGAAAAATTTTATTTAAAAAAAAAAAAATAAGTATAACGAAGGGCAATTTTAAAAAGTGATAATTATGTCATACCAGATGAAAAATAAACAATTATGTTTTTTTTTTGTTAAGTTAACAACAAAAAGATATCATATTCTGTATAATATAAATTTTATTGTAACATTATTGTTACCTATTAGAAGTTACTTTCAGAACTCTGGTGATTAAAAACATAAATTGTTAGGTTAGTTAATTTTATTTTTAAATATAAAAATATAAACCAGCAGAATAGTAGTTATATTTTTATTTATATGTCATAGACATGTAATATTGAGATCTTTCCAGTGTAATTAAAATAATCTTGCGAATATTGACTACTATAAGAATTTTACCAGAGGGCTATGTGTATGCAGTGATTTTCTACTAAATGTCAAGTAACTTATGTTTTTGTTTACCAAGTTATAATCAGTGGCATAAATAATAAACGTTTATATGAAAGAATTTCATATAAAAGACATTAATCTATAAAAATTATATATCTAATTAATAGATTAATGTAATAATAGTAAATAGGTTAATATAATTTTATTACTATATTTACATGAAATATTTGCCAAAATATGGAAAATTTAGGCAAGCAATACATAATAAAAATATTCTTCATGTGCCTCTTGTTTACCTTACAATTTAAACTTATTTTAAAAGAAATTGATGCGTATTTGTCTTATTAGTAAATGAGATGGACCATGACTGGGCTCGAACACCTTCGCGCAGCCGTGACAGGGATGGTCGCCGCAGCCGAGGTAGCAGCCGCAACAGGGATGGTCGCCGTAGCCGAAGTGGCAGCCGCGACAGAGATGGTCGCCGCAGCCGAGGTGGCAGCCGCGAAAGGTATGTTCGCCGTAGCCGAGGTGGCAGCCGCGACAGAAATGATCGCCGCAGCCGAGGTGGCTACTGCAGAAGGAACGGTCGACACCACCGAGATGAAAGCCGAGAGAGACATGGTCAGCACCGCAAATGCAGCAAGGAACGTTCTTACATTACAACTCCAGAACGACATAGCAGACGGCGGAGTTCTTGTAGAAGTGATCATCATGCTGATGAGACCCCGAGTAGAAGCCGATCTAGGCTTGATTATTCACGTGGGAGTGAAGAATATGTAATTAAAGGGAGTCAATATAATGGGAATGACCACAAGACTCATTCCTTGATAGAGTCATTCTTAGATGTTATTAAGACTTTTAAACCTGATGCCAAGGAGAAGTTTCCATCCTTACATAACGTAATACCTGAGTTTGATCCCATGACCAAGGAACAGACCATTACCGCATGGTTGTCAAAAGTTGAGGAATGTCGCCAAATCTATGAATGGTCAGAGAAACAGGTTATCCATTATGCTTTACCGAAACTTATGGGAATCGCCAAAACGTGGTATCAAAGCTTACCAACTTTGTTGAATTCGTGGGAAGAATGGAAAGTTAAATTAATTGAATCCTTTCCATCAAGCCAGAATTATGGCGAATTGTTAACTGAAATGTTGAGTAAAAAACTTCGTTTTGGTGAGTCTCCTGAGCTGTACTTTTACTCTAAAATTAATTTACTGAACCGTTGTAATATATATGGTAAACATGCTGTTGATTGCCTAATATATGGAATAGAAGACAGGGGTATTATGTTAGGAGCTCAAGCCGCTCAATTCTCTGAACCAGGTCAATTGCTAATATTTTTCAAAAGCATAAAGCCTGGAGTTTCACGGGACATAGATAGATTAGGTAGAGATAAAGAAAAACGTAATGTACAAACCAAGGGGCTTATTAAGTCAACCAAATCTGAGAATAACAACATATCTTGTTTTAATTGCAAGGAACGAGGTCATCCCAGTTATAAATGTAACAAACCAATATTAAGATGCAACCGTTGTAACCTGTTAGGCCATTTAAGTAATTCTTGTCCAAAAATGGATTCTGCTCAAAAGATTGAGAAAGAAAAAAATATCCTAAAAATTGCTAATAATGGTTCAAATAATATATATACCTTTCCTATATGTGTCAACGGTGTTTCTACTTTTTGTCACCTGGATTTGGGTAGTGAAGGTACTTTGGTACGTTTAACTGACGCTTTAAAGTTAGGTATTAAATGGACAACAAATGACCTACCTTTGCTGAAAGGGCTCGGTAATGTACCTTTTCGACCTGTCGGTAGTACAAAAATCAATATAGCGGTGCAGGGTATAACTGAAAACGACGTTGAAGCTTTAATTGTTAACGACCAACTTATAAATTATCCGATTTTATTGGGACAAACATTTTCGGAACGCCCTGATATAAAGATTGTTAAGACTGTAGATAGTTTAAAAATTAGTAAGCCTATTATTACGAATCTCAAGATATGGTTGACATGTTGTTTAGAAATATGCATTCAACCCGGCGAGATTAAACCAGTACAAGTACAATCAGCAATGAGTTATTCAGGAAACGTACTTGTTAATGGCAGCATTCGTGGTCAAAAGGGTTCTGAATATTATCTATTTCCGGGGGAGTATGAAATCTCTAATAGCAAGGGTTGGCTTCTAATTTACAATTTGAGTCCAAATGAGCTATTATTTAAAAATAAACAATTACTTACCCGTAGTAAGCCAGTTAATGATAATTATAAATATGTGTGTAATGTTCAATTATCTGAATACGATGATGAATTCGAGCCGGCTATAGGAAAAGGTATTACCAGAGAACAACAATTAGCGGTTAAATGCCTATTGCTTAAATATAGAGAATGTTTTTCTTCATGTCTAAAAGATCTAGGATTTACCAACGTAGTCGAAATGGATATACATCTAAAAGATGAGGAACCCGTCGTTTATAGGCCGTATAGGCTTTCTCATTCCGAAAGGGAAGATGTGCGGCAAATGGTAGCGGAAATGCTAGAATGTGGAATAGTTAAAGAATCGTCATCACCTTATGCCAGTCCTATTGTTATAGTAAAAAAGAAAACCGGAGAAAAACGCTTATGTGTCGATTACAGAGCATTAAACAACAGGACTAAACGTGATCATTACCCTCTCCCCAGAGTTGAAGATCTTCTTGATCAGTTAGCTGGCCATAGCGTTTTTATATCTCTTGATTTAGCATCAGGGTACTATCAAATTCCTATTTCCGAAGAATCTCGAGAGAAGACTGCATTTGTTACACCAGATGGTCAATACGAATATACAAGGATGCCTTTTGGTCTGGCAAATGCGCCTTCAGTTTTCCAAAGGGCAATGAATAAAATTATAAACAAAGCTATGGTTAATTATGTAATTGTGTATATGGATGATGTACTTATTCCGGCTCGATCATTCAACGAAGCGATGCAAAGATTAGAAGAGGTTTTATGTTTGCTTAAAAATGGAGGTTTGACCCTCAAACTAAAAAAATGTAAGTTTATGTTTGATACTTTGGACTTTTTGGGCTTCGAGATAAGCGGTAATGGAATTAAGCCTGGTTCTTCAAAAACGGTGGCAGTCTCTAATTTTCCCACTCCGTCCAATGTACATGATGTTAGGCGTTTTTTAGGTTTAGCAAGCTTCTTTAGAAGATTTGTTAAAAATTTTGCTATGATAGTTAGACCACTGACAGCACTTCTAAAAAAAAATTATATTTGGAAATGGGGAAAAGAGGAAATCGCAGCTTTCACGGAAATCAAAGATTGTTTAACTAATAGACCCGTACTTGCTTTATATGACAAAACCTTAGAGACTCAGCTGCATACAGATGCGTGCAAATTAGGCATAGCAGGGATTCTTCTTCAAAAGAATAATAAAGATTTATGGAGAGCAGTAGCATACTATAGCCGCCAGACAACTGTAGACGAGCAAAAACTTCATTCGTTTGAACTTGAGACACTAGCTGTAATAGCATCGTTAAGTAAGTTTAGAGTTTATTTATTAGGCCTACGATTTAAAATAGTAACCGATTGTAATTCTCTACGCACCACTTTAACAAAAAGAGATTTAGTCCCAAAAATAGCTAGATGGTGGATACAATTACAGGAATTTGATTGTGAATTCGAGTATAGGCCTGGAGAGAAAATGACTCACGTCGATGCGTTGAGCCGAGCTCCGATGGAAATAAAACAGGAAGATTTGCACATAATTGACATTCTTACGACTACGGCTGAGGATTGGATAACTACCGTTCAGTCTTCGGATGACGAAATAAAACGCATTAAGAGTGTATTATTAGATCCAGAAACTGCAAACGTAGTGAACATTCATCAAAACTACAAATTAAAAAACGATCGTGTTTATAGAATCGTACAGAAAGATACACTGAGATGGGTGGTACCTAAAGGCTCGCGCTGGCAAATAGTAAAGGCTAATCATGACGATGTTGGACATTTCGGAATTGAAAAAACTCTAGATCGTATCCGCGCTTTGTACTGGTTTCCTAAAATGAGAAGCTTTGTAAGAAAATATGTATCCGCTTGTCTAGAATGTGCTTATCATAAAGTGCCTGCAGGTTTGCGGCAGGGGTACTTGCATCCTATAGAAAAGGTGGAAATCCCTTTCCATACTTTACACGCAGATCATATAGGCCCCTTTATTAAAAGTAAAAAAAATAATTCGTATATTTTAGTAATGATTGACGCATTTACCAAATTCGTTATATTAGCGGCAGTCAAAAGCACCAAATCAACGGAGACGATAAAAATAATTAAAAACGTAATTGGGTATTTTGGTACGCCTACTCGCATTATTACTGATAGAGGTAGTTGTTTTACAAGTAAAAAGTTCAATACATTTACTCAGTCATATGGGATAAAGCATATACTTAACGCCGTATCGACGCCTCGTGCAAACGGGCAAGTTGAAAGGTCTAATAGGGCTATTTTAGCATCGATAAGTACAATGACTCATGACAAAGACCCTCAAACATGGGATGAGTATCTCCCTGATATACAACTTGGTATTAATACAACAATTCACGAGATCACAAAAAGAACTCCCAGCGAATTACTGTTTGGTCGAAGACTAACAACCCCGTCACAGGGTAAATTGAGTGATGTTATTTCTGATGCCGGTGAAGGTTTAGTGGAAGGTGATATCGAAGAAGCTAGGAAAAATGCTAGCTACCTGATGCAAAAGCAAGCTAAAATAAGTAAAAGTCGTTATGATCGTAATAAGAAATTAGCAAAACAGTATAAGGAAGGGGATTTAGTTAGAATTGTAAGAGCAGTTGCATCAGGCAGCGGACAATCGAGAAAGTTAGAACCCAAACTACAAGGACCATATCGTGTCACGAAAGTATTACCAAATGATCGCTATATAGTCGAAGATACTCCAATATCGCGCAAAGGACGTCGGTATGAAGGTATTGTTGCTATCGACAAAATGTATCCATGGTTAAATTTTAAATCCATTACAGATAGTGACAGTGAGGAAGGTAGTCGTTCTGATGCTAATGAGAATTAAGTTAACAGTAGTTAAATTAATAATAGGATGGAGACTTCTCACGGAACTTTAACATCAAATAAGAGTAACAATAGGCATTTATATTCAATTGTAAAATGTCCACATGCATTTAAGTGATAATTACCATTATAACACAAGAAATGATAATTATTGTTTTGCTTATTGTGGGCATGCCGGGTACAATGTACCGCCCAATGAGAAACAATATGCAGTTGAGGAGGGTTGTGTTCTAATTACTTACTGTGGGCATGCCGGGTACAATGATGTATCGCCCAATGAGAAGCAGTAAGTGATTGGGTCATGGTGACATCTTGTGCTGCAGATTGTGGGCATGCTGGGTACAACGTACCGCCTAATGAAAAACAATAAGCACATTGAGGAAAGTGATATTTCGGACTGCAGGTTGTGAGCAGGCTGGGTACAATGATGTACCGCTCAATGAAAAACAACATGTAGTTTATTAAGAAATTTATCATATAGATAACATATGATATTTAAATGATTTATCAGTAATATAATAGTGACATTACATTTTTATTTTTGTTAATAATTAATGTACGTATATAATAATAATAATAAATAAAGTTTTAATAAATAATACTTAAATAACAACAACAATAGCAGATAACATTGTTTCAATATTTATGTTAAATGTTATAAGATACTGTGTTGAGAGACCATATGGAAAATGATTACAATTTACATTGGTAGAAGAAAAAATAGCAAGTTTTGCTATTATTATGTTTTGTAGACCTTCACGTAATGTGCTAAAACAACGAAGGCACTCGTTGGTAGTTGGATGGCCGAGCTGTTACAAAAATATGTAATGTAACACACTAAGAAGGACGCTCTCGATGCCATCCTCAGAGAGTGAACCAGAGACAATACTTTGACAACTAACGAGAGTCTGTTTTTTTTGTGCTATGAAAAAGTAGTAACGTATTTTTTAAATACTCTTGGATTCCTATCAGTTTGTATAAATATAATTGTTAAAATACTAATACATAATATCTTCTATTCTTTATAGTTATCAGTTTTATTTAACACCAACGTAACATGATAAACCATTGAATAACTGAACGCACGTATATCCCCTTCCAAAGAGCAATATTTTACAATTTGGCGCCCGCCTGAGAAAGGGTTTATACAACTGGCCACGCACAATGCTCGTTTGTTCGAATCTTTACACTCGCATGCACACACACTTGTATACAGTGATACAGAGATAGAAAGGAGAATGGAAGGGGCATAACGCTTTTACCTTACGTGACGATTATACAAGTCACCTACCGCAAGCGGCGTTAACGAACTTCGTTCCAAAATTCTCGAGCTACACATAAAACCTTTTTGTGATTTTTGTTAACCTATTCCAAAGTATATGAAGTTAAACACGACAGGCATTAACAAAATCATTAAAAATACCACGTAAAAATAACTTTTATGGCAGGCGTACAATATCTTTCACAATAATTTACACTATAAATTAAATACCACTGGACGTTAGGGATTCAATAAATAGTAAAAACATTAAATACAAACTTAAAGATTACTACGTCAACTCAATTGTATAAGTATATTAAATTTTAATGAACTTTTAAATTAAATTTTAAATGAACGTCAGATTTAATACTATACATATATTACAAACAGCAACGCGTTGAATAAAACCTTGAAGCCATGGCATGCTAAGACAAACCACAGAGGTTTAATAGGATGCCCTTAACAAAAGGTTGTAAATAAATTTATTAGTGAAATAAATAAATAAAATTGAAGAGTCAGTACTTTGCCAAACAGAGGAGATTTATTGTACAGGGAAGCTGGTAATAAGTATAAATTCTTAACGGAATCTTCCCACACTTGGAATAAACATTTGCTAATTAAACTAAACGAAGTTTGATTCTTATAAATACTGTTTATTTGGTGATCACTCGAGTCGTGATACGAGGTTTAGCACGGAGATGTTAACGATAAAGATGAACATTTTCTTAAAAATGTATGTCACGGCATGGACTTCTTGCAAATGTGTCGACAAAAGAGTGATAATCGTGAAGTTATTCGTTATTTATCAAGCAAATCGTTAAAAAGTTATAAAGAAGGTGCTTTGGTAAATGACAAATTTGAACTTGATACATTATTATGATCACGTTTGGCCTTAATGACATATGATGCTAATCATGAGCTTGATAGTACTTTTAATATAGATTTTAAAGAGTTTTTATTTGATAAACAATTAACTATATCTTTACCTCCTTATTGTTCTTTATAACTCTGTCTTAGATGTAACCAATTTGAAGACGATAACAAATAAATGTTCAGGTTCAGTGCTATAATTATAATTTTTTTTATCTTGGCTAAGCAAGAGGGCGAGAGGCCATCTATTGTTAAGTATAATCACGGAATGATCAACCAGTGGAAGTATACAAATGCATAATTTTACTTAAGAAAAGTTACAAAAATTTAGCTTCCATACTCCCGTCATACATTTGAAACAACGCTAAAAATAAATTACAATTTTGGTTTTCGCTACGCTTCAACTAAAACCATCACTAACCTATGGTATTCACAGTTCTGTGTCAGAGACAACTGACAGCGTAGGAAACCATGAAAATATGAGACTAAACTTAAAACTTGGTATGCATATGTGTTTTTAATGTATATAACAAAATGACATGTTTTTAATAACAAGTGATATCCAGAGTATCTAAAGGATCATTCATGTTACACCGGGCTGGGGCACAAATGAATCACGGTCAAACATCTATAGTATACTTTTGTATGAAATTATTGATGCTACACCGGGACTAAAGTATACCATTAATGTTTGAATCACCCTTAATACTATTAGTAAATAAAATAAGTGCTATCGTTCTTCGTTAAATTCTATCGGTTACTTGTTTGTTTTTATCTTTCAATTTATTTTTATTGTTTATTTTTTGAGGAACTCATATAAAAATGAAAAATTGATAGTAGAAGTTTAAAGAATGCCTAACGTCTGCTCATAGTCCACCAAGACGTGTCTACAATGAAAATGATTACGAGGACGTCACTGTCTAAAATGTTGATTAGATGTGGGCAAAAATTTCCTAACTACAAAGCTAGGCGACGTGCATTGTAAACACGAATTTGAATTCAACGGTGAACCGATTGTCAATTTATCATATATGATAATAATGTGTCTATATACGCTTTAGACGACTAAAATTTATTGGTGCGACGTGTATATTCAGTACCAGTTTTATCTAAAGATTTCTATTATTACTGTTCATCTGAATCACATAACATTTATGTTCAGATAGAAAAAGAAGGAAGGCAAACGTAACATTTTATTCTTCCAATTTCTCTAAACCGTTTTCGTTCTCAGATGCGACGCTCTAACTGTAACATGCAAACTGAGCTACGCAAATAGCAGAGGACACTTGTTTGACCGTGACTTTACCAAGACTATGTCGCACTTACTGGTGCTACCCTTAATTCCTGTCACTTGCACGTACGAGGAGACCATTGAGGCATCGTATGTGGTTGTGCAGGTGGCCTTGTACTGGTCTACTCATGCCATATAAGTAACCGTTTGGTATCAAACACCGACAAGAAAGTAAAAGATTCAGAATTAAAACTAAAATTAAACTCTTAAAAATTATAGATTTCATTTTTGAAATATGACAAACTGTAAGATATTTTTACTTCTTAGAATCAATTAATAGAGATGAATAATTACATTGGATTATGCACATTACGGTACATCTACGATACAGATAAATGGAAAAAAAGTTATGATTTGACTTCCACGAATGCTCGCAGTTTATTTAATTAATTTATATTCTGTAAGTCAGTTCACAAATGTCAACCGCGAATCGAGTATTAGCCGGTGAATAAAACATGTCATCGATCATATTATACGATATTTCCTTGTATTGTTTTACAACTGTACATTTTATTACCTTAACCAATTTTATTATTTCTAGGGTTCCAATACACGAGCGCTCACATCGCGCGTTAAAAATAGTGTAATAAAATATAATTATGACAAACCTACCTTTTTTTATCAGACGTTTTTTTCTATTTCTTCATATGAACTATTTTTAATGTATATACATTCTATAAAACGTAGGCCTAAATGTTCATAAATTTCACCTGAAACATTTAGAACTTCTAGTCATGAATGAAAAAGTTGATAAAGTCATTAGGTTGTTGTTTATTATCTCTATTAGTATGTAATTACAGTTACAGCATAGATTACACATAATACTGTGAATCTAAAATGTTATCCTGATTATAAAACAAATAATAAATTGTTTGCCGTAATACGTAGTGATATCTCCTAAGTGAGAAAAATTTAGTCGCTTTCAATCAGAATGCACTCAATACCCAGAATTCAATTATATTAGATTTGAATACCAACTACTAGATAATGTAAATAACCTTATTCATCGATAGAGCTTACATATTGCTCATTATAAACATCCCCCAGCACCCATGCATCATAATTTTTAATCTGCTTCAATATGTATGAAATTTGTTAATCTTTCTATATTTTGCTATTTTTTTGTATTTAAAGTAATATAGAGTTTTTGTTCAAATGCGAAGGTGAGTTAAACTTATTATGTAGTCTACTGAATACAACCACCTATATTAATGCAAGTTTTTTTCATCAGTGGTAACTTAGCCGTGACTAATTTATGGCATTCCTGCGATTTTATCCGCTATGACTTCCTTATAACCTTTTTGATTATGAAAACGCAATAAAAAGTTCCAATTGTTTTCTAAGAAACCTAAAACGAGATTATGTGTGTATAATAAAAGAGTAATAAGTGATACTTTTAAATTTATTTTAGCTTTTTGCCAGAAAGAAGAAATAGCAAATAACCCCCGTGGCACAGTGGTAGTAAGACCTACTATTGAGCTGAGAGGTCGTGGATTCGATCCCCGTATACGACTATCATTTGAGTGATGATCTTTATATGTATGTATATTGAGCTGATTAGTTACCATAATAAAAGGGTTACTTAGTTTGGAATTAAATGTCTGTGTGTGAAATTGTGTCCCCATATTAAAAAAGATGATAATTTAGTCTTAAAGTTACTGTAATGATAATGAATGTAGTTTTGGAATATTTTAAATCTTTTTCAGTCTTTTTCCACCCAACGTTGAGAATAGGCCCCTTTTATTGCACGCCATTCCCATCTGACTGTTTTCATTCACTAACTTATCTTGGTTTAAACTCCTATTATTTTTTATCACAGAGACTCGAATTCCTGAACTATACGGAAGATCACGCATAATTCAATTGGTCTATCTCGGCTTCTGTAATAAATACGCGAACGGAAATAAAAAAACGGATTCATTGTTAAGGCACGCCTGTCATTTTATGAACGATTCCGCTTCAACATTTTGTTCTCGGTTTATTGTGTTTTTACGTCTCAGTAGTTTTATGTGTGTTACGGTCTACAAATATTTCAAGGTCGATCACATTTTCAATCATATTAACAGTGTGAGAATTATGTTTGTTACAAATACCTCTATAACTGTTTTCTATTGTTTTTTAACATTTCCCTTTTTTATATTTTTTTATTGTAGCACGGCAAAATGACGGCAATATGCCTGATGGTAAGAACAATACAAGCCAATACGATCTCTCGGTAATCCATCGACGGTCATCGTTGTCATGCAGCTTCTCAGCAGCTGGATATACACTGGCTGATCACGAAACGCGACAAACTAAAAGAAGGTCACTGTGATGGGTTTATCACTATATGTATGATGGTTGCGAACTCGCTATCTCTACTGCTCGCTTGATTACTGGATATACACATTGTACACCGGTTGATTCCGGAACGTGCCATGACGGGTGTTACACCTGTTTTATGGTGGTCGTGAGTCAGACGAACACAATTGTCTTGTCATACATTTAAATATAATCTCGGTACACCTGGTATAGTAGACAATATCAATCAATCAACTATAGTGTGCTTTTTATTCCCACAGAGTGAAATAACATTCGATGTGTTACTAGTTTACTGTATTTTAAAAATAGTGATGTGACCAATCGATACTAATTGTAAACCCGTATAAGTTATTATACCGATTGATAAATTTTTTTGAAAAAAAAAAAAAACATTGTACACTTCTTTATATATGAAGCCCGAAAGCCCGAATAAGGGAGACAAACTCACATCTCTCGTGAGCCAAACAAAGCGTTCTATTTTAGTTTTTTTTTGCAGTTGTCCGCCTTAATATATTAATGTTGTTGTTTCTTGAATGATGTAATGATAATAGTAAATGATCGGGTATGTTAAATAACACAAAAAAAATCAATAATAACCCTGAATTTGGTATTTAAATAATTGTACCGTAAAATATACGGTAGCTCAACATTACAAAAATAGATGTCAGAACATTATTTTCAAATTTGACATTAGTGATTGTCAATTCATTCCGAAAAACGCAATATAATCAATAAAAATAACTTATGATGTCATAAACTCAGGGCATTTATTACATACTCATATTTCTGTAACGAAGTTACTTATCGTTGTGTGGGAGCTAAACTGAAAAAGTGTCTAACCAGACCGACACTCTATTGAATTTTTTTAAAGTTATCAAGTGCACACAATATTTATCTAGTGCACATTTCGTATTAGACATTTAGTTGTTAGTCAAACTTTCACATTAGTGCCTCACAAGCGCAGCTACTTTCCTTGTGACGTTGATGACAAGATCTTTCGCTTATAGATTTCTCCAGGTTACACAACTGCTTAGAAACATGGACGTATAAAATATATGCTTAGAACATACAGCTTACACGATTTGTTATTAAAATTAATGATGTGTAATAAAATATAACTGACACAAAGTACATAGCTGTTAAATAATTTTTAACTAACTTGAAAAAATACGGAGGTTATTCAATTCGAATGTATATATTTTTTTATGGATGTTCATCCATAACTTCTTTGTTTAAGAACCGATTTGGATGATTCTTTTTTTGTTGGATAGGAGATACCTCACGGTTAGTCTCATTTTAATTTAATTGGTATTGGACCTTCAACTTCGAAGATACACTGGGAAAGTCTTCAAAATCATTGAAGTTGGTTTACTTTTTTTTCAAACTATCTTGTTAATTCCATATAATTGTTTAAAGGTTTTAGGGAGCGCATGAAAAGGCAATGTTACACACATTTGTTCAAAGTTTACTATCAAGCTAGCGGTGCCCCGCGTCTCCGCACGCGTTCTTTATATCAGGAAATTTGATATAAAATGACATGTACAGATGAACTACAGATTTATTCATATAGATTACTCTTTCATAGCGTTAAACTGTAATAAATAAATAATTAAACGGTTGTGTAATATACAACATACTTGAAATTATGCAATTTATCTTAGATCGCGACTTGTCGCAATCGCGGCTACAGCCCAAGCCCAAGTCCGGCCATTTTGGCACCCTTGCACTCATGCTGCCCACGCTTTTGCGTCTGAGTGCCTTAAGCGCACGCCCCCAAGCCCCGTAAAGCTGTAAAAGACACCAGCGGCTCTGTTTTTGGATAGGACCCCTAAAGCTAACAAGTAAGGTCAGTTCTAAAAAAAATTTAATTTATCCATGTAAATCGAGTTTTTCAAGATGGGTAATACAAGGTGTGCAGAAAGGGTATCGGGTATTTGTAAGTTCAATGAAACAAAAATTATTTGTATGCAATAAAAAAGTTTATTGTTTATTATTAGCATATGAATTGGAGAATTATTTGGAAAAGATGATGTTATCCAAATGATGACCGTTACGTTGCTGGCACTCTTCTAAACGGAAACGAAGATTGGCGATAACACGTTGACACATAGCTATCGATATTGCTGCCATTTCTGACCTGATGTTTTGCTTTAACTGGGTTAGATTCGTCGGATATCCTTACTTTTAAGGTATCCCCATGCAAAATAGTCAAGCGGGCTAAGGTCGGGGTTTCTGCCTTTAGCAGACATAGCGGCCCAAACAACGACCTTTGGGCTATGCAGGGGTCGTTCATGCTTTCGTCTCGGATTCTCCACTGCCCAGTACCGACAATTCTGCTTATTAACATGATCATTCAGGTGAAAATTTGCTTCGTCACTGAACAGTATGTTGTTAAAGTTCTTAAATCGCTGCAGCATTTCGTTCGCAAAATTCAGTCGATTAGCATAGTCCGTATCCTTCAATTCTTGAACCAATTGAATTTTATAGGCTTTTAGATGTAAGTCTTTCTTTAAAATCGAATGTAAAGACGATTTTTTGATGTTCAACGCTTGGCTTCGCTTTCGGATGGATAAAGACGGATTTTGACGAACCGACGCCTCAACTTCTTCAATTGTTTCTTCATCGCGAACTGAACGAGGACGACCAGAGTTTTGAATTTTAAATGTCGCACCTGTATTCTCGAACATCCTGATCCATTTCCTAATGCTATCGTCACTTGGCGCGTGGCGTGTCGATATTCCGCACGATAGAGACGTTGAGCAGTCACTATTGAATCACCATTACGATAATACGCTCGTACGCAAAATGCGCGATGCGTCCCCGAGTACTGTTCCATCGTGACTAAAACTCCACAAAATGGCGGACGCCACGAACCCCTCCCCGCACCCTTTAGACGCCCCGTTTCGAATATGGCGCGAAAACAAATACCCGATACCCTTTCTGGACACCTTGTATATAATGCTTACAAATAATATTAACATCGTTTTTTGAGATACATATTTCACAGCAAAATTAAGAAATAGAATTTTATGGAATAACTGGTTGTTACCGATGATAAATATTACTAACAATTCTAATATCAGAATTTATAGAATACGGTTGATCAGAAAAACTACTATGAGATGTTATCTACTATTTACTAAAGAAATTATTACATATTTTAGTTTCAAATTTCGTAATATAATGTGATTTTTTATAATTCCGGTTAGCCTATAAATAATTTTATTTTTTATTAAATTGAAATCAAATGTAAGGTAAAAACTTTGTTAAAATAATTATAATTTACTATGGTTCTAAGCATGTATTGTATTGTAAATTTTAGCTGTAAAATATTTGTTACAAAATTGTATAACTTTCTACGCAAATAGAACTATTTTGCATTTGTTCATGTATAAAAATACCTTGTGGGTGGAACTGCTGACGTCTGTGCAAATGAACAATTAAACTAAAAAGAAAAATTACTGGCGAGAAAATAGACAGCTTTTAAGCATTAAAAACATCTTTTACAAAATGCATTCAATCTTTGTTTGCTCAAGTTTACAAGTTTATATAAGTTCACTCTCATAATGTAAAAAAATATTATTTTATGACCTGGTTTTCAAGAAAAGTGGTGTTTAGCTTTCAGAAACTCTTTGGTATATAATAATGATCATTTTTTTCATTGTAGCGTGATTTAAAAAAACACAGAGTGGAAGAGCTTATAAATTTAGCAACAGTGCATGAAAAAGTTAATTTGCCCTTTTGGTAAAAATGGTATTTACGCCTTTTGATATGAGACGCTGTCGCTTGCGATTTTGTGTGAATAATAATATAAAATTTATTAAGAACAAAAACTAATTTATATATTTATTTTTTTCCAAGGGGAACAAACGGTTACAATTTTGTATTACTAATAAAAAAACATGAAACTCAAATCAAATTATTTTCCACTAAATCTAAAATTGGTTTATTATTTAGCAATAATGTAACTTTCTTCTATTATTGAAATAATACTTTTTACACTATGGCTTGATGATTCAGCACTCGGGTCTGACTCAATCACAAAATGGTGAACTCATTGTAACTAATATCTGAAAATGTTTCTTTTATGGGTCAAACAACTAAATCATCTATAAGTACAAATAAAAATGTCTGTTTGTAATGTCAAAATAACAGATTTTTACTAAATGCATGTGAAAGTATAAGCGGAACTTAAAAAAAAACAGTTTTTTAAATTTTTGTTTGTCTAGCTGTCTGCTTGCTTGTTCCGGGTAATCTCCGAAACGGTTGGACCCATTTTGACGGGACTTTCACTGGTAGAGAGCAGATGTTATAAGGAGTAACTTTTATTTTAGATAAATAATTAGGGTTCTGATTAAACCATAACAGATACATAGACCAAATTAATGTAGTAAATAATAGGGAATATACATGAAATTCTATGAAGGACAAGATATTTTTTTTAAAACCTTTAATTACTATATCATCATAATATCAATAATTTGCAATTTAATTCAATATTTATTGAGAAATTAGTTGATAAAAAGTCAAGTGAGTTGAGTAGTTCATAGTTGTTGGGTGCTTTTACGGTGTAACAACAGAATAGCTTGTAATGGCTTAAAAATGATTTAAATACTGACGTCGAAGTGATCTTCACAACTACATAAAGGTGTTGGTGGAGAAATCATGTTTCTTTTCATAATTTTATACAATTTTTTTCTTTTTTTCGCCTCTCAGAACAAGGAAAAAACACTTTATCGCTTGCATTCTATGTAGTAATTTTGCAAATAGGCACAATACAGTGCTTATAACTTGGTTTTTTGCGTTTTTGGTTTTTTCCAACGGGAAACCTACTAATTACTTTCTTAAAAATCTTTAGAAAATACCCTGATAACTCAATGTACGTAATATCCATTTAAATATTTCTGTTGGAAAACTACACTAATTTGTCAACTTTCTTTATAAATGAACTTTTAACTGTCATTTGCAGTCAATTTTTATTATAGAACTAAACGGCATGATATCGTTTATTAGTATTATTATCAGTAGAGCTATTGTGATAAAAATATATTATATAAAAAGAAGTTTAAATTCTACGAGCACTGTTCAGTTTCAGAACTTTGAAAGATGCCTTGTAAAGGTGTATTCGAATGTCAATATTGAAGCATCCACTTTAACGTCGACGATCTCGGCTGAAGTTCTTGTGAGTATGAAAGCAACCTTTCCGTTTGAATTTCACGTTTCATATTCATATTAACGAGTGTAGTTTTATAAACTAGAGCTTATTTTAGAGTGATTTAATCAAAGAAGTTGGAATAATAGAAGATTGTAGGAATACCATTTCTTTTGTTCAAGTATATTTTAAGCGATAATGGCTCAGTGGTGGTGTGTACGGACACCGCGTCGATCGTCGTCAGTTCAGATTACTGCAATGAGACTGAACTTCAGTGAAGAAAAACACTGTGATGAAACCATATCCTCAAGTTCAGTATTTGTCACCAAGCGCCTATAAGTGTGTTCCGGCAGCTGCACTTGAGAGCCAGTCTTATCTTCCACTAGGCTTAGCGTGCTATCTACCATCTTGGGTCACATCGTCACTTAAGGTCAGGTGAGCTTGTGGTCACAACGCTAAACTTATAACGATATAAAAATATATTCATTTACAATTGGTTCAAAGCGTTACAGAAAATATTTAAAAGTTAACATTTTGTTGAGAATGTATCGACTTTATTGTAAAACTTTCATGCTAAAATATAAAGATGTATCTATTAGTACGTACGTACTCCATCGGTTCCGATCCATAAGACAAAATGAAAAGACAAAGGAGATATCTGTAGAAGTAGTAAATGTATTTAATTAAAACTTTTTCGTGTGCTCTGTCGTTACCCGGCCAAGAGCCTTCGAATACCAACACAATATTTTGACAATGCTTATTGCTTATATTGTGTTTATGCTTTATATTAATTAACTGCCTCATTAGCCTAGTGGTTGTAAGCGCGACTGCTATGATCAAGGTCCTGGGTTCGATTCCCAGGTCGAGCAGAGTGTTGTTGGGGTTTTCTATGAAAATTCTCAGTAGCAACTCGGAGTTTGGCTTTGTGCCCGATTAATGGCAATAGGCTCGCCCCCTATTACATGATACCTAAAAAACATACCCGGCGAACTGTGGGTGTACTTTAGTACACTTCTGCCTAACCTTTCGGGGATATAGAAGTGTATGTAATAGCAGTAATAGAATGATATGTTTTTATAGGGTTATCTAACTTATAAATTACATTATTTCTGTAAATTACAGTGTTTTCCTAGTGATGACATTGGTACTCAGAAGTGATTACTGACCATGGACCTCATAAGACAGCTTAAATTTACTCAAAGGACGATGAAGAGGGCTATGCTTAGAGATTTTGTACGTGATCTAATCAGAAATGAGAAGATTCGCAGAAGAACTAAAGTCACCGACATAGCTCTCAGAATTGCTAGTCTTAAGTAGCAGCGGGCGGAGCACATCACTCGAAGAACTGTTGGCGAATGGCACCGTAGAGTTTTCGAGTGGCGGTCACGTGACGTGGAAGACTTATTGTTGATAGAACCGCGAAAAGGTGGACCGACGATCTAGTGAAGGTTGCGGGCAGCAGAGGACCGGCCGTTGTGACGATCTTTGGAGGAGGCCTATGTTCAGCAATGAACGTTTTGGCTGAATGGATAAATATATGGATGTAAATTACATGCTTATTTTTTCATGTTATCATTATAAGATGTTTTATAAGTGTAGATGCGTTACCCGCGCTCTATTTTGCCAATATTAAAGTCGGGTAACTTCCTGACATTCTCTAGTTACGTAATCATCCAGAGTCGCGGTTGCACGTCATTACAACTCATAATATATATTCATTTCCATCTAACAATAAAAATAACATATAATTTCTTTCATATTCTTTCATTTTTTTTGCGTATTCTATATATGAAAGCATTATTTATAATTTGTATGTATAGTTTAAATACACTGTTTTTTAGTGCGTCGATGTTGGCGTATGATGAGTCTATATATAAAATGTCATTGTTATCACCGATGTTTATCGGATGCTTCATACATTTTAAGCCTATACAATTAATAAAATTGAAGTGTCTGTTTGTAAAGTCAAAATAAAAGCTTATTAGTATATGAAAGTATATACGACACCAGTAAAGAAAAACCCATTTTTAAAATTTTCCTGTCTGTTTCTCTATTTGTTCCAGGTAATTTCCGAAACGGTTGGATCGATTTTGACGGGACTTTTGCTGGCAGATAGCTGATGATATAAGGAGTAACTTAGACTACATTTATTTAGAAGAATAATCAGGGTACAACACAAATAAAAAAAATCTAGTCATTGGGAGTAAATGCGGGCGCTTAAATGACTTATGCTGAGTAAAGTAGATATTAAAAATACCTATAAAAAAGTCAGCGAGAGCATTATGTCTTTTTTTTAAAGAACCCTCACAATAACCTTTTTAATCTTTAAAATAACCGGGAGCGGGGGTAGCACGATTCATGCGTGTGTCTGAACGACGGCATTCTGTAGGCCACGCGGGTGCAGCCACTGGCACTGGCTACTGTATAAATAAAAATAAAATGCTGTTCGTTGGTAAACGCTTGAAGCTTGACCGAATTGTAATTTTTTTTAGGTATAATTCGAATAAGGTCTTCAGGGAAAGAAAAATTTTAAAAGGTGTCTGGAAAATTGGGAAATTATATTTTTTTTGTATTGGATTTTTTATGAACTCAAGAATATAATTCGCGATAAGAACGAAAGATATGCGATTTTTTTTGTCTCGTTCCTTATGATCTTGGAAAAATTAAAGGGAAAATATTCGGGACAAGTGGCACTGTGGTCAAGTTCTCCACTATTGGAAAAGACAAAACAACATCTGCGGGGCCAGCTAGTATAAGATAAAAGCGAAAGAAATATATTTACTCACGATTTTAATATACTGCGAAATTTTTCTATCAATTCATAGAATAGGAAAGTAACGCTAAAATTGCCTCAATGTAACCAAAACTTAAAGTTCAATGTGTTTTTTTATAGGTTAGCGCATGACCATACTCTCTCGTGATGTTAAACGACGATTTGGACAAAGATTTTAACACGATAAGCTAAGAAATATGGCTAACTCTGAAGCACTGTTAACATTAGCTGTTCACTAATAGGTACTTGGTGACAGATTTTTAACTTGAGTGTGGCAACTAAATTAACTAGGAGAGCTTTAAATAAGCCCCTACCGCTATGCCATGGTTTAATCATGATGTTTTCCTTCCCCTTAGGGTATTAAGATATGCTCATTATAACCTATTTAGTATAAGTATGCACTAGGGAGGTAACGTAAACAAACTCCTTAGATACTTGGTCCTTATCTAAAAAACTTATCACGATATCTTTCCCTAATTGTATCATTCAATGGTTTTGATTAAAAGATTTATGTGCATTTAATTGTGCTGAGTTATTAGACGCTGTGCTTATTCCGTTAATAATCGATTGGCATCTAAAACTTTTAAGATACCTATTTAAATCTATAAGTGTAATTCTCTTTATTATATTATTGATATTATGCATTGAAAATGTTTACTGATTTTACAATGACGTTTTATAAATAGATGCGTTATACTCTCACAAAAAGCAATTTAAAAATTTTACAAATTTTGTTATCAGCATGTTGAAACAATAGAGATAGAAAATCACAGCGAAAGGCGGAAGCTCTGTTGTCAAAAAAGGATATAAGTTTCTTCTCGGTCACACCGATATTAAGTCGAAAGTTAACTGAGGGCTATTACTTACCATTCACGATGGCATGTAAAAAGCGTCAATGCCGTATCTACTTATAAAATATTAGATTTTATATAAAAAAGATAACGAAACAAAACCAATTCCGTTACAAAAAACTAAACCAAACTAAGCCATATTCTATATAAATATATAAGTACATAGCTACAATATACCGTCGTTTCTGTGTTAACTTTAGGTAGGTTTAACGTAATATAAAATTTAGACGCAGGTAAAGGTCGAACAAAGACGATACGAGAGTTCATGCAATATTGAATATGAAAGTTGTGAGGGTACTATCTACATAATATATATATGTGTACTTGGTTGCGAACGGACAATGTTTTACTAACGGATAAATGTCTCTTTTCCTTATTTTTTCTCTTATTGTTATAAATCAAGAGCTATTAATAACGCCAGATCTGGAACGATCAACTGGGCGTTGACTATTTCGGAGACCTGTTCTCTAATTAAGTATTTTTCAAGAGTAAAACGATAACAGAAATCACAAAATATCGACTTCAAAATCGCAAATACAGATTGTTTGATACGAGTATATTATAGATACGATACAGTTTTACGGTAACCTTCATCTCGGCACGAACTAAAAACTTCGAAATAAAGATGTCGTACCGTGAAACTGTGGAACCATCTCCTAGCCAATGTGTTCCGTCGTTCTTACGACATCGGATCCTTCTAGCGCAACGTGAAGATATATTAATGCAGGCCAGCATGACAGCGGCGACCGCCGTTAGATTTTGATCTCTTACTAAGAGGTACAGTACCGTCAATATGCCGAGTTACTATAAAAAAGGACAGGTACATAATACAAATTTGCTACTTTGCGACTTTACTACTACTACTTTACTTTTAAAACGATTTCTGCTATCACAAGAACAAAACTTGCGAAATACGTAATTAGAGGCAGATTGAGATCTTCTTTCGACACCTTTCCTATTTTTTAAATGATGCGGTTAGTACAATGGTCCGATGCGATAACGTTGATTATTTTATCTATTACATAAATTTCTTAGATCCTCAAGTTATCTGGTTCCCAACCCGTGGTTCGAAAGAGCTAAAATATGGTTCGCGAAGGATTTAAACTTTCAGACCCTTTATTCATTTTAAATTATTAGTTGTTGTAATCATGCAATTATTGTGAAGTAATTGCTTATGAACTCATAAAATAATCAATTTATTCTGGTAATCGACTAATTATTGTAGTTCCGCCGATACGGCCATACTGACAAGTGGTGCGTGCTCTGCACCAGCCTCGTTGATTCTTGTAGTGATATTCGTTAATCAACTGTGAACATAAAAAGTACTTTCTTTACTTTCTCTACAACTTGCGTTGCTTACGTTACGTAGTTAAACATAAAGACACAAGTGTCTTGTTCTCGGAGGTTTTTCGGAGGTTCTCGGAGGTTCTCGTAGAGTTATTTAAACTTATTGATTGAGGGCTCAGTTGGTGCCGAGTCTTGATGAGCGGATGATTCGTTTTCCGCCGATACGGTCAACTGATCACCAGGTTGTGTAGCACGGCGTAGCTGATCATGGGCGACCTTGCGGGGCCGTCTTCTGCCAATGACTTTCTTTACCAAATATCGGTAATTTTCTAATATTCTGCAGACTTCATATGGTTCGCTAAATTTGAGGTCTAGCGAGGTTTGGTTGCGAGGATTATTCTTAATCAGGACGTAGTCTTCTCTTTGGAAATTATGGATTTTGGCTTTACGTAGGTTGTGAAGCATTGCCTGTCTTGTTCACTGGAATGAAGCATTTTCTGTTGTGCCTCTTGAGTAAGCGTTTCGATATCAACAGTTTGATTGTCAATATCTATCAGGGTGAGAAGCTCGGAGGTACGCAGTGCTTCCGTTGTGTAATAAGTATCAGTGGAGCAAGCCCAGTGACACGATGAGTTGTACAGTTCATTGCCAATTGAAGTTCCTCAAGTACTGTTATGCCACTGCTCTGTTTCGTAGTTTTTGATCATCACCAATGCATTCTTGAGGGTAGAGCAACGATCCTTTCGACTTGGCCATTCGCTCGGCTGACTCCTGGAGCAATAGCGTGAATATTTATCCCGACCTGGACACAGTACTCTTTGAACTCACCAAGAAATTCTCTTCCTCCATCGACTATGATCTGGACCGGTGTGCCAAATAGATGCACAGTACGTTTCAGAGCAGCCAATGTACTATGCGGGTTTTTGTTAGTGGTGAAATACAACAAAACATACTTCAAGAAGGCGTCAATTGTGACTATGACATACTGCTGATCATCTGAAGTGCCCAGTTTCCCTGTTATGTCCATATGAATAACTTGGAAGGCAGCTGTCGGTTTTTGTATCGGATGTAATCGGGCTTGAAATAGCACCAGATCTTCCTTTAGTAGTTTGGCATATCACACAATTATCCACAAATCGTCGAACAGTAGAACTCATTTTGTTGAACCAATAACTTTCTCTAATCTTTTGCAATGTCTTTTCCCAACACGGGTGTTTTAGCGCAGTGTGAAAACAATTGATCAGACTCCATTGAAAAAGGACTTAGGAACAACTGTAGTAAGCTGTGGACCGAAGACGGGGTCATTGAAGTTCTTTTTTAAGATATTGTCCTCCAAGACATAGTCTTCTATCGGGTTATTGTCACTAAGGCTATCTATTATTGGTCGCAGTTCCTCATCCTGTCGCTGTTCAATTTGTAGCCAAGTCAAATCTCTTGTCATGATATTGACTGCAAACTCAGTTGGGTTTCTACTAAAAAATCAGCATGTTGGAGACGTTCACCTTTGCGGTATCACCAGCAATGAATCCTTGGTAGAAGATCCTTTTTGTAATTAGAAGCTTTTAATGCGTTGCAGTCCGTTATCCGGTACTGACCAAAGTGTTTTACAACTTGTACCACTGCCAGTGTTTCCAACTCATAAGAGTGGTAACGACTTTCGGCCTCGGTGGTTCTCATACTCATAAAAGCAACTGCATGTTGACGTCCATTAATCACTTGTACTAATACTGCACCGAATCCAAGACTACTTGCATCCGTGAATAAGAGTATGGGTGCTTCTTCTTGGAACAATTAAGTGCGGGGGCAGACGTCAGGCATTCAATAATTGTGTTACGCGTATAGCCACTCGAACCTCCGCAGGGCACGGGCTAGGGCAGCGTGCGCTCCGCGTCAATGTAAGTTACGGACTTGCGGCACGGGGGCACGGGCGGCCGACTGCTGAGGGGGGCGAGAGGCGCGAGCGCATCGTCGCCCGCTGCACCGCGCCGTGCCTTCAGCTGCCAGTAGGTACTTACCACACAATAATTATATATAAAAAACTCTACAATGTTTGTAGAACTTTAATTTAAAATATGTACGTTTTATGACAGTCAAACCACGCTACACGCGCTTTATCGTATTTGTCTGTCCATAACCATTTCGCACTTTGTTTCGTTAATTCGTACAAAGGTACCATTATTCACGAAAAGTCAGGAATATATTTCCCGAAGTATCCTGCCAGACCATTGAACTGTCTGACCGGCTTTACAGTTTTACGTACTGGAGCTTTGACGAGAGCCTCCACCTTTCGTGGGCTTGGTTACACCTGTCCATCAGAAACTATGTTCCCGAGATATTCAATCGATCATTTGAAGAAGCTGCACTTGTCAATGTTTATAGAGAATCCGGAGTCTTGTAGTGCTATGAGAATTCGTTCCAGGTTTGATATTCCTTCCGAAAATTCTGCACATTTACTCAAAACATCATCCACGTAGACCTGCGCAGCTGTTCCCAGTAATGAAGTGAGAGCTTTGTTGATGCATCGCTGGTAAACCGAGCAAGCATTACTCAAACCAAATGGCATGGTGAGATATTCATATAAACCATCTGGTGTAACGAAGGCGGTCTTCTCTATAGAAGTCTCACTGATAGGAATCTGGTGGAAGCCCGCTGCCATATCGAGGCTTGTGTAGATATGACCCTTAGTCAAGTGGTCAATTTGATCCGAGATTAATGGAAGCGGATAATGGTCACGTAGCGTATTCGAGTTAAGTTCGCGAAAGTCTACGCAAAGTCGGTCGTCGCCATTCTTTTTCTTGATTTTCTAGTCAATAATGACGATGATGATGGAATGATGGGTCTAGAGTATGGAGATTTACTCTGTGGGGTATTAAAATAACATAACTACATAACTACATATAGCTGGGCTGTCGTCACTAGTGTTATAATCATGGTGATTACTAATTTTTTACATTGTAATGACGTCACACAGAGATCCGTACTGTCCGGCGGCTCGATATTGAATGTCACGAGCGAGCGTTTTTTTTTTTGAACTGCCTACACTGTTAGCCTTAGGGGCCTTATCCTAAAACAGAGCCGCTGCGGCTTTTACAGCTTCACCGGACTTGGTGGCGAGCGCTCAGGGCACTCAGCCGCGAAAGTTTGTGACGACCCGCACGAAGGTGCCAGAGTGGCCGAACCTCGGCTCGGGCGGTCGTCGCGAATGCGAAAAGGTCACGATCTAACTAATTCCCTAATCCTACGAGAATTCTAACTAACTAACATATACTCATACGCACGTTCCCCTCCTCCTGGGAGGAAGGAGTGGACCATGCGTATGTGTATTTAATAATCGGAATGGTTTTTCTACACTAACTAGCGCATTAGTCTAACTAGCGCAAAAAAAGAAAAAAAAGGTCCCTTACAGAACCTATGTACCTGTGTGGTGTGCACGTGTGTGTGTTCATACGTGTGTAATGTTGTATGAGGGTAGCTAAGTGTTGCACGTATAGTGTCACTTTGTATCGCGCGGGCGGCTGCCTGACCCAAGGGCTTCACACCGAGGAACGGACCTAGGCTTGGGTTGCCGCTAGAGAGGGTGGACGTGACGGGTGTGCGGGAGCGAAGTTAACCGCCCGTCCTCTGCGGAGAGAACGGTGGTTACGCGGGCGACGAGCGCGCTCTGTGCGGCCGTATTTATAGGGTGCGACGTATGTGCGCGCGTATATAAGTTTTATACTAAGTATTGAAATGTAATCATGCAATTATTGTGAAGTAATTGCTTATGAACTCATTATAAAATAATCAAATCATTCTGGTAATCGACTAATTATTGTAGTTCCGCCGATATATACACTCTTATTAAAATGTTACATTAAGTTATCTATCTTTAACTTAATATTTAAATGTTATGCATGCCTATGATCTCTACGATTATATAACAATAATTTATTAGACATTAAAAATACACATGGCATATATGTACCTATACATAGAAACACACAACTATGCATAGTGTGGTTTTCTATGTTACACAAACGTGGTCTCTAACTGACAAACTAGATATGTACTTGTATTTTATAAGTCAGCGTCTTCTGATTACATTAAATCTTTTTATAAGAATAAGAATATGTAATTTTTGCCTTTATTATATGATATAAAAGATATAAAAAAACAATAAAAATAAAATAAACATTGTAATCGATTTTTAATTATTTATTATCGTATGAAGTAGGTATATAACAAATATGTTGAATGTTGGTATTACACTAACTTGTAGATGTTAGGTATGTATAGACTTTTTAGATATAATCAAAAAAGAGATAAAATATTGATTGAAAAATCTAGCAAGAGGTGAAAATGTAAAACGAATCTTGTTTATTTAAAGAATCGTAAAGAAACATATAATTTTCTATAAAATATTGTTCATTTATTGCGCTTGTCTGTAGAATGTCATTTTAATTGTTACATTAGTCAGATCTCTGTGAAGTGAATGAATAAATTAAAAAAAAAATGTAAATCAGCCACTTGTGTTGTTGCGTATACACATTGTAAACAACATTTCAAAGAGTTTACCGGGACTTTAATAATATTAGTCATCATTAGTGTTGTAGACATGTGTTGTAGACTGGCAGATTTATATTACTGTATGTATTGTATTTTACAAAAAAATTATTAAAATATAAACATGAAAGTACATTTTCATCTAAAAACTTTTTTGTTAATAAATAATTACAATATCAGAGCTACAGAGCTGTAATCGGATTCTAAAAAAAAAAAATACTAACTAGATAAACTTGGAATTAAAACATTATCTACTATACATAAAACATTTCATCCAAATCGTTGGACATGTGAACATATTATGAAGCTGGTTTCTCGAAAACGATTCCAACGATTTAAATGAAATTAAGGCCAGCCCCGGCTTCGCACGGGTATTAAAAAAAATACAAATTATAATACACACGATTATACACTTCTATATGCGTTACTAAAAAAACAAATTTATAAAGAAAGCTTGAATATTATTATTTTAATGAACTTTTATTTTTATTACTTTTTTGTTATAATTTTTTATATTTATTTTTGTTATTTTTTAATAAGTGTTTAATTATTTTTTACTAATTTTTGTAAAAAGATCATATATACAAAACCAAAGGCATTCAATTTATCGAGTCAGAGCTTTCCTGTAAACGATATTTGACTTTGTTTTATTTTGCTGCTTTTTAATGTCAATTCATGTGGTGACAGTCCAGAAAGGTTTAGACTTTTAGACAATTATTTAAAAATTTCTGTGTATACTGAACTGCGTCTTCGATATTAGTTACAGTGTCGATCGATTTGTGATTTTCCCCGGCATAAAGTCCCCGGCACTTTCTGAATAATCAAATCAAATATCATTCCAAGGTGTCGTGGCAAGCTACTTGATAGGTCTCTTTGAGAACTCCCTCAACGATTTTTAAGTACTCGAATGAGATTGGACCGCGAATGTGATGTAGCAACATCCTAAGATAAAAACACTCTGATTGAGAAGGATGTGCACCGTAGACTCTTCCTAAAGCGGCATCCACACCAGCCGTCCACACCACGCCTCCTTCTTGTGAATTTATTATTGGCCCATGTGTAGTATTGCGGGACTTCGTGGTATAGAAGTGTCTTTGCGAATTCATCTTCATTACAGAGCTCAAATAAAGCCAGCAAAGTAGTTTTATATGGGTTTTGGACCACTTGTTCAGCCGTTTTTGCGGTAAAATAAACCCTTTGGCCATTTTCTAAGTGGACAGCTAACGCAAGACTGTAGGATGCCGCTCGTGGATCGGTAATTAAAATATCCGCCAGACAACTTCGGATGTACTTATGTACCAGCCATTCCCGTAGTTTCGATTTGGGTTTATGACGCTAAAAGTAGCTTGTTCAGATCCGTTGTATATTTGCAAATGTATTTGATGGCTTGAACTGAGTGGCAGTACTCCACATTTATGTGAGCGTTAAACGTCTTACACAATAGTGGAGAGAATAAGGGGAAATCCATCTATTATCTATACTGAACATACTTCCTCTGATATTTAGCGTAGCGCACTGTTCTCTATTTTCGGCGTCACGACTACGATAAACTGGATATCCGTTCTCTCCGGTTTGGGTATCGTTGACGAAACGTCGAGGGTACTTTTTTGTACTGATACCATTTTTCATACATGGTGCTGTTAAATTATGCTCTCCGCATGGTCCGTGCACCATATTTTTTGTTACGATATCGTACAGTATCGGATCGTTTTGTCAATTAATTTAAAAAAATAAAAGAACACTTATTGTGGCATAACTATAATAGTTAAATATATAAACTATCGCGACACTTTTTGTAAATAATGATGTGTTCTGCAAAGTCGTAGTACATTATTTTATTCAATTGTTAATAGTTTTCGCCGCGCTAGCGGTGTTAAAGAATATTTTAGGATTTTTTTACACCTTGGGTTACCTTATTGGAGTTTTAGTAAGGATTCCTAATTTAAAAAAAAATGTAATATAGCCTACGTCACTCTAGGATAGTGTAGCTTCCCAACAGTGAATTAATTTTTTTAATCGGTTCAGTAGTTTCGGAGCTCATATGCAAGCAAACGAACAATCAAATCTTTCCTCTTTATAATATTATATATAAATATTATTATATGTCAGAATTTTTTCTAAATTTATTGCTCATTACTGGATAAGTGATAAGTAACGACTGTCAAACTAAATAATGAGCACATTGTTAACATATCGGTTTAAAGATCAAATAAATCTACGGGCCTGATCATCAGAAACAATTTCATGAAATGCTTTCAACATAATATATTAATTTATGATAGGATTCCTGACTGTAAAGAATTTTTAAATGGTCAAATACATATTTATACACATATCATTTAATTTCGGGCTTTACCGTACATCATATCTATTTATTTTACATTATTAATTTTAACTTACCTTTAGATAATTTTCGTGTCCGCTTATTCAAATATTGATTAAAACTGTGTAGTATGCACGTATATACAACTTGAAACCGGATATTAATGCTTTAATGACTAAGCTGTCACACCAATAACCGTTCTCGCTCCGTTGAGAAACTTAATATGTGGTCATCGTGAAAAATTGTAAAGCAAAACATGCGTTAAACGTTTGTATGAAATACAAAAATACGTATTACGTTCTTAATTGTTGTTTATGTCAAAATCATTAAAATTATCAAAGGTAAAAAATCAATAAACAAGCAAAATTATACAAAAACCCGACTGCAATAAAAGCACGCCTTCTTTCTCTTTTTGCTTTTTATTTCATTCCCGGCCGTCGTATTTAAATATGATATAGCCTATGTCACTTTTAAACACACAATTAATTAAGACAACAAACAATTAAGACGAATTTAATGGCACCCTGTAAGCTAAATTCCAGCAAGCCGTTTAGGCTATGGGTGTAACAAAGAAATAGACGTAGGTACATAAATACTCCTGAAAAACATAGCACTCCTTTTTTGCAGTCGGGTAAAAAGGTGTTTAGTTTAAAAATGTTGCTAATCTCACCTAGTAAACATTTCATATTATAGCGTTTTATTTTAATTCTATAAGTCTTTTTATTTTAAGGTTTTTCACCAAACACCAATTTTGAAATAAATTTTTGATATTGCATTTTTGACTTATTTTTAAAAAAAGCTAAAAAATAGGATAACTCAAAAATGGTTCACTTTTGCATAATGTAAAATAGGGTTAAAATTATCGTAAATAGTCACCCCTATCACCTCCTAACGGGAATTTGTCAAATTACCAATAACCAGGGTTATTACTAATAAAAGGTTTTAGGCTGTGTTTTGTAACGTTATGTACTTAACAAAACTTAAGGAAAAACAAGAAATGATATAAATTCAACTCGAAAAAAAATCACTACGCTACCACCATAACCGTTTAACGGAAAATAGAAACAGAACACAAATAGGTAACAAAAAAGTTTTATTGTAGAATATACTAGACATCTGTGTAAACTAGAAAGATCTAAAACCACTATAACTAACTTTAATATTTAAACCACGAAAAAAAATTTAAATTAATGTTACAGAAGAAATCAAAAATATTTCTGTTATGTTTGAAATATATGTGAAACAACAACAAATCAGTTTTATGCTTAAAATTGCGACCCGGATCATTGATAACATTATATGCATAGCTTTTAGGAAGGCTTTCAAAATTGTATGTATCTTTGAAGTACTCTGTAGGTTTTGATAATCGGTCAATTTCTATTATTAAGGGCTGTATCTTTTTATAGTGTTAACCTACACAACCTTGAGTTTTTTATAGTAATTTGAAGTCGTAGATCCTTAGTATTCGGTATGAATTTCAACGATATAACTCAAGTCATTATCGAGAGAAAAAAACTGAATACAATTTTGTTACATTATAATTTCACATGGTATTAAACATTCCTAATTTTTTTCTTAAAATACCTCTCTTAGTACCAAATGTCAAGACTAGGTTCTGATTAAATCAATATTTTTAGGTCCTTACATATGAAATTAGCGTTTTGTCGTACTGACCACTTTGATCTGAAATATCTCCTCTTTGATTAAGAATTCTAAATTCAAATTTATAAATTCATTTAGCTGGTACATTTGAGTTCTGAAAACATTCATTCATTTGGTTTTTATTCATTATTTTTTCTTTGGCGTCGCTTAATACTGCACAATGGAAAACATGAAATATCGGTATATTTACGAGTACGAGTTCTACTGTGGCACCAGTGCTGCAGAAACAGCTCGAAGGATTAATTATGTGTACGACGCTGGTGTCGCAAAAGAAAGCACGGTACGTTTTGGTTTCAACGTTTTCGTTCTGGAAATTTCGACTTTCAGAACCAACCCCGTGAACGGCCGGAGACCAAAGTGAAAAATAAAGAATTAAAGGTTATTGTGGAAGCGGATCCATCACAAAGCACTTCAGAGATAGCTGCAGGCTTCGGGTTGAATCAAATCGGAGAAGTAAAAAAACTTGAACGATGCGTACCTCATGAATTGAGTGAATCAAACTTGCAAACACGCCTCGACTGCTGTGTTGCTTTGCTCAAGCGACACAATAATGAAAGGATTTTAAATCGAATCATTACTTGTGATGAAAAATGGATACTGTACGATAATCGGAAGCGCTCGTCGCAATGGCTGAACTCTGGAGACCCAGCCAAATCCTGCCCTAAACGAAAATTGACTCCTATTGTCAGCAACTGCAAACCATGAAGGAAGAACTAGCTGCTAAGCAACGAGATTGGACAATCGCGGTAGGCCACTGCTGCTTCACGACAACGCAAGACCACACACTGCACAACAAACAACCACTAAGTTAGATGAGCTACAATTGAAATGTCTGCGACATTCACCGTATTCCCCGGACCTTGCTCCAACAGATTACCATTTTTTCTGGAATTTTGACAACCTTTTACAAGGGAAAAAAATTCAACTCCGATGCGGCAGTCCAAACCGCCTTCAAAGAGTTTATTGATTCTCGCCCCCATGGTTTTTTTAGTAAAGGGATCGATGAACTACCTATGAGATGGCAAAAGTGCATATATATTAATGGTGCATACTTTGATTAATTAAATATATTTTACAAAAACAATTGACTTTATATTCCTCCCGTACAAAACGCCAATTTCATATGTAAGGACCTAATATAATTCATTCCGTTCCCACACTAAAACAATTATGATTTCGTAAAATGTACATACATACATTTCAATGAACAGCGGAAAATTCCTTAAAATTTAGTTTGCCTTTGTGTAACTTTTTGAATGAAATAACAACAAGAGAAACAAAATTAGAAACTTTGAAATTTTGTTAGAATTAACGACGAAGTGTTCAGTTGGTTACCTGTAAATAATTTAGAATTGAATTGTGTTTAAATCAAAGTTTCGGATGACGACAATATTGTATATTACAGACTAGAAAAATCAACAGACTTCCAAGTTAGAGCTAAGATAAATTTTATATACATACTTTTAAAGAGATATCAAATTCAGTCTCGATCGAATCAATATTCAAGTGTCGAAAATAGATTTTAAGTATTTGCAAACCACCAGTATACAGTTAGATTTCGATGCGGTTTTCTAACTATAAAAAAAGAGCTTCGCCTTCTACATGTTTAATGAAAATAACGACCTAATAAATTGTTTAATTTTATAGTAGAATGAAATCAATAATACAAAAAGTGGTGGTCGATTGATTTAGACCAGCAGAATATTCGATTCGATGTCCACAGCTTAGTGCCCCGAAAATAAAAAAAGTCAACTAGAAATTTTCGGAAATCGCGTAGGTACTTTGACTAATTTTTTTTTTTTTTATTTAAACACTTTCGGATAAAAGTGAAGGAAAACATCGTGAGGAACTGTAAACTTGAGAAATATTCTTGTAGTAAATATACTTTATTACTCGGAGTTTGAAATCGCCAGTACATCGAGGGTCTGGCGTGGTGATTAAGCCACGGGCTTTCCATGGGAAAGAAGCCTCCCACCTAGCAATGGGACAAATACAATCTGGTATTATTATATAATATAGATACTTAAAGATTATTTATACTTTTTATTATGTTATAGGCAGACGTTTGAATACCTGGAACACACCAGGATATGATTGATGACGTAACACTTAAGGGAATGACTTTCAAACGTAGCTTTCGTAATAATAAACCGCTAGGTATTATATGCTTTTGCTGGGTGCTAGGACATAACAATTATCTGACTGGATCACAACTAGCATAGACTGCAATGTTAAATTATGATGGTTTTGCAAACCAAAGTATTAGTAAAATTACAAAACATTGTATGCTAATTTAAAATTATAATACTTTATGAGTAATTTTCGTAGATATGTGTGAAACCTACAAAAAAGTGTTGTATTTACGAAACCGTTAGTCAGTTTTTGATGAAAATTTTGGCTAAATACTTTGCAGTGTACGTGTCGCGTTCTGCGGGCACCTATACCCAGGTGCCTGTACCCGATTACATCCCGACCATTATGCGCATGGGGATAAATCCTCCACAGTGACTCTCGTTTGGTTTTTCGTGTTTTGGAATCAGCCAGTGTATATCCGAATAAGTCCGAATAGGTGTGTTCCAGCAGCTGCACTCTAGAGCCAGTCTTCCGCTAGGCTCAGCGTGCTACCATATTGGGCCACATAGTCACTTAAGATCAGGTGAGATTGTGGCGAAAACGCTAAACCTATAAACATGTCAACAACGTAACTCAATTGTATATGTACCTACATTATATTATAATGAACTATTATCTGAACGTTAGACTTAATACTATACATATTATATTACAAATAGCAACGCGTTCAATAAAACCGCAGGACATGGCAAGCTAAGACAAACACCAGAGGTTAGATACGATAGGATGCATTTAAAAAAAGGTTGTAAATAAATTTATTAGTGAAAAAAATAAACGCGTTGAATAAAACCTCAGGCCATGGCAAGCTAAGACAAACCCCAGAGGTTTGATACGATAGGATGCATTTAACAAAAGGTCGTAAATAAATTTATTAGTGAAAAAAATAAACGCGTTGAATAAAACCTCAGGCCATGGCAAGCTAAGACAAACCCCAGAGGTTTGATACGATAGGATGCATTTAAAAAAAGGTTGTAAATAAATTTATTAGTGAAAAAAATAAACGCGTTGAATAAAACCTCAGGCCATGGCAAGCTAAGACAAACCCCAGAGGTTTGATACATCATCATCATCATCATTTCAGCCGCAGGACGTCCACTGCTGAACATAGGCCTCCCCCATAGATCTCCAGAGCAACCGATCTTGTGCGGCCTGCACCCAACGGCTCCCAGCGACCTTTATTATGTCGTCTTTCCATCTAGTGGGGGGCCGTCCTACGCTGCGCTTTCCGGTGCGTGGTCTCCACTCGAGAACCTTTCTGCCCCAACGGCCGTCAGTTCTCCGAACTATGTGCCCCGCCCACTGCCACTTCAACTTGCTAATCCTTTTGGCTATGTCGGTTACCTTAGTTTGTCTACGGATCTCCTCATTTCTGATTCGATCTCGTAGAGAAACACCAAGCATAGCCCTCTCCATAGCTCGCTGAGCGACCTTGAGCTTTCTTATGAGACCGTATGTCATCACTGGCAACACACACTGGTCAAAGACTTTCGTCTTGAGGTACTGAGGTATTTTGGACGAGAAGACGTCGCGCAGTTTCCCGAACGCTGCCCAGCCGAGTTGGATTCGTCGACTGACCTCTTTTTCAAAGTTGGACCTACCTAACTGGACTGTTTGTCCCAGGTAGACATATTCTTCAACAACTTCTAGAGAAGAGTTCCCTAATGATACTGGGGTGGGCACCACATGGATATTCGACATGATTTTCGTCTTGTCCATGTTCATTTTAAGGCCCACCTGTTGAGAAACTTTGTCGAGGCCATTGAGCATTGTGCCAAGATCTTCCAGCGATTCTGCCATGCCTACGATGTCGTCAGCAAATCGAAGGTGAGTGATGTACTCGCCATTGACATTGATGCCGAGTCCTTGCCATTCCAAGAGCTTGAAGGCGTCCTCTAGAGCGGCGGTAAACAGTTTTGGAGATATTACGTCTCCCTGTCTAACGCTTCTTCTCAAAGGAATTGCCTTCGTGCACTGCTCCTGTACTCGGACCGACATGGTGGCGTTGTTGTACAAGCACTTCAACACTTCGATATATCGATAGTCAATACGGCACCGCTGGAGAGACTGCAACACTGCCCAGGTTTCGACCGAATCAAAGGATTTTTCGTAGTCCACGAACGCTAAGCATAAAGGCAGATTATACTCCTCAGTCTTTTGTATAATCTGCCGCAGCGTATAGATGTGGTCTACGGTGCTAAAGCCTTTTCGGAAACCGGCTTGTTCGGGAGGCTGGAAGTCATCAAACTTGTGCTCGAGACGATTCGTGATGACCCTCGAAAACAGCTTATAAACATGGCTCAGCAACGAGATGGGCCGATAGTTCTCCAATAAGGTTTTATCACCTTTCTTGAAGAACAAGACCACCAGGCTGCCGCCCCACGTTTCCGGTACGATACGATAGGATGCATTTAACAAAAGGTTGTAAATACATTTATTAGTGAAATAAATAAATAATAATGAATGATACTTATGAGAATTAGTTTTACTGACTTTAATTATTTTGTAATTGTTTAAATTTAAAATAATGTTTATTTATATAAACAACGTTAAATTATTTATTTACCGACTTAAAAAAGGAGGAGGTGCTCAATTCTATTGTATATATTTTTTATAACTTCTTTGTTTATTAACCGGTTCAGTTGATTTTATTAGAAAGGGTCAATGGTAGAAAGCCTCAATGGTGGTCTCTCATTGGCGTTGGATCTTCGACTTCGAAGATACACCAGGGAACTCTTCAACATCATTGAAGTTTGTTTTCTGTTTTGTTATAAATTATCTTGTAAGTATATAATAAAAAAAGTCTGTAAAATGAATTCACATTATTTATTATCATTGATGGTTAAATTCAAAATGTCGCAAATCCGTGACATGAAGCGCGCGCACCCTTTTAATTTAAACGCGCCAAAAGAGTTATAACATCAGAAATGTATTATAATTTTCTTTAAAACAAATTTACAAAGCAACAAAAGCTAATATAAACGTCATAAAAAAGGAATATTGTGTTTGGATTTCATCGGTATTTTATTAAACGACCATTGTATTCGCGTCTCGCACAGTTGGTATGTTTACAAAATAAACTTCGCGCCGATATGTGATCGCTGTAGGAAACAATATCGATAAGCCATTTTTCGATTTCCTACGAACCTTTGTTATGATATTAATACTGGTTTTGAAGCATGTAACTATGTATATTATACGAGGTGTTAACTTCACCATGATTACGTTTTACAGTACAATCGAAGTTTATTTATAAATGAAATATAAGTCGGCTTGTAATTTTTATCCGGTCTAAATTACTGCCAAAATTTTTCGCATTTCGCGTTTAATGTTCATCTTAAAAACTATGTAAAATACAAAAAGCGCTTTTAGTATGAAAATTAACCTGTTTGTTTACTTCAGGATTTACTAACTGTTGTTTAAAATTTATAATATGTAAATAAACTTTTAACAAGGTTTAGGATATTACTGTGGTTCTACGTGTTTCACACATAAAATAATATTCCCAATTGAGTTATCATATAAATAGTAAAATGTTGATAATGGATATTTTGGCAATTTGGTTATTCTTAAGGATACTTTCAGATTCTTAAATAAAAGAATTATCTCTGCGTTTATAGCAATTGTATTTCATTTGTTTACAGCAAAGTTCAAATCATTTTTTTACAGTTTAAAAGGGAATTATTGTATATACACATTTTCGTAAGGGTTTGGATGAGCTAGCTAGATATGAGTATTGAATATCAAATTGGCTTTGACGCGTCAGCTGGGGCGTATTTTATGACTGATTTATTAATTTAGCCCCTTAATTACGTTTTCCATTAATACATATTCATATTGTGTTTGGTACATTATGGCTGGTATATATATCAATTTGCCATAATGAAGCCGATATTTTGCGTTTTTACTATCGCTTTCCTTTGCAAAACACTTTATTAGGAGGCCCATGATAAATTGATACGTAATCATACTTTCTCATTTTATAACAATTTCAGAATAGCTCACAGATAACCTAAACAGATACACAAACCACAGAATTTGAACGTACGGTTAAATATCTTAAGTTCATTTAGAAATCCAATCCAGGATCTTTTACACTAAAGCCTCTACATGCTGTGCTAAAATTTCTAATAATTAATAATTTTATCTTACACCCGCTACTCCGTACGCCTTGAGCGCTGAAGACACTCATCCGCGTAACCTATGTCAAACAGGGAGAATGTAGCTTTTATCAGTAAAATAAATTAGAATTGGATCAGTGATTCCAGAAATTACATCTATTAATATACAAAATATACATTTTTATAAATTACTTCTTTATAGTATAAATCATCCTATGACAAAAGTTATGTTAATAGAAAAACTTCGATTGAACTTTAGAATCGCTACCGCTGAATTTGATGCTGTGCAGGAGTGGGACAGAGAGGGGAGGGTTAGAGGTAATTCATCTGTGAAGGACTATGCGTGGAAACAAATAGTTTATGAGAAATTTTTTTTTTCAATTTTGAGATTTTGTTTATATAGGATGTATATGAATTTTAAATGAATAATTATTTGTTCCGGCACTTACCGGCTGCTGCTGCGGCCCGCTCGCTACGCTTGCTCGGATCGTGCATCAAACCTAACCTAAACAACGGAAAAAAAACGGCACAGAATGCTAAAGCAGGTCATATTAAACGTAAATATCAAAATAATCGTTTAAAAATTAACAAAACAAGTATAGAAAAATTACAATCTTTGAATATTTTTACTTGTACTCAAATAAAAACATGGACGTATAAAAAAAAGGTTCAAAGATAAACTTTATAACAACTGCTTAGAAGTGACATTTGTATTGTCAAATTTTACAAAAATGCGATTTTAAAAATTAAATTTTTCCAAAAGTATTTATTTCCGCAGTGAGAAAATTTATATTTAGCCTAAAACTGTAAAAAAAAATTTGGATTCTGAACTCGACGGTAGCAATTCTATAGCTGAGCCAACACTTCTTTTAATTCAATGGCAACGTGTGTTTATAGTTTCTACACGATTACCTATATGCTAATGTCACGTGGATAAAAAAAAATCTAATCTTTAGAGTTCACGCAACGTTTTACCAAGATGGTGGTTCTTTTGTTATAACTGTCAAGAGAGTTTTTGTGGCAACTTAAATTAATGCTTCTAGTTATTATTTTATAATTCTCTTCACTTGAACACAATGCCCAATTTACATCACGCAAAATGCCACCAATATTACATAATATAGGGTGAAATAACGTAAGTTTATGAATTAAAATAAAAACCAAAAACATTATATAAATCACTATTTCGCCAAAAACTCAATAGAATGATTTGAGCAATTCTAAAGCCGGACTTCCGAATACAATCAATGAATCTAACGGTCTGAGCATATCAGCATCTGGTTATATTCAGTTTAATCTAGAATCCATCATGTGAATCTTACGTGCCAATCACACCGGTAATCGTTCGAACCCTTGACATTGAAGCAAAGATTTCTCAGTTCCAACCGGTCGGGTCTCCTTCCAATACAAACGTTTCCTGGACGTACGCTTGCTGTATTATTTAGATAAATGCATGTATTGTGCGGTCATTATTCTGTGCGGTGCGGCGGCCGGCCGTACCATTGTTCACTCAATAGTCCGCAATAGCTTTTGATGAACATTGCTAGTTTGTTGATTATATTAATGGAGGTGTATGAGGCTATTCTTGGATTACTTTACATCTATTTGTGATTTATTTTTCATTGAGCTACAAGTCATTGTTGTTTACATTCAATTCATTATTTTTTATATAAATTAATTGTCGTTTTTGCAAATAATTCTATTGTTCATTAGTGATTATTATATGTTAAGTTATATAAACGCAATAAACGACAGTTTTGTAATGGTCCTTAGTAATTTTTTTTCTCTGCTCCCATATAACTTAAAGATTCTAATGAAACAGCATTTTTCTTGTGAACTCTATATTTTCAGCAAAGAAATATATTTGCATTCTAAACTTAAATCCATCTTGGCTGGGAACCTTTCACTAACCCCCCTCTTTTTTTGCGAAATTTAGCCCATTTTCGAAATGCGCTCAGGTCTACAGTTTTTAAAGTAGATGGCTGAACGACAGCTCAAATTCTGTTGATATGTACCGTAATCAACATCGGTCGCTTTTTTTTTTTTTAATATACAAACAAAGCCGATTAGTAAAAAAAATCGCAGTCTTTAACTTTTTTCTTTGAACTTTAAATAAAATTCTCATGCAATATATGTACTTCATTCTCTCTTCAAACAATCTGTAAATTTCAACTTTGAAATCGAACCAGTATAAGAGTTACATTTTTAATTAATTCGAAAATCTACCCACGATATGATTCATTAGTCATCATCATCATCATATGAGCCGAAAGACGTCCACTGCTGGACATAGGCATTCCCCAAAGATCGCCGCAATGACCAGTTCTGTTCTGTATGAAATGTTTGGGATAGGAAAATTTCCAAGTTTATAAAAATTCGTGATCGTAATTAATACAAATATAATCATGCAAAATAAGTGCTTCTAGGTTTATTTCTATCATAATAATATAGATATGCGTAAAATACAATTAGTGTTTACACTTCATATGCAGGTCAGTTAAACTGTTGGATATCCTTAAAGCGTTGGTATACTTTCTGTCGTTTAGTAAAACTTTATTTAAATAATACTATGTGTTCTAATAAAACCTATTATTTTCCATAAAATGTTAGTGTGTGTGTGTAGTGTATAGAATACTCATATTTTTTTTTTCTGTTTATGTAATTTATACGTAAGAGGTTTTTGTCCATTACGGAACTCTCGTTTTACCTTTCACTAAGTATAGCTAGGAGCGACGGCTGGAAGCGATTGAATGCGCAAAATCCAAAGATTTTTTTTCAAGCTGACTATGTTCTTAGCCTTAATGGCCCTGGAGCTAATTTTAAAGCTTCAAAGGGTTTGAAGCGTCACCGGGCTTGAATCCGAAGATCAGATAGAGTGGCACGCTCTAGACTTACGTGTTGTAGGATATGAAATGCTTTATAGTTATAAACAGTGATAAACCATATAAATTGTGTTCTTTCAAATTCATTTTTGAAAATAATTTTATTGACTTATATTTATTTAATTTGTACTCATTCATAGTGTGGAGGTTATTAACCAATTGCTATAGAATTATACTTAGTTCAATATCGGGGTATGGACTATGGAGTCGTAATCAGTCGTCTGTTGATTATCGAGTCGGCCATTAATGTGAACACTGAACTGTGAGCTGTGACGTCAGAACTTGGCGGCTGGCGGCGTTAGTCAAGCGGAAACGTCATTTCTGAGTCTCAGATGACACCGTTAGATAAACTATTTCTTCTAACACCATACTATGAGTGCCCTACTGATTCCGTTTCCTTTAATTGTCCTATTATTTTTACCTTCTTAAATAGCTTTTGCTACGTATTACTACATGTAGCCTTGAAATAATTTCACAGAACATCAAGATCAATAATAATTAATCATTTTAATATACTTATAACGTATTAGTTAACTGTTGTAGTATTTAAAGTTTATTAATATTGTGAATGCCTTTTATAATCGCTTGTTATGATTTATAGCATTTTTATTATAAATAATTTTATACCTTGTTCAAGGCTTATATTTCATGATTTTAATGAGGCTTAAAATCTTTATTCGATGGTGAACATATTTTATAGAATGTAAAGCCTTAAAAACGGTTAAGAACGCTTGTGTTTGAATATTGAACTGTACGATTGAAATTGACAATCGAATTAATATTATAATGATGTAATTGTCTCGCTCAAATAACAGGAATAATTTCAAATGATTATATTTTCTTGTCGAGAGATCGGAGGTTTTGTATTTATTTACAAGGAATTATTTGCCATTTCAACTGAATGCCTTTTGCGCTTGCCAGAAAGCCTGGTGAAGATGTTAAAGCTTTTCAGGCCAAAAGGGTGAGTGTCAAATTTACTGATTTTCACCTGATAGTAAAGTGTAATCTGAAAACCGAAGCCCAAAAGGTCCGTGTAAAAGTTTTCAGGTTATTTTGGCTGTTACAAATATTACCTATTCTGGAATAGCGCAATAATTCTAATAAAAGTTTTTACTGTAATTTCGAATTTCAATATCTTATGTTTGTTATAATTTTATCATAAAAGAGATTTTTGAGTATTCTGTAGCATTATAAGTTTAGGAACCGTTACTCTAAGGATGACTATTCTATGGATTCTACTTAACAGGATATTTAGATAACTGGATATATTCACGATTTGATATAAATACTTTTTACTTCAACCATTTAGCAAAACAGAAAGAAACAAAATTAATAATGCAGAATGAATAACATATAGCTGTTGCAGGAAAAATAACACAATGCATTACTTATATATATATATATGTTTTAATGATATATAACTACATAGGTCGTTATAGTTGATATAGATATTTCAATGAAGAGTTTAATTGGTAGGTAAGATCTAATAGTATATGCTATTAACGCTTGACCTCCAAGCGTACGCAATGGAACACTGAAATGCCCGGCATGCGTTTACAAACACAAGATATTTTCGGTTGTATAATTGCTGAACTTTTCTTTTTGCTTTAAATTCGGAGAAGGTTACGGCTTTAATGGGAGTCTTATATTTTTTTGCGCGTCAGACAAATTTGTTTCTTGTAAATCGCATCGGTCATGTATGTTATAATATTCTTTCTTTATGAGAGTGATTTTTTACAATGCGTGCGCGCGCACACTGTAACAAAATGTGTATACTATGAAATACTTACTAAATCTCTTGTTTTATTATGGTGAAGATGGTCACACACGATATGCGTCACATTTATTAACTTCTAAGGTGATTACTTGATTAGTTGATTACTAAAAACTACTTCAACTACCTATTAGTATTATAAACTTTTACTTTTGATAATAAACTGTACCTGTATACTTATATAATGCACACTGACAGATTTACTAGTAACGTGAATTACATAAATCTAATATTAGAAATTATACGAATGCAAACATTATGTAGCGACGCGAAAACGATCACTAGGAGACTGTGATGGAGTCTGCGGTGCCTTCCGGCCGTTCCAGCCCCTTATTAACGTATTTTGCATCTCTCATCATAGCGATAGAAGAAATCGCCAAATATATTTGCTTCAAAAATGGCAAAGTATTATCTACCAGATATCTATATAAATAAAATAACTCTCTTTTTCGCTTCGTCGATAGAGGTTTGCCGTTGTGCGCGCATCACGCAAAAACTACTAAATAGATTTTGATAAAAGTTTTTTGTTTTAATCCTTAGATATTTGCTCCTGATCTAAAAAAATATAATGGTATCTTCATTCAATAAAAAATACAATATACGCACTACGCGTTGTGTGATGTGTTTTCCGTATTGTTATGTTGCGAAGTTGCGTTTATCAGCTAGTAAAGTAATAAACATAATCTGAGCTTGTTAATTTGAAGCAGATATTTTGCGATTTCTGCTATCGCTCATCATCATCATCATCATTTCAGCCGCAGGACGTCCACTGCTGAACATAGGACTCCCCCATAGATCTCCAGAGCGACCGATCTTGTGCAGCCTGCACCCAACGGCTCCCAGCGACCTTTATTATGTCGTCTTTCCATCTAGTGGGGGGCCGTCCTACGGCTATCGCTTAATTCTTGCGAAATACGTAATTAGGCGACTGGCCTTTTCATGTTGTAAGTCCAATGATTCATCTACAAGCTGCAAGCGTTTTGATATATTTTATACTAACTTTGCCCCACGGTTTCATCCGTTGTAGTTTTATGCGACAAACACCGTGCCGCTGGGCGCTAACGTTCCCGTGTAGCCTGTCATAATTGTTCCCACTTCCACGAAATACAAATTATTTTAATTTTTAATTATCTCCTAAACTATGTGTCTAAATAACATGAAATAAAGGGCAAAATTTTACTTCATAAAATTGTCTTTATGATAAAGTAACTTTTGTTCGTAAGGATTAATATGCTATGCCTTAAAATAATGCTCATAAATCAATTTTAAATAATCAACAAAAAACATAAAATACCTTACTGTGGCTTACATGTAACAGATAGGCATATGATATCTCAGACTTTCTTTTAGATATATTAAGAGTCTAATTTGTGTAGAGTATTGTATTTGCATATCATTAGCAATTACGCCAGCGGACGCGGGTAAAGTAGTACAAAAATATTTTTTTGAATACGACTGGTAGTTTCAGAGATTAGCGTGTTTAAATAAACAAAAAACTATACCGCTTTATTATATTATCATTAGGGTGCTTTTTTTTACGACTATTTTTTTTTCACTCCCATCTCGAAATTTTGTGGGAAGTACATAAAAAAAAATTCCCTGAAAATTTGAGCCCTTAATATTAATATAATGTGCTCACCCAAGGCATGCAAAGATTTCCCGCTTAAAATACACACAACTTAAATTTTTTTTTCTTTAAAATTATACAGTTCAGATGCATTTTATTTAATGTCTAGGACATTAGTAGGTTTTCTTTAGAATTAAATGCTCTACAAAAGTGCTCCTTACGGTGAAGTCGTAACTCACACCGGCGAGGTCATACATACGGGTCACCCAACCCCAATTTTTCCATGAAATTCTTGTTTTTTTGCCCCTATCTCCTAAATGACAAGAGCTAAAAAATATATATATATTAAACAGACTTGTAGGGGAAATTTAATTTTCTACAAAAATGTACCAGAGAACCAAATTGCTAACATAGATATTTATTGAGATATTGGGCTTTTATGTTGAGGAAGTATGGAATTTTCATGAATTATTGAGTTAAATTATCGGAATTATCAATTTTTTATTTTGAATTTTAAATTTTTTTGCGTCGAAATGAATGGTTTTTAGAAAAATATTAATAATATAATATAATTAGTATAATATATTAATAATTAGTACAATTTTCATCTTAAAAAAATAACAATTTATAGAATGGTGGTTTTAATAAATTACAAAAATGTAAGTAATAACAAAAGATTGAATCACAGTAAATGTATTTTCTAAAAACACAAATAAAGCAGTTTAAGAAATTTTTTTCTCCGAGTAAGTTGATTTTGTACACATTGGATACTGCGAACGATGATTTTGTACTGTTTGAAAAATTTTCTGCCTTTCATCTTCATTATGGGTTAAAACTTCATTAAATTTCTGAGTAAGAGTGACGACTCCTCGTTCAGCAATATCATTCACAACAGCGTTTGACTGAACTTTTCAACATTTTTTGTTGTGTTTTCGATTTTTTTTCTCTATTACGATGTTTTTTAACTGATAAATATTCAGTGTAAAATTTTTCCAACATCTGAATACAATAAAAAAACAAGAATTTCATGGAAAAATTGGGTTTGAGTGACCCGTATGACCTCGCCGGTGTGAGTTACGACTTCACCGCAATGAGCACTTTTGTAGAGCATTTAATTCTAAAGAAAACCTACTAATGTCCTAGACTATACCATAAAATTCCTCTGAACTGTAGAATTTTAAAGAACAAAAATTTAAGTTTGCGTGTATTTTAAGTGGGAAATCTTTGCATGCCTTGGGTGAGCACTTAATATTAATATTAAGGGCTCAAATTTTGAGGGAATTTTTTTTTAGGTATTTCCCAGATAATTTCGAGATGGAAGCGAAAAAAAAATTGTCGTAAAAAAGGACCCTAATCATCATAATAAGTATAGATTGAAGTATTTTAACACAAATTGTTTGCTAAAATTTAGAAATTAAAATTTATTTACTATATTTTTAGCAAATAATTTTTATCATTGGTAAAATCGATTAAATCACAATTAATGGCATTAGTCAGCAGATTAATTTAACTAAAATATTAAATTTGTAATTCATATGAACAAATATTAAGTATTATTATTATAAAACATAGGTTTTGTAAATCAGCAGAAAATTTTTGATTTTTTGAATTATGAAGTGAACGCTTGTTTTGATTGATGCATTTCAAGAAAAGTTTTTATTTCCATTTGTAAATCATTATGTCGTATTAAAATTGAAAAACCGTAAATTTAGCAATCAGTTCAACTTTCACAAAAAAACCTTATTGTAGACCGTTTACTTCTCTACAAGAATGTGTATTGGTATCTAATTGGAAGACGCTACTCGTAACCGAACTATAAAATTTCAAGGTTTGTCCCGATTTTTTAAGCCACGTCATGATTGTAAATTTCCCCCAAACCCATTTCGCAACCCCAGTCGTGTTTGTAATCTCTTAGCTCGATAAATTGCGTTGCGATAGAAACTGCAGGAGGAAACTCATAGTTAAATAGTATTTATTTTCAAACTACTGCAACAATTTCCACGATAGCAACAAACTCTTTAACAGAGAACTACACACGACACGTTCGGGTCGTTAATGCAATAATTATATATTGTTCATCTTACATGTTTGAATATTTGTTTATGTTATATTTTATTTTTCTTTCATGAGGTATTTCATATTATTGTTGGCATTATAGTTATGTTAGTCATTGTATATGTTATATATGATGTCAGCCGTTATAACTGTAAGGTTATGAACGATTGAGATGAGGCGTCTAACATATTATTGAAAATCGAGAGTGCTGTGAGAGACTATAATGTAATAATGATGATAATTATTATTAATCTCAAGAGATTGTTTGCTTTTTTGTTTCTTTGAATGCCGTAATCTCTACATCTACCAGTCAAATTTGAAAAACTCTTTTTGAATTTTTTATCCTATTAATTGTGGAAGGTTATAATAAGCTACATAATTTCACGCTACACGTCTAAGGAGCTGAGCAGTAGCTATGAACGTCAAGTAATTAGGAAAGCTGTAGGCAAGTACGGAAAGTGATAATAACGATTAGTGATTTCGAATTGGAATTAGAGCATACATAAATTCGTAATTTTATTTTATTTTTCAGATATTTACATTAAGTGTAATTTAGTTTAGAGACTTTTGATAATATGGGTATGTATGTAAAAATCCTATCCTAACTTATCATGCACGAATTTTATTTCTGAAAAGTAGTGTAATATATAATTTAATGGGTAATAACAACGATAATATCGATCAGAATTATTATTTCATACTATAGTAAATGAATAAAAGGTAAACATGTCTTACAAGGTGTTTCAAACTTTGTAGAATAAAAATAATATATAAAAAAAATCTTGGTTTTATAAAATGAAGGCTACAGAGTCCAGTCTGTTTACAAATTCCCGCTCTCCAAGCTGACTATGCAAATTCTTGTATATATTCAAATTTTAGGGAAAATAATTCTTTGTACTGGAAATTAGAATCTATCTTTTTAACAAAACGAATAAAAACATGAGTCGTTGTTTCAAGAACCTCAGTCACTGACCTGGTATGTTTTGTTTTAAATATTCTTGTAAAAAAGTCTATATTTTCTATCATTAATGTGTATACTAAAGACATTACATCAAATAATGTATTAAAGAAAATAGCGCGTACAGTATTGATATTTTTTACTGGCCAATAAACGACTATTTAGATCGCTAAATAAAAATTATTTATTTTGTGGCAATCTGACAACTAAAAGCACAGAAGTCACGTGTGATTACAAAAAAAGCGTAGCGGAAATCGAACCGACGACCTCATCTCAGATAAACAGTGTCATCTAAGAGGCTAAATTAATTATAGTATTTTTAATTTTGCACCATCTATTTATTATACCATATTATATTCTTGTGTCGATAAACGTGTGGGCAACATTTTTACATTAAAGAATTTTAGTATTAAAAATTTAGTATTTAAGCTTACACGCTGATATTTAGATAGTCAATTTTTTACTACTAACCACTAATATACTACTTACTATACTAATATTATAAAGCTTAAGAGATTGTTTGTTTGTTGAACACGCTAATCTCTGGAACAACCAGTGAAATTTAACATATTCTCTTTCAGTCTGCCCGTAGGACCCGAGCAGTTACCATGAACAGGGGTGTAAAATTGACATCTTCAGCACTGAGACGCCCGAACCAACCTCACCTACACGTGGTGCACCCTGCTGGCTAACGAACAAGGAAATGGCGATAGCGTGGTTAGCATGGCTCTTTTACTCGTCTGGGTCGCGACCACATGTGGCAATAAGCCCATCATAGTAACACCCGTTTGCGTGTCGCGTTTCAGGATCAGCCTGTGCATATCCAGGCGACCGTCGATGGATTTCGATCTCACGGTGATCGCCGTTGTGTCAGGATTGTACTGTGTTTATCATCAGCGACAGTACCATCAATTTGCTGTCAAAAAAAGAACGTCAGCAATCTGGTAAACTGTAGAAATAAATTCAATAAATTGTAATAAATTGAAGAACATGTGTGAAAACGTGCGGTACAGCTTTTCTTTAATAAAATAGTTACCCGAAAACGATTATTAAGCGCATTAGCAGTAACATTATAAAGAAAATACGCTTAGCTGGAGTATAATGTATTTCTGTTCGACTTGTAGATTCGAAGGTGAGCGTCGACATTGAAATAAACTTAACAGATAAAACTGTGGGTGTAATCAATCAAACCGAATGATATGTAAATTGACAAACGTAGCAAACAAGCATTTCACTGCGTTATGAGTTATGAATTGAATACTTAAATATATTCATATATGTTCATGGATTCTATTATTCATATTCATTTAAAATGTTAGGATTTATCCTAAAATTATATTGTTCATTTATGGTTGTTTTGTTTTATACCTATTGTTAGATTGTAATTTGTTTAATATATACTTATATCATTTTTTTATAAAAAAAATTAATGTATAGGACTATTCTTGTGTTGTACCTAGATAATAATATTGTTTTTACCGTTGCCATTTGAATAAGGATATTTTATTTATCGATATTAATGGATAAAACTCTCTTTTACTAATAAGTGAATAAAAACTTTTTAAATTTGAAATCACACACACAATAATTATATAATTTATACAAAAAAAAATGCGCGGGCATCATCGTACACGTGATAGAAGTGAAAAATAAAAATCAGTGATGGGTTTATTACTAATTATATGATGGTCACGATCCCTACCACCTTGCTTTATACACTGTATTATATAATATACAGCAACAGATCCCGGACGCGACAAACAGAAAGAGAGTCAGTGATGGGTTTACCACTACACTATGTGTATAGTGTTCACGATCCTTACCATCCCGCTTTATTACTTCATCAGACCTAGTGTGAACTAGCAGTAATGACATACAATGTATAATTAGCTGTCTTTCTCTTGTATCTTTCTTCTCTCTTGTAACGAAATGTGCCTAAAAGTGAAGTGCAACTATTGTATCACCGCCTATGAAGTTTTCTTTCAGTCCATGGTAGCTACATAACTCGTAAAAAAATATATATATCTCGGTTCTTAAGACTATATATAGGCTCCCGAGAAGTACCCTTTAGGTTTTGATAATGGGTCAGTGAGCGAGTTTTAGATTTTTGAGTGACTGGATGCGGAAAACCGTAGTTTGGATCAGATGGCGAACCTTGGAAGAGGGCTATGTTCAGCAGTGGACTTCTAAAGACTGATGATAATGTTGATGAGCGGAATTTTAAGTATGAAATGCTGTATCTCTTAATTCAGTTAAACTAGAAACTAGATTTTTACAGCAATATGGGGCCATATACTTTTGTATGTATAAAATATTAATGTGAACTTTATACCTCAAGTCGTTTTCGAGAAAATGACCCTGACAAACGGACGGACGATTAACAAAGTGATCTTTTAAGGGATCCGATTTTTCATTATGTGGTATGAAAACCTAAGAAGACTTTAAAATTATCAACTACACAAACTATAAATAATTAATACAAATTCCTTAAATTATGTCGCTCAACATTGTTTTAAACGTATCGGTATAAATAAGTAATTTCATTAATATTTCCAGGTAGGTACTTCTATAACCTTCAAATTATCAACGCTGATAACCACGGTTAAGGTGAATTATTTCAATTCGTGTCGTCCTTCATTTGTTAATTGACACTTACAATCTGCATTATGTCTTGAATACCTGTTAGAATATTGGAAATAAGAAATGGACGTACTAAAACTACTTTACTAACATATCGAAATTATTACTTAAAATAATATGATTGTACTATTTCTACACATACACTAGCTGGACCGGTAGACGTTATTCAGCTCTTTCCAATAGTTGGTGGCTCGACCACAGCTCCACCTGACGGATCCTAACATAACTACGAACCAAGTCCGTATTTAGAATGAAGTCACTTAGTTAGCCATGTATTGTCATCAAAACTAAACGTGTTACATGCAATATTTCAGCTTAATCGGTTGGGGACAATCTTTCTTTCACTCATCTGTAGGGATAACTGTTTTAAGATTGAGTTACCATAGTTACCAACATAGTGCTTTCGGCACTATTTCTAGCGCATTTTTAACATTTCAGTGCTCAAATTTCAATTTTAGTGGTTAGTGCCCTAATTAGTGCATTTACAAGAATCTGTCATTTTATTACGGTACTAAGAGTAAATATCCGCAATACTATTTAATATATTTCACTAAATTATCGGAATTAGTTCCCCACTCATCCGTGACTTTGAATTTAAATCATTGTCACGACCAGTCAAATGAAGAAATGACAGAAATGTGGCAAAAGCTGTGTACTTAACTGCTTAATGTAAGATAGAATTAAGTGCAACGCCAAATGATATTAAAGTGTTTTGGGCCCAAAAAACATTCAAAGAAATTCAATTTTTCAGCTTACTCAGGGGAACTTAAAGCTTAAAAGTTGATAACTTTGTCACAATTGGTCAAAATATTTACCTAGTGCGTTTTCAACAAAATTAAGGTAATATAGTGCATTTTCGAGGACAATTCAGCGCTTTTCTTCGGATAGCAATTAGCAACACTTTTGCGAGATTTTACCCATACTAACAAGGCAAGCTTGTAATAAATATTAGTGCAAAAAGCAAAATATTGTACAATTACAATCATATATTTACAGAGCGACACTAACTATTCGTCTATTATTATTGAATGCGTGTAACAATATATCAGCAAGTTCATTCTCATGAGAGACATCTGTTTATTGATATTTAACATATGTATACTTATTATGTATGAATGTGTAGGACTTTGTTCATGTCTGAGATTGTACTTATGAGTAACATGTGAAAATTAAAAAAGAAGTGTTATTTCTCAGTATCGGTGCTAAATTTGAATTGTTGTTTCACAAATTTTTACATCACCTAAAACTGATTTAAATTCTTAGTTAATATGACACATAATCGGCTGAAAAATTTAGAATGAAGACAACAATAATTTTTTTACTAGCTTCGTGGCACATTGGCTCTACTATTAAGCCGAAATATTGCGTGTTCGATTTTAAACTTGATTGTACTTTTGTATAGGTAGGTGATGAATATGTTGTTAGTTTTACAAGTATCTAAAGCATACGGTCTAAAAAAATAAATTGGCAAATCATTTAAAATATATTGTAACTAGCTGGTACCCACGACTTCGCCTGCGTATTATTGGATATAAACAGACTGATCTCGGAACACGACATATCAAAAAAATCATAGATGGGTTTATAATTTGTGTATGGTGATCGCGAACCCCACCATACCGCTATATTACTGCATATGCACCGGCTGATTTCGGAACACGATAAACCAAAAGTAAATCATGCATGGGTTTATATTAGTATTGTAATTATATGCCAATAGGAATCCAACACATTAACTGTCCCAATAAAACTTCAAAAATAATTAAAATCATCCCTTATGGTACCGGCTTGCGGGAAGGTTTTTTGAAAAACGTGAAATCCCTTTTATTTTTTTACTAAAATATGAATTTTCATATCCCTGATTTGAGACATGATGGGTTCTTCATACAAACTTTCATCCAAGTTTTATTTTCCCACATGTGAATGAAATAATTCACTTGTAGCAAAACTGTACAATCCAGATAATTTATAATAGGTATCGCTTAGAATATATAAATTCCCGCGAGTCACGGTCGACAGCGCACGTCACGTTTCAATCATAAAATAAAACAGTAATTATACAGTACTGTGTAGTTAAACAGCTTAAAAACACTTCAGCTAATCTTAAAATAATACTGCACTATCAATTTCATAAGCGAGTATTAGAAATACAATACATTTCATATTAAGTATAACAATGTCAATATCAACAAACCAGTTGGCATGGAAACCGATGTTATGTCGCCATTACTGCATATGCGCATAATAAAACAAAGAAAACTGTTGGCATTGAAATGGATTTACCTCACATGCGCATTGGTGTTCCTTTTCTTCTTACAAACTTTCTATTCATATTTTCTTCAATTAACGTGGTTTATTTTCGCTAAAAAAGTAGCCTATGTCCTGTCCCAAGGTGTAATCTATCTCTATACCAAAATTTATCAAAGTTGGTTCAGCGGTTCAGGCGTGAAAACGTAGCAGACAGACAGACAGACAGAGTTACTTTCGCATCTATAATATTACTATGGATATTATTTTGCTTCACGAGATAGAATACATTTGTATCTATTCATAAAATATTTAGTAAATTTTAAACCATACCGTGTAAGAACGTCAAAACACTATTTACTACCAGTTCGGAAAACATCCCAGTCATCGAGAAGAGCTAGCTGGCAAGAAACTCGATCTCGTATTTATCTTCGTTTTTTACTGTACAAAAATCTTAGAAAACTTAGAAACTTAGAAGATCTTATAATAATTACCTTTGGCAATTGCAAATGTTATAGTGAAATGAAGAAATGTACGTACACTTCTTACTTCCAATATCGTAATAGGAATTCAAGAAAGTGCAAAGGGTAAGTAATAATTAACTAATCAAGGACGACACTAATTTAAATAATTCACCTTAACCGTGGTTATATCAGCGTTGATAATTTGAAGGTTATACAAGTACCTACCTGGAAATATTTATGAAATTACTTTTGTATCAATACGTGTAAGACAAGGTCGAGGTAATTTGAGGAATTTATATTACATGTAGTTGATAATTATTTTAGGATTTTCAGTATCTCGTAATGAAAAAATCGGAATTCTTATAGGATCACTTTGATGTTAGTTCGTCAAGAGACTTTTCTCGAAAACAGCTTGGGGTATAAGGTAGAAATTAATATTATACACCAAGGTCTATATGGTAACGCTCCATACTGCTGTTAAACAATAAAATTTGTAGGATACCTAAAACCTATGTTCTATAGGGTACTTTCCAGGGACCTATAGCCTTGAAATATGAGTCTTTGGTTATTAGTTAAGGTATAAATTCGAAAATAATAAATTAGTTATTCCACGTGGAGTTAACACAACTTACACAAAAAGTTTAAGTTAAAAAGTTTTATTTTTATGAAATTTGTATTAACAATCAAAAAGTCAATTTGCCGAGATAGTTTTAAAAAAAATCGTTTTCTAAATCGATAGAGGTTCGTACTATTCTTACGCCGTCTGAGATGCAATGAATATTTATTATCTATATAAAATAATAATGAAAATATTAGTTTATTCAAAATCTTAAAACTTCGGAAGTTCCCCGATTGCTTAGAAATATTGAAACGTAAAAAAAAACCAGCCTGAACCACAGCCCGCAGCAACGCATGGCTGAGTACAGCTGGTCTATTTATATAGATCTATGGTCTAGTTTTATTTATATAAAACTAAATGCTGTAAGCGCATAACGTGAGAAAGACTGGACCATTTGGCTAATCCATTTTTATAAGGTCCAATTGGGGAAAACAGAACCTTCTTTTTTCTATTGGATTTTTGTATGAACTCGATACCTTAACTCACGATTAAAAAGATGGATATGCGTGATTCGTTTTTGTTTCGTTCGCTGTCCTGGAAATGGTATTTCCGCAAAAATTCGTCATAGATCACGCTGTAGTCATAATATTAACTATGATGAGAAAAGGGCAGAACAACATCTGCTGGCTAGTTAGTATAAAATAAATATAACAGTCATTAAGGGCTGCATAGTAAACATATTTTTGTTGTCTTCTGCTGTTAATGAGCTCGTCATGACAAGGTTGAAGTTCTTTTGACATTAACATCCCTTGCAACAACAAAAGATGCAAAAGTATGTGAGTTACATTTGTACAAACATTTATATACTTCTACTAATGATAAATACCTACATATTCGAATAGAATGCTTGAATTTTTTACATTTTATTACATTATTATGTAACCTTCTGAATGCTTGTTCAAAAATAATATAATTATTTTGTTTGTTATCTATACAATTAATAAAACTGAAGTGTCAAAATAACAGCTTTTTACTAAATACATATGAAAGTTAACACGGGACATATAACAAAAAACCAATTTTTAAATTTTTGCCTGTCTGTTTGTTCCAGGTATCTTCGAAACGGTTGGATCGATTTTGACGGGACTTTCTCTGGCAGGTAGCTGATATTATAAGGAGTTAATTAGATGACTTATATTTTAGAAAAAGTATTGGGATTCCGCGTAAATAAAATAATATAATACGAAAATAATAATGGATGAATCGATTCGGCCACTTAAACGGCTTACGCTAAGTAAAACCATAAGAGGTTATATCAAATTAATATATTACATAATTATAGATCATAAAAAACCTACAAAAAGTCAGCGAGACCATATATATAGCTTTTAAGGATCACCAACAATAAGCATTTTTGTTTTTAAAATAACCGGTTTACCAAGATTCGCGCACGGCGTTATGTAGTCCACTCGAGTGCAGCTGCTGGCACAGCTAATTAAGAAATAAATTACTACAAGATTTACATAATTAGTTGCAATAAATAAAAGTAAAAAAAAAGAATTGTAATAAAAGATATAAGTGAGAGGAAAGAGGAAACCAGATATGCTCTATCATGTTCAAAAACTTTCGACATCAATATTCAATTAATTGAACGATCAACAGATAGCTTTATTTGTATTTCTTAAATATCAGTCAAGAATGTTAATAAACTTATATATCTTTATTTGTATCTACGAGTATTGCAATCATGTTCTAGGTTTTTTTTTATAAGCTAGTTTTGATCACACTTTAATTTGATAGCAGGTGACAATGTAGCCGAAGATAAATAACCTGTTAAACCTAGAAAGCTAGAAGCTTGCATTTCAAGCGTGTCTCTCGGAACACGCCGATAAGGGCTTAGTGACAAATTTTTAACTGAAGGTACAAAAGGTAGCCAGTCTTTGTAGCAGGGTGTGGTGTGGGAAGCTGAGTATTGGCTATTTTAACTCGCACGCAAAGCAAATATTCCAAAATTACGTTTAACGCTCTTCTTAGAAAAAATTATGACATTGCCAATGGAATTTTACAAATATTAGCAGAGAAGCAATGCTGCAGCGAGTTGTGCATAATATTAGTTATCCCTTGCTTGTCTACCCCTCGTGAACAAAATCCTGTCTAAATCCTTCTTAAGGTTGCTAAGCAGGCGGGCATTAGAAAATCTCGTACCACCATATTTTTCGATTTCATCGCGATGGTGTATAGTTAAATAAAATATGAGCAAAAATTGTAAAGTGACTTTGGCAATAATAAAGAGAATGTGACATAAGTTGGTCTGTCGTAGTATGGTACAGTAATCTCGAGTGTCGTGTCATCATCGAGTTTGAGGGGTTTAAAAACTAATTAAGAAAAACTGCTGACGCATTTTAAATAACCTCTACTTTATTTACACCTACTTCTTGGAGTGTATCAAAAATATATCTAAAACAATTACAATCCTTTTATAGTGTTCTTATTATTCCCACGGAATGAAATGACATTTCACGTGTTGCTTGTTTATTGTGTTTTTAAAATAGTGATATCATCAATCGGTACTAACTGTAGACCCGTATGAGATACTATATCTACCTATTGATAAGTTTTTTCAAAACCATTCAATCTTCATTTGTGAAGCCCGAAAAACGGAGACAAATTCGCATCCCTCGTGAGTCTACCAAAGCCTCCTTTCTTAAGTTTTCTTTTTGCAGTTGTTGACCATATTATATTCATTTTACAGTTTCTAAAATAATAATAAACGATTACTATTATAAATAAGTATTTCAAATCTTACAATTAAAATAATTTTACCGTAAAATATACGGTAGCACAACACTACAAAAATAAATGTGACATTATTTTCAAATTTGACATTGGTGATTATCAATTCACTCCGTGGGAGTAAAAAACGAGGTACAGGTTAAGATACCACCTTTTAAGTTATAATTTTACTAAAATGTTTGTTTTCCTTCAGTTATCGCGTTTTTATTGCCGTAATTACGTAATTGATAATGAAAATTTGAAGGAAATTTTTAACGAACCAATTTGACACACAAGGCTTACGTCATTAATAGGTGCTGTTACTAATGATGCTATTATCTTAATGTATATTTGAAAATTCTCAAAAAAAATTTATAATACTGAATACATTCATCAGAATAAGAACACCAATATTATTATTTTTTGTGATGTATTATTATAGTTCCAATATCCTTTATAATTTCAAAGTTAAAAAACAATTTTATAAATTTCACATCGGTTACGATCCCAATCTTTTCGATAACTTTTTACTATGATATCATGAAATATTTAAACATTGTGCTTTCTAGCGCTTAGTTTGGCCGCGATGTTATTGCATACCCGGTAACAGCTCAAACCGAGGTTCGGTCACTTTCGCACTCTTGAGCATGTTACCACGCTTTCGCGGCTGTGTGCCTTCTGCGCTCGTCCCCAAGCCCAGTGAAGCTATAAAACCCGCTTTAGGTTCGAGTATTCATGGGTCCTAACAATGTAGTCAGATTAAGAAAAAGATCTCTAGCGATTAATATATACCTTGACTTAAAATAATACACTGTGTATACGGTCGGCCAAATGTTAAGATTTTAGTATATCAATAATAACTACTTTACTTCGAAGGATAGGTTATGAGATTTAAATACAACATTACATTTGAATCGAGAAAATATCTAGTTAATTATTAGTGTTTCCCTGGTAGAGTTTCAAATGGTATAAAAGTGCATGAGATAAATATGCAGCTCGACATTAAAAGTATTCTTATGTATATTTTCTCCAATAGTTTAGACTACTGTTGAATATATTTCTTTTATTTTTGTTTTAAATAAAAGAAGGATAGTCTTGAATCTAGTGCTAATGTAAAACTTATTGAAAGAGTGGTTCTTGCTGAGTGTTGTATAGTATTTAATTAATCTCATCTGAAGTTAAGTGAAGCCGTAGTAGAAGACAGGATTAACTTAAAAGGGTGTCTGAATTTTAATTATATCTTTCAGAACATACTGACGAGAGTCCGTCAAAACAAACACTAGAAAATGCTCACTATCTTTATATTATGGTTACATAACACTGGTCACTTTCACTCTCTTAAGAGCTATGACCTAAGCACGTTATAAATGGCATCCTTGTATAGTATCTATAATTATAATATTATAAAACTCAAGAGCTTTTTTGTTTGTATATTTGAACGCGATATTCTCTGCAACTATAAGTGAAATTTATTTTTTATTTTTGTAGCCTATTTATTGAAGACGGTTATAAGCTATCTATCATCATGCTATGCACTTAGGAACAGAGAAATTACTATACAAAATGTATGTCAGAAAGAATGGTAAGCGAGAACGAATAAAAACATGGGCCGTGCGACGCGGGATATCTAGGGCCAAGGGCGGTTTGGTCGCCGAGTATTATCGTGAAGGGCTGAACTGTGAATGTGTTTTTTTAATACTACTAAGTTGGCAAACATGCATACGACCCACCTGATGGTAAGCGGTTACCGTAGTCTATAAACGCTAATGATACTATAGGTATCACTAGTGCGTTGCCGGCCTTGAAAACCCCTATCCAAGGAGCTCTAGAAACTCTACTTACCATGGGAACACATTACAAGGTTATTTGGCTGCGACCTTCTCTAGGTTGGAAGTATTTCACCAGGCGGAAAGTCCCAAGTAGAGATAAATCTCCAAAAAAATCTCTCTGTGTCCTAGCTCTAAAATATTGTTTACATCGAAATACTGTAAGTATTCTCTATCAGAAGTTTAAAATTTTGAAAATAAAACGCGAACGAATACTCTTGCCACGGCTTGTTTGAAACAATCTGATCAATAAATAATTAACAGTTCTCAAGAAATCAACGAAGGAAAATCATTTGAAAAATTTGATCGCTATGATTAACTGATTATATAATTCATTTGTTTATGTTTATTATAGTCGTTTCCTACATTATAAGTATTGGCATTTCAGTTATTAAAATGATGGGTTAAGTAGTTATTTATTTGCTATATATGAGTAAATACATTGTTGCTATGAGAATCAAGTTTTAAAACAAGATATTATGTTAAGTATATAATAATATTAAAGCATTAAAATTATTCAATTAGTTTCTTTGACAAAACCATTATAAACCTGTATAATTAATTGACTGTAATAAATATTACAATGAGTAGAACCGATAACTCAGTCGATTATAAAAAAGGTTAAGTTAAATGAAGATCCAGTAAACAGTTAAAAACAAATGATATATTACATCTTACAGCCTTTCTCCAAACGGGGTAGGCAGAGACCACATCCTTCCATTTGTTACGATCCTGGCATATATCTTTCGCTTCTTCAACATTCATCAGTCTTTTCGATTATTCGCGTCGATTTAGAGTACTCTTTACCTGACCTTTCTTCAGAACGTCCCCGATTTGATAGAGGAATGTTCGTCTAGGCCTTCTTCTACTAACGTTCCCATTCACACTCGTCTTATAAATTTGTTTGGTCATTCTTCTTTCAATTATCCTCTCTTCATGTCCAAACCATCTAAGTATCCCTTTCTCAATCTTTGTGGCTATATCTTCTTTCACACCACAAAGTTCTCTTATTACTTATTTCCTGGCTGTTCATAATGGTGTGCAACGCCCCATTCACCATGTTACCATTATTTACTCTCCTTTCATATATAATATGGCTCTTTATATAGTAAGCAAATTAGAAATGTTCTTACCTGAAACTACTGCAAGGATGTATGACCCAGTGCCCCGCCGCTTTCTGTCTGATGCGTTCTTTCATCAGCGCTTTCTTAGAACCGAAGAGTTTCATAGCGAGCTTGTTGTCGGTGGGTTGGAAGAGCGCCTGCAGCTGGTTGCGCAGGAAGCCTTGTTTGGCGTCGGAGGCCGGTGGTGCTGGTTCCACTGGCGTTCCGTACAGGGAAACATCGTCCAAACCACCAAAGTGGACTTTGCCGGTGCCGCTGCCCTGCTTCAACGACATATCGGCGTCGCCTGAAAATATATACGATAATTACTCCAAATAAAAATGTTGATAGTATAAATAATGTCAATCCCTCTAGGGATAGAGTGTGCTTTAGCTTTTGGTGAAGGAAAATATCGTGAAGACACCATAGTAAGGTGATAGGCCGTTTCCTCATGCCCTCCTGGCTGGTTATAGTTAACCATAACCCGTAGTTAATTCCGATTTGAATTCAACCTATCACAAAAACAGGTAGAGTTTTCGTATACAGCAATAATCTATAAAATTTGCAAACAATAAAGTTGTCTATCTAGTCACATTAATGAAACAAGATACAATCGTCACTACAACATACAAAATTATTTTGACATTGACAAACCAGTTATTTAGTTAATTTAAAAAAGGGGGCCATATTGTGATTTCCCTTAATAGGGTAGATTTAATAATAGACAGCATGCTACACTGTAATGTTAGAAAATGCATTTGTAAACGATTCAATATGAAAAGCATGCGTATTTGCGAACACTATTCATGTTGACAAATGCTTAACAGTCAATCCGTGCATTCGTATTTAAAATCTGATTCACGAATTAATGAAATATTAGAAATTAACATATACACAATTTAGGACGACAACATACAATTTATATAGCGACAATATCGTAGGGACAGTCTGTTATTCATGTATATAGCATTACACTTGGTCAATAGAGAAGTTACTGTGAGATTTTTTATATGTATATTAGCACGACATAATTACAGCAACGCGCGTGATGGTAGGTAAACATAGTACAATCCAAAAACAATGGCGTCGACGAGAGGTCGGCAATTCATCACCAGCAAATACAGCACTTGAAACTACAAAAAAAAAATACAACCGAATTGATAACCGCCTGCTTTTTTAACGTCGTTTAAAAGGGCCATAATTAGACCTTTACCTACAAGAGTTGATTAAATTCTAATAATGGCAGTCATTTTAATAAAAAAATCTATAAATGAAATAATATAATTCAGCATTTTCTTTTAATTTTAGATACAGTGTTTGCTAGCAACATTTATTCCTTGCAACCTGAACTATTAACTGTCGTAATAAAATGACTTTTTTTTTCGTAAGAAACGATTATATTCGATTCCCGAGTCATATATAAGTTTTTTTTAAATCGATGAATGCAGTTTTTCTTATCTTTAAAATAGATGTCATGATTCTTTAGAACATATTTCTATATCTCTTATAGTTTAAGAGTTCCCTTCACTGACCCATTTAAATGTTACACACCGTATAGTGACTAATCCTGAAACGCCATACGGCTAAGTTTATCATTACGGCAGGTGTTACACCTGGTGTAAGGTGGTCAGATCCTCTCGAAAACAATTGTCCTACCTTCCAGCAAATTTGCGAAATTTGCCAAAGTTGCGCTTACAATGAATGACTCACGATCACTATTGGTTAGTAAATTTGCCAATACACTATTAAAATTATTGTTAATGTTCTTCTAATAATGATTTTTATCTTTCAAATATATAAAAATTATTGGCGTTTATACTTTTTAGATGCACAAACCTTTTTAGTGAGGAGTTTAATTTATAATATTTTTAAGAATAAAATTTGATTACTCATTAAAAGACGGATTCATGGATTTTTTTTTATATTTTCCGTTAGATTCAAGAGTAAAGTCATAGATTGATTATTAGTTGTAGCTCGTGCTACAACTACATGACGTCGGCGTACTATAACAAATCAACTACCAAAATTACGCCGACACATATTCGAGTCGGTGTCATTCTGACAACACTGCGACAATCACCGTGTTTTATTAAATAATCCAAAGATAATGTCAGTATGCGTAGTGAAACTATGTAAAAACAATACTACAATTAATAATAAAGATGCTGGGATCACATATTATCAGTAAGTATCAAATAATGTTATAGTATATAGATTATTTAAAAATATTAAATGGCAGCATTCAGTGTTACCGTGTAACTCGCGACAACCAATTTCCCCATGGATAAGATTTAATTTTTATGTCACTAATTATTATATTTTCATAAATGAATTCTTGATTATATTTTAACCAACTTCAGAACAAAGGGACGATCTTTCAGAACTAAAGGAGGATCTATAATAAATGCGTACCGTTCTATTAATGATCAAATTACCGAATACTATTATTTATGTGTATTATTCTTTTACACAGATGTGAGAAAAAGGCAGATGGAGCCTTTAGAACAACAAATGTGGGACATGCATTTAGCTCTATATCTGTAAGATCTTTAAGCGATACCAAGTACTCATTCAAGTTCCCATTCGATACCGTTTCAAAGGTTCGATATTTGTGAGTATTCAAATCATTTTTTAGTAATTATTTTTGCGGCGAATGACCTTTTTTTTGTTTTTTAGCTGCGTTTGACGTATAGACAAGTAAGAATTGCGGCCGAATGCCTTTTTTTAGCCATATTCTTTTCAACTAGGCTCTGGTAGATTTTGGTCCAATTATATTATAGTACTCAGTATAGAATGAAAAGATTCGATACCATATGAGTACTCAGTAGTATCGAATCGTTCCTACCTGTGGATACTGTTACTTTGACCATTGGACTATAGCATAGTACTAAAATGCTACGGAATTCTATAGCACATACACGGCTCGCTCTTGGTGAGTTTTGCTATTAATATTCAAAGACATTCATATAAGGGGAGATTCATGTAAAAAGAGTTTGAATTTGTATCATCGTAAAACCTACTTTATGTTTAGAGGGAGAACTAATAAACAAAATTAGCTGTCAATGTTAAAATATGTCTTATGCATAAGAATATATAGTGGACTTTTTCTATCAACTTTTGTGCTGTATATTTGTGCGTTGGATGGTATCATGTTCATATTGTCAAAGTAATACGGTGCTGAATAAATTATTTGCCTTCTTTCATAAGTTATGGGCTCTTTTTTCTCTTAAAACTTGATAATTCACGTACTAAAACACGTTTAAATAAATCCAATATTTTTTATTAGCAATAACATCATATTATGTGCTTACATAAGAATTTGGCGTTTTGTACGCGAGGAATATAAAGTCAATTTTTTTTTGTTGTAAAATATATTTATTAGTCAAAGTATGCACCGTTGTTATCTATGCACTTTTGCCATCTCATAAGTATTTCAATGATCCTTTTACTAAAAAAACCATGGGGGCGATAATCAATAAACTCTTTGAAGGCGGTTTGGACTGCCGCATCGGAGTTGAATTTTTTTCCTTGTAAGATGTTGCCCAAATTCCGGAAAAAATGGTAATCTGTTGGAGCAAGTTCAGGGGAGTACGGCGGATGTCACAGACATTCCAATTGTAGCTCATCTAACTTAGAGGTTGTTTGTTGTGCAGTGTGTGGTCTTGCGTTGTCGTGTAGCAGCAGTGGCCTACCGCGATTGACCAATCTCGGTTGCTTAGCAGCTAGTTCTTCCTTCATGGTTTGCAGTTGCTGACAATAGGAGTCAATTTTCGTTTAGGGCAGGATTTGGCTGGGTCTCCAGAGTTCAGCCACTGCGACTAGCGCTTCCGATTATCGTACACTATCCACTTTTCATCACAAGTAACGATTCGATTTAAAATCCCTTCATTATTGTGTCGGTTGAGCAAAGTAACACAGCAGTCGACGCGTGTTTGCAAGTTCGATTCACTTAATTCATGAGATACCCATCGTTCAAGTTTTTTACTTTCTCGATGCGCTTCAAGTGGATCAATACAGTGTCATTACTTACCCCGAAGCCTGCAGCTATCTCTGAAGTGCTTTGTGATGGATCCGCTTCCACAATAGCCTTTAATTCTTCATTTTCTACTTTGGTCTCCGGCCGTCCACGGGGATGGTTCTGAAGGTTGAAATTTCCAAAACGAAAACGTTGAAACCAAAAACGTACCGTGGTTTCTTTTGCAACACCAGCACCGTACACATCATTAATTCTTCGAGCTGTTTCTGCAGCACTGGTGCCACGGTAGAACTCGTACTCGTAAATATACCGATATTTCATATTTTCCATTGTGCAGTATTAAGCGACGCCAAAGAAAAAAATAATGAGGAAAAATCAAATGCATGACTGTTTTCAAAACTCAAATGTACCAGCTTAATTAATTTATAAATTTGAATTTGAAATTCTTAATCAAAGAGGAGATATTTCAGATCAAAGTGGTCAGTATGACAAAACGCTAATTTAATATGTAAGGACCTAATATTTTATATTAATATTTTATTTAATAACCAATCGACACATCATACACAGAATATATTGATAAATTTTGCATTCATTTATTATTTGCCATGTATATATTTTAAGCCATATTTATAACATTGATTTGATCATTGGTTTGTATGTAAAAAAAAATCCTATTAATAGGGTAAAGTTTAGAATTCCACAACACTATTTTGTTCAGGCACACTGGCGTCATATGAAGTTAGCGTATTCTAAGAGCTATTGTTTGTAGGAAGCGTGGTATCTAGATGAAGCAACGCGGAGACCAATCATTAATCTATGAGTAAAGTATAAACGTTTCAAAATATACGAAACTGCAACTGATGTAGCTCCAAGAACAGTGTTGGTATTATGTTTGGAGTAGTATAATACCTATAGACAGACAATGCAATGTAACATTTCAAATGAAATTCTTTTTGTTCCTTCTTGAATCGTGATGATGAACGTTTAGCTTTTTTCCCAAAACAGTGGTTTAATAAGCTAACGAAATTGATGAATTTTTAAATAAAAGCACTAACTGATTTTTTTTTATTAATTCATTTTTCTACTTATTTCTTGTTGCCTTTATTCTTAGACAATGATCTCCTACTCACATAAACGTCTACTCATATAAAGTTGATAGTATCATCTCTTTGATGCTATTAAAACTCTTCTAAATAATATACCAAAATACGTATGTATATTATCAAAATAAATCGAATATATGGAATGTCAACGTATTCATGATTCAGTTAGAGTAAAAACATCGAAGGTATATGTTGAAAACGTTCATTACAACTGATATAACAAACGATTAAACAATAAACCAACGGCATTTCATTGATTCAAGTGGCGCCAATAGTATAACTGGAGATCGGCAATCAGTCGATTTTTACTTATAAATAGAATTATAATTTAAAAAATAAGAATATTTTTATTTTTTAATTCAAACAATTATGTGCGTTGACTGATGTTAGAGGCGTTTAGTTTAGTATTTCGTGTCTTTCATGTAAAGCCATTCAAATCTATAAAAATCTAGATTTTAGATGGAGTTTAAAATGCTTGAGCAGCATGGTGGGCGAAAAACACAATGTTAACCTCTGATAAATTTGGATTAGTGTGACGTCATGGATATAATTTAATTTAAATAAACAATCTACACCAATGTGGGTCGTATAACTACAAGTTTATATTCAGTTATTTCTCCTGGAATAACAATTTAGGTAACTAAATATCTAGAAACTTTAATGAAATACCAAGTTCTATTTAAAAATATATTAACATCTGTGGTATTCTATTAGCAGATAGTTGGTTCTCTGAAGTCAGTTCTGAAATTAATGTTGCCACGATTGCTGAACACGTGCCGAGTAGGGCACGTGATTCAGTGATTTAGTTTTAAATGCTTTTATTGGATTAATTACAATCGTTAATAAAACTTAATCATCTTGAAAAGGTCCAGCATCTGCAGGAGCTACTTTCGTTTTCATTTCGATTTCAAATGTATACTTACCTAATAACCAGTTCTTCTTATTATTATAGTGTTTATTGAAATGTAAAGGTCATTTCGTTCTTAAATGTAATAAAGTATGATAAAAGTGATGCAAGTGATATATTGCTAAATACGCAATGAAGTGTATTTTTAGAAGATATATTTGATCAATTTCAAATCAAGAAATATTTTGTAATAATAAATCTGTGGCCCAGTAACTATACCAGAATACTTGTACCTACGTACAATGCGATTTATAATATGTAGTTCCAACCGTCTCGCATAAAGTGGTTAATTTATTAGAAAACCAGATAAAAGACTTATTTCAGTGAAGAGAATGAAACATTTTGTAATAGTCTGTGCCATAGTATCAGTTCTAGGTTTCATGTAAGTACAATACGACTGCCAACAGTTCCAACCATCTCGCATAAAGTGGTTGTTAGTCGATGTAATACAGTACACCTTGTATGACTACACACTTAGTCATTAATGTAATCACTACTCTGCGACTTACCTTTAGGCATTTTGCGTCTTTTTAATTGCTCCCTTGAAAAACGTGGCCTTTGTGGTCGTTAGTGGTTAATTATGAACATAATATCCACGTTGTTCGAGCAGTTTTCAAGACATCACATATTACACACAAATTAATTGACAACACACGACATAACAAACAATGGCACAGCAAAACGAGTTTTATTTATATACTTATATAATTGTATTTATTTCTATATTTACAGGTAATTTGATTATAAATTAAATATTTTTGGCTTGTGTTTCACTGAAATTAGAACATCATCAATGAAATGTCGGGTTATATATAAATGTTAATCTATGCGTGTAAATTGGTTTGACGTTATTCTATTAGCAGATATAATTTTAACTGAGATACTTATACCATTTTGGGCAATATTCCGTTAATAAAGTATACTGGGGGCAGTTAAGGTGCAATTTAACAGACCGTAAGTGCAAATTGTATCTCAGAATAGAACAGAAGACGTCTCCGACAATTACCGGCCAATTGAGACAAAAGGATAATGTTTGGCCGCCGTGTCAAGGTCATCGCGTTTTATTCATTCAATTGTAAAATAAAAATTGACATGATAGATTTTTTAATAAAAAAAAAAACGCAAAAATAGCCTTTTATTTTACAACTGATGGAGTTGTTGATTAACATTTATGCCTGTATAAAATGTAGAGCGCAAATAATTATTATTTATGTACAATTGATAAAACAAATTGTTACTAAGGACAAGCCAAGCCATAGCAATATGGCAAGCCAAGTTCTCCTCGATTATATTTAACAACATTATTAGCTCAACAAAATATGTATTTAATTGTATAACGTGTTTCGTTAATGCATTTTATGTATTTAACTCAACGTCCTAAACTTTACCTTTTGAAGTATTCCTGAAATTTATTATTTATATCTACAAATACAGTAACCATGTGCAGTGTCAAACGTGTAGTATTATTATGATTATCTTTAGCGTAATGTTTTAATAAGACATTGACCTCGAAGTATTTGATGAACTGAACTATTTACAATATTTCTAAAAACTATATCAATAACATACAAAATGTTATGCATATATTTTATATGAACTCTAAAATAATTACGATACTAAGATACGATAATTTATATAAAATTTATACATATTACTCAACGTACTTTTAGAATACGTAGGTAAGTATTTTATAAGGAAAAAGGGTAGTTAATCCATTTAGCTATTAATAATATTTACCACATTTGAAGTGTGACTTACTGGAAATTTCAGTAAAGCTATATTTAATCGGTTTTTGGAAATTAAGAAACATTACTAAGAGAATACATGCTCTTGTGAAACTAGCTCTCGTGACGATAACAGATTAAATTTTATAGTTTTTCAAACTATATTGACTTTATTGCTTCTAAAGATCACTTCATAGCTGTAAGTGCTCTTTAATGTGTGTTAGAGCATAAAAGATTATTTCTAACATGTGTCAATATACCATATGGCGATACATTGTAGTTGTGTGCAATTATTACGATTTTGCGTTAAATTGTTTTTGCTTGGATTTTTCTCATATGATATTTGATTCAGATATAAATACGAGACATTCTGATTTTAACATTGATCTAAGCTTGTAACTGACATTATAGAAAGCTGTATTGAGGACGAGTGGTTATTGTGCTACATTAAAGACAGCGGTCGTCCGTCGATTTACTTCCGTCAAAGCTGATTCTTAAACAACTACATACATTGATGTAATTTAATAAATACACTTCAAAAGTATTTTAATAATAAAACCAAAGCATTGTTTTGTTATGTTTACGTCGTTGTTGATAAGCTGAAACCATTTCATACCAGTATGATATAATTATCGCTTAATTTTAGAAGCGCGTACCACCGATTAGCCGCCTGTACTTACTTTCGCGGCTGGCGAGTCCACATGTGTATTTCACAACACTACGAAACAAGTAGTTGGTGAACCTGGCACAACACATGGCGAACGTTATGGTCAAACTGTTATCAATATATAAAGAATGTCATTTTTGTGGTAAAAAGGCGCGGGCGGCGACGATTTGCGTTGAAGAAACGAGCGCGACTGATCGCCGCACATAGCGCTATACCATTGAACGAATGGTGGTGGCAGGGCTCAAATCAACACCGATCTGATACGTATACAAGCCACAACACAACCCGAAATAATACACATTCGGAGCTTATAACACTGGCATATACAAAGAACGAACTGTGCGGCCAACCGAGTGCACACTCGAACAAGTACTGATATTTTTTCCATTACAGAGACCAATTAATGTCAATGACTGACGAAACCAGAAGCAGATCACTGCTGTTTCTCAGTCAGTAATCGCTTGTTATTATGTGTTGATAACTCAACGTCTACGTCTTACGTTTGCTTGGGGTAGAAATTTACCTATTGTATACCCTATGTAAAACTAATACAATTTTAATTTAATTAGGGTATTTTTGTTGTCGATAGGGTATCATTATAGGGTTAATGACGGTGATGTATAGAAATGATTCTTTCCCTGAACATCCACTAAAAGTGGGAATAACTGTAAACTTTATAAATATTAAAACAATTTAAAAATACATTGTTAAGCACAATTGAGTTTCTTGCCTGCTCTTTTCGATGATTGGTATGTTTTCGACGCGATGAGTGTGTATTGAGATTTATAAGTGCCTAGAGCGTATACTGAATAAAATATTTTGGATTTTGATTTAATTTAAAGAACTAGGTAACGAAGATTTAAGAAAAAGGAAATCTGTGCTAGGTAATATATTTTAGTTTTTAATGGACTAGCAACCGCCCGCGACTTCGTTTGTGTTAATTACAATATAAAATGTAATAAGAATAAAACCTATAACGTTCTGGAATAATGCAGCTTTTTCTGTCACTGATAGAATTTTTAGAATAGTACTAGGAGTTCTAAATATTACCCTCTACAAACATATAAAGTTCTTTGTTACAGTTAGATGAAACGTGTTGAGAAAACAATTGAATATACGCCAAATTCATCACATGTGGTTTTTTTAGAACTGACTATACTGTTATCCATAAGGGCCCGTGAGCCTGAGACGGCTTTTACAGCTTCACTGTGGCTCGGGTGCGAGTGCTTAAGGCACTCAGCTACGAAAGCATGGCTTGGGCTGTTGCCGTAGTTGTAATTATTCGGTAGAAATTCGAGCTAAACTTACTTATACATATACCCATGTTCCTGCCTCGTGGGAGGAAGGAAGGAACATGTGTATATGTATTTAATGATCTGTCAATGTTTGTCTAAGGGTAACTAGCCCAAATAAAGGAAAAAAGTCCCTTACAGAATCTATGTCAACTTGTCTGAGACTTATAGTATTGAAATCTATTTGGTTATCGCTTTTCCCATTAATTAATTATGAAGCTACCTGATTCCTCTGTATTTTGGTCGGTTCTAATTGAAGATTTCTTTTTATTAATTTTATTTAATTGTAGAAGTGTTTATAGTTGTTTACAGGCTTTCAGGTGTTTATTTAATGTTAGAGTACTGGAAACTTGTTCGTGGGTGACAAGCGCACTCAACTGTATGCCAAATACATCTATATCTATACATATAATAAAAACGTAACTGATCGATGTCTGTACATAGAAGATATAGAAGAAAAACTATTATTGGGGGTCTCTATCAACGCAGGAGAACCCAAAACAATGATTGTTAGAATTTTTGTCTGTTTGTCTGTTTGCCAACTTTTGTGCGCGCTAATCTCAGAAACGGCATAACCGATTTGGAAACGGTTTTCACTAATATATTCTGGTAAGGTTCACTTAACATTTAGTGTTTGTTTTACTTCAATAAGTTCATAAATAAAAAAGTTATATCAATTTAAAAATCACGTCGAATTTTTTTTTGATAAAAATGCTATAAAATAGCTCTTCAGTTGAATTGACTGAAATTTTAGTTATCTGTATATTATGGTTTGTATAACGATGATGATCGAAACCTTTCATAAAGTTAAAAATTTAAGAGTTTAATAAAATGAGTTTCCAATATACGTTGAACTCAGATCTATGTGTTAAATCATATTAAAAGGGGGTCTGCATAGGCTGGATATTGTCAGTTGAATATAGCTGCGCCGCTGCTAGGGATGGCAATTAATTTCGAAAAAGACTGATTCGAATCGAATTCTTATGAATCGATTCCCAAAAAAATCGATGTCTAAGATCGATCTCTCAAAAATTGATCTTTTTTCGATTCACTTTCGCAATTGTATTAACAATATAAAAATCCCTGAAATAGAAAATTAAAAGGGAACCACAACAGTCGATCTTTTGTAATTTTTACCTTACTAAAGTATCAGATAATATAGAGAAACATAGAAAGGTATAGTGGAAGAGAATTCATTTCAAAAATTAATTATTATAAACTGTTTTCGTTAATTTTGTGTTGGGTAATAATTTACTGTTAGTATTTTAATTGGTAAATGACACTATAGAAAATGACTGCATAATGAATTGAATAATCCATACCTACTAATATTATAAATGCGAAAGTAATTCTTTCTGTCCCGTCTCTTGCATTTTCAAGCCTAGACCGCTGAACCAATTTTGAAGAACTTTGGTTGAGAAAGGTCATTGGCTACTTTTGGAAATAAAAATAAAAAGGGTGAAATAGGGCAAGGGGGGGGGGGGGGGTGAAAGTTCGTATAAAGAACCTAATTTTGATATAGAGATATGTAGGAATTTGGAGGAAGACTTTGGCTACCTTATGTGGTGAAAATAAAACTTTAATGGGTGAAATAGGGGATGAAGGTTTGTACGAAGAACCCGTTAAACCAATTTTGATGAATAGATATATATTGGACCTTGGAGACGGACATAGGGTACCTTATGGCGCAAAGATAAAACATGAAGGGGTCAAATAGGGGATGAAAAATTATATGAAAAACCCACTATTTCTCAATTTAGGGATATGAAAATTCATATTTATGATTTTAGGAAGAAATAAAAGGGTTTCGCGTTTTTGAAAAATGAATCGGCAGGGTGGTACAATAACGGTGATTTGCAATACCATACGCATAGAGTGATAAATCCATCTATGATTTTCTATTGCTTTGTCGTGTTTAGAGATCAGTCTGTGTTTATGCAATAATATAGAGGGGTGGTAGGTATCGCGACCACCATACAAATAGCGATAAACCCAACTATGAGTTTCTTTTGGTTCATCGTGTTCAGAGATCAGTCGGTGTATATGCAATAATATAGTGGGGTGGTAGGGATCGCGACCACCATATCTACATCTATCTATACATATAATAAAAACGTAACTGATCGATGTCTGTACATAGAAGATATATGAGAAAAACTATTATTGGGGGTCTCTATCAACGCAGGAGAACCCAAAACAATGATTGTTAGAATTTTTGTGTTTGTCTGTTTGCCAACGTTTGTGCGCGCTAATCTCAGAAACGGCATAACTGATTTGGAAACGTTTTCAACTAATATATTTTGGTAAGGTTGACTTAACATTTAGTGTGGTTTTACTTCAATGAGTTCATAAATAAAAAAGTTATATCAATTTTAAAAATCACGTGGAACATTTGTTCGATAAAAATGCTATAAAATAGGTCTTCAGTTGTATTGGCTGAAACTTTGAAACTGGTTTGTAAAATGATGATTATTGAAAGTTTACATAAAGTTAAAAATGTACAGTTTCAGAGAATTTGGAACTTTCCAATATGAGTTGACCACACATCTATATAATAAATCATATTAATAAGTGGTCACCCTAGGTTGGATATAATCACACAAGCAAGTCGAGTGCCGCATCGCTGCTAGGCAATTCATTCCGAAAAAGATCGATTCGAATACAACTCTGATGTATCGATTCACAATAAATCGAGGTCTAAAAGGCGGATCTCTCCAAAAAATTGACCGTCTTTTATTCACTTTTCAGATTTGTGTTAACAATATAAAAATCCCTATTATAGAAAACAAAAAGGACACCACAACAATCGATCTTTTGCTTTTTTTACCATGCTAAAGTATCAGTTAAAGAGAAACAAAGAAAGGTGTAGAGAGAGAGAGAGAGAGAGAGAATTAATTTCAAAAATTTATTATTATAAACTGTTGTCGTTATTCTGCTATTGGGTAATTTACTGACACCATAGAGAACGACAGCATAATGAAATGAATAATCCATACTAATATTATTATAAATGCGAAAGTAACTCTGTCTGTCCTTTCTGTTGCATTTCACGCCCTGAAATAGACGATGAAGGTTTGAACGAAGAACGCATGAAACCAAATTTGTTGAATTTTGATATAGAGATATATTGGACCTTAAAGGAAGACATTGGCTTACCTTATGTCGTGAAAATAAAACTTTAAGAGTTGAAATAGGGGATGAAAGATTGTATGAAGAACAAACTATTTCTAAATTTAGGAATATGAAAATTCATATATATGCTTTTAGGAAGAAATAACAGTGTTTCGTGTTTTAAAAAATAAGGGTGATTTACAATACACATAGACTGCAACCCTTGATACTAAGAAAAATGTTCCTGAGACATAAGCTTACATTATACAAGACATATGTCCGTCCTATCATGACAAATAAGCTGCGCTACATTCGCTCATACGTCAAAGATCAACATTAATAAATTCCAAATCCTCTAAACCCGATTCTTACGTAAAATTAACAAAGCCCCTTGGTACGTTGGTCGAATCGTAAATTGAATATCTTACGCGATCGTACTTCGACACTGCTTCGAATCACGTGAATCTGTTGGTGAAAGTTGCCGCGACTTAAACCCCAAAACCGAACATCCCCCGCGAACAACTCCGGCCGCGAATATCTTCACCGATCCCGTTTATAAGATCGAGGAAATAAACAAATACTACTCCACCGTCTCTCCAAACAAAGCGTGCTCGCGCCCACGCCCGCGAAACCACCGTTCCCTCCATAGGTGATGGGCGGCTAATTTCGCTCCCGCAAACCCGTCACGTCCTCCCTCTCTTACGTCAACTCTCTTAGGTCAACGGACCTAGGTCCGTTCCCTCGGTGTAGGACCCTTGAGTCATGCAGCCGCTCGCGCGATACTGGTGACACTGCACTTGCAATCACGTAGCTACCCACACACATCATTACGTACATACATACGTGCACACCACATAAGTACATAGATCCTGTAAGGGACCTTTTTTTCTTTTTTTTTACGATAGTTACTTTCGATCATGTTTCCAGGATACTAAATACATATACACATGTTCATTCCTTTCTCCTAGAGGCAGGGACATGTTATATGTATGTGTTAGTTTAGCTCAAATTTTCTACAGATAGGGAATTAGTCAGTTCGCGACCTTTTCACAATCGCGGTAACAGCCCAAGCCGACGTCCGGCCACTTTGGCACCTTTGTGCGCATGTTGCTCACGCTTTCGCGGCTGAATGCCTTGAGCCTTCGCCCCCAAGCCTGGTGAAGCTGTCAAAGCCATCAGTGGCTCTATTTCTTTAGGGCCCCTTAGGCTAACAGTATAGTCACTGAGAAAGAAAAAAAACAACTATAATTTTCTTTTGGTTTATCGTGTTCAGAGATTAGTCAGTGTATATACAGTAATATAGCGGGGTGGTAGGGATCGCGACCACCATACATAGTGTTAAACACATGGATGATTTTCTTTTGGTTTGTCGTGTTCCGAGGTCAGTCCGTGTATATCTATACTATTAATAATTTAGTATAGCGGACGAGTTTTTTTATTTGTTTGTTTAAACATGGTAATCTCTGGACAACTGGTAGCAGTCGGATTCGAAAAATTCTTTTTGTATATGATAGCCAGATTCACGAAGAATAGTATAGGCTATCTGGAACTTAGCTAAACCTCTCAGCTAGCCTTAAATATTGATTTTTGTTTAAGTAAGTCGAAGTGAAAGTGTTCCCGAACTGCTTTATCCGCATGCGCTGGCGTAATGGTTAGTGATACGTAAATATAATATTCTACAAAAACATTGTTCTTTAGTATATCTAACAAAAGTCTCCGGTAACATATGCCTATTTCTTTAATAGCATAAGCCACAATAAGGTATTTTGCGTGTTTTTATGTTGAAGATTAAAAATTGCTTTTGAGCTTTATTTTTAGGCTTATTATATTAATCCTTACGAACCAAAGTTATTTCATCATAAAGACTATTTAAATTTTTCTTTTTATAGTATATAATTAGGACACATAGTTTAGGAGAAAATGAAAAATTAAAATACATAATTTGTACTTGCGAGAAGTGATAACAATTATGATTACACGGGTCCGTCGCGTTGGCGGCGCGGTATTTGTTGGATAAAAACTCGGGGGAAACCGAGGGGCACAGCTAGTTTAAAATACAATTACTAGTATTTCAAAGATTCTTGAGATTATATGTATTATCAAAAATATGTACCTCGACCAAGAAAGAAAATTTTGCATCATATTTATTATCTTGTTTAGTACTTATAGGTGTTTCACAACGACATACCCTCGTCAACTCTTAATCAAAATAAAATTACTCAAACATCATTTTGACGTGACAACGTCTTATAAATTGTACATTCAAGAAACTGCGTTACGTCACGTTATGCGTCACAATGAGAGCGATAGACAGTTCACTCATTATAAACAAGAGATAAAAGTCTTACTAAAACTTTATACGATTTACATTTTAAAGCTTATATTCCCCGCTATTGAAGAAGCATAGACAACTAGTTTAACATGATTAAAAAGTATTTTAATTATGAATACCTTCTGTTGATACTAATCAAAATATATTTACGACGCCATCTATTTAACAATTTCTTTAACTCTAATGAAAACTGTTAGATTGTTTACATTCTATTACGTGCGAAATATTCGGACTCGTTAGCTAATATTTAATCCTTGTTGATATTTCCTACATTTGAACATGTTACCAAAAATTCTTACTGGTTTAATAGTTAAACTCTACAATGAGCCCTAGCTCTGGGTGAGGAAAAAGAATGAGACGTAGATTCATATTTTCTAATGTTTTATTGCCCAGTTACCGGTAAGCATCTTCAAATTGAATGTATTTAGAAAGCATCTATTAGTATATTCGCATATTCTATAATACCAAACTGACATGAACATCTTTTTATAGTTAACCTACACTATTAGTTTGTAGTGTATTATTAAATATGGTAAAACGAGGCAAATATTTTCATAAATAAAGCTCTTCATTTTTTATAGAGCGTAAGCTTCATAGACAAAAAGATAAAGCAATTACTCGTTGTACTTGAGAGCCAGACTGCAGATTAGGTTTAGCGTGTTACAATCAATGACAACGTCACTGTACAAGAACTATGATGTTGAACAAACTTTACTTAATAATGTTTATATTACTTTGTACGTTAAATCTTTTTAATAACTATATGACATTAACTTGGATCACCGCGCGGTATATATGCATCGACGCGACAATCTCTTTCACAAATATATGAAAATATGACGTCATAATACATGTACGAGTATAAAGGCAAATTACACAATAAAAAAAAAATTAAATAACGTTTTAGCTTAAATTTAGTTAGGTGTGTCAAAATGTATACAACTGTCAATTTGAATCTGATTTAACGATTTAAATATGATTTAAGGGTTTGGTTCAAGCCGCCGCGCCGTAAGTATGTAATATGAAAAATTAAAATTAAACCAAATTAATAAATCATCATCATCATTTCTGCCGAAAGACGTCTATTGCTAGACATATGCCTCCCCAAAGATCGCTACAATGACCAGTTCTGTGCGACCCGCCATCCAGGAACTAATTAATAAATACTTACTTTAAAATAAATAAAAACTTTTTTAATATTGCTAGGTACATACTTCGTATTTCAGTATGGCCTATTATAATAGGTTTTACCTATGAAATTGCCGTTTTGCAGTACTGGTCATTTCAAATCAAAATAATTTTTGTTTGGCTAAGAATTATAATTTCAAATTAATTTTATTTTAAAAAAAATGGAATTCTTTTTCCAAAAGTATTCATTTGTTTATTGATTAGTGTTACATTTTCATCGCATTTCAATCTTTTTTGTCATCATGGATACGTTAAAAATTCGAGTAATTATGGAATATGAGTACCGTCGTGGCAGACAATGACGAATTAAAGGTGATTGTGGAAGCTGATTATACACAATCTACGGCTGAATTAGTAGCAGCTTTCGACGTTAGCGTAAAAACAATATTGGTCCATTTGCGTCAAATTGGCAAGGTAAAAAAAGCTTGACAAATGGGTGCCTCACGAACTCAATGATCGCCAGCGCGAAGTACGCGTCGAGACGTGCCTTGCACTGCTCAACAGACACACAAATGAAGGAATTTTGAACCGCATTGTTACCTGCGATGAAAAATGGATTCTGTTTGATAACCGCAAGCGCTCAGCAAGTTGGTTGGATACTGGTTCAGCACCTAAACAATGCCCTAAACGAAAACTTACCCCTAGAAAATTGATGGTCACTGTTTGGTGGTCTAGCGCCGGTGTGATTCATCACAGCTTCTTACCAAACGGGGTGAGCATTACTGCAGATGTGTACTGTGAAGAACTGAACACAATGATGGAGAAGCTGGCACATCTCCAACCAGCATTGGTCAATCGCTCGTCTCCGTTGCTCCTGCACGACAACGCGCGACTTCATACTGCACAGCAGACGGTCTCCAAGTTGCAAGAACTGGGGTTGGAAGTTCTCCGTCATCCGCCCTACTCACCAGACCTTGCGCCTACAGACTATTACTTTTTGCAGAATTTAGATAACTCCTTGGCGGGAAAAAAATTCATTACCCGAGAGGCAGTACAAAATGCCTTTGAAGAATTTGTTGCCTCCCGTCCAGCTGATTTCTTTATGAAGAGCATCAACAAACTGCCACTGCGCTGGCAAAGATGCATTGATTGCATGGGTGATTACTTCGATTAATACAAATAAAAATACATGAAAAAAATTCGTTTAAATTTTTTCATACAAAACGGCAATTTCATAGTTAAAGACCTAATAGTATCGCTAATATCTCTTTAGTGTTTAGATATCTCGAAGCTATAAGAAACTTAAAAAAAACATGTAAGTATTCAGAATATACATTTTGAATAATGTTTTTATTATAATAGATTTAGACATATTTATGCAAAATATATAATACATTTAATATCAATATTATATTCGTGTCACGTGTAAATAACGTACTAAACATAAGAATGAAAAACATCAATAAACTATCTAGACTTATTTCATTATTTGAAATTACCTATTACATAGTTAAAATAAGTTAAACGAAAGTGTATAATATTAATATGTTGACTAATTCCAATAACAAGTTCTTGATGAGTTATTCATAAAATAAGACATCGAATTTAAATAGATTTATAAATAAATATACTGAATAATGTAATGTTCCGCGATGCATGAAGAATGAAACATAATATATAAAATAATTCAACAATTAGTCATAAGATTATTTAGAATATATTATTCTAAACGGAGAAAAATATCTCAGTATTTGTTCTACAAAGAACCCGGGATCTTTATCATAAAAAGTACGGAACGTTATAGTTCGCAGACTCAACTATCCGAGTAGATCTATACGATAAAATTATAATATAGCACTAGATTTATGAATTCTAGGAAGTTTTTCTCAAAATAATTAGAAGCGAAATTATGAAAAGATATTAAAAAAAATGTCACAACGTGTTAACTGGTAAAGACGTAAATACAATGCAGGAGGTCATTCAAAGTTTTGTCAACGCTGAATTTCACTGGCAACACTGTGTTAGCAAGTTAATCTCAAAATAGCCACTACTATAGTGCGAACCAAAAATTTGTTTATACATTCTGTTAAAAGGAACTATGAAATATTTCTATCATCATTCAAGTTTATAAAGCTAGCCCACACGATCATTTTTAACTATAGGTAATTTGAAATAGAGATTCCTTCACTTAAAAGGCATCGTTCATATTATGGTGGTCTCTGGCGAGAATCTTGATTAATTTCTTTCAATCGAAGCTCTAGTAAAAATTTATTTAATGTTTACTCAGACTTTATATTAGTTATTGGGTCTAAATATTTTAGCAGCCGTGTCCTAAATTTATTTCCTGTAAATATATGTAATATATGTTAGTATATTTTTACTATTTATACACAACTAAATAAGCGCCTGAATACGGTGGTTAAATTATTTTATTATAATATCCATACTAATATTATAAATTCGAAAGTAACTCTGTCTGTCTGTTACGTTTTCACACCTAAACCGTTAAACCAATTTTGATGAATTTTGGTATAGAGATAGACTGTACCTTGGGAGAGGACATAGGGTACTTTTTGTAGCGAAAATAAGACTTTAAGGGTAGAAAATAGGGGACGAAATTTCTATGAACAAAATATTGGAACATCAAATGCACATGCGCGATAATGGTGAAATGGCATTTGCTGTCATACCAACCAATTTGTTGATTGTCAATCTGGTTTGTTAATTAATTGATATTGTTATACTTAATAAGAAATTTATTGTATTTCTAATAATTACCTATTAAATGATAGTGCAGTATTCTTTTTAAGATTGGCTGAAGTGTATATAAACTGTTTAACTACGCAGTACGGTTTAATTACTGTTTTAAATTATGATAGGGATATGACGTGCGCAGTCAAAGGCGGCTCGCGGGAGTTTATAAATTCTAAGCGATATAACTATTGAAAATTATCTGAATTATACAGTTTTGCTACAAGTGAATTATTTCATTGTGTTATTCCATATGTGGTGAAAATTAAACTTGGGTGAAAGTTTGTATGAAGAAACCATTAATATTTATGATTTTGGTAAGAAAGGAATAAAAGGGGTTTCACGTTTTTTTAAAAACCTTCCCGTAGAATGGTACAATAAGGTATGATTTTAATTATTTTTGAAGTTGTATTGGGACGTTTAATGTGTTGGATTAACATTGGCATATAATGTCAATACCATACAAACAGTAATAATCCCATCTATGATTTTCTTTTAGTTTGTCGTGTACCGAAATAAGCCGGTGCATATGCAGTAATATAGCGGGGTGGTAGGAATTGCGACCACAATAAACATAGTGATAAACCCATCTATTATTTTCTTTTAGTATTATATGAATATAGCTATCTATATTAATAAGTCTGTAGTCTTGTCTGTACTTTTAATATTTTTCCAAAATTTCCCGATTCACATATTATATGAACGATATTATATAATCACGAATATGCCATTTTTTTTGTCCGTCAGTCTGTCTGTATGTCCGGATTTAACTCAAAAACGTCTTGACCAATTCTTATGAAATTTTGTACAAAAGATGCTTATGTCATCGGTGTCGGTATAAGAAATTTGAAAATAATTTTTAGACAAAGTATTAAATTATTTTTTTCGTAAATTCAATTATGTACACGGGAAGTATAAGTCATTTCATGAATGATAAGTAATAAGAATTTTTAATAACACTTTCGAGAACCATGAAAAAAAAATTCATTAATTTTTAACCGATTTTGATGAAATTTTATACACGGGAAGTCTAACTATTTACATAATTAATAGGCTATAAGAATTGTCAGTATTACTTCTGGAATAAAAAAAAAGTAATTCAAAAAGTTTAAATTTTCATCAATTCTCAACCGATTCTGGTCAAATTTTGTAGACGGGAAACATACATCATACCAACTATAATTGAGGGGCTATAAGAAATAATAATGCATTAGAAATTGTACATTAGAATAATAGTTTTCAACCGTTTTTGACGAAAATTGTTCACGGGAAATACATGCCACTCCTCAATTGATACGGCTTATGAATTGTCAATAATATTAGTAAAAATAAAAGGGATTTAAATAATTATTGCATAGTAACAAACGCGTGCGAAGCCGCGGGCACACCGCTAGTATTGTATAAATAATAGAGCTATAACGATAGTTTCTTCGAAAAAGCAAGAGTTGATTATTTATATGGCGTAAGAAGAAAATGACCATATTAATGTATAGATTCTATTATTTCTATAAACAGTAGAATACCTTAGGAGTATAGACATCATTTTACACCAAAAAAAAATCAAAGCCCACATTTACTATCTGTAATCGTACAGGTAAGTATTGTAGATTTGACATCTAAAAGTTAAATTTCATGTACACGATGAAATAAAGAGAAATAGAATTAAACAATACTTTAGTCACTTATTTTGAAATATTGATGTAATATTTACACAATTTAATGTAATCACATAAGTTGTAGTGTAAAAATATAAACACTTGTTTAAATTTTTTTCAATTATTGATATGTTTTAAGCATTTGTGAGTCAACATGAGAGTGGTAACTAATCAGGTGGCCATTAAAAAATGCCAACACCATGCTTATAATTTCATCTAGATGATTTTTCTTCATCGTAAACCGAGGCTCATTGCAGGGATTCGAACTCACGACGCGGTGCCCGTACACGTTACCACTGAACAACCATTGCTTCAAACGTAAATTAGATTAATTTTGTGCAAAGTAATTTCTGATGCGATTATACCTAACATATTTTGTTGCATAAAAACATCACACACAAGGCTTTGACATTTAATGTTTGCACTTTAGCATTCAGTATATTATGTTTTTTAATTGTAATTAGCTTCATGAAAGATATAAACTATAGTTCAAAGAAACTTGATTGCAAAAGCACGCGGAAGGTATTTCATTTGGCCCAAACTCAGTGCACGTTAGTCATAAAGTGGGTCGAGGTTTGAGACTATAATGGTGTATCTAATATTATGAATTTTCTGTTTTATTTATCCACTTGCTTCCTTGCTTTATTTATCTATTTAACTGCTTGCTAATAAAAGTAAGATAGTAATGAAAACTAATCTTTTTCGATAACACCAAACTTTTATCTTCGATATTGTAATAAGAAACAGATGTTTTTTGAAATTGTAATATTTCTTTATGGCGTGTTAAGAGTACGCGCTGGTTAATCTTTGTTATCCATATTCGTTATACTATTATAAAATTACAGTTTTTAAATCACATGTATCGATGCTGGTGTTCAAAAATCATAAACCAAAATAACTGTATAATTTTAACAAACTAATTTTTGTTTTTAACGCAGTAATCTTTTTGTTACACTAAAAATCATGATACCTTGTTAGCCAATTTGCTAGTGACAAAAAAGAGGATACACGCTAAATCCTCTCACGTTATTAAATAAGTAGTAGTATTACATTACAAACAATTGTCTGGTACTATTTTTAGCTGACTAAGTTTACTACATTATCTCTTACACACATTCCAACTTTTTGCATTTAAATTTAATTCCCTAAAGTATAATACTGTATTTTCTAGTATGACTACGAATATACAGTGTAAACTCTTTATAACGAAACTCAAGGGACTGAGCATTTTTTGTCGTTATAGAGAGTTATCGTTATATGGAGTGACCAAAAAAACAACCAAATTAACAAGAATTTTTAATATGTATGTCTTAGATAATAAATGCTTATAAATTATTGTTTACACATATAGTCTGATAACTTTGTCTGACGTTTTTTGCTATGCCAGTACTTGTTTTGTATTATTTTATGTATTCTATTCATATCTAGATATGTGGTGGAATCGTCTTGATTAAACAACAAAAAAATTTCTACCAACTTAGCGGCATCTAAGGCTTGTTGAATTGTTGGTTGTGATTCGGCTTTGTCCACTTGATCATCTTCTTCATCTTGATTATTGGGTGTTTCCTGACTTTTTGACACTAAATCAACAATTTGTTCATCTGTAAGTGTACCAGTTGTGGCTACATCCTCATCTATATTTTCGTACGATTGTAGATCTTCGTTAAAATTGTTTGGTATGTTGAACTGGCTTATCCATTCACTCAGTGGTAGATTGTCTTCACTGTCAAATTGGCTTGGCTACTACATAATCCAGCATGTCGAAAAGAATGTTGGATAGTGGCTGCTGTTACCTCTTGCCAGGCTTTTGATAAGAAGTTCACTGCTTGTAGCATGTTGCCATCAGTTTCGATCATATCCATCAACATTTTCCGTCTATAGTGGCCCTTTAGTATTTTAATTACACTCTGATCCATTGGTTGTAAAATACTGGTTGTATTAGCTGGGGAAAATGCTAACTCTATGTTTCAAAGATTAGATATGATTGGGTGAGCAGGACAATTGTCTACTAGAAGCAAGATTTTCCGTGATTTTAATTCAGAATCCCATTTTCTCACTTCCTCTTCAAAAATCTGCGATGTCATCCAAGCTGACTTGTTTGCTTTGTACGTAACTGGCAACTGTTTTATGTTCTTGAAACACCGAGGGTTTTTCGATTTGCCTATAACTAAGAGCTTTCTTTTTTCTGTGCCACTCATATTGGCAGCCACTAGAACTGTAATACGCTCTTTAGACCGTTTTCCTCCAACACATTTTTCCCCTTTGAATTTTAAAGTTTTGTCGGGAGTCAACTTGGAAAAAAGGCCAGTTTCATCTGCATTAAAAATGTCTTCTGGTGAGTACTTCATCTTTAATTTAGGCCAAACTGTACTAATCCAATTGTTAATCATATTCATATCGACATCCCGCGCCTCTCCGTTCATTTTACCGTACGTAATATGGTGACGGTGCTTAAATTTTCCGAGCCAACCTTCAGATGCTTTAAAGTCAATTATGCCAAGTTGGTTGGCAAACTTTTCAGCCTTAGTTTTTACAAATGGCCTCGAGATGGGTACATTATTCTGGCGCTGATTATTCACACATTGCCTGATCTAAGTCTTCGAATTTTGGCTTTTTTAGAAGAGTTTCCTTCCAGCGCCGCCTGTAGAATTGTTTTTTGGTTTTTCCAAATGGTAGCAACAGTGGATTGACTCAGTTCAAAACGCCTTCCAACGTCACTTTTATTTTCTCCCTTTTCAATCGCACGTATCACACAAACTTTTTCGTCAACACTAATCGCTTTCCATTTACTGACCATGTTAACAGTTTCAAAGTAGGTTTACGACTGATAATACGATAGGTACCCAATATGCTTGGTCGAAGACCATCACTTCCGAGAAAACAATGCGTCATACTGCACGTGTTCAAGGCAATTAAGGATAACAAAAGCTAGACCGACCTCGGATGTTTCGGAGCTTCAAAGTCTTTTGTTACCTGATAATAATCAATAATACCGATAATAAATATTTACTGTCTAAAAATATGAACACATTTCTTCGTAGTAGAGAATGGCGTATTGCTTTATAGAGTGTTTCAATATGTGGGTTTTAACGCAAACCAACCAAGTTGGGCTCACTTCAACGTTATAGGGAGTTTATCGTTATAAAGAGTTTACATTGTAATAATATAGCTCTGTTCAGTAGAACAAAACTTAGAATCTATGGAATAAAATTGCTTGAGACTGAACAACGGCCAACGCACAGCTTAAACCGTCGGGTCTAGAAGTATGAAGTTTTGCAAAGGAATTCCTTATATAACTTAGGTGAGCACTAAAAAAAGGTATTTTGAAAATTCCTCCTCTAAGTGAGTTAAATAGGGGATCAAATTAGGACCATTCCTAAGATGTTGCTGAAAGGAAAACACGGACAGAATTGTTTGCAAGTCACCATTATAAATAAAATATACTCTTACATCTTTCCTTCATATAAAGTAAATCGAGCAGGGTTATAGATTGTGCATTTTTTTCAAAGTGTGGTTCTCCATTCCTTTTACCACGATGTAGAGTTTATAATCTTTTTTGACTTAATTAAAGCTATCATTGTTGAAAAAGCAGTGTTAGTATAAGGTTAAGTCCTGTTTGACAATGAGTCTTATTGGCAATTCTCCATCTTTCGAACGAACTAAAAAAAAACCTAATACGTTTTTGTATGTGTACTAGTTAGTAGTGCACTAGTAGTATTAAGGTACCATCCTTATGTAAAGACTTATAGATAAAATAATTGTGTTTACTGTTGATCCTTAATGAAGTCTGTTTAAAAAAATTTTTTTTTGTTACGACGTGTTTGAACAATATGAACTGATTTAATACTGACAGTACATATTGCTATATTTATTGTTTTTAGCGTAATAGCTATTTTGAATTTCCTCAAAATGAACAAGTCTCAACTGTAAAAGATTACTGAAATAAGTGTAATGAAAATATATTTATAAATGGTATAATCAATAAAATAACACGAATATGGAACTATTATTTCCAATTAAATAAAAACAACTGAACTTAACATATATTGCTCACAGAAATATAATCACCGGTTTTCGAAGAATTTTAATTGAATGACAATAATTATTTATCTTACTAATAATATTATAAAGGCAAAAGTTTGTAAGCGTGTTTATATGTTTGTTACTTTTTCACGTTCAAACGGCTGGACCAATTTTGATGAAATTTGGTATGGAGGTAGCTGACACCCTGGATTAACACATACGCTACTTTTAAGTTTTTTTTTGAAGGTGTCTCTTAACTTATACGCGGGTGTACCTGCCGGGCACAGCTAGTGACCAATGAATACGTTAATCTATAAGTATTAATAATTGTGTAGTTTTGTCTTTACAGTTAATTCTTTGTCCAAATTTACCGATAGTCGACGAATCTGCCCTTAAAAACTTTTTTGTCTATCTGTTTGTGTGTCAAGATTTAACTCAAAAACGACTTGACCCACTCTTATGAAATTTTGTACACGGGATGCTTAATATGTCATTAGTCAATTGCAAGGATATAAACAATTTACATATTACTTTTAGAAGTCGTAAAATAATTATGTTGGCCTTCCTGGATAATTTATTTTTGGAGTAAAGTAATGAAAAAAAGAATATTAGTCATTATTAGTAGTACGTATTCCTATTTGTTTAGTCTTTGATTTCAGTGTCCTTTTTTTGTAGCAGCCAGTCGAAGTGATGATGAGTCTTCAATGTCATTTCAGCTCGGTATACACTGGCTGATCTCGAAACGCGACAAATCAAAAGAGTCAATGTGACGAGTTTATCATGTCATGTGCTTGGTGGCCGTGACACAATCATATATAAATCCCAGCCACCTCGTCTTATTACTGAATATACAACGTGTCTGATCCCGGAAGATGAGCCACCTACTCGTACCACTACGCAACATGGTGACATTATGGTGGTCGCGATTCAGTAAAACACAATTTTTGCGCCCTAAATGATAAAATCACAATACTTATTGTAACAAAGATGTATCAGTTGTTCAAAGCATACATTTAGATTGTGTGCAAAAAAAAATTACATTTATTTTACAACTCCACTGGAAAAATAGTGTATTATAATATTTGTATTAAATGAATAGTTTCGGTATAATGAATTTGTATTAGTAAACAAAGACAGTTCATGCTACGTTCGTCTATTTGGTATCTCATTGTCCATAACAAATTTGGGTTACACAAAATTTTATGCTGTTTTGTTTGTACTTCAGTCTTTTAACCATTCAGTTAATGAGAATCCAGTAAAAGTTTATTGCCTATTTTATTATTTATTACTTTTCTCTTTATTGTTATTTTAATCTGTAAACCTCCCTAAACTTATAATTGATTTTTTTATGTACTAAACATTACCTTGTATATTTATTTATCTTCGTAATATAAAAGACTGTCGAAAAAGCTGATAAAAACATAGTATTTTATTTTTAAATAGATTTATACATTTGACTACAATGATGTAAAATTATGATTTGGCCGAAGATGGTAACACGATAAGCCTAGTCAGCCTAGTGGAGCTTAACATAACAATCGACGCTATATCCGATCACTCAACCACAGAGATATAACCGTTATTAAATTAATAATCATTAAATGAATTCGGAATGCTACCGAATTCGTTTCCACTTGTTAATAAACGATTGAAAATTAACATACCTACTATTTCATCGTAATCCAATATTTTTATTTGTACTATGGTCGGGGAAGCATTAGCAGGCCCATAAGTAATACAAACGGCCCATGTTAAAATCTTGTTCAAAGAGGTGGTATGGATTATTTTATTGCTTAGGCTATACAATACAGTGAGGAAGCTCCTATTATGTTATATACTCTAAAAAATATGTATTTGCCTAAGAGCGGTGAATTGCGTTACAATTAGATCTCTGTGGTTACAATAGTCTATATTCATGTATAATTGCTTATTTTAAAAGAAATAGGTGGTGCTGTAATATTATAACGCATAAACTATTAAATATATAACTATTTTAAAATTACTCATTTTATACTTAGGTCTGCGCCATTATTTTAAAATATATAGAACTCATAGGTAGTGTAAAGCATAACGCTCTTGACTTCAAATTATTACTTTGGATTTTTAAAATAAACTTTTTTGTTCTAATCTTACCTCTAATGAAATAATGATCGATTGTTAGCAAACACATATAAATATATTGTATTCATGATTTAAACAAGTACTATACATTAAATAGGTAATATTTTGTAGAATTTAATATTCTAGATTCATATTAAAAAAAACCTTAATCACATGAATCTCTGATTATTGTAAATATAAGTTTTGTTATTTTATGGTTAACAGTTCATGGTATTTTAGTATAACATCCGAATAGGAAACAGATAATGAATCTATAGAAAACTACGATTTAATTAATTTTCTGTTATATGTAGGAAAAATTCATTGTAAACACTAGCGCGGCTGAAGACATAATTATTCCCTGAATGTCTTTTCGTTTGACGTAAAAACATAAAAAGAAAATATAAACAAGTCGTCAAAGAAGCAACCGTTTATAAAGATGCGGATATCTAACGCCCACTGACAGCACTAACATAGCAGACAATTATTTTCATACATTATTTTTACGGCTTAAATGTAATATTAAATATAATAACTACACTTAGGTAGGTACCTACTTAAATAAGAGTACTACAACTATTATCAATCTATAACGTATATCAAGGGATTGAATGATTACTTAGCTACTACTTTTACGACCAACTAAAACTAAGAACAGACAATTTTAATAAAAAGGAAACCAACTTTAATGATTTCGAAGAGTTTTCTGGTGTATCTTAGAAGTTCAAGATCCAGTTTCAATGAAATTAAAATGGGACCACCCTTGAGGTATTATACCCTATCGAACAAAAAAAGAAGCATCCAAATTGGTTCATAAACAAAGAAGATATGATATGGCAGAAAAACATACATAAAAGATTGTTATTTTCAAATCCTCAAGAAATGCAGTGTTCATATGAATATTTCAGATCATCGCTGTTGTAATATTTAAAATATATGATATACATATTTGAATTATCAAAATAAGTATGTACTCGATTATTCTGATAAAAAAAAATGTGAACGTGTATTACAACACTAGTTTTCAATTTTCTTTGAAAAATGCACCGTAAAGTTTGGCTGCCAGGGTTCCCCGTATAAATATCTCACGCCTGACAACATTGTAAACAGATGATGATTTTTAGTCTTTTTAAAACTGTGATAGAAATCGCGGATCATGTTTTAAAACTGGATAATCATTAGTGATATTCATTATAGATTTAGTTAGTATAATATTATATTATATTATAATAGTTAGTTATTATAGATATATTCCTTCGTGTGTTCTTTCTTTGTTTATGTACCAATTTGGATTATTCTTTTTTCGTTAAAAATGCCTTTGTTCAACTGTTATATGTGGTAAACTTGTAAAGCTTTTTGATATTTAAGCTATCACCGAACGTAATCAGTATCTTCTTAGCTATAAAACAACAGCTTCAAACACTGAATTCAAATCATAGTAATATAATTAGACATTCTTTATTATGTAGGTCTTGCGTTCAGGGTTGTAATCGTGGAGGATTGTAGAGGTTGATAGCCTGCAATGTATTTCAGAAATACTTGACAAATAATGCATAAATTATAATCTTAGCTCAAATTCTGTGTTAACTAGATTTGCTTAAGTAAATATTTTTCTCACTATTTATATATTTTGTTAATAATACTTCGATAACACATATTACAATACATCTTACTATGAAAAAAAATATTTTCAATAATGAAACGGTTTCAATTTTCTATTCAATAACAATAGAAATAAATATATGTATCAGGCACAGAAGTAATTCGCATATTGAAGACTCACTTGGTGGCCGTTTACAGCTCACTTGCCAAGGTTATTGAGAGTAACTCAACCAATAATCATAAATTTTTATTACAAACTCTAGTACTCGAAACATTCAGTAAACGTTTTATATAATAAAAGGTCATTTCCACAATTATATTGTTATACAGAAAAGGTTCTCGGTCTAAGTAATCGAGTAATTGTGATCTAATGTACTTCGATCTTATGTGTCTTGTAATTTCTGAACTGAGTCAGATTGGAAAAAATATTTTTGTATTTTATAGGCTTATATCGAGGAAGATTGCAGGCAATCTAACATCACGCTACAACTCTAAGGAGCGGTGCAGTGACCATAAACGTCAAGCAATCTGGTAAACTGTAGGCAAGTACGGGAAGTGAGAATAACAATAAGCTACACGGGTTCGTCGGCGGCGGCATGGTGGTGAACATAGCTATGAACCGTCATATCGATTAGAAAAATGTGACTATAATCTCAATCAGTCAAATCGTTCAGAAGCAACACAATCACAGACAGACGCACACAAGATTTTTATGTATAAAGAAGATTATAAAGTTCAAAAGATTGTTTGTTTTTTCATTTTTGTTTGTTTGAACGCGTTAATCTCTGGAACTACATGTTACATTGGAAAAATTCTTTTTGTATTTTATATCCTATTTATCGAGGAAATATATATAAATAACCCTTAGGAGCGGACCAGTGACTATAAACGTCAACCAATCTCGCAATCTATAGGCAAGTAGTTATCATATAATATTAAGTATGAAATAGGTATGTAAAACTCAAAGTTAACGTGGATGAACCTGCGGGGGACCGCTAGTTGTAATACATATATTTGTATTTCAAAAATTTTATCAAGTCAACCATTCTTGGCAATCAAGTGGTTGCCAATTATATTATATTGACTGAAAAATGAATCCTACAAATAATTTGCGTTGACTTCAGTATTAATTTAGAAGAATGTTTTAATTTAACCTAATAATTTAACATACCAAATCAATACTTACCTAGAATGAATATAAAATGCTCTTGACTTTAAGGAAGAAAATAAATTTTGTGATACATTCCATACAACTATAAATAAACATGCAATCACAAATTTTGGAAGGAACCAACTACCAAAATACAAATTATCCTAGTTTGACTGTTGGGGACACAACTTTTTTTTCATATTTCTTTTATATTCCACATATTAGTCCTACAAGTCAGATACAAATAATAATAAGTCATCATTTGTCCTTGTGCCAAGCTGCCTGTTTTCCTGCAAAACGAACTAATAATATTTTTATGTATTCGCGCTGGTAGTTTTCAAAGTTCATTCTTCTAAATATTATTGTGGGACAACAATGTATGAAAATTAAGATAAAATAATGTAAAGAGAGTAGGTAGAGTCATGGATAAATGTAATGTCACGAAAAAGCAAGACTGATGGACGTATAACTGTAAAGCGTTAAGACTAACGGCTATGGGTGCCTCCATTAATAACGTGAGGAACAAGGGTTCCTGCAAAATTTTATCAAATCTTATTTAAGGGGTTTCGTAAAAAACTCTGCTTAAGTTTTTAATTAGAGAATATGTACTTATGATTTTATTGTATATATCTTATCTTATATATACATTGTATATAAAAATTTCGTGTCACGATGTATGTTCGGGATAAACTTCGAAACTACTGAACCAATTTTGATCGATTTTCGTAACTATCTGTAATTTCGTCCAACTTAAAAGATAAGATATTTTTAGTCCCAATAAGTAACGCAGTTGTCGAGGTCTACATTTTTTTTAAGATTTTTATTTTTATTATTTTTCATTCTTTCCTTTCCTATTTCTTTTCTTCCTAACTAAGTATATTGCATCCGTGCGAAGCCGGGGAGGGTTGCTAAGTTATGTATAAAGATGATATTTTGTATCACAAAATCAATTCCAGGCATAAGCAAAATTTATGATTGTATAGAATTTTTTTTTAGTAAATAGAGATATCACTATTAACGCTTCTGTATCTAGTGGCATTATCGAGGGTGGAGACCAGGAGTATCATCTCTATGTATGAAAAAGTATCCGTCGAAAACCGTCTAATTATGTGGCGCTGCGCCACGGTAGCAAATGCGTTGATTTTAAGGATAGCGCCAAAAGTTATTATTTTTTTAGTTTTCGAACTTTCGAAAAGTTAGTTTCGAAAAGTGGTCGAACTTTTCACTCCACAAACTTTTCCCATTATTGTTCAATTATTTTTTTAGTTTTCAATAGTAAAAACTATAACATCACGAAAAAGTGTATTTCCCTCTTTTTACGCTAGCGCCGTTTTGGTGGAGTTTTAGACTTTTTTTAACTTATTTCCCTTATAAGATGGGACTCCTTACCTCTACCCTTCATAAGTGGCATGAATGAATGTAAAATACCCAAGTTCGGCGAAGCTGTAAAAGCCACAGCGGCTTCAAGGCTCCTAAGGCTAAAGTATAGTCAGATCTAAAAAAAAAGAAAAAAAAATGTAAAATATTAATAATTATTTAAAATGTAAAATTTAAAAACCTAACTTTAAGAATAGGGGCTAGGCCCCACTATAACTTACCGAATCTCACACAACTCAACCACCCCCGGATTCAAATTAAAAAAAATGTAACTAATGGACGCCCCTAATGAATTCACATTCATTCATGATAACAAATTAGGTCTACTATTTAGAGAACAATTCTTTCTGTCTATTTTATTAGGCACATGATCAACTGATATACGAGTAGGTATAAAATATAATCTTTATAGTGTCATAAGGAATGAGATAGATATAGCCTTTTAACAAAAGGGTTTATTTATTTTAGGAATTTTAGTCCAAACAGGACATAATAATCTGTGACGCGTCAGTACCATAATCGAAATAAATGGAGCTTTTGAAAAGTGTGTTCTTGGATCAAAATATTATATGTAGAGCTTTAAATACATACAAGTACTTACTTGGAAACTTTTTAAAAATCTGAAACTGATTTTAGTACTTTTAGAAATTGTAAAAAAATATTTCAACAACTTAACAACAAGCGATTGTCAGGAAACTTTATTTACCACAAGTTAATTATATATTATAGTATTTAAGATAGTATTTGCTTATATGAAACTAAGGTCGTCTGAACTAGTTTAGCAACTCAATTAGTAATCGAATAGTAAGATAATGTCAAGTACAAGAACTATTTTTAAAGTATTACAAATTTCTTTTTTTAGGGCCTTTATTAAGTTACCGAATATTAATCCGGTAACGACTATAATTAAATGCTTCTTTATTGACATTGCTCTGTCCTTTGGAGTAGTCAATCACTCAACCACAGCGCCACCTATCGCCTTCAAAAATAGCATAAAAACGTTCTCTTTGAAAAAACACTTAAACCTACCAACTTCATGGTGATCGTTCAAACGATCTTGTAGTATATCAATCGCAAATATATTAAAATTCATTCTTGTAAATATATAGATCAATTAGGTATAACACAATTATTGCTTATTTTGCTTATTATGCGTACATTAAATCAAGACAACCCGGAATATGTTGTTACTTTTCAATTATACGTGCAGAGAATAGTAGTAGAAACATTTACACCATTATGTACTATGCAGTCGCTTGGAGCAATTCTCGAAGTTTCGCTCGCTCATAATATACTTTTATTGTTTTCCTAACATGTCGGAAGCGATTTAATGCATGACAAACAGTTGTAAGTGCGAATTATGGCCTTAGGATATTTACCGCAGAGGTATGAAGTCACGATGTACAAGTTAATTTCGTTATTACTTGTGTAGGTAAGATATAAGGAAGGAAGGAACCTTGCACACACGACGTCGCGGCGTCGAGACGCGGAGCAACCATGGCCTTTAGTCACTTTATTTATGAATCCGTGGGAATGCTCGCCTCTGTTACCGTGCGTTCTTTTAGAAACTGTGAATATCTTTATTTATTGCTAAATGTAGTTAAATGTGCGGATTTTGTCACATTTTTAAAATGATATTTAATTGCCTGTTATTGGAACTATTTCGATAAACGTGATGGTTGATAAAAAATCTAAATTAGTAACATTTAGGCGCTGCGCAAACTAGACACTTTTTGTTGCAAACACAGAGCACCGTTACAGGAAAGCGTCGATTCTGTGTCCAGTACCTATCAGCAACTGGACACATCGCCAGTCAAGTTACCGCGACATATAAAGTACAATTGTAATACAATTTATTAAAGTTAATTGTGTCTTGGTTATAAACATTTATTTTGTAGTTGCATACTCCAAACACTTTTTGATTGGTAATCCTTGTATACGTGTCTACGTCTGTGCAGGTAGTGGCAATATTGTCAAAATATTATAAAATACTTGTTTTTTGTAACTGATGATTTCATTAAGGAATTTTTAAAATTTACCTAAACTGTATTTACATTTTCTTAAAAAAAAACTACGGTCATTTAAAATTTAAGTATAAGATAAACATTAAAAGTCTTTTTATTTTATTGAAGTAATTATCCATTTAGGATCATTTGGTATCTAATTAGCGCAAATTGGCGCAATCTTATATGCTTTACAGTTGCTCGATCCAGACGGAAAAATATTCTAATCGGCTCAAATTACTTTTTCTCAGTTATTTTAAGTATTAAAGAGAAACCGAATTTGAATTCTTCAAATAAACATTATAAAATATAAATTATTAAGAAGCTGAAAAATAATTTTTTCATCGTATCTTCGTAATAAGCGTTCGAATTCTCCATTTTTAAGTTTTGGGTTAATTTAATTAATTTTATGTATCCAATACGATGTGTATTACATTTTAATCTTGAATTCTCATATAAAAATAATTTCCTTCCCAGTTGTGATAGTGTCATGATTTCCTCATTCGCACCAACAGAGCTACTAGTCACCTAGTGACTCACTTTCTATGTGGCCAGTATGTAACTTAAAACTAGCTTAGCTACTAGCGTAGCACCCAGCTATGTACCTTGTAGTGTGGCCTTAGCCTAAGTGATAGCGCGTACGGGTGACTTTTTGTCACCGTTACGACGTGACAAAACATATTTTATCCATAGACGACAATGGTGACTAAACAGTCACGGCTACAAAACTCACTCGAGCGTAATTTTGAGCAACCGCATTTCTAAAAAAAAGCTACGAACCAAAAACTGGATCGTGTTGATCAGCTCTGCGTAATGTGCTCCTTCACGTTTTGGATATTAATTAAACCAAAGAGAAATTAAGTTTCAGCTAGAGCAAAAATTGAACTCTTGAATTTTCTACCACACGAACATTCTTTAGAAAACTTATGAATACATACACATAAACATTATGTAAAAAAAACAGGACGATTGGCGTAGTAGCCTTACACAATAACTCCTATTTTTATTGGGCTTTCAACAGCGGTTTGTATGTAATAATATACAATTGTTATAGGTTGTCCCAACTTATTGCATTTTTATATTATTTCTAGCAGACCCGGCAGAATGTTGCTTTGCCCTTTCAAATGGCCTACCTAACTACAGTGCCACCATCTCATTCTTTTTTTTGCTGGTAAACTATTCCAGATCAATAACAAAACAAATAAGAGTTGCGCATATTCATCCTTTCAATAGTGAGTATATAATATATCTTGTAATATCTTGATTTCATACAAAATCCAATAGAAAAAAGGAAATAAATTTTTTTACGATTTTGAAAAGTATTCATTATACTTTTCCAATTTTTTGCTTCATACAAAACCTTATTCGATCTATAGCGAACATTTGCAAATAAAATATAGCCAAATCGGCCCGTTCTGAAGTAATGCGCTTACCGACGAAAAGCATTACATTTTTCAAAATAAAATTCAGAACGAAAAGCATTACATTTTTGTTTATATACCTACATTATTATTGTTTGGTATTATTATAATATTATTTTCTTTAATATACAACTTCTGAATCCCTTATGTTTGTTTCGTTTCGAAACAATTACGTTTTATAAATGAACGCGTTATACTCTCATTAAAAGCAATCTGAAAACGTTACAAATTTTGAAACAAAGGTGTTAGGAAATCACAAAGTAAGGCGGAAACTCTGTTGTCTAAAAAGGATAAAAGTTTCTTCTCGCTCCCGCCGGTGTCAAGTCGAAAGTGAACTGAGGGCAATTGTCCACTATTCCCGATGGCATGTAAAGAGCGTCAATGCCGTATCTAGTTATAAAATATCGTTGTTTCAAAACAAGAAATATCTTAATATGTATTTTTATTTTATTAATGTAATTTGTTACATACATTTTCAGTCTGAACGATATAAAAATTGGTATTGCGGAAATAAACCTCTTTTTTTCAATTGTGAGAATTTATCTCATCCAGTCATCTCGGTCAACGGACAATGGTCCCAGACCTTAAGTAAGTAGGTAAAACTACTTTGAAATATTTCATTACATCTAGTCTGTTAAAGAAACACAAAAATATGACGTAAAAGAATAATAAAATTGTATAAAAAACGGCAACCTTTATGCACCAACTTATAAATCATGCACTAACATTGTACGTCACCTTCAATACATAATAAAGTAAGTTACAAATCTCAGTGTAACATTCTGCTCGAAAACCTGTTTTATTATTCAGCGGCTTAGAACCTGAGAGATAGCTATACTGAATCAGGTCAACGGGTATTCTAGAGGCTGTGTTGTGTGTTCTATAAACAAGGTCATATTTTAGACAAAGTTTACGATCGTTTGATCGGTATTCTCAATAGAGAAACGGGAATCGCCCGCGGATATTAGATATGCTTCATAATTTATTGAATGTAGTCCATATTTTATTGTACCGATAACTCTCATTCAATTCAGTAGTTGAACTCATATATTTGATGTATACCTGTTTTTAGACCGCTTTGGAGTTAAAAGTAAACACCTATAGAGAAATATTAGTGATGATAATAGTAAAATGTGCATTATGACAAAAATTTGAAGAAAAATTAAATTATGCACTAAATTTATTTTGAAACATAAGGGCCAAAAGAAATTATTAATTTATCTATAATATATACTATTATTTTCATTATAGAAAGAGTTTGTAAGATTAAACACGATGATCTCAGAAACCACTAGTTATATTTGGTTTAGCTAGCACATTTATCAAAACTAGCTATCGCCCTAAGGTCGAAATTCAACCAGCGACTTTTTGACCAAAGACTATTTTCTGTTTGATATATTTTACAGTATCCATGAACCTAAACAATGAGTATTATCTACATCACTTGCTGTCATTTTTCGTTGAGTGACAATGTTAATATTTTGAGGGTCTAAGTTCAAAAGCACTGGTCGGGTTAGGATTCGCAGTATTAATTTAATAAATTAGTAACAGATATTATAGATACATTTTAGCTTTCTGCACTCCTCCATATAAACTTTAACCATGCCAAATCTCACAGTTTTTCGTGCACACAATACGCTTAAAAAGGGGTAGAAAGCTTTTGTTTCACGTATTGATATATAGATTTAACGCAGAGCACAGCTAGTCATCCTATTAACAAGGTTTCCCAATGGCGTACTCGGACCACTATGACGTCCTCAGTTGATCATAGGGGGTTCGCGAAATTAATTATTTTATGACGGCTGATAGCTCGCGCGTGCAACACACTTGATGGTGTAACACTATAAAAGTGGATACCGAAATAAAAGCGAATATTATTTTTCACCTTTCTGGACTCTCTTACGAACTGAAAAGATGCTTTCCTTACTAATGCTAAAGTCTAGATTAGATGCCCATTTATGGTTACAACCGAAAGCATAAATGCTGATTTGAGCATTAAACAACTAGTATAAGTAAATGTAAGTATGTGGAAAGTGTCCGCCGATCAGAATCTTTAAGTTGACATTAAAAAGCTGCCTTGAATAGGTTATTTCGCAGTACGACAGGAAGAAAGTCTGGAGTTCTCAGGCAAAGCGGTGAATTCCTTTTGCCCTACTTGATAACTTAGATATATGAGAGTAGGTTTTCACACCTGGTTAAAAAAACTTGAATTGGAACAGACAAGACAATTTTTAACAAAAAAAAAAAAACCAACTTCAATATTTTGAAGAGTTCCCTGGTGTATCTCGATGTTGAAGGTACTCCTTATCAAACAAAAAAGAATCATCCAAATCGGTTCATAAACAATGAAATTATGGCTGAACATCTAAAAAAAACATTCTAATTGAGTAACCTAAGTATTTTTTTGAAGTCGGTAAAAAAAGCTCCAAAACTTAATTTATGACAAGAAACTTAGCTCATTCATCACGTTAAGTAGTTAACAATATATTACTTTTTGTGGCAGTAAAAAACTTTAATTCCTTCTACGGAAGTTTTTTTTTTAAACGGGTTCGTCGATATCTGGACTATTAATTATGAGAAACCCTACTACAAAAGAATTGATAGCCTTTTTACACGATGATTATTTCACGCAGTATTCACGTTCGCTTTACGAGGGAAATGAAAATAATTAAATTCGATCAGATTGTTTGTATAATATGTCTCGACAGGCGTAACCATGATAAGATCGAGCGATATCGACGTGATTTATAATTGATTTTTCAGCGTGCTGGCTTCCATTGAAATTGAGCGATCTTTAGATGTATTATACGATAGCAATTGGAACTATACTTTTCTATCACCAAATCCATATACTTATATCGATGTAAATATGAAGATATATGTGGACAGATAGTGTCGTGGGACACAAACCGTGGAACGAAGATCCTTTCGTTATGTATTATGTACTACTAAATAATAAGCACAATGAAATGGTAATAAAATTGTATTTAACAATATTTTTTATAGTTTTTCGTTATAAATTTATGAAAATAAACTTTTTATTATTAATTATCATCCAGTAGTTTTACTTTTACTCCATTATTGCCAATTCATATAGTCTATCAATTGAGTAATGACATATACTTCCCGTGTATAAAATTTCACCAAAATCGGTTGAGAAACTAAATTTTTTTTATATTCCTAAACGTATTATTGACGATTTTTATAGCCTATCGGTTATGGAATGACGTATGATTCCCATCTATACAATTTGATCAGAATCGGTCGAGAATTGGTGATAATTTAATTTATTTAATTTTTTTCTTTTTACTATTTCTAAAAGTAATATAGACAATTGTTATTGCTCATCAATTATGGAATTACTTATGATTCCTGTGTACAAAATTTCAACAAAATCGGATAAGAATGATTAAGTACATTTTTTTTAATTTATTTTGTTTTACGATTTCTGAAAGTATTATTGAAAATTCTATTGCTTTTTTTATCCAGGTTCAAGATGTGTGAAAGAGTATCAATCTCCTTTCATCCCTTAATTTGATTTAGGTGAAAATTTTTAAAAACGCTGGATTTTATATCTGTAAATTATGTGTGGTTGGCGTGTGCTTAAATCAAATCTATATTTTTTTCCCCATACGAAATTTCAACCCTTATTTTACACGCAGAAATTATGAATCTTGATAAATGTTGATACACGTGTTTCATCATTTTTATAAAATAGTTTAAGTACAAAATTTCAAGTCAAAAGACAAATTTTTTTCACCCACCCCATATAAACTCTCAACCCCTATTTAACACCCTTAGAAGTTGAATACCTCAAAATCCGTTCTTAGTGAGCGTTCTACATCGCGAAAGAAATAACTATGATAAACTACAAGTCAATCGGACGTATGTTATAGGAGATTATGAACTAAATATAAGTTATAGAAAAATATTTATTTTTATAACTTTATGAACAAAAACTCAGAAATTAAATAAATCAGAGGGCCTCGAACTATCGACTACTCCTACTGTACATAACAGTGCCTACAAGTCTGATCAAAAGTGAATAGTTGTCGTGTATGCTTCTTAAACAACAGCATAACTATGATATGTATAGGTATACCACAGCATGGTGGTAGGGCATATCCTAACAACCACCCCTAAGTTTAAAATTTGTTGCAAAGCACTTATAAATGTGTTCCGGTAGCTCAATTTTGGAGCCAGTTCTACCATTTCTTCTTAACCTATTGGGCAACATCGTCACTAAACATCAAATGACATTATGGAAAAACGACTAAGACTATAAAAAAAAAAAAAAAAAATTGTGTTATGTATGATTTCATAATCGGTGCATGTACAGCAAGCAATATCTGGAATGTAGAAAAAGCGTTTTGAGTTTCTTGTCGACCGCTGCGGTCGATGCAAGAAAATCCTTACTTGGCATGCTAATCTCATTTGTTAAATATATATAATTCAACTCAACTTGAAAAGGGTTAGATGGTACTAGTTTACAATTGACGTAACCTTCGAGCCAGTTTTAGAATTGACGGCTCTTTGAAGGGATTTACAGTAATAGTTTGCGGTCGCCTTGTGTTAATTTAATCACTGATATTATGTTAATGTCGTTGATATTATAAAATGATTTTAAAATATGATTTACAACAAATGAATGTGACAGTAACAGTGTGTATTTTTTATATATGTTGTTTGGAAAATTCGCAAAAACTTGGAAATCGAAGATATAATAGATGAGCCAAATATTATTGGGAAGATTCAAGCGTACCGTGTCTGGTGGCTCGGTCATATTGACAGAATAGGAGAGTATTGAGAGACTATACCATTTACCTATACTTCTTTTAACTCGTTTAGTAGAGGCTTAAATTGAGAGCTGCGCGCGAATCATGTGACGGAAGTGCGAACCAGTGATAATAATGTAAATTTATTACACTGATTTTTATTTTTTTGTAATTTGATGAAGATTATATTTATTATTATTTATCATAACATAACATACCATCAGCCTGTATTCCCTGAAGGGTAAGGGCAGAGGTGTACTAATGTACACCTACAATTCGCCGAGTATGTTTTTAGGTCCCATGTAATAGGGGCGAGCCTATTGCCATTAATCGGGCACGAAACCAAACACCGAGCTGCTACTGAGAATTTCATAGGAAAACCCCAATGAACACTTTGCTCGACCTGGGATTCGAACCCAGGACCTCGCTCGTAGCAGTCGCGCTAACGAACACTAGGCCAACGAGGCTGTTATCATTTTAAGTAAAATGAATTTACATTATGGCTGACTTCATCAAGTTGTTGTCATGTGGGATAAAGTTTTGGAGTTACTTTTGTTTTGTTATGCCAAGGAATACACCAAAGAAGCATAATTTCTAACGATTTACAAAATATTTTAATATTATTGCTAAATTTCCTTACGTGTTCGAGTGGATAAGCATATTAGATTTAAATATCTCATACAATTCGAATTATATTCTAAAACATAAGTAATTATTAAGTAACATAAGATATCTCAAAAAAATCGATTTTTGAGTTACATTCTTAGGAAGCATCCATCTACAATAATTACATAGTTTAAGACGTATTTATTAAGTAGCTATGTTAGTCGTATTTAGACGCAATGTACGTAAGCAAGGTCTGCGTTAGAGACCGGGCTTTACCGCAAGATCAATACTTACTCGTTCTTATGTTCTTTGGCCTCCTACAATTGCGGGTGTTGTTTCATTTTATTAAATTATGCATATTATGTTGTCGCATATAAGTACTGGACTATCGACTTCAATATTTTAATAAAATTAATTTAATCGATGTACATTGAAATGATGCGGAAAGCTATATATTTAATAATTTACATATATACTCACATATGTTGATAGGTAAATTATACATAATTAAGAAAACAATAACAACGTAGTCTAATCAACGTAAGTTTTTTGTTAAATGAAGCTGATAATTACTGCTGATATTATTTATTTAATACAGTTTTAGGTATTTTTATTTTATTAATATTTTTGATTTATTATTTTGTGTTTGCAAATTTTTATTTTTAGAAATTTTTGCAATTGCACTAACAAGAATGATATTTTTTCTTTCACGATGCCGCTAGTGTGTAATATAAGTTAAACAGAGAGATGAAAATGTCTTGTGGCATGGCATTAAGCTCCCCAGTGTACGAATTAAAGAGCGTATGTGCAATATTCTTGCATAAACCCAAAATTCTGGTCGTATGGAATAATAAAATCAAATTTGTTGTATTTTTATGTATAAATATAAGTATATACATATGGAGGAAGATTGTAGGATAGAGTTTGTTTACCACTAGGAAGTTGTTCATGCCGAATCACATAAGAACTTTTTTCCTTTTTTTTTTTCGATCTGACTACACTTTTAGCCTTAGGGGACCGGCCCTATCCAAAAACAGAGCCGCTGCGGCTTTTACGGCTTCACCGAACTTGGCGTAAGAACTTACAGACAATTGTTAGTACACATGGTACGTATAACATAATTTGGAATAGACATGTTTATTTGGGACGTCCGCGTCTGGGCATTGTTCTAAGTAAAATTTATAGTTTCTGTTTCGACCATTTGCGGGAAGAAAATATGTATCTAAAATAAAAACTATTATTTACATTTTAGAATAATGTTTTAAACAAAAATACTATAAACATTAGAAAAATATGTAATATTTATTATCTTCGTTTTTTTTTAAGAAATTTACCTTAATTGTTTTATTGAATTATCTTATCGTTCAACGATTTTAAAATCTTCTTTGTCGATAAATTTTACCGGTATTATTCATCTAGTAATAGTAGTAGATTTATAATGAAATTTTAGTAATTCATATTTTCTACAATTCATTATAAAAAAAAAACCTATTAGGACATAATTATAATTGTCGTATAATAATAAATTGCTTAAAACCTTCATTAATATGTATTTAAATATTTGCTAATAAATTCTATTACATTTTTTCCTTACATTTAATTTTAATTAATGGAATAAAACTATATTGTTAAACGATTTCGAAAAAAGAGGAGGTTCACTATTCACGTTTTATGGATGTTCAGACATAACTTCTTTATTTGGATGACTAGGATATTTTTTTAATGGATAGGGAATTCCTCAAAGTTGGCCTTATTTTAATTTTTTTGGCATTGCACCTTCAACTTCGTAGATATACCAAGGAACTCATCAAAATTATTGAAGTTGGTTTTCTTTTTTGTTAAAAATTATGTTATTTTAGTGTTATCATCACCAATATTTCACTTCCAGTTAACTTCTGGATTTATTTCATCTAGAAAATATGGAAAATAATTGATTCGCCAAATTTGCAACGAGATTGGTAAAAACATATAAATGAAAAAAAAACTTTTTAAAAACAAGCTTTTATTGAATATTTCAGTTGTACTGAAATGAAAATAATAATTTTATGCAAGTACTGTTCTGAATTTTATTTATTATAGGTAAATATAATTGTTACATCAAATATTTTTAAATTTAATTAATTATTTTTTTCGTATTCTTCTCAGAAAACGTTTTCATTTGATACCCTTATCATGAGGGTGCATAGAAAATAACTGATCCGCCATCTTTGGATGTCTGCCATATTGGATTTAGATGACGACACTTAGCTAACCATGCATTGTCATCCAAACTAAACGTGTAGGTATGTAAAATTTCAGCCCAATCGATCGGTGATAACTGTTTAAGCTTCAGTTGTAAGATTTAACTCATTATAACAAAGAAAGTTAAACAGTATCTTGTAAATTAGACGATATTCATGATTTTTTAATGGAGTGTTTTGGAAATTAAAATGATAGGATATCATTTGCCAATAAGTATAATATCTAGAATGTGGGTATACCTATATTCTATCAGAACTGACAGCGGATGCTTCAAGAAAGTAGTCTAGTTATTTGAAGTTTTCCTTTTAATGAATTAATTTTTAATCCGAAGAACTTGATATATTATACTAAATTATCTAAATATGTTTTTAGTTTAGATATACTTTTTTGATAAGTAATGGTATGCCTCATAATGGGACACTGCATATCCTTGGCGATAAAAGTTCCTAAATAAAATTACAATTAAAAGGAAAAACAAACTACCGCTTTATCTTAGTAGGTATTTGTATAACATTTATTTATAAGGTACGGTATCTACGGCGCGGCTGAAAGGTGAAGGGTCAGTCGAGGACATTAATCATCTCGAATACACGTAGGTCCGGTCTTGTACTTCGTTTAGCTATCCTACCTTTATATCTGATGGATAATTATTATGGAACATCAAGAGTTTTATTGCGAAACTTAAGAGCAGAACGGTGATTTTAAGTAAAATGCCATGTTAGTGCATCAATGATGTTGTAAAATCTTCATGTATAATAGCTAAAGTAGAAATATCAACAATAATAATATTATTAATGACATCATTTTTACCAAGATATAAGAAACTAGCAGTTTCCCGTGGCTTCGGTCGCGTCAAAGTTGGGTTATGTCTTATATCCCATTATATGTGTTTATGTCCCATTCATCATCAAAAATGTCGGATTTTCATATAAACTTTAATTCCCTTTTTCACCACCTTAGGGGTTGAATTTCCTTAGTGTTTACTATTACTTTTATATTATTTTGTTAAATTCAGTTGGATACAAAAGTAATTATAATCCATACTAATATATAAAGCGCAATAGATGGTTTATTTGAACGCACTAATTTCTGAAACTACCTATCAGATTTAAAAAAATCTTCTTGAATTTTATGGCCTATTTATTGATCGAGGTTATAGATTAAATAATTTCGCGCTACGACACTAAGGAGCGGAGCTGTAACCATGTACGTCAAGCAATCTGGATATACGGTGACGTTGGTGGCGACGCGGTAGAGAGTTGGTCGAATAAATTTAACCCGTGGAGCACAGCTAGTAAAATATTTTCAGGATTAAATTAAGAGTTAAAGTTACAATCTCTCTTTGTTATATACCAGGAATGCGAGAAGTTAGTGCAAACTTTAACTCTTAATTTAATCCTGAAAATATTTTACTAGCTGTGCTCCACGGGTTAAATTTATTCGACCAACTCTCTACCGCGTCGCCACCAACGTCACCGTATATCCAGATTGCTTGACGTACATGGTTAAAGCTCCGCTCCTTAGTGTCGTAGCGCGAAATTATTTAATCTATAACCTCGATCAATAAATAGGCCAACAAATTCAAGAAGATTTTTTAAAATCTGATAGGTAGTTTCAGAAATTAGTGCGTTCAAATAAACCATCTATTTACTTAATTACTTCAATATGTGCAATATAGTTATGATACTTAGATATCCAGATTCCAAAATAATGACAAACAGTTTTTTTTGTTTAGGATTAGAATTTGAAATAACAATGACTGAGTGGTAATGTTCGTACACCGCGTCAATAGATGAGAGTCCGAATTCTACAATTAAGTTTGTTTTCAGCAAGGCAAAATATCGTGAGAAAAACATAGCATAGCGGTATCGAGACTATAATATTTTAGCGATGGTAGTAAGCATCCTTAAGATGAAAATCTAGTGCCAAGTACCAATTAGTGTGTTCAGTTAGCCGGCTTAAAGACCAACTGCCATTCTAGGTTTAATGTATAGTCTTCCACAACGTCGTCACTTAATATCAGTAAATTGTATTAATACACCTAGCATATAAATAGATACAAAGGCAAGTCCTTTATGTAATAGATTCATTGGTATATACTTCTTCAATTGTGATTATAATAATAAATATAGAGTTTTTATAAATCCGTGCAATGCAGTAATTAATATAGTTATTTTTGAAGGAATAAACCTAATCTTTTTGTTTATTCTAAGATGCAAATATGGTTCCAGTGGTCGTATTATAATTCGCTTTGTTTAAATTTTGTTATGAAGATAATATAGGTATTCAAAGTGAATTTGATTTTGTAAGTTTAATATTAAGAACTTACTTTAAACTATATAAATAAAAACAATAAACTTTAATTTAAATATAGAAATTTATTTACAAAACTAACACATTATGGTTCATGTAATGTAGTGTTGTGAATAGTATATGTACTTATATATGTGCATATATTGTGCTATCATTTTAACAATCTGTGGCAAGATCAAGGCTCAATGTTAAGTATTGTCGGTTGTGATGGCTGTTAGCTTGTAAGTGTGTACGCTAATATACTACATACATAATATATAAACAATGTAAGCGCCCGGTAAGCTGGTATCGACATTGTCAAACGGAACGAAATGTATCAGTCAAATTCTTCACGACTGTCGAAAAATTTGCAACATAATCGAGACGTTTTGTGTTGATCACAATATGAAAAAAAATGTTTGAGCTGCGTTCGTATCATTAAACTGCACTGTACGAGGCTCACAACATATTATACCATTAATTTAAGTTACATCAAATTATTCATATAGTCTAGCAATTCTGAGAGCTATATAATTGATTCTGGTTCTTTTACGGATCTCCTCGTTTCTGAATCGATCACGCAGAGACACTCAGAGCACAGCCCTCTTCATTGCCTTTTTGGTAACCTTGAGCATTCTTATCATATCAAGTTTATTCACAGGGCACATTGCTCGTAGACCGGATGGCCATTGGGGCCGTAAAGTTCTCGAGTGGCGGCCGCATACCGGAAGACGCAACGTGGGCAGACTCACCTCAAAGTGGACCAATGATCTTGTAAAGGTTGCGGAAACCTAATGGACATAATGGACGTCTTTTGGCTGAATGGATTCAAGTAGTCACTTTTTTATACATCTAAGATGACAAACAAGCGAACGGCCCGAATGTTAGTAAGCGGTTAGCGTAACTTATGGACGCTTGTAATAGAGATATCAATAGCTTAATGTCGACTTCGACCTCCTTTTCCCGAGGAGATATGGAACCATCCTAGTCGTAGTCTAAATTCTACCGATTTTGCCTCCAGTCTACCTATCTACCACAATAACATTTAAGTCCTACACCTAAGTTCAATATTTATGATAACATAATTAAAAACATTTTTTGACAACGTTTGAATTAAGCTCCACGTTTAACGGAACGTCGCTGTGTCTGACTGGGCTAGGAGAGTGACTGCTTATCCACAGAGTGTATTTATATATTTAAGAAGTAGGCTCACACAGAAGTAGCGAGTAATGGAACTTCACTCACTGAAGGAACACATCACAAGGTTATTTGGCTGCGATCTTATGTAGAGAACATGACATTACATGCTTGGTCTTAGTATGGGAATGGCTCTCAATTGGACCGACAAGTTCTTTATGTGCAGATTTTTAATTTCTACTACCACCGTATTATGATATCGATATATTTTTTTAATCTATACAATTAATAAAATTGAAGTGTCTGTTTGAAATGTCAAAATAAAAGTTTTTTACTAAATGCATATGAAAGTATATACGATACCTATAAAAAAAAAACCATTTATAAAATTTTGGTCTGTCTGTTTGCTCCGGGTAATCTCCGAAACGGTTGGACTGATTTTGACGAAACCTTCACTGATAGATAGCTGACTTTATAGAGAGTAACTTAGGCTACTTTTATTTTAGAAAAAGAATTAGGGTTCTGCACAAATAATAAAAAACTGGTCATGGTGAATCAATTCGTGTGCTTAAATGGCTTACGCTGAGTAAATCATAAAAGATATGGCAAATTTATGTACAACATAATTGTAAACATGAAAAGACCTACACAAAAGTTAGCTACAGTATACGTCTATACACTCTATACCTCTAACACCCTCTAACTAAGTAAGCATTTTTGTATTTAAAATAGCTGGGAGCGGGGGAGCAAGATTGACGCGGGACATTCTATAGTCCACGTGAGCGAAGCCGCGGGCACAGCTAGTTCTTTCTTCTTTCTTTCTAACGTTTGTCCACAATCTCATCTGATGTTAAGTGAAGATGTGGCCCAAGTGACAACATGGTAAGATGGCCTAGTGGGGGAACTGGCTCTCAAGTAAATTTACCGGAACACGCGCCTATAAGTCCATGGCGACAGATATTGAATTTTCAACTTGAGTTTGGTAGTTACTTATTGTTGGTATAACACAAGATAGCATATATAATTAAAGTTAATCAAGTATGGCGAAGGTTCGTGAAGTTGAGCCAAAAAATTGAACGCGATAAGAAGTGTTAGTAACTTTAAATATAAATTGGGAAAACATTTATTAGCACACATGGCACAGATAACAGCTCCTTGAATGCACTGTAATAATTGAGAGATATTAGCAAATACCACACCATTATCAGTTAATGTTATGTTTATGTTTAATATTTCCTATAGGTAGCTGTAATACTATTGTATTACATTTCTTGTTGTGGTACTATTAGTTTATATTGTGGAACTCTTTTACAGCTGTTCAATATTTTCTCAGATTCATTTTAGGATTTGAAATGGCGCCCAAGCGCATGAGGATCATAACAACCATATGTAACGATTATATATAATGAACCTGAATAGAACATTAAACCGAACAATTACTTAAAATACGAGTATTTAGCCGCCTTCAAATTAGCCTAACGTCCATTAATTACGTGAAATTTTGAAGTTTTACGCATTTTATAGAGGGTAAAATTTAGAGCTACACGCGTATCATGTGTCGGAAGTACATTTTGTGAACAATGTGAATTCATTTTACTGACTAATTATTTTTTTCGTGTAAAAATAATATACTTTAAATATATATTTATATTAAATATATATTATAATTTTTTTTTTCTTTAATTGATTATTTTTTTCAAAATAAAAAAAAAACCTGTAAAACGAAATCACATTATTATCATTGATTTCATCATTTCGTTGGAACGCGGAGTAAAATTTTTGGAGTTATTTTTGTTTGGAAAGAAGTACCTAAGTAAGTACCTTAGTAGAAGTAAGAAGTTCTTTTTATTTTGACGCCCTCCCCATTTATGAGATTCGGTAAAATGTTGTGATAGGGAGCCATTCTCTCCTTATGTGGGATTTACGCTATACCTTTTCAATAATTAATTTTATTTGACATGTTTCTGTGTTTTGCTGCACGCCACTAAATACCAAAGCGTCAATGCTGATATCTTCTACGGAAATCCCGGGCCTACACAATATTTTATCTGTATTATATACTATATAAAATAATAATAAGTATTTCCTGTTGACTTTAAATTCTCTAAAGGAGACGGGTATTTCTTGGCCCAGAATGTAATTAGTTGAATTATGGTTTATAAAATCGAATATATTTTTGTTTTTAAAATCTACATTTAATATTCATAATCAACAAAATAAGTAAACTAATATCTTTAAAAGATAATAAACATAACACTTTTTTAATATTAATCCTACTTCAATAATAGTTTAATTGAAGTTAATTACATGACTTCGATTTTACGAAATATTCTAAATCTCTGCTTTTAGATTGCAAAAAATCCACTTTTTTGCAGTGACTGTTTTCATATTTTTACATCTCTTTTTTACGCAGACCCATATCTATATAAAAGAGTATCCATCTCCTTTAAAGTCAACGTAAAATTTTTAATTGATTTTGCCGTATCCCTGACGCCCCAGTTTTGTGTTCACGTAATTAGTGAACGCTCCCTTATAAAAGCTAATCCCGGAGATGAAATTTAATATGCCAACTTTACTTACATTTTTGTGACGTCTAGGAGCCAAAGGGTTAAGAAATATCTTCTTGACGCTGTGTAAGTCGTCTTTCATAAACGTAAAGGCGAATGATAATGTTTATTCGAATAAACGATTCCATTTTATTAGATTGTTTGATCCGCTCAATAGTATTTATGTCAACAAATAGATATTTTCTTTCATATGAGTAAATAAGCGATCTTTCTTTATTCCTTTGTAAAACAGTGTCGTTTTCAGCTTACATAAGTATGATCGTGACTCGAAAAATCGAAATAGATTGTGTATTATCATACCGTTTCCGGTTTTTGTTATGATTGTAAAATATATTATCATTTTTATGTTCATAATTATTTAAAATATTTATCGCAAATAGGTAGGGTCTGTTAGTAATAATTTATTTACGTCGTATATATCTAATTGTTATTGAGATGGATCTATAAGTATCACCCTTGTGGGATAGGCAGATATAGAACAATGTCGAAACATTTTTAAATTTAATGCAATTATGGCACAGTTGTAGCATGTTGTGACACTGCGTCGATCGACGTGAGTTCAAATCCCTGCAATGAGCCTGAGCTTTCGGTGAAGGAAAACATTGTTATGAAACCATAGCATGGTGGTAGGGAATTTTCTAATACCCGCCTGGCTAACTACCACTCTCAAATTGATAATATGTTACCAAGCACCCATAGGTGTGTTCTAGCAACTGCACTTGAGAGCCAGTTCTCCCACTAGGGTTAACGTGTTCAATCCTGGGTTACATGGTTACTCAACTCCAGATGAAATTGTGGCCAAACGCTAAACCTATAAAAAATATAAAACGTTTTGTTTTATAGAAAATATAGGAATTAGGTTAATATCCCTGGTGAAATTACCAATAATGGGTATTGTTTGGTCTGATGTAACTGAACATCGGGTTCGAGTAAACTGCTGACTTTAAAGCGGACAACTCACAACAAACTCGCGACCAGCAGTCTCACTTAAACAAACGCCTAAAACGAGCGCATCGAGCGGAACAAGATAACCATAACAAAACAATTAACATACATTGAACTATAAAGAAACATTTAATATAAAAGTGACGTTGTGATAAATAATAATGAACGAGATATAACCATAAAAGTGTGCCTTAATTAAAACATTGCAGTCCTAACTCCGCAGGTATTGAGATGGCTAGCGAAAGAATGTTCACCTCCAATTAAGTAGATGTCATATCTTCCCGATGAAAAAGGTCGTCTTTAACCGCTCTTATTAATTATCATTGATAAAACGAAATATTAGTTGACTAATTCAAGTATTTTATGATAACACTAAGTGGTCGCATTAACCCGTAGCTACTTATAATCAACTTCAAACAATCATAGTTCTATGTTTATATTGATAGGTAACTACTTCTAAGGATTAAATTAAAACAGCTCGTGTTTCTTCCATCCTTTAGAGTGAAATATTGGAGTGCGAAAACTACTGCTATACTGTAGAAATATGTACGGGACATTGCGACCAAAGAGTTTAAAAAATATTGCGTTCATTTTCTCTGTAAAACTCTTTAGACAATGCACATCTTCATAAACTATTTTTCAACGTTTTTGTCGGGATCCCGATTTGTCATGTAGTTAGCTGTTTCTATTTTAATTCATAAACTTGCGTTATTTGGTTATTAAACAAGTAAATTTAATTTAAAAAATTATAAGGAACATGAATATTGAGTTGCTACAAATACTCTCTGATAGGTTCTAGCAATGGTGCCATCATTTTGCTAGAGCGTTGGTTGAACTTTGAACATTAGAAAAATATTCTATCTACTTGACATTGGTTAAATGTAATGTGCTTTGGAAATTTTGGAATATATTTACATTAAAAGTATAAATTATTATACAAAATTTCTCTCTAATTGGGACAGTTCGACTGTCGAGGTACCATCCTAAACGAAATCACAGCCACATAACCTAGTGTTATGTTCCTGTCTTGAGCAGGGTTTCCAGAGCTCCTTGGGGAAGGATGGGGGAGTTCAAAGAGAGGGAAAGCACAGAGAAATTACTTTGGAGATTTCTTTCTACTTGGGGCAGTCTCCGACTGTTCTGGACGAAGTACTGTCGTTGGCGCTCGGCCATTTAGTGGGAGAGCTTCGGGAGCTGTTCGACCGATGCATTGCGGTTTGACGGTTCCCGAATCTTTGAAAGGAGGGGCGGCTGTGTCTCCTAACGAAGGAGGGTCGCCCTCCGGACTTCCCGTCATTCTACCGACCCCTTGGACTGTTGGACGACATGGGGAAAATGCTTGAGTGCATTATTGCTTCTCGTGTCGTCCGGCACATGAAGGAGGTGGGGCCGGAACTATCAGACGGGCAGTACGGCTTCCGGGTGGGGCGATCTACAGTGGACGCCCTCACTGCCCAGAAGGCACTGTCCACGGAGGTAACGGGTCGAGGGGAGAGGCTGTTGGCGGTGTCACCTGACATCGGGTTCGAGCTGCCGCCGGCTGTATGAGGAGGTCGTGCGTAGTATGGCCGTCTACGGGGCACCGATCTGAGTGGACGCCCTCAGTGTCCACAATAAACGCGTGCTGCGTGCTGCGCAGCGTGTTGTGGTGCTGAGGGCCATTCGCGGGAACCGGTCGGTGTCCGCGGGGGCAGCTTTTGTGCTCGCCGGCTCCCCACCGTGGGAGTTGGAGGCGGAGGTGCTCGCCGCCGTCTATCGTTTCACGATGGCGAGAAAACAAATAGGGGAACCTCCGGCTCCCACGGAGGTCAAACAGCGGAGGCGGGAAGCTAGAGTGGAGGTGCTGCGGCGATGGGGACGGGACCTGGCGGGCGAGCGCTATGGTCGTCATACTATAGACGCCGTCCTATTGTCCTATGGTCCTTGAACAGTGGATTAATAGGGAGCAGGGTTCCCTAACGTTCAGGCTCGTGCAGGTGCTGTCCGGACATAGCTGTTTCGGATGGTACCTGCATAGAATAGCCCGCATAGGCAGCCGCGTGCTATAAGTGCGGTGCTGCGGAAGATACTGCGCAGCACACTTTCTCTGAGTGTGCTGCGTGGGATGAGCGGCAACGCGCTCTGGCAGCGGTGGTTGGAAGGAACCTCTCGCTGTCGGGTGTGGTCAAGGCCATGCTCCACAGTGAGGGGGTATGGTCTGCAATGGTCTCCTTCTGCGAGGACGTCATCTCACAGTAGGAGGCCGCGGAGAGGGCTCGCGAGGAGGATCCTCTAAGCGACCCTCCGCCAAAGACGAACGAGTGGTCGGAGGAGGCGCTTCATCCGCCAACTCCCACTACCCTAGCCAAACCAGGGGAGACGGGTCGGGGGTTCCGTCTTTCTATTGCACGGTTCGGTGGACGTAGGAGGCAGCTAGGGCGTACAGAGCTCTCTCATTTTGGCCGGAGCCCGGAATTGCCGGGCCGGCCGCCGGGGCGACACGGTATGAATACTACACGCGGCCCCGCGTCACCCCATTGAGGCGGCGGATGGTACACCGTATAGTTTTAGTGAGTAGGAGTCTCACATAGCCATTCGTCCCCCAGGGCGGGTGTATACCCATGACGGGTTTCTCCATGTAAAAAAAAAGGTTAGTGCACATTAGTCAAATTCTTTGATCACACGAACTCATAGCCGGATGGAATCTCTTGGCACCAGCCAAGGTAGCTCGAAATTGCGTCCTTTAAATTTATACTTCATTGTACGTATACGTATTGTGTATTATCAAACGCATTATTTATAATAGCATCTGACTAATGGTCTAACTAATGACCTATTGCCATGCGTCTTTTTCCACGTTATAAATTAATATATTATACTCGTATTAACTACGCTATAAGGAGCTTCACACAGTTTTATTTCTTAAAAAAAAAAAAAAAAAATCTATTAAACGAGAAAGCACATGTCTTGTGTTATATCAGCTTTCACAAACACATGCCTTCGTTTTTGTTCGCTTGTTGTTTTTACCTCTTGGGAGAGCACACAGCTTGGACAACAAAAACTGGAATAAATTTTTATACAAATATAAGTTATCGGGATAAATATAGAGGAACTATTGGTACGTTTTTATTTACGTTTTTAAAATTATATTGGAATCTTTTGTGGTATACATACTCGTTTCCGTTTTTAAGCGTAATATGTTTACATTACACGAATTATTCTGAGGATATGATCGTAATGGAATCTACATTAGCATCGGAAATGTTTAGATCGATCTTTTCTAAAGTTTACACAATATGTAGTACATTCATTCGCCAACGTTTAATATAAAAAGTACATGACCTTCTTTATTCCGACTGCGTTAAATGAAATTGAAAAAAAAAAACTAGAAATATTGTAAAAAAATATTACAAAATCAAATCATACTTGGTGAATATACGTCGTTTGCTGAAAATGTTTTAGCCAAATTTTTAGTTCTCTTGCCAATATTTGTACCGCATCGCTTCAAATAATCCATACTCGTCAACTATAATTCTTCATAAATGATACTTCACACAAAAAATAACACAAACACGGCATACTTGCGTCGAAACAGAAATAACACTGGCTTATAAAGGCTTACAAAGTGAATTAATTTTATGTTTATTGTTTTATTGAAGCATACATCAAAATACTATTTAAAAGTAAAATACAACGTGTGTCGTAAACTGTGTGGCAACGTGTGAACGTTTCTGTAGGATTCTGCCTTCTTTATTATATGTGAAATCTGATTGATTCAATAATGTTGCTATAACATTTCTATAAAGACATGTGAGAATATTTTATTAATATTCATATATATTATTATTATATACTCATTTATAATCAGTAATTATTAGTTATAGAATCGTAAACTAAGTTTAAATTTGGATTAGTTTTATTTATTTCAAGATTTGCATTTTTTAATTGTAATAATTTTCATTTAAAAAACCTTTTATCTAATTACACGTAGTTATGGGCGGCACACAAAAATTTTTGATAATTATACAAATCTTTTGTAAAAATGAGAGACATAACTATAACTTATATTTACTACTACCTGACACCCGCGACTTCTTCTACGGTGTTTATTGTATTAACACCACGACAAGAAAACACATCGCTGAACGCGCAGTACGTATAAAAATCGTAGTTTCTTAAAATTTTAATAACTATTTATTGAATGAAGATATAGTGATTTTTTTGGCAAGGACCAAGTATCGAAGAAGTAATTTTTTTTACCAAATTTATCCAGTTGGTTTTGCGTGATGCGGCCACAACGACAAACAGAGAAAATCGCAACCAAATAACCTAGTATTGTATTCCTGCGCTGAGTAGCGTTTCCAGAAGTCCTCGGGGAAGGGGGAATTTAAAGAGAGGTAGGGTACAGAGAAATTTCTTTAGAGACATCTCTCTTCTTGGGGCAGTCCGACTGGTGGAATACCTCCACCCTACAGTAATACCTAACTATGATATTAGTTGCATATAATAGCCGCTTACCATCAAGGGGGCCGTATGCTTGTTTGTCATTTTTGTATAAAAAAACAACTAAATATAATGATATCATACGATATAAATTGTATGCGTATTTACTAAAGAGTCTTTTCACATAAAATCAAATAATAGTTAATTATTTTATAGTAATATGGCTCACTAATGAAAGCGCAGTATGGTAGGGTATGTGTGTACGAATTATAAAACACGTGATAAAATTTGTCATAGTGACTAGTCCACCAGTATACAGCTAACTGTAGGTTGTCCTGTTATGTATTTCTAAACCGTCATGAGGTAATGACATGATCATCGATGTTTTTGTATTAATTACTTGTTAATCGTATAACACATTTAAACATTTGGAATAATTTATATAGAATGAATATATTTTAATCCGGTTTACTTCTTTTAATATTGTAAGTAAATAATAAAATTCGTATAATGACATCTTAAATTAGTTTTTCAATTTGGAATATCTCGGCTATTGGCTAGTTAAAATGAACGATGTAATTATTATGACCTAAGTATAAAACTCAGCGTCTCCCTGTCTGTCTGTCCGTTTATGAAATTTATGTTCTTATCACAAGAAAACCACATCCGATTTACATTGTATTTTGTAACTCATAGCCCCAATAAAGAAGTTATAAAATATATACAAAAAAGAAATAAGCAGTAACGATAATGGTGAATCAATTCGGAAATAAAGACGTTTTTGGGTGTTTAAATGGCTCGCGCTGAGTAGAGGTAATAAGACGTATATCAAAGTAATGTACACTACATAACTGTAAATCTCAAAAACACTTACAAAAAAGTTTGCGATAGCATATGTCTATCTTTTAAGGATTACCCACAATAAGCATTTTAGGTGGGAGCAAGGAGAATACAACTCGCATGTGCGCTCGATAGACGACTTCATTTTGTAGTCCACGCGAGAGGAGCCGCGGGCGCAGCTAGTATTATATTAATTTTATATGCTTCCCAGATATTACTTATTTTTTACATTCAATGGAATTACAGTTGCGAGCTTGTAAAATAAATTAAAACCCAATTTCGATTCTTATTCTTATTGTTTTGTCGATGTTTCGAAAACTTAAAGCATTTATTTAGTTACCGGGTGAGCAAATACATATTATTACATCCTCAATAGTCGTAAAAAGATCATTACGTGATTCTGTACTTATAAAATAACTATTTGTGCCCCACGGTTTCACCCGTCTTAAATTTATTCGACTAACAAGTTTTACATCGTGCCGCCTCGCCGCCCGCACCCCTCCAACGCACCCGTTGCCTATCTATATACTCTTCTACAGTTTACAGCTTACCAGATGGTTGACGTTTATGGTTATACGCTCCTTAAGGTCGTGGTTTGAAGTTATATAACCTTCAATCTCCATTTCCACCAATAAATAGGCAATACAATGCAAAAATATTTTTTCTAATCTGATCGGTACTTTCAGAGATTATCGCTTTCAAAGAAACAAACAACCTCTAGATCAATTCAGTGAAGTCAGTTCAGTTATGATGTTATATTTTTTTAATAATAATAAATGATATTTTATGTACTTATAATATTATTGATAATAAAGATGTAAAATGTACACCTTCAGATAATAAATTATGAATAAGGTATTTATATGGTTGCATCTTAACCTTGTGTCGACGAACCTGATTCAATCGACGCCAGACAATCTGGCGACCTCTTACACTTGTAGCATCTGCTACAAGGTTACAATGTTAAAATCTTTCACTTCCTGTAGGCCCTTTGTCTTCAACAAAGCCCGTTCGGTTTATCTTACCCAGATAGATATCTTTTTTATCCAGCCTTTTTTTTCTTTGGTACTTTTTTTTGTTACACTTATTGTGTGTTTAGAATGTCGACCGAAGATGGGAAATATAGTTTTCTACTTTTTTAAAGAAATTTTGCCCACAAATAATTCTTGTGAAAAAAAAAACAAATCTGGATTCTAAATTAAACATCAAATTCGATATGGTTTTAAACGCTAAATGATTAACCTTTCCGAATATAGATTGCGAAATGTTGATAATTGTCACGGCCGCGGTAGTTGCAATTAGTTCATCTATTTAATGCGACGCTATTATTGTTAATTTGTTTAATAAACATGAATTAATCGGACAACGTCTTGACACGTGACGGAGTATGATAAATGTATATCTACAACATACTACAGTATGGTAAATGTATCTCTATTTCTACAACTACAAGTTTTAATTAGTTAGTGATGGGAAATTATATAAAATTATTCGTTTATTTTGAAATTAAATTTAATGGACGACTTACAATTTATCTGCGTACTAGCTTCTGCCCGCGACTTCGTCCGGTTGGATACGAAAATTGGGTCCAGAGGGTAATGAAAAATATGTCATTTACCGGGATAAAAATGTGTTAATCAAGACTATAAACTTTATGTGTGCCAAATTTCATCCAAATCCGTCTAGCCGTTTTTGCATTATTTAAGTAACAAACATTCAAACTTTCGCATTCATAATATTAGGTATTAATTATCATGTATGTAACTATAACATATGATGTTTAAAGGTTTCTTTGGGATAAATCTTTAAAAAAAGTTAATTTCAATAATTCTAACTTCTGTTTCGATACACTTGGCACTTAATTCACAAAGGCGACGTTTTTCTCTAGTGCTTGATCTAAAATTTTATCGTAATTAACAAACAAGAGAAGGTTTTATTTATAACCATTTTTATATACACTGATCGGCTGAATAGATATTTACATACTTTGAAAATCAGCCTCATTAATTTATGTTATCATCACGTCTCATCGAAGAAGATCGTGATTATACATAAACCGGAGTTATACAGAATGTGAAAAATGTTACCACTGATTAAAAATTATGTGCAATCTATACCAAAATGAACAGACAACGAATAGCCATAGCCGGTGAGTCTAGAACCATGAAATTTTGCAAAGAAATTTAGTATGTAGTTAGTAGTGTAAGTAGTGTGTTTTTAAATTCATCCTCTAAGAGGGAAGGATAGGGGGTTATATTATATAGATGTTAACGTTGTATAAAGCTACTAAAAAATTCATTATCTTATAACATATAAAAATGGTGTGTGCGTCTATTAGTGATTCTATAACAGCTTGATTGATTGAGCTCATATTTACGTAATATATTTGTTTTATCAAAACGATGGTTTATAGATATTTTAGAGCCGATGGGTGGCGCGTGCTGTGGTCATGCCATTACCTACTGGAGTGAGCAGAAGAACGTTAGCCCTGCTAGTAATATGTATATATTAATTACTTCATTTACGCCTCATATTTTGATAATAATCATCCTTTCAAATAGAAGACATTGTCATGGTTAGGATATTCTTGACCGGTGTATTTTTTGACCAATTTACTGAAGATTCAGTTTTGTTGCCTGACTAATGCATCATATATGTATGTAATAAGTCTCCCATCTCTAGTGTTTAGTAGATGTAACGGATACCAGGACGTGGTGTTATGGATTATAGCAATTGAGCTAACGTATCATGTAAGTGGTGTCATCGGAGATTCCGCTTCTTATTGCTTATTATTGTCGCTTCTCAGCTTCAAGCTTGGAGGTCGACATGTATATAAACTGTTACATGTATATCAAAAACGTCATAATTGTAGTAAATATAACAATTACGCAAATAACCGTAGTATGACCTATTGAATAAAACGAGGTAACCGGTTGGAGTTGGTTTTACAATGATATAGGTTTTATAATACCTACATGAATGGGTTTAAACTTTTCTCTCATAATATCCTGGATGTCATAGTATCCTAGTATTTTATCATAACCATTGTAATCTACGTGTATATATTAATAAATTGTATTCTATTTTATTTACTACTAGCAACTTCCCATGGCTTCGTTCTTGTTAATCTATATTAATATTATAATCTCCACTTCTGCACGACAAGAAAAGACATCGCTGAACGCATAGTGCTTATTTAAAACTTAAATAACGTTAAAACTTAAATCGTTATATGTTTTTTTAGATTAGGACCAAGTATCTAAGGTGTAAAACAAAACAAAGATCAAAATCTATCCGGTAGTTATTGCGTGATATGCGCGCGCAGCGGTTAACCTCGGTCATTTTATTGATATAGATTTATTTAATACAGTAATATATAACATTCTTTAAAGAAAATTTTGTTTTAGATATTAGAAAATATATTATATTATGGGTAGAAATATTTTATTTTTATTTTGTTTTCTGCCTATGTAGGCAATTTCGCCAATGTCAAGTGTGACAAATACACGTTATAGAATTTAGTTGCCAAATGTTCAGTGTAATGTAGAATAACCCATAGAAAAGATACATTGACACAACACAAAACAGTCACAAATTTATACATAATACTTATTATGGGAACTGCAGGGATAATATAAAACTACATAATTATGTTAAACAAAAAAAATTTTAAAATAAAAAGCATAACTATAATCTACATGGACACGAACAAAGGACAAGTAATTGCAAAAAAAACTTTGAATATTACTGACCTAATAAATAAATTTAACTCTTACTAGGATAAGATTTTTTATTCCAAACTTTTCGATGATACTGAGTCTGTAAAGAGTTTTCGGGAAAAATATATCGTAATATGCTGTAGCTATTCAAGTGTTGTACGTAATTTACGAGTACGTTGATTGCTGCTTTTAGAACATCTATAAACAGAAAACTTAACTGAAGAAGGTTGTAAATTATTTTTCATTAGCATGATTAAGTACTACTGTTTTAATTATTTTTTTATCAGTTCGAGGTTTGCCGTACTAAAGTTAATATCGTAATATGCGTGTAATATTTGGTAGAGTATATAATAATATCTTGGAAAATTTCATATATTATGCATTTTACTAAGTTGAAATTTACGGCACGTAAAAAAGGGGAGGGGACCAAATTACGGTGCTCCTTGGGGAAGGGGGCGGGGTTCAAAGAGAGGTAGAGCACAGAGAAATTTCATTGGAGATTTTTCTCTATTTAGGGCCGTCCGTTTGATGGAATACGCAGCCAAATAATCTAGTGTTGGGTTCCAGCCGTGAGTAGGGTTTCCAGAGATCTTTGAGGTAGAGGGTTCAAGGTCGGTAATACGCCAGTGGGTATTAATGCTATGATGTTACAAGCGCCAATAAGCTACAGTAACCGCTTACCATTAGGCTGGTCGTATGCCTGTTTGCCACCTTTGTTGTATATATATAGAAAAACAGTAAATTATTATTTTGTATTATATTTTATTTTAGGTAAAACAAATGACCAAACAGTTATTTTATTGTTTCAATGGTCAATTGTTTTAGCTTTGCATAAATTAACGGGAAGCTATTTACTCAATGAAAAGAAATACGTTTAAATAAAAAATGTTTTGTAATCTTATTGAAAAGCATACAAAACCATCTGTGAGATTAAATAAGTTGGATCACAATAATAACAATAGCTACCTAATTGTAAATATTATATTAATCACCAATGGTAATTTTTTAAGGTTATGGATGGGGTAATAATCACCATTGTAGTCGACGTATTAATAATAATAATTGTGTTTAATGCATCGTTCTTCGGATTAAACTTATTGTAGCAACGCCTCGGATCTCAAATAACCACGAAATTCAGAGCCCAAAACAAAAAGTAAAACGCAGCCCACCACGCATCTCGCACGCAGCGCCATCCCTACCTCTCATTAAGTTTAGAGTGTTGTTATTTCTCATTAATCAGGGAAATCTTTCTTATAAGATTAATATTGAGTCAGGGTGGGATCGTAATCCTTGAACGATGCATATCACACAATTATAATCGAACTTCACGTATAAGGTAGGTTCGTTTGATTATCAATAATATGTAGTCTCATTATTGGACAAAAACCTCTTTCAAAATATCTGTATCTTTAAATATTGTTGTTGATAATAGATATTTATTTATTTACTTAATTAAATTTACAACTTTTATATTGAAAATTACTTTAAAATCATGAGTTATATTAATTACTAGCTGTTGCTGCGACTTCATTCAAGTGGTTTATTTCGTGAATGAAAAACAGCAACTAAATAAAAACCTTACCTCATTTTAATCTCACACTACGGTATTTGACCCGTATTAAGGTTTGATAATCCAAACTAAAATCATTTTAAATGTTAACCGATATCACAGTTTATCAATCATACTGATATTATCTAAAAAACATAAAGACTGAATGCTATGCTCGAGGTCCTGGGATATATTCCCAGGTCGAGCAATGTGTTATTGGGGTTTTCTATGAAATTCTCAGTAACAGGTTAGAGTTTGGCTTTCAACCTGATTTATTGCAACAGGCTCGCTCACTATTACATGGGACCTAAAAACATAACCCGTGAATTGTGAGTGTACATTAGTACACCTCTGCCTAACTCCTTCGGGGAACACAGGTGTGATAGTATATATACATTTATATATAAAATACAAAAATATTCATTTTTGCAATCCTGTACGAACAAGTTAATTTAATAACTTTATTTTTATAAGCCGCTACTTTTCACTGAATAATAACGCTTTAAAGTAAGTCTATAGTGTAATTAAAAATCATACTTACGCAAAAACACCAAACAATACATGTATCGTAGAAATCTACTTAGAATAAATATTCTTACTTATTTAAATATTTGAAAATATCATTAAAATAAATCTAAAAATATTAAAAAAAATTAATAAAACCCCATTCTTAGATTATTAACATACGTGTTTACAGATAAGTCTGACAGTAAATATCAAACCAATTTAGGTATAATTTAAACCAAGCCATACAGCGCCATCTACACAACAGTATTCATTACTGCTGGAAAATAAAAATACTTACGTTTCCTTTTATTGATTTTACTGAAAATTATGTATAGATAAAATTCGGCCATACCTGACAAACACACAGACGGACAACATTTTTAAAAACTATCGAAATATGTTCTGTTCATGATTCTAACTCCCCCTTATAATTTTTTCTCAAATATCTTCAATGTACATATTTCGACTCTTTTATTATTAAGTATAGATTCAGATATTTACTTCTAATAGTAAACAATACGGCTTTAGTACAATCACATACTAGTATCTGACGTCTATATTGTGTTTTAGATATATTGAAAGGCGTAGAGCACCCGGCACCGCTTATCTAGCAATGGGATAGTATAACATATACCGTATACTGTAAATTTGTTCTAGACTAGGTTCAACGACATACTGATTTGTTACGTATCACGTATGGTAAAGCTTTAAGATGTAAAAAAGAATTGTTTACAGTTTAGCGCGTGAGACGCTCCGTGAAAAGTATTTGTAACTCATTAAATATCCTTTACATACAGGTTTAGCATTTTAGTATCAAATATAACTGGATTTTTTTCTATTATTATGTAAAGTTTTGGATAGTAGAAAGTAATATCTGGAACGACTAATCCAATTTTAAAAATTCTTTCTTTCTTTCCCGAAGTGATATAGACTAATTTTATTTTTTAATCGGCTTCAAAAAAAGACGCAGAATGTATGTTCAGCCGTAACTTCTTTATTTATAAACCTATTTGGATGATTTTTAATTTTATTGCTATGCACCTTCAACTTCGTAGATACACCGGAAATCTCTTCAAAATCATTGAAGATGGATTTCTTTTTTGTTAAAAATTGTCTTGTATTAAATTTTATATTGTAATTAATGCAAATGAAGTTTCTGGTGGTTGCTAGTTATACATAAACCATAAATATTACTCTAAGATTATTATTATAGTTATTGTATTTAAAACCATTTTAGTATAAAAAATTATAAGAATAATAAATTTTTGAATGAAACTGGCGATTCAATCGTTGTTAATACTTGCCATCACTTAATAAGAGCTAATAAGTACTTGAACAAACTACTAACTTTATACCTACTCGCGTCATTAATAACATCGACAAAAAATCTTCTGCTCTCTTAGATGCCCAGGTAGACGTTTTTATCCCATTTCCTATAATCAATAACTCGCAACCTATTCTAAATTTCTTTTCCCGAAAACTTTTAAAGAACCATAACGAACAAAACAAAATAATAATTACGCACAACAATAGTTCAAATATTGAGTTAATTAAACATTTCAATGGAAAAATATTTCTTTCAAAAATTTCCCATTTTCCGGATAACTTTTCCCATTTTTTTCTCCTCAAACCCTTACTTGGAGTAATACTAATATTAAAAAAAACATTACCTAAATTGGTCCAGCCGTTCTAATGTGATGCGCATACTAAAGAACATCATTTCATTTTTATTTCTATAGATATACATTATACAACAACTAATTTAGGTAGGTATGTACATCAGAAATCTAAATTGAATATATATTGTATTATTGAATAATATTTATAAAAGATATAACTGAAAATATACCTATTTATAATATTTCCAGTTGAATCCAGAAAATTGAATTTTTCATTTGAAAGTTTTTGTTTTCTTCGTTACGTTTTTTTTTTCAATAAAATTTATTGACTTCATGTGGATTGATTGATATTAATTGTTCTTTAAAGTTTAAGATTGAAAACATCATTCAAACGGATTGATTCCTACTATTACTTAAACACCCACATTGTAATGCACACTTACAAATAAACTTCGCAATTTAACTGTATTGAAAATTTTCACAGCTATTTCACATTATTAGCTCAAACACGCAAATCTCAAACATTATTACGGTAAGAAATAACGTCAAACCAATTCTTTTCATTTGTTAAAGCGATTCTTGATCCATTTATGTACATTTAATTTATGTAAACTTTTGTGGTAAACATAAATAATTGTAACTGAAAATATGAATTTTCAATTTTTTTTAGAGCATTTTAAAATGTTTTTTTTTTTTTGTAAATTTTACATTAATACTACTCCCCGTTAGTCCTCGGTTTTTGTATTACAAAACACATACCCCGAACATTAAAACAAGTACAACACAAAAAGCTTTGACACAAACTCAAATTAACTACGAACGTGACAAAATCCCCTTCTCGTCATTTTTCTTTCGGGAGCCAACTATTTAATACACAAGACAATATAAGTCACACTGCACACACGCGTATTTAAATTATTTTTATTTTTGTCAATAGACGTTATCCGTTCGCGTTATTGAGCTTTACTTGGTATGAGGGGTTGCGCGAGGCATGTCGTCGCGGTTGGATGGGCGGCGTGGGACTGCACGAGTCACGATGCGACTTCGCTGGTGCCGAAGTCAGACAAGCCACTGTGCCGGCATGCGCGAATCCGCGGTTCCACAGATCAAGACATGGCCCACATTCATGGTCAATGTTACGGAGCCTAAATTTTATATAAACGATCTACGATTGTACAGTAAATGCGTCTAGGAAACAGAGGATAGATTATTTATTTTCATAAATTTGCCAAGGTAGAGCTGCGCTCGCATTTGTCAGATTCGTGGTGCCTAGTTATACTTTGTTTACTACATTGCAATAATAATATATTTTCAAAGTAGTGTTTTCATTTAAAAAAAAAAAACTAAACAATGATTTAAAATAGGGTGAAGAAGTATACAATAACTGGGTGTATACAAGCGGTAGAGTAAAAGACCGTAATACAACAGACAAAGTCGAATCTTTGAAAAACTTCGTTATGAAAAATAAAAATAATATAATTATAAGAAAAATAAAATAACCTAACTTAATTATCTAACAAACTCTTTATAATATACTAGCGCTTTTCCTGCGGCTTCGACCGCGTCATAGTTGAATGTCCCATCTTTTTTTCCCTTTCTAACTGAATTACTAAATACCAATTTTCATAATCTATCATCAAAAATGACGTATTTTCATGCAAAATTCCATGCCCCTTTTCGCAAACTTATGGGTTGAATTTCCAAAAATCCTTACTTAGTGCTCGCCTACAGTGAAAAATATATCCGCATGCAAATTTTCACGGTCTTAACTCTAGTATTTTGGGTTGTGCGTTGATATGTCAGTCAGTCAATCAGTTATATTTATAATATGTACTTAATAAAGAATAGATTCTACTGCTGTCTTAGAGATTATAGCAATGCTTAGTTGAATTCTCAAAATATGTTCATAAAAATATATAAATATATTTAACTTTTGGCATTTGCGACATTAACGCGCTCTTGGATTAGTGTTACAATTTTCAGACATTTAAAAGACATTAAGATCGTTCTCCTTGTTTGTAAGCTCGGTGGTCAGTGTTAATCATTTGATGGTTTGTTCCTGTTGTCGAAATTCGCGTCCTCGAGTTATCTCATTCTTTAAGGAAGCGTTGATGTATCTACTATTCGGACGATTGTCATTTGTTAAATGAGTATAGTTGTCAAAGATAGAGCAAATTGAAAAATAGCGTGGTCTATAAAACGAAACCTACACCCGCAATTACATGAATCACGTGAATTAATTAATTACTGAGCTATTTTTAATATTGTGTAGGTACAAAATCTATATGTTATTGGATTTTACTGTTTCATCAGCCTACGTAATCATTTTTTACATGACACAAACTGTGCAACGTTTGGGCAACATTGCCAAGATTTTAAAGCGAAATTTTTGCTAATTATGTTGTCCGCGGAGGAAATATTTTTTGTTATTTATGAGCGCATTTGGTATTTCTGTCTACATTTGTTTTTATTGGCGCCAGTAGGAAGGAGGTGGCAACGTTGCTGAATATTTAACATGGAGTTTTTAGATGGAGAGGGGGATCCATGTATATTTTATGTGCATTCGTCTTAATTGTACCAGGAAATGATTTTCATATCTACGCGTTGGTCCGTTCACGAGTTGAATACTCTGCAAATATTGTATAGTAAAAGAAAGATTGACGATGCTTGTACTGACTACAACAGTGTCGGGGATTTTTTGTGAATCATTTTAATAATACGAAGCAAAAAAGGAGAATGAACAACCAGGAAGTTATACCGTTTACTCAACTTTTGTCCACTAAAACCATTTTATATTTTTTCGTAATCCGTTGTATTCTGCTATTATATTAGTTTGAAGGAAATGTTTATAGCGTGGCTGAATATTTTTATTTAATAAAACTTCTCAAAAGCGTTATATTCGGTATACATATTGTAGAGTTTTTTACTTTAATACATATCATACCTAATTACGAAAAAACAAATTAATATCGCTATTAGTTCTTAATGTTCCACATCCAGGCAATATAACCGTGTAATATATCGAGTTACTCCTCTGATTACTTACTTAATTCTGATTACTTGGTTAATTTGTTATCTCTATAATAATATAAAAAATTGTCCAACGAATAAAGAAATTGTGACAAACATAATTATTTGAATTAGTAATTTATAAAAAATAAATCATCATCATAAAATTTAAGAATCTCTATATACAAATTCTCAAAGGTTTGTTTTTTCGAAAAACCATGCCTCCCATAATGATTCATTAAAATGAATGGTACAAACATCATTTGAAAGCTTATATTCCCTATTGACCGAAGGTATGAGACGCCATCTATTGACAATATGTTTAACTACCGTGACATCTGTTAGATTGTTTCAATTCTATATCAATAATATGTGAAATATTCATACAAGTCAACTAGTAATTATCTACTTATTAAAGTCCAGTTGCCAACTGGTAATTTCTCGATGGTCACCGTTGTGTATGGATTGTTCTCTGCTTACCATGAGGGACAGTTCCGTCAATTTACCGAGCTACTATATAAATACCTATTTCAATATAACTAATGAAATATTTATATAATTAAAGAAAGTCTAAGCGACCGTAATTTGCTGAAAATCAATTGGTGCGAATGTTAGAGAACATGCCAGAATGAATGAAGGTGAAAATAATTAAAGGATTTATTACCTAGAAGTAAAGTCTCGTCATCAAGTGCTGTGACGAGTGAGTCAGTGCAGCAGGTGTTAGTATTGTCGATGGATATGCGCACAGAGGCGCAGTCTGCCGGCGAGTGGGGCAGTTGTTCCGCCGACTGTGCAGCCACTCTGCCGTTTGCGAGGCGCAGCGAAGCCGCCCGTCCACCCGTGCCTGTCGCTGCGCCACCTCCACCATCTTCGCATCTGCAACATGAAATATTGTTCTAATATTCTGATAGACTATAGTTGCCCAAGCCCAGGCCCGCCTGTCAATATAATTGTGAACCAACACAATTGAATTTGCTCGCCAACAGCATCAGTCGGCCGTCGCCAAGCGACCTGTCTTTGCAAGTTTTTATTTAGTTTCACTTATCAGGTGCCAGTCTGCAATCAAATTTTGCAAGTTATATTTTATCCACTTCCTCTTATCCTACGAAGTTGAAATTTTACACGTTGATTCAGTTCCGCTCACAATGGATTTTTATGATAACCTTGACCTGACTCTATACCCAGGATAGCCTCCAGACGAAAGAACTCTTTAATAGTCAACAACTTAGATATATAGTTTTGTAAACACATTTAATTTTGATTATCCACTTTAAATTGCATCAAAGCCTGGTTACTGCACCCATTCTTTGATTATATACAATATCTGTATATATCTATATATATATATATATAAGAATTGCTCACTAAATATAATAAGATGTCTAGATTCCTAGTTCGACGTTTCAGAACAGAATTTTTAACAGAAGCCATACCACAAAAATGTCATTGGTCTCATGGTAGGTTTTCGACGAGTGCACTTCTGAACGGTTCGCAGCACAGACACGAAATTTTGTTTGCGCATTTAATGATGATAGCTCGTTTTAACGATAAAAGCCTGTTTTGGAAAATTATTTTTAAAATTATGACTTCTTTATTTGTTATTAAGCTATGTTTTTCCTAAATATTTACTTAATATAAAATATATGTATTTATATCTACAGCACGCATGAAAAGATTGATGAATGTTAAAGAAATGAAAGATGTATGCCAGGTTTGTAGCCTGTGGAAGGACGTGGTCTCTGCCTACCCCGTTTGTATAGAAGCGTGATTTATGTATGTATGTATTTATACCTCATTATTTTTACCAAGTATTACTATTAACTAGCTGGCCCGGCAGACGTTGTTTTGTCCTTTCCAATAGTCAATAACTCGCCCACAGGCGCCACCTTTCCCGATTTTTTCCCAGGACCATAACGAACAAAACAAAATAACAAACATATCTATCGTTCGAACCGTGAGTTTTGGTATTGCATTCATAAAAAGAACAATAGAAAAAAGAAATTTATTGTTTTTCAAATATGTATGACCAATTTTTCGGGTAACTTTACAAATTTTTGTATCGCTAAAAACCTTATTTAGTCTATTTCTACCATAAAAAATCAAATAGGTCCAACCGTTCTCAAGTGATACGCTTATACCAACGAGTATTTTATTTTTATTTATATATATAGATAATAATAACTTAGTTTTACCACAATTACAAAATCAGAAAGTTAAAAGTACTGGTGGCCCACCGGCAAAAATGGATTCGAAATTATAATTCACGTCTAAAATTGATTGAGCAGCCTTGTGTTTGACTGTTAATTGAAGGATATAACGCCTCTGTAAGTTTTGCCTTGGAAAATACTACCACTGCAGTTATTTCTACTGCAAAGTATCAGTGATTGCTTTCGACCAGGACTGTTGTTCCTTTTAAGGTTGGGTATGGATGGTCCTAGGCTGCAGTTGCTACTCAACATTAGATTGCGAGCCTGTTGCTAATTCTGTTACAAAAAAAGCAATAAATAATTTTATATAATTACTATCGGTGTGCCCGCAACTCCGCACGCATTTGTTACTCAGAAATTATTTACATTCCGTAATTTTATTTTTACTCATAATTATTATATTAATACGTGAGAAGAAAACTTCGGACACCTTTTTAAGTGTATTGTGTACACAGAAGTCTGTGAGGTTTAGCATGGTTAAAGTTTATATGGAGAAGGAGTGCAGAAAGCTAAAATTTATCTATAATATCTGTAACTAATATATTAAATTAAATAAATTAATACTGCGAATCCTAACCCGACTAGTGCCATTGAACTTAGACCCCCAAAATATTGACATTGTCACCCAATGAAAAGTGACAGCAAGTGATATAAGATTCATTGTTTAGTTCAGTTCATACTGCAAATATCAAACAGAAAATAGTCTATGATTAAAAAGTCGCTGGTCGAATTTCGATCATTCGGCGACCGCTAGTATTATTGACAATTCATATAAGTAGTCTAAAAATCGAGAAATTACATATTATACTTCCATGTACAAAATTTCATCAAAATATATTACTACTTTTTTACTGTGCCTAAATGTATTGTTGACGATTCTTATAGAATTATGGAATTAGAACAGAATCGGTTGAAAATTGATGAAAACGTAATTTTAATGAAATGATTTTTTTACTATTTCTAAAAGTAATATTGAAAATTGTTATAGACCATCAACTATGGAATAACTTATGACAGATAGACAAAAACAGTTATAAGGGCATATTCGTCATCAGTATCTTATGGAGTATGTCCATCAGGAATTTTGGAAAAAATATTACTTGACTATAGTTTTATTAATATAGATTAGCCGTTAAATCTCGAATTATACTTAGTTGACTTTACGTTTAGTGATGGTGTTAAAACTGTACTGGCTAATCAGCACCGGATCTAATATTTCTTAGAAACGGAGCAAAAAAACCTTACATTGGCAGCCTTTTCCTCTAGCTTGAGATATCTACATGCAATGGGAATTCCTCTGGCAAATACAGCACGCACATTACAACATGTTCAATTTTTTTTTTGTTTATTTAACCGTCTGATCGGTTTGACTTAGGATGCATTCTAAAATTAACAACATGTAATACAAGCTTTTTCATTATTTATAGGTTTAGGATTTCACCAACAACCACAGCTGATGATAAGTGACGATATGGGCCAAGATGATAACACGCTAAGCTTGAAGAATGACTCTCAAATCCAGCTGCCGGAACACACCTAGCGGTGCTAGTCAACAGATTTTCAACTTGAGGGTGGTACCTAGCCAGGTGGGCATTAGCATTCCTTCACCGAAAGATCAAGCTTATTGCAGGGCTTCGAACTCACGTTGATCGGCATAATGTCCGTATACTCTGCCACTGAGTATTGTTTAAATATACATATGAAAGTGATGCCCCCATAAGTTATCATGTTAGAGAGGTACTATGGTTTAATATCACCTACACTATACAAAATTAATCCTTGTTATATAAGTAGTTTAATCACTATTACGTAATAATTTTTAGTGTCAACAAAAGTCCCTGACTCTGTAGGTAGATTCTTGTAAGAATAATAATACTGAAAGAACAGTGTTAAGGGGCTGACCACAGGGATTTTCCCACGTCCGTTATGTTGATAAGTTCAACATCGAAACACAAATACATAGATAAGATACTTTATTTATTTATGAATAACATTCTGTCTATACTTGATACTGAATTTCCTGTGATTTTCGCAACTATATATTTTGTTTATATACTACTTCTGAGTATCGATATTGAATGCCATGACGTAAGCAGCCAATTTTCTTAACCTCTGCGTATTATTACTAATTTGATCTAAGTTTTTAACCTTTTCCAAATGTAAAAGGTGGTATGCTGGGTTTGTTATCCTTATCAAATAATATTGTCTAAAAATGATAAGTTATAGGAGGCTAAAAATACATACATACATAACATAGATTATAAACATACTAACACAATAATTACATCTTATGATAATTATATTTGGAATCAAGAGTACAAAAAGAGTCCAAGAGTAAAAATTTCATATAAATATGATAAATATATAAATAAAATGTAGTAGGTATAAGGCTAAAAGACCTGAAGAAAAGGGAATAAATAATCAATTAGCTTAGATTAGAAAAAGGTCTTGTATTGTGTCTAACTGTGGTGTATCATCTAACAAAAATTAGTGAGACATTAAACATTGTGTCTCTTCAACTTACACTCATAATGGTAACGATTGTTGACAGATCATCTGTCGGCGGTTACCTTTATTTTTGGACTAGATGAAGTTCATCAATTTTGCTGATAGTATAAAAAAGTTTATATAAAAAAATCGCCTGCCTCAGCGGTAACAAAATCTATGACATTTACCATTTTGCTTTTTAGTCACTGTGTTTCAATATTGATTTGAATTAGTTTTGCTTACTAACAACAACTTTAAACTTAAGTCCGACCTACCTACATTAATCATGATAGGTACTATATTCAGCTGTATTTATTAATTATATTAGCTCTACGTCACATTTCAAAATTTGTTCTTTTACTTTTCTATTTACGTTAATGTATTCAATAAGCATTTTTTATATAACTATAATACGTGTATTACAAAAAAGGAGGTCAATTTTTTGTTACATTGGGTAATGATATTGAATTCCCCACCAAAAAAAAAGTGCGAACATTTCAAACTGCAGAACATATTGTATAAGTCATGTTGACAGTGAAATTACCTTTTATTTACTTATGTTTAAAAGTAAAAATACCAAAGGGGTATGCAATCCACCTTCTGTTGAAAGACCACTACAGCGTATGTGCACCTTTACCTATCCTATACACGTGTATAATGTTCTGATAGGTTGCTACTTGCTAGTCCTGAGGATGAAATGGGACGCCGCGCCGCATGTGATGCTTTCTTACCAACCAAGACAGTTAGCGGCAGAATTAACTTTATATAATAAACTGCTGTACCCGCGGTTAAGCTCGCGTGGACTACAGTATGCCGTCGATCAGGCACGCGTGCGAAATGTGCAACCCCAGCTCCTGGGTTTTTATAAACAAAAATGCTTATTGTGTGTTATATATATATATGTATATGCTCTCGCTGACTTTTTGTAAGCCTTTTTAAGATCTCTAATTACGTAATATATTAATACATTAATTCGATATATTATAGTTTACTCAGCGTAAGCTCTATCAATAATACGTGGACAAATAATATGACAACGCAAAAAATAATTACTACGTAATAAACACGTGCGGGGCTACGGGACACCGCAAGTCAATATAAATAAAAATGAAATGCTGTCCTTTGGTAAGCGCATCACTTGACAATGGCTTGACCGATTGAAACTAGCTTCAATAATATAGATGATGAATCTTATGTATTCATGAGACATGACAGATTTTTGCAAGCGAATTTCCAATTCATTATATTCAATTGTTTGTATTTGCTTACGTAGAAATATGTTACACTAATGGAGTTGAATAACATGGGCGATACATTAGGCTACCCTACATACAATTCACCTTTGTTTTTTTCGCTAGAAGTTTGAGATGAACACAACAAAAGATCACGTTGCGTGACTAATACGTGTGTGTGCTAAATGAAACAAGCAAATTGTTTGTTATACAAAATGTTTCGGCGATCATTTTTGTTAAGTTCGCAACAATATACATATAAAGAGTTTTTTTACGTAGTTATATTTTATGAAATCAGCATACTTTGCGAAAATAACAAACAGTAATCATTTTGAAATTTGTTTCTTTTTTGGATATGATGACACATTCTGAATAGATTCACGAACATCTTCATAGAATTTTAATTAATAAACGTTATTAATTCTTATTACAATAATATCTTTAATTATCACAACCTGGCTACGATTATAATAAATATCAATCAAATAATTAGCACAACCTAACTCTGACTATAATTATCGGTATTGAAAACAATGAATACTACAAACGAAAACGAATTTTATTTTTTGAGAATAAATATGGAAATGCAATTGATAATATACCGTTATATTTCAACAAACACCGGTAACAAAAACAAAGACAATCTGTCTTTAGCCAACGTGTTCATGCTAGCCTGGGAGAAAGTCTCTTCACGCTTTACTATAAAAATCCATAATATCGACCCTTCGAGTCTCAAATGTAGTAAAAGCCAAAACAAGAGTTTAGGGAAAACGCAACAAACCGTAAAAGTGAAAATAAAAATGTTTATAACTTTTTTCTTTTTAGAGCTATTTTCATACAAAAAAATGTTCAAACAAAGACTTCATTTACGACAATTGTCCAACGACTAGAATGTCAAGTACAAATAAAAGAAACGCTGAATTTGGTTGCTAAATAATCTGAGTATTATAAGAAATTTTTATTGGGAAATCAAAATTTGAAATATACAGATCGATAGAGCTCGTGAAAGTAAGTAAGACAACGTTTAAAGTCGATTTTCGACAAAATGGCTTTTGCTACATTTGAGACTCGAACGGTCGATATTATCGTAGGACGGTGAGAACTTTGGACACGCTGCACAAATATGATTCCAAAATTTTCACGAATATAAATCTCCGCAGAGGACGGGCGGTCAACTTCGCTCCCGCACACCCGTCACGTCCACCCTCTCTAGCGGCAACCCAAGCCTAGGTCCGTTCCTCGGTGTGAAGCCCTTGGGTCAGGCAGCCGCCCGCGCTATACAAAGTGACACTATACGTGCAACACTTAGTTACCCACACACAACATTACACACGTAAGAACACACACACGTGCACACCACACAGGTACATAGGTTCTGTAAGGGACCTTTTTTTTTCTTTTTTTGCGCTAGTTAGACTAATGCGCTAGTTAGTGTAGAAAAACCATTCCGATTAACAAATACACATACGCATGGTCCACTCCTTCCTCCCAGGAGGAGGGGAACGTGCATATGAGTATATATTAGTTAGCTCGAATTCTCATAAGATTAGGGAATTAGCTAGATCGCGACTTTTTCGCATTCGCGACGACCGCCCGAGCCGAGGTTCGGCCACTCTGGCACCCTCGTGCGGGTCGTCACAAACTTTCGCGGCTGAGTGCCCTAAGCGCTCGCCCCCAAGTCCGGTGAAGCTGTAAAAGCCGCAGCGGCTCTGTTTGACGATAGGGCCCCTAAGGCTAACAGTGTAGTCAGTTCAAAAAAAAAACGAATATAAAGTTAACTAATTTATTTCAAAGAAGCATATTCTTAAATATCTCTAGTATTATCGTGTAATGGTGTATAGGGACGCGTAGGTTCACGTAGGAAGATAGCTTGAAATGAATCTAGGAATGTTTTCCAATAAGCTATGAGGATCACTTTCCAATTTTTTTACACTCTTGTATTACGTGGGGAAAAAGTATAGGAAATCGAATGCATTTTTGCACAATTGTATTCGCGCTAATTGGTGCTACCCGCAGCCCTTCGGAGTTCGAGGAAATACCAGTTGTCTCTACGATAGGTCTGTGACCACACGCGTTTATACTTTATGCAATAAGTTAAGTAAAAAAAAAGATTGTGTGGTTTTATGAAACCACGGTAAAAGTGAAACTTAATAAATAACAACATTGCTCTGGCGAGCGCCTTTCACTTTATCCCTACTCCGCGGCCGACCGTCACGCGACATGCAACACACAGACCAAAAAGTTTGAGTGGATCTAATAAAAATTTCACTTTAAAAAATCTGCCGAATATTTCCGACTTACAATTACCTCAAATGAGCACTGAAATATATATGCCATAATAGCACCAGTGCTTATAAGTGCACTAGTAGATTTGATTCAATATACTAAATCACTAACAAAACTGAAGAAAGATACCTTTAAAAACTTTACTAATAACGCGGTTGAAAGATTTAACTGAATTATCGTTCCAGAAACTAGAGAATCAAATTCCCCAGAAGCGTTTCGCCCACGCTGAGCTTCGGCTATATAAGTGGCTGCTCGAAACTTATCATTTTTAAATTTTCTTCGAACACATATAACAAGAGCTCCCTTGTACTAACTCGTACGGAACATTAGTCATCTTAAGACCTCGATTACGAATACGTGAACTGATTCCTCTCTGTGAAACATTTTGAAATAAATGGGGTAATTGCTAGGTAGATAGGTAGGTATAAAATAATTTAAATAGTTATAATATATGTATGTTTATTGTTTCGTGTACAATAAAGTATATTGTATTTTAAAATTCTAAGAATAAATAAATTTTTATTAACACACTACACCTGGTGTAACATAGTCAGAAAAAATGGATTTCCATTTCAACTATCAGGATGATTTCGCGATTTAATTTATTTCAAAAACCACGTTCATCATACTTGAAACCCTTACATCCTTGCTACACTGCTAAAGTTATTATAGCTTGTGCTTGTATTGTGGCTAGCCAGCTCCCTTACTGGGACCTTAATAAGTAAAGCAAAATTTTCCGTAATTGTTTGAAATGTCTTTGAAATAAGATATTTGTATTTTAATATATAATAATATGTTGTACATTTTTATATAATAAGTAGGATAAAGTTCAAGAGACTGTTTGTTTATTTGAACGTGCTAATCTCTGAATGTACCAGTCGCATTAGAAAAATTATGTTAGCACTCTAAAGCCTATTATTTGAGGAACGTTATAGGATATATAACGTCACGCTGCTACCCTAAAGAGCGGAGCAAGCCCTGTAAAGCGGTAAAAGCCATCAGCGGCTCTTTTTTGGATACGGCCCCTCAGGCTAACGGAAAGGCCAGATTGAAAAATAATAAAAAAAGTGCGGAGCAGTTACCATAACAGTGAAGCTGCAGTTAAGTATGGCAAGGGAGAACAATGATAGGCTATTAAACGGATTACGGATGCGTTGGCGGCTGCGCGGTGAGTGGAGAGATGGTTGAATAAATTTAACATGGGTGAAACCGTGGGACACAGCTAGTTCGTATTTTTATGCACGTGTGAAATTTATGGCTTATTTTTTAAAAACGTCAAAATACACTTTTATTGTCGCATAATTCAAAATTGATAAAATTCACAAGAGTTACTTTAAAAAATCCTTTTACAATAAATACACCGCACACTTACGTCACAAAAGGAGTGTACTATGTAAATTATATATTAAAATTCAAATACAAATAATTTCCGTTTTGCATTGATTTCTCGTTTGTCCTCTTTATGTAAAGATGAAATACCCTAATATCGCTGATTTGTGTGTAACATAATAAGCTAGCGTATTTTCAGGGTTACGGAAGATTACCTATCCTGTTTCCGTATCATTTGTTATTCCCGTGGGATGACGAGACTGTCGGTGTACATGACGTATGCTAGCTCCCTAACGAGGGCGGTTTCAAATAATTTCAGCCAATATAAAATGGACTTTCATGACTTCTCATAACAATAGCGAATGCGCCAATGGCAGAGTTTAAACATAAATGGGCTTTACTTCCAAATAAACATTAATGTGTATTGTAATATGTGTTTGTTTGGAAAACTGAAATTGCGGTCGGTTGCTACATTCATATTTTCTTATTTATTATTATTTTCACAAGTAGTATTAATTGAAAAGTGTGCTTATACACATACAATAGGAATTCAATTCAATATTAAAATAAAATACATAAATTACTATTTCATTTTTGTAATTATAATCCTACTCGAGATTTCAAAATTTTAAAACTTTATGAATTATATAGGCACTTGTCTTATTCATAATTTTTAAAATTAACAATGTTTGTACTGATTTGAAAGGTATACACCATCCTATTTTTAAAGGCTTTTTATACTATCTCAGCAAACACACTGTACATCACCTGATGGTAAGTAAGGTACAGTACACAATCAACGGCGACCGTCATGTCGGTTAGACAGATTTCATCGGCAGTCGTCGAAGTCATGCCGGCCTGCTGAAATGCCTCTTTACGCCTCGCTTCAAGGACTCGATGTCATAGGAAGGAAGAAACAGGTCAGCTGGGAGCCCATTCCACATCTGTACGGTACAACAAAGGTAAGAACTTCGGGACTTCTTTGTTCGTACCGTGATGGGCGCTATAACGAAGATACATGTCAAAGCTTTAAAATATTTTTAAGAACTAGACGTCCGAACGTTTGTTTCTTCATTCAATTTAATGAACTTTTCGCCTGACTGAGATTAAACGGGTTATTTTTATTTCTGTTCCTGTAAAAGCTACAGTCTCAATGAACTTCATTGTTATATATCGAGCAACGTAAAGTAATTACTGTGAGCATGTTACCAGTAACCCAGGAATACATAACTACAATACTGTATGTAATTATACAGTACGTTATATCCCAGAAGGCTACTAACAGAAATAGATTCTGCTGTTAATGTCAAATGTATTCTACTTTATAAAATTCTTAAAATTGACATTGACTGCCAGACAAAGAGTAAACCATTTATTGGGTTGGTATTAGAAATTGGGTCTACAAGGATGTTATTTTACACATGAGTTCCTTTTAATATATAAGGCACTTGCCTTATATATTAAATAATCATCAAAAATATCTTAGTGAGCACTAAGAGATAATTTTTGAAAATTCATCCCCTTAGTGAGTTAAATATTGGATTATAAATATGACGATTTCTGAGATGTTTCCTATATTAATAAAATACAAAATATTCCATTATAGACAAGGTTTCATAACTGTGATATTTAACAACTGTACATTAGTAGTTTATAGTAATTTAAATATTTATTGTAATAATTTTTTTCTCAATATTAAAAACATATTAAGCAATAATACTTACACTAAACTAGATTAAACCAACTTCTTTACCAAATGAAATGATGATAAACCAAACATTCCCATAGAATCTTCAAAAATAAATACATCAAGCTTTTAGCAGTAATAGTTTTCAACTTTATATATTTTATTACCTGTGAAGAATATATAGCAGATACGGGAAATTCGAGTATCAATTGCGCAATGCATTTTCAACGAGAATGACAGAGCAGTTTATTTAATATGTTTACAAAGGAACTGTTAAACTGATGATTCCACTAGCTGTGTGAAATCCAAGCACAGATATTGATGTAAGCGTTTTTTTTTATTACAAAGAGATACTCGATGAATTTAGGTGAATTATTATAACATTATTAAGACTTTGTTTAAGGCACGGAGAACAACAGTGTCGCCCAAATGTTGTAGTATTGGAAATATTGATGATGTGCAACACATATTGATAGAGGGTGCCAAGAACAGGACCGAAAAGGGAGTCGCTAATGAATAGCATGAGTTTAAACAATCAAAATATATTACATATAAATATATAAATTAGTCACAGCATCTTGTTAAAAACTTATGCGGATGATGCCAAGATCTTTTACGACTTATTAGTACTATCTCATCAGTGACTCTTCTGATTTTATTCTAGAAAAGATAGGATGTAATGGGACTGATATATTTGATTAAACAAAAGTCCTTAAAACGACATCAAAAATATCTCTGTATTATTGAAATCCAAGTATAAAATTTTAAATTATTCAATTTCAACCTTAAGTTCTGGTAGAAATAGCAAAACACAAAAAAAACAGCAATGATTTCTTCAAAAGATAGGTATGCTATGTATACCCCAACTGTAGATACTTTAGTTAATAATTTTTAACAATAATTTATAACTATATTAAGAAGTATTATAAGACTTATCGCGATGTTTGTATATGAGTGCTGGACAACGAAAGAGACAGATGAAATAAGATTGCATGTTGCAGAGATGTAAATATTAAGAGTGAGGTGAGAAAGGCAGAGATGTTTAGGAGTAATAGATTAGCGTGGTGTAGACACTGCATGGAGGTGGAGAAAAGTCATAACTAGAGGAGTATTAAATGTAACAGGTGACGGTTATTGGGGTAAAAGAAGAACCGATGAGGTATGGTATTGGATTGTGTGAAGATTAATAATTTGTGTATAAAAAAAAGTGTAGGTACTGAGACGACAGTTGACAGAGGAGAGTGGAGGAAGAAACAGGTTGTACCGACCTCACTTAGGTGGGATAAAATGAAGAAGAGGAACAATGTTTCATTTATATTTCACATTTTGAGGTCAATGGAGTAAATAAGTAATTTATGTTTAATCAACATTTTTTATATTTTTACGTTTACGAAATACACTATATCTACAACGCACTTTACATTGTATTATACCTCAAAATCATTTTCAAAAACCCTCGTTTTCTGAGCTTGTCGTTACACTTTTAATTTACGTATTTAATTTTGTAAACATTCTCAAGGTTTTAATAACACAATTGTGTGAACAGATACTATTACCGATCTTTCTCAACATTTTTATTAATATTTTTACGTTTACGAAATACACTATATCTATAACGCACTTTAAGTTGTATTATACCTCAAAATCACTTTCAAAACCCTCGTTTTCTGAGCTTGTCGTCACACTTTTAATTTACATATATTTAATTTTGTAAACCTTCACACAAGGTTTTAATAACAAAATTGTGTGAATAGATACTATTACCGATCTCTCTCAACATTTTTAATATTTTTACGTTTACGAAATACACTATATCTACAACGCACTTTACGTTGTATTATACCTCAAAATCATTTTCAAAACCCTCGTTTTCTAAGCTTGTCGTCACACTTTTAATTTACGTATTTAATTTTGTAAACCTTCGCAAGGTTTTAATAACACAATTGTGTGAACAGATACTATTACCGATCTCTCTGGCTTAAAAAATTATCTAAGAAGCAGAACTTAAGGCATGAATGGTCTGCAAATCCTGGAATGATAAATAAATTGTTTAGCTTGAGCAAATGTGAACGTAGCTGCCGCTCCCGTATCGGTTTGGTGAGCCACCAAAAAAGTGTTTCCGTGAGACTAAAGCATCTTTCAAACTCTTCATAGAATAAAACTTATTAAAAGTGTGTTTATAATATAAACATATGATTAATTTACCAAACAAACAATTATGATTAACCACTTGGATTCAATGGGCTGTTGAGGATAAATATGAACGTCTTATTAATGGCTCATATGGTGATGCCTCAAGTGATGACATTTTCTTTGTGTCAGACATTTCATTATGCTGTGTTTCGGGAAAACCCTTATTTTCCTTATTTGTAAAGACAGTATTGTGAGTTAGTAAACTTATTAGCCCTCGTTTACAATTATCCTTAAAATGATTCACAAAACTTTATCCACTTTCTTTCAAGTATAAACAACGTTAGTTACTATTTCTACTTTATAGATAAAGTGATAAAGTAAAAATAAGCCTAGAATGATTGTTTATAATAGTTGCCTAATAAGATTTGACAGTTTTGTGTGTGAGAACATTATTATATGTTTAAATTATTATGTTTGTGCATGGATGATGCATTAATTTTACCTATAACTTATATAATATACATATTTTACAGACATTTTTTAATTGAACTGAAATTACATTTTATATTAAATATTCTTTCGAATAAAATTTATGTTTAAATAAGGCGAGTATTGATTCAATTCTTAACAAAACAATAGATTATGTAATTAGAGGTTTAAAAAAAATTAAGTACCTATATTATAATTTAAGCACGAAAATGATTCTTCAGGCTAACCTTTGAGAAATAGATTTATAGTGAGTTCGTTTTGTAGTTAGGTACTCGCAGTATATTAAAAAATGGGCCCCAGCAAGTTTATACAAGAAAAATGATGTTTCACCTACTAACTGGACCCTTGACAATATTTCACAATTTATAGAATGTAAAAACCAAATAACAAAATAGCCTTTTATATTCTACTAGCTGTGCCCCGCGGCTTCAGCTGCATATAATTTAAAAGAAATCACTGATTGATGATTTATAATACTTCAGTATAGACAATGTTTTTATCGGGTGGCCAAATGATCACATCGCACGGTTCGTTCGCGCCACTACTATTAAAGACATAAATACCCGAGCCAAGTGTTGAATGATATTAATTTTCCATTATCTCTCAATTGATGCGTCCAAACAACATGTTGCAAAGGGCAAAGTTAAGTCTTCATAACATTTGTTTGATGACGAAATAACTTTCATTCGTAAGGATTAATATGCCATGCTTGAAAATATTGCTCATAAATAACTTCTTGATTTTCAACAAATCTTTGTCACAAAATACTTTATTGTGGCTTATGTATAAGAATTAGGCATATGGTAATGCGGACTTTTTTAGATATACTAAGAACCAATATTTTTTTAGAACGTTGTATTTACATATCACTAACCATTACGCTAGCGCACGCAGATAAAACAGTTCGGGGACGCTTTGACATCTGACTTACTTAACAAAAATGTACATTAAAGGCTAGCTGAGAGGTGTAACCTAATGTTAGATGGTTTAAGGCCTATGGTTATGAATCCGACAGGCAGCTCTAGAGATTAGCGTGTTTAAACAAACAAACAAATAAAAAACTCCTCCGATTTATTATATTAGTAAATATAGATAGATGACAATAATCTAACTGTTGTCATGGTAGTTAAACATATTTATACTAATATAATAAAGCGGAAAAGTTTTTTTTCTGTTTCTTTGTTTAAACATGCTAATCTCTGGAACTACCGGTCGGATACGAAAAATCCTTGTTCCATATGATAGCCAGACTCAGGAGGAATAGCTATCTAACAATAGGTTACAATTCTCAACTAGCCTTAAATATTGATTTTTGTTACGTAAGTCGAGGCCTTCCCGAACTACTTTATCCGCGTGCGTTGTCGTAGTCTTTAATGATACGGAAATACACTGTTCTACAAAAATATTGGTCCTTAGTATATCTACAAAAAATCAGCGATAGCATATGCCTATCTCTTATACATAAGCTACAATAAGGTATTTTCTGACAAAGATTTGTTGAAAATTAAAAAATGATTTATAAGCATTATTTTTCGACATGGCATATTAATCCTTACGAACAAAAGTTACTTCTTAATAATAAAGACAATTTTATGAATGTAATTTCGCTCTTTATAGTATGACATTTGGTAACATAGATGGCGTTTCACACGAAAATATGTTTACCAATTTATGTTTTAACAAATTTTTTTTAACGGAAACATTAATTTTAAGCTTTTGTACGTCAACAGCGGGGAACTTTCATATGGCGTTGCCTTAATAATACCTTTGAGAAATAATTTATAGACATAATACAAAAGTGATTTTAATATTAGCAAGTAATTCAAAATATATCCGTTAAGTTATAAATTTTATGAATACTTATATGGGCAGGAAAACTTACAGGTGTATTAACTATAAGTAATATGGTAATAAGCTTCGAGAGATTGTTTGTTTGGTTTATTGAGGAAGGTTTAGGGTATATAATTTTACGTTATGACCCTAAAGAGCAGAACAATAACTATGAACGTAAAGCAATCTGAGAAGCTGTAAACAAGTACGAGAAGTGGGAACAAGTGTAGCTTACACAAGCACTGTTTTATATAATATAGTATGTACACGAGAGCGTCGGCGCGGGCGCAATGGAGAGTCGATTAAATAAATTTAACACGGGTGAATCCGTGCGGCACAGCCAGTAAACAATAATGTATTGTAAGAAACATAAATCCACAAGTTTAGTATCAGCGAAAGAGCGTAATGCATTTAAGATTTTATTTCTTGTACGATACTCCTTTTTGACATAATTCAAGTAAAACTTTTATAATACAATTTCCGTTTAGCAAATCCGTACCTACAGATGGCGTGCCAAAAATAACCACCGCTACAATACAATTCAAATCGGATACACCGATTGATAAGAGAAGGCGTTTTATATTTAATTAATTTTGTATGAAACCAACAATATAATATATAATCATCGTACGTGTCTAGTAGATATAATTATATGTTGGTTATGTTTGTATGTGTATATCCATATATACACAAGAATCGTTATTAGTGCGAACCTTGTGGTACTCCCGTTTGATTTACCAGTGTCCTCAACTGTCAGGTTTGACTCTTAGTCGGAATTTTTAGGACAGGGTAACATTTACGATCAATTTTCGAGATTTGGGAATTTCGTGTTTTGTATGGCAAACATTTTATTTAGATAATAACAATACATTAGTACCACGACTGAGAGTGTATATCAATCTAAGACTAAATATTTTGACTATACTTTACTAGTAGTTCTCCTGTTTATTTACTTGCATGTGAGATGTAGATGTACAAGTAAAAAATTGATTAAATGAAACGGCAAAATGAGAGGCGGACTCGCGCATGGAGAGTACCGTTCTCCCACACAATAAATTTGTGCCTATTTACCAAAAGAATTATGTTTGTCTTTCATTCACTTCGCGACCCTTATGCGAGACCCCGACTCACACTTAGCAGAATTTATTATTTGTATGTTTAACTATAGCTTACCACGCTTCTAATGCCGCCCGCCTTGCTGGCTACCACTGTTAAGTTGAAATTCTGCCTTCAATGATTTACTATAGCTGTACTATTGAGAGTAAGTTCCCCACTAGGCTTAGCGTGTAATCATCTTAGGCCACATCGTAACTTAACATCAGGTGAGATTGTGGCCAAGCAGTCAGACTTTTAAAGATAAAATAATAATAATAATCACACCAAGTTTGACGTTTGTTTGTATTATATTACCGTTTATACGATTGAGCAAAACTATAAAAATATTGAGTAAAACAGTATTCTTGTATGATCCTACCTTAATCCCCTTAATATTGCACATAATTTAACCTAAAAACAGCGAGTGTATTTTTAACGCAACTTACAACTACGCCAATAATTCATTTCCGGTTTATACTTAGTAGTGTTTATAAAATATCTATCGCGAACTATAAAAGTTCTAAAGCGTACTAGATATAAATATAAGAAGTTTAATATAAGTATTATCGTTAAATACAAATTTATCACAACCGCTATAGGATCGGACATGATAACCTTTAAAGCATTTGAAAATAAGTTGAAAAAATTTATGGTTTGTATTTTAAATAAACCACAAACAAGTATAATTTATAATAACGCCAAAAAAAAATGTTCTACAGTTGCGGGCGGTAGATATATTATACAACGAAATCATAATTACGCTCATCACTCTATTGGATTCATTGTAATAAAAATAGAACTAGATTATATCGTGAATTAGAATACATTACGATACTTTTTTTCGCCCATCGAAGAGAATGGGAAGCAACTAGTTCACTGGTAGGGAGCCCATGGTACGCCTGTCACAGGTATGAAAATCTTTTACAAAATAAATGATACTTGTTGAATCGAATAAATTATTTAGTTTTAACGGAATATAACATTGACTCATATGGTTTAGGTACAGTCGAATGGAATTAACTTAAAATTTTGATTAAAATGGTAATTTTACAGGAATAAATACCTCATTAAGCTATACATACTACAATTAATAAAATTGAAGTGTCTGTTTCACATGTCAAAATAACAGTTATTTACTAATTGCATATGCAAATATAAACAGTACTTATAACAAAAAAAATACAATTTTTAAATGTTTTGACTGTCTGATTGATCCGGGTTGTGTTGAAAACAGTTGGACCGATTTTGATCGGACTTTCACTGGTAGATAGCTCATATTATAAGGAGTAACTTAGGCTACTTTCATTTTAGAAAAAGATTTAGGGGTTCGCGCAAATTAAAAAAAAACCTGTCATGGTGAATCAATGCGGGCGCTTAAATGGATTATGCTGAGTAAACCATAAGAGATATATCTAAACAATGTACTACATAATTTTAGGCATTAAAAAGAATACAAAAGAGTCGGGAAGAGCATATGTGTATCTTCTAAGGATCACTCACAATAAAGATTTTTGTCTTTAAAATAACCCGGAGCGGTGGAGCAAGAGTAGCGCGTGTTCCCAATCGATACCACATAAGCGAAGCCGCGGGTACAGCTACGTGTACAACCTGTAGTACACAATTATTTCGCGATTTTTTAGGATAACTCGATAATATTATATTTACTGGACTTTACTAATTTTAAACTTTTACTAATTTGGACAATAGTCCATTAGAAAGAAATCGGGCAAGTCAATTATATTTTGGAAACTTTTTAACATTTAATTTTCTATTTAATTTATAACTAGTGAAACGGGTGAGTAACAAACAGCTAGCGGTTGTATAAATCTTGAGTAATATGTCTTGTTTTCGCAACTAAAACGAGGCGCTGAATCATAGAAACGGTGACTAATAATATCGGTTATTAGAAACTAACTGGTCCTGTGTAAACAGCCATCTCTTTTCTCGGCTCGTTTACCATTTGCGGAAGTAGGTTACTTGTTATTAGTATTGGGCAAAATAATATTTACCTTATTACATACATACTTTGTTGGGTAAATGTTTATTAATACTTTTTATGTGATACGACGATATGGACTATCTTATTCTTATAAAGTTATATGAAAAATATTAGTATTATTTTGTAAAAAAGTAATAAAAAGACTTCTTTAAGAAGTTATGGGGTACAATGTGTACGCGCGTTAGAAGTAATCTTTGACATGATCAAAATAACTTTAATAAATACAAATACAATTTAGTGACACAAAATAATAAAATAATTGAAAAAAAAAGCATAAAATATTTTTATCTTTATATGTTTTTTTAGCGTTGTAGCTACAATCTCACTTGATCTTAAATGACTATGTGGCCCAAGACGGTAGCATGCTAAGCCTAGTGGAAGACTGGCTCTCAAGTGCAGCTTCCGGAATACACTTATCAGTGCTTAGCAACAGAATTTCAACTTGAGGGTGGTAGTTAGCTAGGCGGGCATTAAAAAAAGCCGTACCACCATACCATGGTTATATCACGAAGTTTTCCTTCACCGAAGCTCAGGCTCGTTGCAGGGATTCGAACTCACGCTAACACCGAGCCATCTTATTTCAATATTTATAATTTATTTCTAGATGACACTAAACACAACATTTTGAAAATTAATTATCTTCGCCGCAATAAAACAAGAGGCCAATGACTGTCACAATCTCGACAGTCGAGTGTAACTATCTTCATCAAAATCAAGGTTGGCAGATAGCGGCCCATTAAATCGAAACGGCGAACACTAACTTACGAACTAAGTAAGGTGACTGCGCGATTATCCAAAACTAATAATAAACTTTTAGCGCTATGATTGATTAGAGATCGTTGCATGGGGTGTGCTAAAATACAAGTGAACCAAGAGGAGGTCTCAAAATATCAAGAAAGCTGTAGTCTGGTGAGTCCTTTCACTCCTTCATTCCATACCATTGTGCATTATATTGTAATAGGCGTACGAAGGGGGCTCCCCTACTTAATAACGGACTAATTTCGAAAAAGTAAAGAACCAGCGCTTACCGTTTGTACCAGGTACCAGGGTATAGATTTCACTACAAATTGGTATTTGAAAAAAAGCTGATATCGACAACAAATAGCAAATACAGGGGCTTAGTACTGTCGTGCGCCGCATGGAGGACCTTTTTCTTTTCATCAAACGCCAGGGCCATTATTCCGTCTTCCGTCCCGTACAACGATACGACGACATTTTTAGTTTCTCAGTGAACCAAATAAGTTGGTATTGATGTGTACCAGCTTAATGTGTTACCTGGTAGACCAATACCCTGAACCTGGTACTTGTACCAGGAACTTGGCATTTATACCATCCCATTCACAATAAAACAACGAGGTTTACATGGGCGTATCTAGGGGGGGGGGGGGTCGTGGATGGTTACTGCCCACCCTACAAAACTCATTGTCCACCATAGAAAAAAAATTATTTTCGTTCTGCTCAAAAATTGAATGAATTCTAATTAGATCTAGATAGATTAGATAACTGCCTCGTTAGCCTAGTGGTCGTAAGCACGACTGCTGTGATCGAGGTCCTGGGTTCGACTCCCAGGTCGAGCAAAGTGATATTGGGGTTTTCCTATGAAATTCTCAGTAGCAGCTCGGAGTTTGGCTTCGTGCCCGATTAATGGCAATAGGCTCGCCCTCTATTACATGGGACATAAAAACATACTCGGCGAACTGTGGGTGTAGATTAGTACACCTCTGCCTAACCCTTCGGGGAATAAAGGCGTAATGGTATGTTAATTAGATTACCGTAATTAAAATTATATTTTGGAGGTTTAATAGACAACTTCATGGTGTAGGTTTTTTGTTAGAGTGTGTAAAAATCAGTGTCACAATTTTTTTCATAACGCGCTTAAAGAAGTTAGACTTAAAAAAATAGGTAGCTTTGTAAATGTTCTATTATGTTAAATCAAAAACCCAATGGCCTCGTCGTTCAATATATTACAAAAATCAACTTCAATAACAGGTAAAGTGGTTCGGCCCTCGAGCAGTCTGTAGACCTAACCCTGGTTTTTGCAGATAGGCCGCAGCGGGGGCGGGGACGTGACGGGCGCGACCTTGCGGGTCACGGCCAACGGTTCAAGCAAGCATTTAGGTCTGGAAATCCGTATATTTCGATGGGTGCTATCTTACGCTGCGTCATTCAGTTGTTAAATATAATTATAATAAAAGGAAAACAGAGAAAGAAAACACACACACACACACGGGGTAGAAGTGAAACCTTCAGGAAATATAAAAACTTCATCTTTAAAATCTCTTTTTAATAAATTAGACATCACCAGGATTCGAATTATCAACCACTCGTACTATACATACGACAGTGCCTACAAGTCTGGTCGTCACACCGTTAGGCCAATTCGACAATAATCATAATTGTGAAAATCAGAACTTGCATTAAGCGTGTATAATGTTTTCTATCTCATTTTCTAGCAAGCGAAATTCTTTAGATGTATGTGTTTTTCTCTTTTTGATATCGCTTTTTCGTATCATTCAGTCTCAAATGATAATGACGCTAAAGATGTTTTCACATCAAAAATTAGATAAAGCAATGTAGAGTCCTGTGAATTTATTATGAATGCCACGAATACATTCAACATCGTTTATTTGTTGGATTCCTGTGATTAACATAATACACATTTTCTAGAAAATAACAATATAAATATTACGAATCTTTTTACTACAGATGCATCATCTTCTATTTAAGTACTGCGAATGAAATCTCACGTCATAATTAATAGATAATAAACGTCATTACGACAAAACAAAATATAATAATGAGTTGTTATTTTAGGTGCCATCTATTGTCAAATAGTGAAACCAAGTATATAATAATCAGCCATCTATATAATGGGAATAAAACTATCGTTAGAAGATTCCAGCGGCGCTACTGTCGTCAGTTTTGCAAAATTTAAAAATGGCTATTTAATTGTATTTTAAATTAAACATCAATAAATACCTTTTCAATCAAAAATTTTAAAATTAAATTTTAGATGCGTTCGTGATATCTTGAAAATACCCAGCGATATATTTTACAATAATACAGTAAGACCAAAAGCTGCCTTTTTAAATTCCGTGTTATCATTGTATATTAATTTAAATCAAGATGTTATTTAGTATTTAATCAATCTTAGAAGTCACTTTTTTTTCATAAATATATTTCATATTTTATATAATCCAGTAGATGGCGCTGCTTACTTTCATATAATATTTTGCTTGTGACAGGTATTAAAGTTCAATTTTAGTGATTATTATTGAAACATTCCTTTACACAAGAAATAATTATTGATAAATAGTTTATTTTAAACTTAACGCACGACTAAGTACAACTATTAAAATATTTTTTTTTTTAAAGAGTACAGCTCATGTAATCCAGTAGATGGCGCTGCTTGTTTTCATAATTCATCTTCTATACATACAATTAAAATGTCTGTTTGTAATGTCGAAATAACAGCTTTTACTAAATGCATATGTATGAAATATATTTAACATATATAGTTTTATATGATCCCTACAGTTTCCATAACAAGTATAAAATTATGTATAAATTAGTCACTGTTTTACATCATCATCATCATACTAATACATCATCAATTTGTTTTGTCTTGCTTATGGGTTATTCTACAGTACACCGAACATTCGGCAATTAAATCCTAAATGTCTGGGTGACCGAGCTTTGCTCGGTGTCTTACAAATAAAAAAATAATTCAAAGATATTAAAAAGAACTACAAAAAGTGAGTGAAGCATACGCTCCTGAAACATATTATGTCTATCTTCCAAGGATCGACCACAATAAGCATTTTTATCTTTAAAATAACCGGGAGGGTAGCACAATCCGCGCGTGTGCCCAACCGACGGCATTCTGTAGTCCACGCGAGCGCAGCAACGAGCACATCTAGTCTAGAATAAATTATGTATTCAGCATCTTAGAAAATATTATTTGTTATTAGTTTAAGACAAAATTGATCTAAAACTTTTCGTACAGTATAAAGTTACACAAAAAAAAAAACTATACATGAGCACGGTAAAGTGACCTGAGAGTAAACACAGTACTATCCAAAAACAACGGTGACCACCGAGAGAACAACAATCCATCGCAAATCGTCGTCTGCGCGCTGACACGCCAACCTACGTAAATATAAACTGCATATGCACCAGCTGATACCCATACACAACGCGCATAAGCGAATCACTATGACGGGCATTTCATCATTTGCATGGTTGTCGCGATCCACTCGTCTGACCTGCCATTCGATTTGCTAAGTGGTATGACACGAAAATTGTGTTCAAATAGGTCGCATCCACCATATACTAGGTACAAATCCCGTTTTATAGCCATGTCGCGTTCCGGGTTTAGTAGATGTGTGATGATGTGTGAATACATATACTTAAATACATCTTTGTAACGAAGAAATTGACGCCCCGGTCTGCGCTCTCCATGCTTCAACTGTGAATAGAACACAGATTTAGGCAGCTTAGAGTCACTTATGCTAACAACATGACCACACCATCTCAGTTGACCCGTCGTAATAAGTATTGATTCTATGAATATGAGATGTGTATCCAGTAATTAAACCGGGTGGTAGGGATCTGTACCCGAAAGGTCGCGACTACCAAACAAATGGTAATAAATGATCTGAACAGCGGCGACTTACCTACTTATCATCAGACAAAGTGACGACACTTTATCATTTTAATATTTAAAAAAATACTATATTTAAATTAACTCGCTCATTATCATTTTATGCTAACAATAACTGGGATTATATTCAGCTAACTAGACTAAATGCAGCTAAATGGATTTGGGGCCACAGTTGTGCGGTATTACGTAGGCGTTGCGCAGACGGCAGCCAGTAATTGGGAGGGCTTTGTTACCTCTCAGCTGGTTTATGACGCGTTTTATGTCATCCTCGCTCGTTGAGTTAAAATACGCCGGGGATATCAATATAGTACAAGATACCTAATATTAGTACGGTATAGGACTGGTTATACGCTTATATGAGTAGAAATTCATTATTGAATTTTTATACCAGAGATATGGATATAAGATTTCTGATCCGGATCAGGATACGTTTCGGTTACCTATATGGACATTAAATTATTACAAATAAGTGAGAGTTTTGGACAGTTTCAATTCAAAGAATTGTACTAAGTATTTAAAATAAAAATAGGTGCTATTTGGACATTTGTAGGTGAATAATTAGTATTAACTTTATTTCAGATGATTTTTGTTAAATTTTAAGTACTTTTTAGTAATCGAAATCTATTCCTATCCGAAATTATTCGGAACATTTTTATAGATTTATATAGATATTTATTACGGATTTTCTATAGTTTATATTACGGTTATAGAGTTCCATTACACTTTATCTTATACAATAATAATTAATTATTATATCGGCTTCCCATATGTTCCGATAGTTTGTGAGTAATTATTTCATATTTATTTCGACTGTTTTAAGAATTGTGCCTACCCCGACACGCAAAATAATAATTTTACCAATATAAAAATAGTATTCAAAAGGTTTTTAGTAGCTCAGTTCAACTAAGTTACCATTTGCGTCTTAATCTAAAGCGTTTTCACCTTTTCCTCATCAGCAGGGTTTTTGCGTACATGTTGAATTGGTTTGGAAACGTAAAATATTACTTTAGTTACCTACCTACTGTTTTGGAGGAGATAAATGAAATGTTATAAGTTCGGTTGTATATATCTATTTGGAGCCCCTATAGCCTATAAACATAATCAATATTATTTATATAATTCTTCATTTCCTCGATACATCACTTTAAAATAATACATTACTTTTTTCATTAAGTTACCTGAATAAAAGCCAGACACGTGATATGAATAAAAATCATTAAAAAACTTAAACAATTTCAAAACGATAGAGAATGATATAACTTTAGCAATAGCATTTTGTACTCTTTATTGACATTTTTATTATTTTTCCGGCCCTAATAGGTTTCCGCGAGGGTGCTGTGTACTCCTTGCCCCCTCGATCCTCGGCGCTGCATAAACCCTTGTATGCTCTAAATAATTACAATACAACAAAACATATCATTATCATTCTCGGTTAGTGAAAAGTTAATGTTAATAAAATCTGTATAGATTGAATACAGGCAAAAGAGTAAACATGTTTTTATTTGATAGATTGATTAAAACGTCGCTTATTTAAATATAGACGAGTCAATATAGTGGGCGAGGCCAAGCGGCTCTCCGTCTGCGAGGGTAGCAGACTCAACGACACCCCTAACTTACGTTACAAATTACGACTAAACTTTGTCGTTTAAACGCTTACTGTTGTTTTAAACTATTAATGAATGTATTAATAAACCTACTTACTTTGAAAAATTATAGTAACTAATAAATACGAAACGAATTCTATAAATACTTTTTATGTGATAACTTTTCGATAAAGCACATACATATAGTTTTTATAATAAATCTCATATTTAGGTACATTTGAATATAAAACTCATCTTATAAGTAATTATGTTATAATAATAAATAACAATTTATATTTATATCTAGGGAAGAAAGAATAATGTTTTATTACTTAATCTAGCCACGATTAACTAAAAGGATATGCAATGATGACTCGAGTATACCTACATCCTTTCCTGCATTTCGATGCAAAATACATAAGATAAGATAAGATGATATAAAGACATGAGAGTAAATTATTCTTAAGGTAGCCATAATATGATAGTTCTTGCGTAGCTGACTATCACCCTCATATCGAAACTCCTTCACGAAGGTACTAATCATTAGACTTAGCGTGATTCGTAAGCTGTGTTCACTTTTGTAATACATACACCACCTATTTCATTTTTGTGGTCTTTTATTTATGTTGTGCGATAACCGGTGTGATGTTTGTTTTTTAACCGAATAAAAAAACCTTTGTTTTTTAACCGAATAAAAAAACCTTTTTCAAGAACATTTTTACTTAAAATTAGGGGAATTGTGGTTAACCTTTAGCTTACCATAGAAGTAACAAATATATAGCCATAGAAGGAATATAAATCGTTGGCAAGTCAAATTCTTTAATACAGAAGGTAGGTACTAGATCTGGTCTTGTAATGTATTTCTTATAAGTCTTCTAGACTTAGTTCAGATTTCTTGTTGTTGAAATATGGTTTTAATTATTGTAGGTAGCCCTAAGTTTAAATAATAATATTATCGTCTTTGTTCTTAAAGATATCAACACATAAATCTAAAAATTATGTTGTGTGAATTGCTTGTAAAATATATTTGTAGAGGTATACATGAAGGAGTGCAAAAAGTAAATTAAAAAAAATTGATTATACCTTATGTTACCTTACTGTTGGTCAAAAGTGCATAAAAATATAAAAGCTTTTCTTCCTTAATTTAAAATTCTAACACTTTTAAAATGAATAATTCATGAGCGACCGAGCTTTACCAGTGTCTTAAAAAAACCTATCTAGATAAACTTGGACAATAAAACATTATCTAAATACAACATTTCATCTAAATCGTTGGAGCCGTTTTCGAGAAACCAATTACATATATATATATATAGATACAAGAATTGCTCACTTAATATAATAAGATATGTTTATATACATAAAACGTTTTGCAAAAATAAACGGCAACTTTAGATTATTTTCTCTTCTTCAATGAAAATTACAAAGAGGTTTTATTAATTTGATGATGTATTGGCATGTTATTTGCCCGCATTGACTGCTCTTAAGGAAGATTTCATTTTCATGGACGACAATGCTTGCCCTCACTGTTCTAGCGACGTGAACGCGTACATGCAAGAAGTTGAGATCCGTCGTTTAGATTGGCCAGATCGAAGTCCTGACTTCAGTCCAGTTGTGCATGTCTGGAATATTCTAACATGACGGGTAAGATCAGTGCCACCTGCTCCACAAAACATCAGGGAGCTACAAAGAGTCATTGGAGAAGAGTGGGAACGTATTCTCCAAAACGTTATTAAAAATATCGTGGAAAGCATACTCAGAAGGATTCAAGCCTTGATTTTGGCAAGAGGAGATCACACTCGTTATTAGGTTTCTATATTTGTAACTTTATTTAATTAATAAAACAAAAAAAATATTCTTGTCTTTATTGTTGACTACTTCTTATTCTTTTGACGTTTACATCGATTGTATGTAATTTCATCGAAAACTAATCAAAAAATTGCCAGAATTCACTTCACGCATATTAATTTACACGTTTATAAGTATACAGACTACGTTAATAAATTAATTTAATTAACTAAAATCGAACTTAGAACGTAAATTTCCTTAGGTGCCAATTTTTTTGCAAAGTAGTATATATATATATTTTGGTGTCCTTACATAATGTACTAAAAGTTTACAATCTGACTAGGTTGTTCATAAGATATTAAGTTTTCGGGTGACGTAGCACGCAAACCTACAATATGTAATGTGAGCATACTGTTAAGCGTATTGTGGTATGTGTACGGTGAACAAAGTAGCCACACGGGTGTCAAACAATGGCTACAGTTGAGACCAATATATCCACAGCTTGTTTATTTACGACCCGTTTACAACACGACTGCTCATATTGATGCAATGAAACCGTTTCTATATGTGGCTCAGTTTAATTTACCTATTACATTATATTATACGAAACTTTTGGATAATATTAGAACCCGTGCTGGGTTTAACTAAGGAAATACTATCGTCATATATTACTTAACTGACTTCAAAAAAAGAAGGAGGTTATCAATTCGAATGTATATTTTTTATAGATGTTCAGCTATAACTTCTTTGTTTTTGAATCGATTTGAATGATCATTTTTTTTGTTGGAAAAGGGATACCTCAAGTTTGTTCCCATGTTAATTTCATAGTCTTAGACCTACAACTTCGAAGACACACTAGGGAACTTTTCAAAATCACTTAAGTTGGTTTTCTTTTTTGTTAAAAATTGTCTTGTCTAAAGGACATTATTGCAATACGTATTTCTAGATGATTTTCGAGTTAATAATGAGTTATATTATTACAAAATGCTATTAAAATACATTACCTGTGCGTATATCTATAAATATGAAATTATTTTTCACACTGTCTAATATCCTATTGAAATTAATATATTCGTTTGATTTCGTTGTAGAGCCATTAACAATTCGTTTAAGTCAAAAAGCGATTACATTGTCGACTATATTGATACGACTCATCGCTGGAAGAGTTCATTCACTCTCACTTTCTAAGTAATCGCGTGTCGACCTCGTCTGTAATAGCTAAATCAATATCAGAACACAGAACACCTCGTGGTTAGACCTTGTGATCCATGTAAACTGATAACAAACTTACTAAGCCTATGCTGTAATCCTATCTATCTTACGTTTAGATACATATCTTATCTACTTATATATATAGGTGGGTGGACACGATAATCAGGTCCTGCTGGATCGGGTGTCGCGATCACCATACACGAGTAAAACTCGCTTTAGTAGCACATTTAGTCGTGTCGCGTTCTGGAACTAACCGGTATATATCCAGCAATCAAGCTCAACTACCATGGATATAGCGATAAACTAGATGCAGTGTCTCTTTTAGTTTGCGGTCTTTGGGGATCAGCCAGTGGATATCCGGTTGCCGAAAGGTTTGTAGACCGGCATGACAGCGACAACCTGCGATGGATCGCCGATCTCTCTGTGGTCACCTTTATATTTTAAGTCATCAAGCAAATACTAAATACTCTTCATCTCTCTTTTCTGGATTATGCATACGTTGCTTACTTGGACCTCTCAGAAGATCTATTAAATAAACTTGATCGTCTACTCAGTAACCGTTTCCGTTTTATCTTCCGCCTACGGAAGTTTAATTATGTATCTGAATACCAAGCCAGGTTCAAATTGCTACTATTCGCCAACGTAGAAATGCAAGAATACTTTGTTTTCTTTTTCCGTACTTAATAATCTCAAATCACCGAAATATTTAAAAACACTATTTCTATCTATCGCGAATATGCACAATACACAGCTAAGATCTTTTAATTCTTTAATTCTCAGTATACCAAGTCATCATACTAATTTCCTCGACCGATATTTCACTGTAACAGCAGCACGACTGTGGAATTCGCTTTCTATCAACATCCAACAAGCCAATACTCGGGATTCCTTTAAGTATTCACTACGTAAGTTTTACTTGGAGCAATTGGATTTTGGCTAGATTTTTCTCTTTTTTTTACTAAATAGTAAATTTTTTTTTACTAATTAATATTAACACCTTGCATATATCTTTCTCTTGCTCCTCTGGAAGACTGGTAGAGAATACTTTTTAGCATCGAGTCCTCCTCTTGTACTTTATTTGTGCAATAAAGAATATATTGTCGCCACTTTGCTAACTTACAATAAAAATAATTTTATGTTAGAGCGTTATATAAACGCCTGAACTAATAAAATGATGAAACGTTCCGCATAAACCTTTAGTAATTTAAAGTTTTAATGAAATTTAATATTAAGTTTCAAAAACTACAGATTTTCCTTATAAGGTATGTGATCAGTTTTATGATCGTGAATAAGTAAAGGCGTAGCGTGACGATATAAGCTTGGCTTCGATCGTTAGCTTGAAGTACTGAAGGGGTCGTTAAGTATAATATAATACATTAAGTTTTGTTGATTTCATACACGCCTTCTTCTTTGGTAGTACATTATACCCTATGGGTTATACTGGGAGTGAATACTTAAATTTAATCTTTTTATTTTCCGATTGATTTTTTTACACTTCAAAGTTTATTATTAGCAGAGTTATTTATATATTAGTATGTACCTTTATTTCAGTCAAAGAAATTTGTTACAAAAAAATTTGCTTTCCATAAAAAAATACCTGCAATAATTTTATGCAATTACCTAAACAGAATATCGTTCTCTGTGTACATTAATACAAAGTTTTTTTTTTTCATTATGTCTCCTGATTATGTAGGCAGTTTCACCAATATCATCGTACCATAAATATCGTGAAAAATTCATAGCATGGTAGTAGGGCTTTTTCTAATGCCCGCCTGGCTAGCTACCCTCAAGTTGAAAATCTGTCGCTAAACACCAATAGGTGTGCAGTGCTCAGCTGCACTTGAGAGGCAGTCTTCTACTAAGCTTAGCGTGCTACCATCTTGAACCACATTGTCACTTAAGATCAGGTAAGATTGTGGCCACAATGCTAAACTTATTAACGAAAAAAAAAACAAATATGAGAAATGTGGGGCAGACTGAAAACCAATGCTGTGGCGTGTCCGCGTCACATAGCATCAGCTGAGTCTGTCCCATTGCCAAATTGTGTACGTAATTATATTCATTTGTAACTTGTTTTTGTTTTGGCAATAAATTATGACTATTATTATTATTATTAAATATACGTTTTAGAGTTTAGTTGCCAATTGTTCGTTGTACTGTAGAATAACCTAAAAACAGTGACAAATGTAGAAATATGTGTTATGAGATCTGCATGGTAATGATATGTTGAACAGATTAAGTACAAAATCACTAATAATTACTTAGTTCTAAGAACGGAAACTGTCAAGAGAAATGAATAGTATTTAAACTCGCTCTCAAATAATTTTATTAAAATAAGCATTAATTAAGAATTCCGTACAAAGGGTTTTATTAAATGAAAACTTGAATAGGGTTTTGCCCGTGCCATCGTGTCGTTCCGGCACTTCGTAGAGGGTTGCTACTGGCTACGTGCTTCGCCTACGCGCTACGACGTAGTAGCTCTCAATCTTTTTCTATTTCATTATTTAAAGGCATAAAAACACTAGTGTTCGCTTCGCTGGGTGAACATTGGTAATAAAACTGATTATATATTGAATTGTTACACTATCGACTGACCAAATTTTCTTGCTGTACAAGTGTATGTAGGAAAACTATAGAACTGTATATTTCTCAGCGTTTAAAGTCGCCAATACGTAGTGGCCTGGCGAAGGGATTAAGTGAGTTCGACACCCTGCAATGAGCCTGAGCTGTCGATGAAGGAAAACTTCTCAATGAAACTATATCACTGTACTAGGAAAAATTATGATTAGTGTCTTTCATATAGTATGTTTATCGGAAAATTTGGAAAAAATATTATATATCAGATAGAACTACAGATTTATTAATATAAGTGGATACAAATAATAAAATTGAAGTGTCTGTTTTAATATAAAAATAATAGCTTTTTACTAAATGCATAATGAAAGTATATGGTAATTATAACAGTGATTTTTTTTAATTTTTTGTTTCCGGCAAATTTCTGAAATTGTTGGAGCTACTTTAACAGGACTTTCACTGGCAGATAATCGATGTTATAAGAAGTAACTTAGACTACTTTTATTTTAGAAAAACTAAAGTACCAGTGTTCAGTAGGTACAACACGTTCCCTTTCGCCGCCGTCGTCGCATACGAAATTCCACGCAGTCGAAGTCGCAGACACAGCTAGTATTACATATACTAAGATACGACATATTATTGTTATTGTATTAGGTAGTACTTAAAAGCAAGCGAAAATGTAGGTTAGTTTAAATATAAAGTTATAATTATATAAAGTTTAATAATAAAAAAGTGGCTTATACAGTTACAGTATTTTCTATTTATAAATTGAACGATTGGGACCGCTTCGTCTACGTGAGTCGATTGCATATCGTAACTCCCACTGCTAGCCTTTCTTTCTCTCACTCCCACACGGTGCCTACACTCCGCCCGCGCCTACGCGAAGTCTTTATAAAGCCTTATATTGCGAACGGATTCATACTGCATATACAGGAATGTGGAAAATTGCCGCTGCGTTATTAAAATATAGCATTTAATTTTAGCATGAATTTATTTTTTCTGAATGTCGGTGCTGAATATAATAATTATGAATTTGGTAAATATAAAGTAATCGTTCTTATCGACTTTCGCGAAACCAGAAATGTTCTATTTATATCTCCTAATCTATATAAATAAATCTGTAGGTCCATCTGAATGTCCTTGAGCTGTACTTTTTTTTCTCAATTCTTTTAACCGACGTCTGTTTATAAAAGAACTCTGGTAACGAAAAGTATTTTTTTTTTGTAAGCATGTCGAAATGTGTGCGGAGTCGCGGTGCAACGCTAGTTATTTTATATAATTATGGAAATCATAAACAGTCTGTTAAATAAAAAGTTACAGAAATGGAAGTTTATACCGACACAATAATGAACAAAAAGTCTAATAATATATTATCATTTTTAGACATGACAATTTTTAACAAAAAATAAATCCAATTTCAATGGTTGTCAAGAGTTCTCTGACGTATCTTTGATGTTGTAGGTACAATACCAATAAAATTCAAATGGGACCACTCTTGAGGTACTCCCTATCAGTATCCCTACCTCATAGATGTTCAGCCATAACTTCTTTTTTTATGAACCGATTTCAATGATTCTCTTTTTGTTGAATAGGGGATACCTCGATGTTGGTCCTATTTTACTTTCATTTTCATTGGACCTTCAACTTCTAAGACAAACAAGGGAATTCTTCAAAATAATTGAATTTGGTTTTCTTTTTTGTTAAAAATTGTTTTATTATAAAACACTAGCTGTGCCCCGTGGTTTCATTCGCGTTTAATTGCTTCGGTTCTAATCGGGCGGTCCCTGCCTTCGTTCTCGTTTAGCGTGCTTTCTGACCTACACTTCGTGTGTTAATTCCGTCGCTTCTAAAAGTTATAACCTTCCTCAACAAATCCATTCTATATTAATATATGAGACAAACATCTAAGCATTCCATGGAATCACCGTGCGGGTGCCGGGATCATCGTGTGGCAGAGAGAGGAAAACACGAGTAGCCACTGGGACTTGCGACCCAGATGTAGATTTACGGACCCCCTTATGATGCACATCAGCACTCACCTTGACTGCCCGCGATACCCTCCCTGCCAAGCCAGATTTGGTAAGAGCCTATTAATTCTGCTTTAGATACCCGTTTTAAAAGAGAACTTATTGCAGTTCTCGACAAGCAGAGGTCTTTTAACAAGTTATAGAGAGATTTCGCTGGTATATTGAAGTTGTATTGGGACGGTTAATCTGTTAGATTCATATAATTGAAATACCATACAAATAGCGATAAACCCATCACTGATTTTCGTTTGGTTTGTCGCGTTCCAGGATCAGTCGGTGTATACGCAGTAATATAGCGGGATGGTAGAGATTGCGACCACCGACATTGAGATTTTTTTTTAATGATATAAAGGGGGCTAACAGGCAGGTGGATGGAAAGTAATCACCGCCGCCCACAAACATCCCTTCACAAACAGCCGGCCTTTTAGGGAAGAATAAGTTCTTTTCTTGACAACTCGACAACTGTTGATAGCGATAGTGATAAAGGTCTTTTTAAGATCTATAAATATCTGGTACATTCATTTAATATATCTCTTATGGTTTCCTCAGCGTAAGCCATCCAAAAGCGTCTTTTCCGAATTGATTCACCATTATCGTCACCGCTTGTATCGTGTGTTACTTTATCTACCAAGAATATTCTATAATCTGGCCATGGGTAAAAAAAACCATGTAAATCAGATAAGTGGATTTCGTTTAAAAAAAAACATAAATGGACAAACAAACAGAGAGACGTTGCGTTATTTATTATGTGTATGTAGAAGTATGGATATTAATAAAATTCATAGATTTCAGTGCAACTGTAAATTCTTTACAGTATTATTATTTATAATCAAATAAATATCAAATGAAAAGTTATCAATAAAGCCTAAGGTTTATCCGCCTATGCATGTTATGCATGATTCGCTAATAGCTATGTACCGTGTTCAGGGGTAGCATGCGATTCAGAAGCCACAGGGAAATTTTCGACTTATCGCGTTGCTGGTCAAGGTCGGGGCAAGGTCGGTTTTTTGTTAATGTAGAACCTAGTTTCTAAGGCTATTGAAATATAAACCTTTATAAAATAACAAAGGTTCATTCCATTCCGATTTTCTCCTAACCCAAATTTCTGGTGAAATGTGAGAAACCATTCAAAATATAAGCTCATTAGCGTGTATTCTAAAATGTTTTTTTTTTGTTGTTTATTTGATTAAAATAATGGTTATTTATAAACAATTAAATTACTCTTACATAATAAAGAAAACACCAGGAAAATGAATTCACATTGTTATCACTGATGGCTAACTTCATTAACCAGTTGTGGAACATTTACAAGCTAGTGTATGGACTTTTGTGTATTCTAATTGTACGTGGATTAGCTATTTGGCTACAACAACAGTACCTACTTTTAAAAGCCCAGCAGTGTGTCATTATATCCAAACATTATTATAAAAATAAATATTATACCTAATAATAAATAAGAACGTTGTTTTTCATTAAAACGATAAAAATTATATGTGGTAATTAACTGATAAAAAATATAAAAATGCCTTCTCAATGAAAAGTATTTTTAGATAACCCACCTAAAATTCGTTTCATTAAGTAAGTAGACATTTATTAAGTTAACATAATAATATTCCCTAGTGGAACTACTCGCTCTGTGACCTTAATTTTATAAATTAATTGAATACGTTTCTCATATTCATGGCGTATACAATATATATTATTAAATCTGTAGTCTTGTCTGTACTTTTAATATTTTTCCAAAATTTCTCAATAGGCACAATATATGAACAAACGACATATTCCATTTATATTTTATCTATATATATATATTTCTATCTGTTTATATGTCCGGATTTAACTCAAAAACGGCTTGACCGATTCTTATGAAAATTTCAATATTACTTTTAAAAATCTTAATAAAAATAATTTCCAAAAAAATCTACTTTCGTTAATTCTTGGCCGATTTTAATGAAATTTTGTTCACAGGAAGTATATGTTACTCCACGAGCGATAAGTTATGAGAATTTTCAATAACACTTTAAGAAAAATAAGTCCAATATAAAATTATTTTCATCAATTTTCAACCGATTCTGGTCAAATTTTGTAGACGGGAATCATACATCATACTGTAATTGTAAGGCTATAAGAATCGTTAATAGTGCATTACAAATTGTAGATTAGAATAAAAGAAAGAATAAAAATTGTACCCGGGAAATGCATGACATTCATCAATTGATACGGTATATGAATTATCAACAATATGAGTAAAAATAAAATTACGGTATGTAAATAACTAGTGCATAGTAACAAACGCGTGCGGAGCCACTGGCACACCGCTAGTCATTAATAAAATTATATCTTTAGTATCGGTATATACCGTTGTTGATTCTCCATACTATTATTTTATATACTAGTAGCTGAGCCCGCGGCTTCGCTTATGTGGACTACATAATGACATCAATCGGGCTCTACCGTTCCCGGTTATTTTAAATACAAAAATGATTATTATGGGTGTTCTTTAGAAGACAGAAATATACTCTCGTCGACATTTTTGTAGGTCTTTTTGATGTCTACGGTTATGTAGTACATCAATGTGATATATTTCTTAAGGTTTACTCAGCGTAAGCCATTTAAGTGTTCAAATTGATTCACCATGACCAGTATTTTTTTTAGTTTGCGCGGAGTCTTAATTCTTTTTCACAATAAAAGTTGCCTAAGTTACTCGATATAACATCAGCTATCTTTCAGTTAAAATCCCGTCAAAATCGGTCCAACGATTTCCGAGATTATGCAGAATAAACAGACAGACAGACAAATATTTAAAAATGGGTTTTTTGTTATAGGTATCGTGTATACTTTCGTATGAATTTAGTAAAAAGCTGTTATTTTGACATTACAAACAAACACTTCAATTTTATTAATTGTATAGATTGGATATTAAGTTATTCATGCTATTGTATGTAACTATCTCAATTTAGTTTTTTTTTTTGTTTCAATAATAGCAGGTGGAACTCCTAGCGTAAGAGATAATAACAATATACAGAATGTAACATTTAAATGGGACAGTGAGGAGAACTCTGAAACTATAAGAGATAGAGAAATATATTCTAAAGTACCATGACAATCGATTTTAAAGATAAGAAGAAATACTACATTCATAGAAATAAAAAAAAAACTAGTCGGGAATTAAACCTAATAATTTTAAGAAAAAATAAGGATGCCATTTTATAACCATCTTTGGGTTTTTAACAATATCATTTCAACTTTTGGGTGGGTAGTTAGCCCTTACAAAATGCCCCATCATTACACATAAATATCAATCTACTTGCAGGTGTCTGGTACGGCACAAAGAAATTTCTTTTAGAGATTTCTCTCTACTTGGGGCAGTCCGACTGGTGGAATGCCTTCATCCTACAAAAGATCGCAGCCAAATAACCTTGTATCGTGTTCCTGCGGCTCCAGCGGTTTCCAGGATTCCTTGGGGTAGGGGTGACAAAGTCGGCAACGCTCTAGTGATACTTAATAGTATTACAAGCGTCCATAGGCTGCGATAATCGCTCACCATCAGGCGGGCCGTATGTTTGTTTTTGACATCTTAGTTATAAAAAAAACAGTAAACAATGAATGAGCGTAACTAAAGTATGATATCTAAACATCGATTACACATTAACTAACATAACTAGTAAGCATATAATTGTCAATGGGTTACAGTTGGTGACATCAAATGCAAATAAAACAACATTTGTGGGAATAACATTTATTATGACAGGCATTCATGTATAGTCGACGATGCAAACGGAACAGAAACCGCGGCTGCAATGTGAAATGTGAAAAGTGGAAATACATATAAAGCGGGGTCAAAGCAACCAGCTGGTGAATGGGAAAACAAACTTAATATAAATCAGTGACGTTAGAAACAGATTTTACTGGACTCTACGAAAATACTTAAATTACATGACTGATTTTATAACCAAGGTTCATTTCTGTCAGCTCCTATTTTTATAATTTTAGTTTCAAAAGTAAAATTTATTTGCGTAAGAACATTCTATGATATAACATGTAATGATTAATGTTGCTTTATTTTGACTAATGGTAACAGTAAATTTCTCATTCAAAATAAGAACCAAGGTCTATTAATACATATTGTTTTTAAGGATTATAAGGAACTGGGTGCGTTCTAACTTCCTTAGAATATAATTACATGTTTAAATTCTAAATGTATAATGATTGAATAATAATAAGGCAGTTAAGGTTTGAAAACGATTGCTGATGCCGTAAAATCAAATAGTAATCGGGATGTCCCTAGAAAAAAAGGAGTCCAGCAAATGGTATAATGAAAAAAAAATACGGTCGGTGTGAATGATAAACAGAAGCTTGCAATACAGACAATGAGAGAAGAGACAGAGAAGAAACGTACAAGTGGTTGGTCTGTTCATGATCATTGGAGTCTTGCGCGGGCTGCGAGCCGGAGCGCCGCAGCCGCCAGATGGCGTGGCGCGCCGCCACCAGCCGAGCGAATCCGTGACGAGCCACACTCGGGTGCGCTAAGCGCGCATCCTCACCAGATCAACAAGTATCGCGCTATTCTAACCCGAATTAACACTTGACACTCGCCCAAACCCTACCACGACCCAAATAACTCGGAAGAAATAACGAAGCCCCAATCAACAAGTTCACCAACAGTTTCCACAGCGCAAACGGCAGCTCAAAACAACTCCGTTACATAAACGTGCTACAAATTTATATTATAACAATAACTATCGACACTAAGAGCAAAAGGCTAGCCTAAACGAATATAATATCACAACCGAATATCACAAGAAGCGGTGGCAAGCGAAGCTTCGTGGACGGCGGCGGCTTACGTAACGCTAACCTAACAAACTAACTACGTTTGTAAAACGTGCAAAATGTATCGATCACAGAAAGAAGCCTTATCACTATGTAGTCTAATGTGCTCTTTGAGTATATTATGTAACGGAGCCGAGTTATGTGTGGAAACTGGTATGAAAGGCTTGTCTAATAGGACATCCGCACGGGTTTGGGGTCGGGCGAGCACTGCCAGCCGGCAACTTAGCCGCGGTACCACCCCGCACACCTCGCAGCCCTCCCACACCATTCCTACCCCTCAGTTCCACCACCCACCCACAGACGTGACCCGACACTGACTCCACACTATTTATTTTAGTTTCTGTCTTTATTTTCTGCTCAAATTATCATAGTGCGCTCATGGGACGTTTTGTAATCTGCGTAAAAGTGTCAATTAAAAGCTTTCCTAGTGCATTTTAATTATAAGTATTAATTATGCATAATTTTGTAGTGGTCGAGTGGTTTAGAACGGCGAAATATCGTTTCGATATCCGCAGGTTCGAATCCCGGCTTATACCAAAGAATTTTTCGAAATTCGTGTATGTTTACTAATTCAAATTGGCAACATTGTCAGCTAACAGTGAAGGAAAACATCACAAGAAAGCCTGAATGCTTGAGAAATGCTCTTGATATATGAGGAAATATAGAACTGTTGAATTTTTAGGTATTTGAAACTACCAATCTGTCGTGGGCTGGCGTAGTGATTAAAACCTTACCTTCTTTTAGGAACAGGTCTTTGCCCAACAGTGGGAACATTAGTGGCTGAATTTATTATTATTAACACAATATAAATTATATTAGTTCAATATTCTTAATAAACGATTGCCAAAATAATATGAACCATCGAGAAAGGTAAACGTGACAGCTTGACGACCGGCACGACAGCCAGATAATAAGGCAAAACTTATAGTTTTAATTACGTTGGCCAGTTTTGATAATACATACTTTTAAAATGATAGAGTTTTGTAGAAATTTATGAAATTAGGTTTAAAACGCGTTATTATTTACGATATTATCTCGACATTTCAACTCTGTTACAAATACCTTTTATCACAAGACCACTTACCACGACTTATCTAAGCAGGTAGAAAAGTCAAACTTAAACAATTGTAAGTGTTAGCAATTATTTCTATAACACATTTTACTAATTATCAGTGAATAAATAAAAATACATATTTTTTATTCTCAACGAGAAGGGAAAACTTTAGAGACAAACATTAAAGCTTTAAAAACACGATAAAAAACAAAAAAACAAAAAAAAACGTAATCTGCGTTTCTAATATGATCAGGTTTTACTTTGTAAGTATATTGCAAAAAAATCATTTACCTAGTAAATTATAGTCACGCCATTCGTAGAATCATTACTATTGTAAAGGAACTACGAGAAAAGAAAAAAAAACTAGCCAAATGTTCAGGAATCGTGAAGATAATGAGTGATGGCGTTGAACAACTCACATAAAATACCCATATATCGACTCATCTTACAATTTTATTTTCGTTTTTATGTCACAGTACACACATAGGTATGCGTAGTAATAAATACCATATGAACTCATAAATGTGTTGCATACGAAGATAAATGAATATGATTTCAGGGCAAAAAAAAACGAATTTCTAAGCGTGTACAATTATTTTTTTAATTTTACGTACTAATATACGCACGTAAGACATGACTTCATTGACGTAACAAAACAAAAAATCTCCAAAAAATTTATCCTGCGTGCCAACAACATGATAATAATGTGAATTAATTTTACTGACATATATTTTTGGTTAATTGCGTAAAATAAATCTATGTATCTTTGTGTAAATAAATATTATTGTAATATTTACAATTACAAAATTAAACAGTACTTTTATTACACAATTAAATTTTTTTTCTTTTTCTTTTTTTTTTTTTTACTTTTAAAGAAAAGTATCCCAGTTTCATCCAATATAACTTTTTAAAGATATGTTTACTGAAATTGTTGATATACGTTTGAGTTATTTGAGAGTTTGACTAAAATTCTTATTTTGTCTGGTCTGGTCAGCGTTTGCCGGTTTAGTCAAAATTCAACAACAATAATAATTAGTGTATTCAATCGCGTGTGGTTATTAGCAAGGTCAGTAGGTTACTTTGCGCTTTTTAGGTCGTTACCTAACCTGGCTCATGCAACGAATAGGTCATATAGTCTCTTGCCAATATACTTCGAGCATTTTCGTGTTGTTTCTGAAATTGCAATTGCAAAAGTTTTGGCCTTGCCAGCGACAAATTTGACCCGGAGACAATATATTCTGGTAATGGTAGAACAAAATGGAAGTAATAACGATGGCCCATGTTACACAATTTTCACAACAGTAACACAACATCTCTAAAGGTTTAATTATTTATAAAAGCTTTATTATATTGAAATTAACCTTCGTTACTACGTTTGGGATAAGGACATAATTAAATAAAAGGGAAATGTTATAAACGAAACTTAAGTAGAAGTGTACTACTACATATTAGGTATATCGAAATTAAATTGTATTAATTAACCATTGTCTTATTTAAACAAAGTGTTAGAAGGTTTACTTATGTTATCACGACAGTTTATAGATTTTCCCCGTGGGAACGGTTCGTAAATACTTTACAAATTTAATAATACCGTAAGTATGTTATACACTTGCGATAATACACCGGAATTCCGTTATTTAGTGGATTTTATCGTAGTCTTTGCCGACCTATATATAACAACGGCCTCTGTAGATCAATACGCGTCTCTCAACAATGACTATTCATTTAAATACTTATCACATGCAGTTCTATCTTTATACCGAGTCTAGTTATGGGAATTACAATTAAGAATGAATTAGGATGTTTTCAAGTTCGAACTAGATGAAGCAAATAAAATAAAAATGCTGTACACTGCCATCTATTGAAATATTACAAAACAAATTTGTACAAAGGTTGTTATTATTTTCCGATGGTGGCTCCACTACAACTCTAAACCTGCCGTTGGCCCATAATTATACAAAATATTAGAGAACGATGTATAATCTGCAATATCGGGGGCTATAAGCAAACAGGCACACACAGACAGCCATTGGGGCGCCCTTGAACACTGCCCTTTGTGTGCGAACAAAAGAAAGTGCCTTCTAAGCCGCTGACGTAGACAACAATCGACAACTTAAGGTTGCTGATTTAATATTTACCTATGTAGGGGTTATATTTTTAAATACCTACGTTTTATATTTGTTGCAAAGTTTTTTATTTAATTTTAAATAAACCTCCGTTTTTAAAGTTCATGTATTGAAAAAGAGGTTTTAATGTATGATTACTTTCAGGCAGGTGCATCAGTACTTAAATAGTGCCTATTTATATTATTTTTATTTATACTACTCTCTAATTAAATAGAATTTATTATAATAAAAAAAATTTGGACATCAACATTGATTATGACTAGTCTTTTTACTCAAACAGTAACTTAATAGTAAAAAAAACTTAAACTTTTGCACCTATTTTCTTTCCCGCCAGGGGAGTAAAGGTACACCCCGTTGCACCCTGCTGCTTGCTGTTTAAAACGAATTAAAGCTTTTTGATTTAATAATTGTAGGTACATTATTTAGTAGTGTAATTGTAAATTGTTTTTTTTTTTGTTTGTTAATTAAACCGTCTAGTGAGGAAATGTTGTAGGTTATATTTATACTAACTTTACGCTACGACTTTAAGGAACGGAACACAAATTTAACGCGGGTGAAACTGCGTGCCAAGGTTAGTTATTAGTACGTACATAATTGTGTCGTATAGAATCAATACCAGATATCTCACTTTTGGACATTTTTGGGAAAATAAAAAAAACAATTTGTAAATCTCAGAATTATAATATTAGGCATTTCCACACATTATTACTTGTATTAAAAATACAATGTTGCTATATGAAAATTTCGCAATAATTTTAAATAGTCTAATGAAGTTATTTCACAATCAAATAAAAATATGGCCTTCTTTGGTAACAAAATTTAAAGAAGTCACCGTATATTTGTTTGCATCTTTAATTCAAATCAGCAAAAAAGTGAGATTACCATCTTTGATTCTATACGACTCAAATAGATACATCTAATATTAATTATGTGATTATCTATTAAAGGCATGTATATATTATTCCACGGCAAAAAAAGAACTACACATTTTTCAATTATTTTGTTTTCATACTCAAGCTTACGACGACCTCATGTATACTTTATATTATGAAGACGAGACTAAAGCATATAATAAAAAACAATGATAAAGAAAAATTGCTATTTATATTCCGTTTTGTTATGTGTAGTTTGCTACTACACAATAGATGGCGGTGTTATAAATTTGAATCATACAAAACTTATTAAATGCATACGTATTTTTTATTCTTAACTTGTCCTATAACAATTTAATTAATATTAATTCTACAGTATTCATTATTTCAACGAAGTTACGTCTCTTTTTTGTTCTTTTTAATTTTTTTGAGGCAAAATTTTTGTCAAACTCGGTACATAGATACCTATTCTAGAAATATGAAACATCGTCCGAAATATAGATCACCAGGTCCATTATTTCTTTGACTATGACCTAGTTATTAATTTTTAATAATTATTACAAACTGTTGTATAATGCAAACTAGACAATTACATAGTCAGTGGAGAGAAATTGCTGGTGGAAAAGAATGCTAAAAGGTTTATAGGAGAAGAAACCCATATTTAGCTGAGGAAATATTAGGATATAAATGAGTGGTAATTTAGATTACAATAAAGATGTGGGTTAAAAAATGAAATGGCTTGATATCATTACTAGCAAAATTATAGTATATTAACTATTTGAAGAAAATAATTTCGTATATCAAAATTTACATTCGTTACTTTACTATAATATCTCGACATAAAATTTCATTTATCTTTAGCAACAGAACTTATTAAATAAAATTTCGAGAGACGCCGAATTCAGCCCGCAAATATAGATTCATTCTAAGTTCGAAGTGGGAGTTGAGAATAATTTCCGTTCTAAATTTAGAAGGCAGAACACCATTGAGTTCGTCAAAACAATTGATTGCGCAGGGAGTTGTCGGCTACGTTTTGTTTGTCCAATTCCTGGACTGTGGAGTCGAATGAAATCGATATTTATATTTGTCAGCTTAGAGCTAGTTATGTATTAATCCTTCGGCAAAGTCACACAAATTACCCGTAAAATTGGAATTAAAAAAAAATTAAAAAATTGGGAGTAAAGTTAGCAATGTTCCTATATTACATAGAAAAATTAATATACTTACAGAATAATATATAGATAAAATAACTAAAAAGTTCTCCATATTTTCTTATCTTTCGGTCTTATCTGTACGTGAAGCTGTGGAACCATCTCCCGGCTAGCGTGTTCCATCCTTCTTACGACATCGTGTCTTTCAAACGTATCGTGTAGAGATATTTATACAAGCCAGTATGACAGCGGTGACTGCCGATTTCTTGGTAGTTGCCGTTGAATTTGGATTGTAGGTACTGTGCTTACTATCAGGGAAAGTATCATCAATTGGTACAACTACTGTAAACAAAAATATATAAAAATAATGATCAATTACAAAATCAAAAAAGTTTAAGTTCAATTGACTTGTTTACTTTATACATGTATGTCTTTGATTGGGAATTGCGACACGTGGAATCGGTGTTTATTGTCAACTTGTTGCCCTTGAAATGCGTGAGCGGACGATTACAGAGCCTTTATTAAACATAAAAATCGATATAAGCCGATAACAAATGCTATGAGTTTTATAGAAATGTATATTTTATTTCAGTGCACAGAAAGGCTAATAAAATGTTACGTAGTAATTTTAGTAACAATTTGTTTGCTGTGTACAAAGTTTCACTAAAATTGCTCAACAATTTAGAAAAATATTTTTCTTACATTTTCCGAAAGTATTATTAATAATTCTTATAACTTATTAATTAAGGAATTATATAAAGGTACTCCTCACGTATAAAATTTCAGCAAAATCGTTTAAGAATTAATAAAAAATTAATAATTAATTTTTTACGATTTTTTAAAGGTGTAATTGACAATACTTATAAAGTTATAACTTAACAATTGAACAATGATATTTAACTTTATTCCCATGTACAAGCCGTCAACAGGTTTTTTAATGAAATCCAAACACACAAACAGACAGACAGACAAAAAAAACGATATTCGTAATCAGTGTCCTTTGATGTCCGTCTGATATGTTTCTGATCAAAAAAAAACCTAAATGTACTGACAGAACTACACATTTATTAATATAAGGTGAACCAAATGTGAGATACAACAAGTATTTGACATAAAAAAAGCAACAAAAAAGGACCGGACAATCCTTAATGCAAAAAAGTGATAATTTATCAACGTAGTTATAAGCTAATCACATAACAGTCGTCAATCATGAGATCATGACTTTAGAAATTGGTCGGAACCTTTTTTGTTACTATTGTTTCCCCAGATCGACTTAATTGATGACATAAATTTACTCCGGGTAAAGAAAGGGTTTGCCTTTGTTACGTTATCTTTCGAGTCATCATAGTACATAAAATAAGTTTAAGGTTTCAAGATTGTTTTCGGTTTATTTAGGATCAAACTGTATACAGTAAAAATTTTGATTAACAGTAATAGTTTAGAATAGCGGCGATCGATCCCACACGATTATAGTTCCATCTCAAATCTATTATATGCTTTTTTTTTGTCAAATTATAATAATATTTTGCCTTGTTCGTGTTAGTTATTATTATTATTATTACTATTTTAATTTAATTTAAAATATGCTTGTGTCGATTAAAATATTTTTATGTTTCAATGTAGGTATACGAATTAGGTATACTACTTATACATAGTTATAATAATTCTGTATAATGTGTAATGGTTGTTGGAGTATCTATTAAAATAAAAATAATAAAAAAACTAACTGACTTATGGGAGTTTTGGCAAGACCTAAATGTCTCATATTGTGATTTTTGTTTTCTTTATGAAACTTTGGTTATCTGGCTTTATATTATAGCAATATGCATTTTAATTTGCAAAAAAAACTACCGAGAAAGTTATAGTAAGGGAGACGCCATCTTGTTAGAGCTATGTTTGAAGATAATAAGAATATTTAGAAAAAAATATTCTGTTTACGTGACGTTGGCAGAATTGCGGATGAACACAGTTGCCATTAAATAAAAAAAATAAGATCTTAACTTATAAACCAAGGGCGGTTATCTTACCAACGTTGTTAAATAAGTAATTAAATAACGCCGCGACCGACAAATTTAAACGAGATTAAGCCAACAAAATTTTCTTCTTAACATACCTTTACACATAAGAAATTTGGAAAGAAAGGAATATAATACATGTGTTTTCTTATAGTAGTACGGTAAATTGGCGGTATTTTCATTGTTAATACGCACAGTACCATCCTAACACCACCACCATTTCCACCAAGCTTTGCGCGCTATCATCTTGGGCCACATGACGATGTGGTAAGTGACGACTTAACATCAAGTGAAATTGTGGCCACAACATTAACCTATAACGATAAAAAAAAATTAGGCATTTAAATTGGGGACGGACAAGTAAACGAAGAACGCGTATACATAGTTTGTCGCGAAACCCTCAGTCGACTGCAGCAAGAGCTCTCGTGTGAAGTGGCTTCGTCTAATTAGTACAGCTTCGGACAGAGCGAACTCCGTCCGGGTCGAGATAACAGAAGACTTTACGTTTTGTTTTTCGAACAATTTTAATGAAATTATTTCTCATTAGACATTGGTACTGTCTTCTTATTTATAGTAACACAGCAAAATTATAGGCCGTTATGGTAATGGTATTCATGGTAATGAAAGTACAATCCAGAAACAATGCCGGCTATACATACATACCATCACGCCTGTATCCCCAAAAGGTTAGGCAGAGGTGTAATAACGTACACCCACAGTTTGCCGTGTATGTTTTTTAGGTCCCATGTAATAGAGGGCGAGGCTATTGCCATTAAACGGGCACAACGCCAAACCCCGAGCTGTTACTGAGAATTTCTTAGAAAAACCGAATAACACTTTGTTCGACCTGGGAATCGAATCCATGACCTTCTTTATAGCAGTCGCGCTTACGATCACTTAGCTAACGAAGCAATTTCTCTATCTCTATGACAAAATAAGACTGGTTACTCAATTCGAATATATATTTCTTCTTTTTTTATGAATGTTCAGGCATAACTTGTTTGTATATGAACCGATTTGGATGACACTTTTTTGTTGGATAGGGTACACACCTCAAGGACCCCCATTTTAATTTCATTGGCATTAGACCTTCAGCTTCGAATATATACAAGAGAACTCTAAAAAATAATTGAATTTGGTTTTCTTTTTTGTTTGAAATTATCTTGTATTCTTTATATTTGTAAAACTTCTTCGCAGGGTGTCCGCTAAAAGCAATTATAGGAATTTCAGATGGCTCCTAGTTCTTTTAGTAATCTATTTATGGAAAGAAATCAAAGCAGTATTAGATATTCCTAACTTGTATGGTAAAAAAATATTTGCTCTGTTGCTTATTATCTAGGGTACGTTTATATGGATTATACGCTGCCCGCATTTTCTCTACGTATACAATCTTGACTCCTAAAGTTTTCGACCAACATATCTTAATTTTCATCAACATCGATTAAACATTATTATACTGTCGTACGATTTCTAATGTATAATGCCGCTTGCACACGATGCGTAGTAGCTTACGCAAGTACTTTTACTGCGTATGAAATTTCATTGGGTAATAAACACTTTTGCTTAGTGAAAGTGCGAGTGGAAGTTGCTTAGTAGTACTCGCTTTGGTCCTTGCGCCAGTTTTCCCCCTTCACTTCCCTCGCTTACTACTCACTGCATCATTAGAACGCGTTACGATCAGTACTGGCGCCAGTTCATTCAATTCATTCGTTTTTTGTGAAAGCCTGCCTTTCTTCATATGCTTTGCCCTACATTTTATATACCTAGTAATTTTCTAAGTGCAGTCCACAGCTTCACCAACAGCCGTTTTGGTTTTTCTAGTTTCTAAACTTATTTCATCAATTCTTATTACATTTAGATGACCTGTGATTTAGATCATAAGCTGTGCATTTAAATAATTTACGTAAACCCAAACTCTTGGCCATGGCTATCTGTTTACTAGTTAGCTAAGCAAAGTTAGTGCCAGTAAGGTGTTTAGTTATCATTTACGTCTGGACGCTTAGTAAAATACAATGCTTAGTACTTGCGCAAGCTACTTCGCATCGTGTGCAAGCGGCATTATTAACGATTCTTATAGCTTCTCAATTATTGTATGATCCCGTCCGTTCACAACGTTCGATCAGAAGCAGTTGAGAATTTATGAAAATTTGATTTGTGCACTTCTTTATTTTACAGTTTCTAGAAGTAATATTGACAATTGTTATAGCCCATCAATTACGTAGTTACTTATACTTCCCGTGTACAACATTTCATCAAAAATCGGTTAATAATTAATAGATTTAAAAAATATGGAAAATATTTTTTTATTATTCCTTAAAATGTCATTGAAAATTCCCATAGCCCATCATTCATGGAATGACTTATACTTCCTGCGTACAAAATTTCATCAAAATCGGTCAGAATTAACTAAATTTTTTATGGTTTTTTTTTTTACTATTTCGTAAAGTTATATTGAAATATCTTATAGCCTATCAATTGACCAATGACATAAGCATCTTGTGTACACAATTTCATAAGCATAATGCCGTTTTTGAGTTAAATCTGGACATACAAACAGACAGACAGAAAGGAAAAAAAATTATGACATATTCGTGCTCAGTATCGTTCATATAGTATGCCTATCTGGTAATTTGGACCAAAAATTAACTGTACAGAGAAAACTACAGATATATTATAAAAATGTTTATGCAGAACACACACATAATATTTTATAGCGTGTAAGTGTTAAGGAAGCGTGAGAAACAGCGCGTTTTGATCGCAAAATGGAAAAGTTCACTAAGTATTTAGAGCAAAGTCTACGTAAGCCGGAAATCTCTTAAGGCTCTAGATGTAATCCTTAAGGCTTAAGCATCATAGATCCCTTCGCTCTGAATATGACCGATATAATATCACTAAATCTTTTTCTATGTTAACCTTAAAATTACCTTTAATTGTTTTAGAGATGAATACATCATAAAAATATTATAAGTATTATCTCTCTATTTATATAAAAGGATAACTAACTGACTGACTGACTGACATATACACACATAGCCCAAAGTACTGGAGCTAAGGTCGTAAAAATTTGAATGTGGGCTCCTTTTATACTTTAAACTAGCTGTGCCCCACGGTTTCACCCGTGTTAATTTTATCCGAAAAACACCGCGCCGCAACCCACTCATGTAGTCTATCATAATTGTTCTTTCCGCAAGAAAGAACTTTAAACTGCTCTTTAAAAATTTAACTTTTTAAAATTGTCTTTATGATGAAGTAACTTTTGTTTGTAAGGATTATTATGCCATGTCTAAAAATAATACTTATAAATCACTTTCTAATTTTCAACGAATCTTTGTCACAAAATACCTTATTGTGACTTATATGTAAGAGATAAGCATATAATATCGCTGATTTTATTTAGATATACTAAGGACAAATATTATTGTAGAACTTTGTATTTCTGTATCATTAAACATTACGCCAGCGCACGCGGTTAAAGCAGTTCGGGAGGGCCTCGGCTTCCAACTTACGTAACAAAATCAATATTTAAGGCTATCTGAGAGTTGTAGCCTAACCTTAAATAGCCTTTATTATTCCTCGAAAATCTGGCTACAATATAAGACAAGGATTTTTCGAATCTGACTGGTAGTTCCCGAGATTAGCGTGTTTAAACAAACAAACAAATAACAAAAAAATTACCTTTATTATATTAGTATAGATGAGCTAACTAGGGAAGGATTTTTGGAAATTCATTTAGGTGGTGAAAAGGGGGGTCAAAGTTTGTATGAAAATCCGTCATTTTTGAAGATAGATATATGAACATTTTTATTTAGTTAGAATTAAGTTAAGTTAGAATAGGATATAACTCAACTATGACGCGAGCGAACCCAAGCGAAAAGCAAGTAAGTAAGGGAAATACAAATATTTTGGTTATATTGTACATAATTCGATATTAATTTGAGTAAATATTTTCCTTCAGCCTTCATCTGGGTTTGCATATTAAAATAAATGCAGACAATTTTACAAAAAATTTGAAAAATAAAATGCTGTCCACGTGAACTATATTAATATGACTAAAGTAAGTAATCGAATAGCATAACGACAACAAAGCACAATCTATATTAATAAATCTGTAGTACTTACTGTCTGTATATTTATTTTTCCAAATTTCCCGATAGGATCACTATATTAAAAATTATGAGCATGGATATGCAATTAAAAAAATTATGTCTGTCCAAATTGAACTCAAAAACTACTTGACGGATTCTTATGAAATTTGTGCACAGGATGCCTATGTCATTGGTCAATTGATAGGGTAAAAGAATTTTTAATATTGCTTTTAGATATCATAATAAAATAATTCAAATAGAGAATTGTTATTTCATAACTAATTCTGTAAAACGTAATTTTTCAAATATGTAATTTATCAATTGATATGAACTGGCAATAATATTAATTAAAATAAAATTACGGGATGCAAATATTTACTGCGTATTACAAACGCGTGCTGACCGGGGACACACCGCCAGTATGACATAAAGTTGTCAAAGACTATGAAAACAAAGTAGATGAATCTAGCGTCGGTATTTCGAATTCGTTACCCTATAATAATATTATAACTTCCGTGTTCAATGAACCGAAAACACAAACATTCGAAGATCGCGTCCGGTACTACGTTACCGTTTATGTAGGAGGCTTTCCTATGAATATGTATTATATGTGTAGTTGAAGTTTCTTTACTGTTTAGAAGGGTAGTCAACCCGTTGATCCAACTCGGAAAAAAATGTGTTTTAATGAGTTATTTTACACAAATTAAATTATAGGGGTCATAAATAATAATACCAAACACATTTTACAATAAAAAAGAGTTTAAAAAATTACAAATTTACTATGTTAATTATCAATAATAAACATAATTATTATACACTAGGTGTGCTCCGCGATTTCGAGCCTTCGTTTTCGTTTGATATATAAACGAGCCGTGTTTTGTTTTGAACAACCAAGTCAATACAAAGTGAATACAAAAAGCGTTAAGGCTGCCAATCCACTAATGCGGAGCGACGTAGCGGAGCGAGGTTGCGGAGTTTTGTCGAATAATAATAGTATTGGATAAAAATCTCAGCTCCGTAACAGTGGACATGGACTGGCGAGGATTATTAAAATTTCATACATTTGACGTACAGCGGGAAAACGGAGTCCGTACAACTAGCTCGCCGCCGCACAGTGGTTCAAGATTTGAAAAATAGGGATAGGCCAGAAATTCCTATGACTCTATTTTTATTAATTTGATTACTAATCTTAAACATAACAACTTTTATTAAAATACAAATTTCTAATTACAATATTGAAGAAAAAAAAATTCCTTCACATGAAATCAAATTTTTTACTTTGATTTTGTTATACTTTTAGTTGATCTACGAGTACGTGCTGTTGCAGATTAGGCTACTGTGAGCCCCAAATTAAAATAAATAATTGAGCTAGGTTGCAGTGGCAAATAATTGGACATGTGTATTTATATTTAGGATTCAGAATATCTTCTTTTATGCTAATATATACATTATACATCTTAGACTTCTCAATTGAAACCTTTTTGAGAGAAAAAATAAAAAGTGCACTTTGCCCAACTGGTGAAAAAAGAAACATTTTTTTAAATCAAAAACTGCTGACTTTATCGAAATTTATCTAAGATCAAAAGTTATTATGTTATTCTTTGAAAAATACATCCTAGGAAATATCCACTTAGCATCTAAAAAACTCGAACGACGGCAGACATTTTTGTTATTATTGAGAACAACTTAATCTACAACAAATAATATACTAAAAGTTGCTCAACTGATAACTTTTCGAGTACTACAATAACACTTGAATGTTTCCATAGAAGAATAAATTTAATTATTTTACTGTATTCTCTTTTTTTATTTTGACTCAATATAGAAATTTATCTAAGAATAAAAATGATTTAAACTGTAATCGATCATTCTTTAAAACAAAAATGAAATTGAAATTTCGACTTTCGATGCCGATGTCCCTATTTTGCGAATCCTGAACTACTGTGCGTTACCCCCTTTTAATAATTTGCAACACAACTCCGCAGCCTCACTCAGCTGCAATGGACAGACACAGTCTACGTAACGCAGCTCCGCAGCCTCGCTCTGCATCCGTGGACAGGCAACCTAAAAGGAAGATATTTGCAGAGTAAGAGATAACCACAACAGCAGTGTAAAAACAGATACTGTAAGTATAACCACAGTATAGTGAATCACAGAGTACTGTAAATATGAATAAATTATTTACGTGAAAATAAAGGGCATTTTATTACTCGCGGGTATAGGAATTTTATCGGATTTATCAATATAACGTTGTAAACCTAACTCAAACATCATCGCTTTAATTGTTACACATGCTATCGAATTCTTCTCGCTCAGTCTCCTGAGTAAAGATTGCATGGGGAAACCATTACAGGGCTGAGCTCTATTTAGTGGCTGTCTACTCCACCCGTAACTACTGATGTGTCCTTGTTTGAAGCCTGCGTTTATCGCGTAGGCTGTTGAACTCTTCTCGATGTTAAAAGCGCGCTCAGTTGGGCGCTATAGCTCGGACGAGCTCACGCGCTTGAGACTTCATTACCTTCCTCTTGCAGCGAGGGTATCGGTCTTCCATGCTTTCTAGGGGCCTTGTATGAAAGGGCGCGATGTTTCGGAGGTGTGCATGCGCCGAAATATGTCCACTTTTCGGAACATATTCGTTGCGAGGCTACTTATGAAGTCGTTCAAGTTTTCTATTTACAAATCGCGGGCGATGGTCGAGTTTCTCCGTAGCGCGGGGCCTCGACTATCGTTCTGAGTGTCTAACTTTGTTGGGCTCGTAATCGGCGTTTTAAGTGTTCCGATGCGCAACTGAACCATGCTGTGGCAGCATATGTGAGGCGCGATCTCACGTAGGTCTTGTAGACCTACTTTTGTGCGAAGCGGCAGCCTCAAGGTTAGCACCGGACGTGACACTCTCCTCGCAGTTCTAGCCTTCGCTATTACCTATTTCTCCACATGACTCTCAAAGTTTAACCTCTACCTATCTTGACGCCCAGGTACTTGACCTCCCTCCTCCATGGTAAGGCTAGCCCTTGGAGCGTCTAGGGTGATATAGTGTCACTTCTGTATCCCAGTAGGAATGTCTGTGTCAGGTCCGGTAATACTTTTTGGATCGGTGGTGTTCTGAGCCCCTTGTGCAGTGTGATATCCAAGAAGTCCTGAGATCGCGTGAAGGTCGTTTTTGAGAAGTTCCATTTTTCGTTTTTGACGTTTAAGTCTCCTGATATTACCGTCGTGTAGCGTGTTCTTATTATAAAATCTTCCAGGTTTAAAATCAGAGTTCTGGTGGGATATCCTGGAGTTCTGTAGGTTGCGAAGAATCTTGTTAGGCCGTGTCCTGTGTTGACCAGAACCCCCAGTGCGTAGAGCGACTGGTACTCCACGCACGGGATGCCCTGGTGTACAATTTTTCTTTTTATAAGAATTGCGAGTCCTCTGTACGCACTGCTGTCGGTAGCTAGTTCGCATTTTCTATACATTAGATAGCTATTTTCATAACGCCGCTGTCCCGCATGAATTTCTCGGAGATGAGCATTATATTCACTTTATATTCGGCGTCAGGAGTCTTCGGAGTCCGGCTGGTAGCGTGTGGTTTTTGGGGTTTCAATATTAAGTTGGCCCTGAGAAGAGCCTTTGAATGTTTGGCCCTGAAAAGGGCATTTGGGGTCCCTGCCGTCAGGCACAGTGCCGTGGCGGCGAGGGGGCGAACACTCAACTGGTCGGCGTGTGAGCGAAAGGACAAGAGAAAAGACACTTTCTGGCATGTGTAACCACGTACTAGGAGGTCCGCACACCGGGCCGACCCAGACGCTCCTGTTACACATGAGCTCTACTACACTTTAACTTTATACATTACAGTGGTGTACAGCCAAATCAACTTGAAGACGTTTTTGCGTTTGTATTAGTGTACGGTATAGTATACATGTAGGTAGTGTACAGTGTACGTTTGTAGTTAGAGTGCGAGGCACGTGGTAGCTAGCACAATCTGGTTTATTCCGATTTTAGTCACTTTTTGTATTAAATTATTGCAATAGACAAGCTGAATTACCTGTACTTATCTATCTTATATAGAATTAATAAAATTGACGTGTCTGTTTGTTCCGTGTAATCCTCCAAAATGGTTAGACAGATCTTGACGGGACTTTCATATGCAGATAGTTGATGTTATAAGGAGTAACATAGACTATTTTAATTTTAGAAAAAGAATCAGGGTTCCGCTCAAATATAAAAAAAAAGGTCATGATAAATCAATTCGGACGCTAAAATTGCTTACGTTGAGTAAACGATAAAGATATATGAAATGAATGTAGTACATAATTGTAGATAATAAAAAGACCTACAAAAATGTTTGTGAGAGGATCACCCACAGTAAGCATATAAATGGGAGTGGGGGGAGGGGTAGCACGATTCGCGCTTGTGCCCGATCGACAGCATTCTGTAGTCCATGCAAGCGACGTCGCTTGCACATTTAGTATATAATATATTTACTACTAAATTGCGTGTACACGACAATGTAGCCCGCGTGTCACCCGTACCTATGTTTATTGTTTACACTGTTTCATGTTTGTTGTGGCGCGAACGTGAGTTTGATGTTTACTGCCCGTTCTGTTGCGTTTATCAGGTCACAAGGGAGCTCGCGTTTGTAAAATCAACAAAATTGCGTCCAAACAAATTGTATTGAAATCTCTCGAGAGCGCTTTATTGCCCAATATGAGACTTACTTTGGATTACGATCGTTGTTTTATTCATATTTCGTTTGGATTACCCTCCGTGTTAGGTTTTTATGTGCGTGTCTCATTTTTAAATCTTTGAAATATTCATTTATTGCACAATTGAGTTTTTAAATTGAAAGTGAAAGGAATTATAAAGTTTTTATATAATTTACTTAATATAAGTAATTGTAAGTTAGGAAGCCAGCCTTCTGAATATTTTTTTTCTGGGGGTCCAAGCCCAACTAAGCTCGCAAAGTCTTTAATAGACCCTCAAGGCTAACAGTATAAGTCAGTTCAAAAAAAACCTTCTGACGGCGTTTTGGATAGCATCCACTACTTTTAGTTTATTTTTAAATCATTTAATTCAGCTATTGTTCATTCAGTAATTTCAACAATTGTTCATTATAGATAATTTTCCTTATTAAATTTAATCATCATCATCATCATTATATTAATACGTGAAGCAAAAACTTCGTACGCCTTCTTAAGCGTATTGCGTCCACGGAAGTCTGTGAGATTTGGCATGGTTAAAGTTTATATGGAGAAGGAGTGCAGAAAGCTACAATTTATCTATAATATCTGTTACTAATATATTTAACAAAATAAATTAATACTGTGAATCCTAACCTGACCAGTGCCATTGAACTTAGACCCCCAAAATATTGACATTGTCACTCAATGAAAAGTTACAGCAAGTGATATAATATTTATTGTTTAGGTTCTTACTGCAAATGTCAAACAGAAAATAGTCTATGATTAAAAAGTCGCTGGTCGAATTTCGATAATTGGGCGACCGCTGGTAAAGTTTAATTCATGTACAGAAATACACCGTCACAAATATCAATAATTAATTCTTTAATGATTAAACCTTGTGATATTATACTTAACACCCATCTCTTCTAGTATTAGTGTGTTTCAAAACAAATATAACATATATATGTAGAAATAATTATATTCTATCCAGAAACGTTAGTAACCCTGTCGCCAGAGTACAGCCCGTACGACGGCTTACTTGTTTACTTAACCCATCCTTTTGAGGTGTACGTGATTAGACTGGTTACTTAGTATCATAAGATATTGGAGGAAAATAATAACAGAAGCCAGGTGGATTGTTTTAGCATTACCTACTTACATAACAAAGAGTTTGTTAATTAAAATTCAAGGCAAGTCCTAACCGCTCCTTTGTTTGTACAAACTTTTTTTAACTTGCTTTGTTAGTATGGATCAAATCTTGCAACTGAATTTTAAAATTGTTATATCCAACCGATTGAGCTGAAATTTTGCATACATGTTTAGTTTAGATGACAATGTATGGTTAACTAACTGACGTCATTCTAAAACCAATATGGCGTACCAACAATGACCAGTTATTTTTATAGACCCCCATGATATTGGTAACAAATTCTCTTTCATTTGCTGACTAAAAATACGAAAATAAATTGTTAATTTTAAAAAATCTTGGGAATGACAAACTTTCATTCAATATTTAAGTTGTGATAAAATAAATATTATAATTTTATGATAGAGCCCAACTTTAAAAGCTTGTAGCGCAAATAAAAAAGGAGAAATTTCTTGCGCGTTATATTTTAGGATTTTAATGTGAGCAAGCTTTTTTCGATCACTTATACACATATACATAAATAATAAAAATATTACAGATTCGATACTATTTTAATTGCATTTGCTAATTCTACAACCCAATAAAAGATAAAAGAGTGTAGCATGTAATGAATTCTGGAGCAATAAATCTGTAAAATATGTACGAGTCTGTATTTATTTGCCCCGAGATATAAGAAAATTTGCCATTTAAATAGGTAAATTTCAGCTCTCGAAAAAGGTTTTCATTTAATGTAGGTAATTACTACCACAATAGGCTCTCGCTTGCCCGTATTTTTTATGAATCGTTACATCCTTTTTATTCAGCAATTCGCTTTCTAAGACCACAATAGCTAAACCTTTGGTAGATTCATCTTTCATCGCATTCGGTTATAAAACCACCACTCCTAGGTTAAGCCTGGGGGACCCTAAACGTTAAAAACTTTGAAACTCTGAACTTGAAAACTGTAAAGCGCTTAAAAATGCGTTCTTTAATCACATGGAAATACATATACAGACATCATTTTTTTTTTCAACTCTATATTAATAAATCTGTCGTTCTTTCCGTACATGTAATCTTTTTCCTAATTCCCTGATAGGCATCTATTATAAAGATAACCTGATGATAAATATGGCATAAAAAAATTTGTTTTCTCTTTTTCTATCTGCTTGTATAACCGTATATGACTCAAAAATAAGTACACAATACAAATGTACAAATAGTAAATTATGTAAGAAACATATGACAAAAACCTACTTTTTAAATTTTTGTCTATCTGTCTCTCTGTATGTCTGTTTGTTCCGATTAATCTCCCAAACGGTTGGACCGATTTTGACGGAACTTTCACTGGTATATAATTGATGTTATAAGGAATAACTTAGGAGCACTCATCAAGTGCACCGCCTCACGGAGCACGTTGCATTTAATTTTGCTGAACTTTATAAACCCCGCCGTACACTTGCGGTCTTTTTCGACGTGGCCAAGGCCTTTGATAAGGTCTGGCACGAGGGATTGATTTACAAGTTGTACCGCTTTGAAGTCCCCGATAGGCTAATTAAAATAATTCGCGACTATTTAACAGATCGCACCTTCCGCTATAGAGTGGAAGGTGAATTGTCCACGCCCCGTCCAATACGCTCAGGCGTTCCCCAAGGTTCGATCCTGGCTCCTAGCCTATTCAACCTGTACGTCAGTGACCTACCTCGACTCCCGGAGGTCGAGGTAGGGCTATACGCTGACGATACAGTCTTATATGCCTCAGATAGGAATAGATCCCACCTCAGACACAAAGTCCAACGCTCCGTGACCACTCTCGGGAAGTGGTTTAACGAGTGGCGTATAGCCGTTAATCCCTCGAAGAGCGCCGCGATGCTCTTCGATGCGGATTCGTCACAGATACCGTGGAAGCTTAAACCTGTTAAGCTCTACGATAATCCGATTCCGTATGTAAGAGAGACCAAATATCTAGGGGTAACCCTAGATAGTAGGCTCTCTTTTAGACCCCACATCCGTAAGGTTAGGAACAGGGCCGCGTGGGTCCTGGGCCGGTTGCATCCTCTGTTGTGTTCGGTGAGTAAAATGTCCACGCGACATAAGCTCACGCTCTACAAGACGTGTATTCGACCAATTTTGACATACAGTTGCGCCGTGTTCGCACATATGTCCGAGTCGAGTTTCAAACGGTTACAATCGATACAGAATAGGTTCCTCTATCGTCTCACCGGGGCCCCGTGGTATGTTCGAAGCGTAGATCTCCATAGAGATATGGAGCTTCCTTCGATACATGCCTACGTTAAACAGCTCTCCCGTTCGTATTTCGACACCGCGTCGAACCACGCGAATCCGTTAATAAAAACAGCCGCCACTTATGTTCCGGCACCCACGGACATCCGGTGCAAACGCCGGCCGCGCAATATTTTTATTGATCCCGACGATCACATCGAAAATTCGAATAAATATTACACATCCGTCTCTCCAAACAGAGCGTGCCAGCGCCCACGCCCGCGTAACCACCGTTCTCTCCGCAGAGGGCGGGCGGTCAATTTCGCTCCAGCACACCCGTCACGTCCACCCTCTCTAGCGGTAACCCAAGCCTAGGTCCGTTCCTCGGTGTGAAACCCTTGGGTCAGGCAACCGCCCGCGCGATACAAGTGACACTGTACGTGCATCACTTAGCTACCTACATACAACACTACACACGTATGAACATACACACGTGCACACCACACAGGTACATAGGTTCTCTGAGGGACCTTTTTTTACGCTAGTTAGTTAGCGCTAGTTAGTGTAGAAACATTCCGATTACTGAATACACATACGCACGGTTCCTTCCTTCCTCCCAGGAGGAAGGGAACGTGCCTATGTGTATATTTAGTTAGCTCGAATCGTAGGTGTAGGGATTCGAATAGATCGCGACCTATTTGCGAACGCGACGACCGCCCGAGCCGAGGTCCGGCCACTTTTGGCACCCTCGTGCGAGTCGTCCACAAAACTTTCGCGGCTGAGTGCCCTCTGCGCTCGCCCCCAAGTCCGGTGAAGCTGTAAAAGCCGCAGCGGCTTTAGGGCCCCTAAGGCTAACAGTGTAGTCAGTTCTAAAAAAAAAAAAAAAAAAAAAAAAAAAAAAAAAAAAAAAAAAAAAAAAAAAAAAAAAAAAAAAAAAAAAAACGAATAACGTAGGCTACTTTTTTTTTTCAGAAAAATAATTAGTTTCGCGCAAATAAAAAAAACTGGTCATGGTGAATCAATTCAGGTGCTTAAATGGCTCATGCTGAGTAAATTTTAGATACCTACAAAAAAAGTCAGAACATTCACAATAAACATTTTTGTCTTTAAAATAACCGGGAGTGGGGGAGCAAGATTCGCGCGTGTGCCCGATGGATGGCATTCTCTAGTACACGCGAGCGAAGCCGCGAGCACAGCTAGTCATATCTAAGAACATTGTAGATCAAGAAACCTTTAAAAAATAATAATAAACGAAAATAAAAAAAAATTATAAAGAAAAGAAACTGACTTCACAATCGACTAGAGAATCCACTATTTTACTACTACTGTTTTGAGTATATATTTTTTCATTATATGTAGGTTACCTACATTTTAAACAAAACTATGGCAATTTTCAAATTAGACAAGCTTATTAACTTTAAAACATAGGACGAGGTTTAATAAATTGAGATCTAAGTAAGAAATCGTTAACCTATTCGTCTCTATTTTACAAAATTAGTTTCTTATCCTAGAGCTAGGAAGTTTCGTAATAACGAAAAACCATTAAAATTTCATTATTTAGGAAGCTGGCTTTGTTGTCATTCAAGCTTCATACAAAATAAATTTACAAAGATTAGCTTTTTATCAATTTACTCAAAGAGCTGACATTCCTTTTCTATTAAGTTTCTTGTTATGTGAGCACAATCAAGACGAAATTTATCTAACGAAATTTTTTTACTTCTCGTCACTTTTCCTCGTCCTGAATAAAGTGAGATTTCCCAAGAATTCTCGCTACGTCTCGACCAAAAACCCTATACCATACCTATATAACTAAGATAATTTTAAGGATACATTTTATTAATAAAGGTCATGACATGTTTCTTTACACAGCCTAATTCATTCACAGGCAGTCTGTCAGGCCTGTAGAGTGCAGTGCAGCGTTCAAAAGCATTGAGCGCGCGGCGTCTTTTGCGGTTCAACTGACGGACTTTTAAGAATTATCATGCAGTCTGACGATCTTTTCCTTGTTATATTAATCATAAATAATAACCACTATCAATTTCAGATTGTATACTAGTAGTTTATTCTTATAATTTTCCGACGACTACTTATACATAACTGACGACGGATTTATCAGCATATCGAGATTGGACGGTTATTTTTCTTAAATTAAAATGATAAATAAGTAATGTGATGATTTGTAGCATGTATACTGCTACAATCTTGTTTTTTTTTTTTAAACAAACTTTGCCAGAGTCCTACAGCACAACTAAGGGCCTCCCAAGGGTCTGACAGTCAGTTCTTTTATTAGCAGTATGAAAACTACTTATGGTAAAAAATGTATGGTATATACTTCCACGAGCCAAATATGCCCGTAGCTCCCGGGCTATTAGTTTTTAGTACGTTATTGTTATCACCAGGCAATCAATGTATTTGATAAATGCTGAAACGAAAATTGAATTACCTTACACTAAATTCTTTGGTCTGTGTGAATTTCTCATCGGTTATTGATAGTTATTATTATTTTTGTACCTGGATACATTGAGTATGAAATAAGTGGGATACCTCTTTAAGTGAGAAGAATTGTTTTACCCCTAAAGATCCCATCCCATCCATAATTGAGTTTAATAGTATTGCCATAAAACAGACAGGTACAGAAAGACGGCTGCGGTCGAGCTTGAATAAAATTTATTTACCTACACTTATACTGTAGGGAGGCATGCACAATAAATTCTATAAAAAATTCCATTTAAATTTCAATAATAATATAAACTTTTTAATAATAAAACTATATATTGGCTATTAAAAACATCTGGTTAAATTCGTAAACTCATTCCGTTTTAATGTAGTTTTTATACAAGCAAATAAACAACAATGTCAATAAGTTCGTTTTCATTGTATATTCAAAATCTATAGCCCACGTAAAACGATATAATTTTATTATATGTATATATGATGTCCGCGGGCACTTGCGGCTGGCTTTCTGCTCCTATTTTGTGGTGTGGAGATATATTCCTTTTGTGTAAACAGTTCTTACTGTTCGCCTGGTTAGTAACCATCCTCAAGTTGAAAATCTGTCGCCAAGCACTTGTAGGTATGTTCTGGCAGCTGAATTTGACAGCTAGATTTGCCACTAGGGTTAGCCCGTCACTATTTTGGGCTACATCGTTACTTAACAGGTAAGATTGTGGTCATAAAGCTAAACCTATAAATTATAAAAAGGTATATTTAAAAAAAATCTAACAATTTCATCAAGTAGCTAAATATACACCAAAAGCAAATGTTACAATAAAATAAACTTATGTTTAATAAATAATGTTAAGTTACTAAAAATAGATATAATTCAAAAGGTTGACCGTTGAGTAAGGCTAAAGTCATTGCTTCCACTTTTCCGACTTTGATGAATTCAGTTTCACGCTATTTTACATTTAAATACATTTTTACCACGGGATATATTCAAAACGGAGTATTTCAGGATTATCATACTGAATTATATAACTTTGTGTTACTCTGAGATTTATTTTAGCCTAAATTATTTTTCGTTTATTTTGCCTATCATTGTTGTACTTGGTCATATTATTTTATAAGTGTAATGCTATTCCGTGATTATAAGAATATCTTACATTAATTATAACTAGCAGTCGCCCAATTATCTAAATACAACCAGCGACTTTTTGAAGTGAAAACTTCTTTAGCATCGTTGTGATTTGAAATTCGATGAATCGAAAATGCGAAAGAAATGAAAAAGCGAAAGCGACAGTAAAAAGGGACAGACTCATAAATTCATAAGATTTAACGTGGGAGAAAATGAGATAGAAACGTTTTAGGCAATGGTATAATGGTACAAAAGAGGTTTGTTGCCACGCAATATTGAGTTTTATTATCTTACAAAAAAGGCACGAAACAAAACTTTATAGACAACACTTATGAAATTGTATTAATGATTGATAATGTGTTAGGTTACCATGGATATTTCAAATTGAATTTTATGACCTCACCAAAAAGACACGAAATAAACTTTTTAAACAACACTTATGACATTCTGTTACTGATTGATATTGTGTTAGGTTACCACTTACCGTGGATATTTCAAATGTGAATTAATTGAAAATTATATTGTGAATAATGATTGTGAGAGTACTTGTATGTACATTTTAATAAACTTTAAATTAATGTGTATTTGATCATTTTCTGAAATAAAAAAAACATATATAATTTAGGTCCCCATGTAATAGGGGGCGAGCCTATTGCCATTAATCGGGCACGTTACCAAACTCCGAGCTGCTACTGAGAATTTCATAGGAAAAACCCAATAATACTTTTTCTCAGCCTGGGTTTCGAACCCAGGACTCCGCTCCTAGCAGTCGCGCTTACGACCACTAAGCTAGCGATTATTACAATTATACATTTATGGATTATGACACTTCTAGAAAACTATTATAGATCAAGATCTTTCACATAGATTTCATCTGTAAATAACATTACCAAAATTAGTATACATTTTGACACAATATATATTTTATTTTAAAGGAACGGGTCGTGGAGGAACATATATATTAAATATTGAAGATAGCAAATTTTACTCAAGGGAAACATTCTTTTATTTTTTTAAATAATAATAATTGCATTCACAGTTTTTTTTAAACTACCTTTACCGGGAATCGTACCAATTAAAATGCAAATAAAAATATATTATGCACAATGTTATTACAACAATCGTTACGTTCTATGATAAGGATAAAATCTCTCGAATACATAATAACTTCTTGGATTTTAAAAATATTTGATAGCTAAAACATCAAAATTGCGTTATCAGCTTTAACACAATAAATTCGTCAGAAATGAGAAATGTTTTAAGTGATTGAACATTCGCGAACGAGTTTGCGGTGACATTCCTAATACTAGTTACGTCCACTTGCATATTCAGTTATCGAGAACGTGTTCCCATTGGCGGCCTGCCAAATTGGTCCTACACGTCGCCATATATGGGTGTACAGACTACGTAATTGTTCCACGAATGCATGCCCGCTATACATCTTGTATATTTTCGATATTGTTACAAGTGTTAGTTTAGTTTACTTTTTGTTTGATTTGTCATTAATATTAAATGACTATTTAGAAAAGCCTGACTTATAAGGTACCTAAAACCTAAAATTTGGTTATTTAGAGTTATGAAATATCTGTAGACATGTGAACGGTCTGACGATCCAAGTGAGAATGTTCGAGCTTTTTTTTCGATCTGAACTATACTGTTAGTCAAAAGGCCTTAAAGGCTCAGACGGCTTTTACAGCTTCACCGGGCTTGGGGCGAGCGCCCAAGGCACTCAGACGCGAATGTTCATGCTTTGCCGTCGGACGCCATTTTCAATAGTGCAGGTCAATAGTGATAATTCAGTAATCACACCGACATATAAAAAGAATGTTGCTTTATATGTTTGTGCTATGCATTCCTAGATAATTTATCCGATTATGACGGAACTTTGGCAAGTTGTTGTGAACAAGCTCCTCACCGCAAGTCAACAATAGATGGCGTGCAAGTCGTTCTTTCATTCTCAAGACAACGGGAACGAAGACGGACAAAAGCGAGTTTTTTATCTTTTATAGGTTTTAGCGTTATGGCCCCAATTTCACTGACGTTACTTGACTATGTGGTTAAATATGGTGACACGATAAGTTTAAACTGGCTCTCAAGTACAGCTGCCGGAACACAACTATAGATGGTTGGTGACAGATTTACAACATGAGGATAGTAGCTAGCTAGGCGGGCAAAAGAAAATAACCTACCACCATGCTATGGTTTCATTACGTTGTTTCCTTTACCGAAAGCTCAGACTCATTGAAGGGATTCGAACTCAAGTCAATCGACGTGGTGTCCGTACACGCGAACACTGAGCCATCATTATTACAATACAAAAATTAGAAATTTCTATTGTACTGTTATAAAACATAGATTACTTTAATAAATCAATTAATAACATACCTTCCACGATATAATCTTTAACAACATTAACCCTCCATTATCACTTACCTGAAAAGATACAACAATATTTAGAAAATCACTATTATTAACAACAAGTTATCAATAAGTGAAGCTTTATTATAATTTTATTACTTCAGTCACTATCATCGTTCCCGTTAAGTTTAGTGCTCTCGAAAATAAAAGAATAATGATTACGGAAGCTCAGAGCTCGAGGAGTCATCGATAGTTAGTGCGCGTACATAATAGCCGGTCTAACGATGCCTTGCGAACTCATTAACGAGGCCAATGCGCTGCAACCGAGAAATAATTCATCTTGAGTTTTAAATCCTACTCAATAAAATAATATATTAATGGCGACCAGCATTAATTAGTTCAGGTACTAAAAGAAACTCATTTTCACTTGTAAGAGAACGTATGGCCAGACTGAGTATACATAAGTTTTAATATTTTATATATACAAAAATTGTGCATCTATTAGTGATTCTATAACTGAACTCTTAACTATACAATGAATAAAAATAAAGTGTCTGCTTCAATAAAATTGAAGTCTAAATAAGGGATTTTTTACTAAATGCATATGAAAGTATACAAGATACCAACAACAAAAAACCCATTTTTTAAATTTACGTCTGTCTGTTTGTTTCTAGTAACCCCCGAAACGGTTGGACCGATTTTGACCGGGCTTTCACTGGTAGATAGCTGATTTTATAGGGAGTAACTTAAGCTACTTTTATTTTAGAAAAAGAATTTGGGTTCCGCACAAATATTTAAATTGGCCAGGGTGAATCAATTCGGGCGCTTAAATGGCTTACGCTGAGTAAACCATAAGAGATATACAAAAATAATGTAATAAATAATTGTAGACATTAACAATATCTAAAAAAAAGTCACGAGAGTATACGTCTATCTTCTAAGGAACACCCACAATAAATTTTTTTGTCTTTAAAATAGCCGGAAGCGGGGAGCAAGTTTCGCGCGTGCATACTGTAGTATGCGTGAGCGAAACCGAGGGCACAGCTAGTTTACATAATTTATTTATTTTATCGAGATAATGCTTTATAGTCATTTTAATATCCGAAATGTAGCATTGTAGTCAGGCGATAAGGGCAGAACAACGTCTGCCGGGCCAACTGGTTTTTTATATTAACTTAACCGTAAATTTCCTATCGGCAAAAATAGGGGATTGGAGTGGAATCTCCGATGACACCACTTTCATAATACTTTATCTCAATTACAACAATCCATAACAACGCGTCCATACATTACGTTACATCTTCTAAAAATTAGAGTTGGAAGACTTCTTTTATACATGACGCAATAGTCAGGCAAGGATACTGAAGCTACGGTACCTAAATTGGCCCAAGAAGTATACCGTCGATGAATATTTTAAAGTATGAAAATGTCTTCTATTTTAATAGATTGTTCTTATTCAAAAACGAGGTGCAAATGAGCAGATTATAATATAGGTACACGATATAATATTTTATTTTTCTTAACAGCAAGCCGTGTGCGCGGTGGGCTTTCTTGTCGGCCACGTCTCGACAAGATCCTATTTTTAACCCCATAACTAACTCTCTTAGGAGTCCTTTTACAGTGCTCAACTACTGTATATAAGACATTTCTATGTAAAATTTCATTCTTTTAGAAAAACTGGTGTAACCTAGGCGTTGTCTGTCAGTTAGTCTTAAGAAATGTATAAAGTAAGCTATGATAGGACTAGACATGTTAATATCCTTACATTTTTTCGTATGTACATATGACATTATTTTGTAATATTAAATGAAACCACAACAACGATACTGTTCGAATAGAAATCGTCATCGTCATTTTCGTGAATCAGTGAAGCAATGATGGATGTGAATTCGAACCCCTGCAACGAGCCTGCATGAGATGAAGGAAAACAACGTGGGTATTTTGGGTATACAGTCTTACGACTAGTCTGTACTACTGTAGCGTCTGTACACTAACGTGTATTATTAAGAATTGTGAAAAATTATAATTATTATCTTTAGTTTCAATCTGTGTAAAAATAGCATAACATTATGAATTTTATAATTGAAATAAATTATTATTATTATTATATTATTTTGTAACGGTCGCCTGGCTAGTTGCCACCTTCAAGTCGAAAATCTGTCGCCAAACAACTATAGGCTTATTTTGGCAACTGTACTTGAAATCCAGTTTCCCCGCTAGGTTTGGTGTGTCATCATCTTGGGTCACATCGTCACTTAACATCACGTGAGATTGTGGCCATAACGCTAAAACTATTTAAAGAAAAATCTGTAATTATAATAATAATCTAGACAAAATTCATAATAGTTTAAAATATGTATTGTCCGTAGTTACTGTTTTGTTTTGTACATCTGTTTTAAAATTAAAAGCTTTAAATATATTTAATTGTCATTTCAAATAAAAAAACAAATTTCAATAAATAATATTGTCAGAATATAAAATAGTTCCTTAGAACTCTTAACATGCCCACTATTATTTACATTTTTTTTTTTCGGTTAAATATCAATTATACAGAAAGAATATCTAAATAAGAATCATAAATCTGACTATTATATGGAATAGCATTTGTTAGCGCGGCGACTATGCTATATAGTCGAACGCGTCAACAATGGCGGGATGGTCGCTGATAAGAAATTGATAGACCTGCAGTTCTCCTAACCGGTGCAGACCGGGAATACGCTACGATACCTCGTTCCAATGTTCTTCAAGTTCAGCAGCGCGCTCGTCGATAGGATGTTAGTGGACTGTATTGCGATTCGATTATAAGCAGAAGTATAGCGGGCAGTTAGCGGGAAGTATAGGATAGCGGTGAAAGTAGACTGCTTGTAATTACGAATAGCTTCCTATTCAGTCACGGAATGAAGCGACAGATAGACAAAAGTGCCAGTTATGTGGCACGAACGGCATTAATATATATTGACACCCATTATATATTGTTACTTTATTGTATTGTATTTTCACATTACTAAAATAGACATTGTAAATTAATTAAGTTTATACTTGATTTGAATTAACGTGTTTACGTCCTATTTCATAGCACATATCTGGAAACCGAATGGAAGGATGAAAATCACGTAATTAAAATTTATGAATCGAATACGAACGAGTGCACAAGGGTTCTGTAAACACATAATAGTTAATACGTGCTACGCTCGTAGCTGCGTAGTCTACCGAGTGTAGAAACTGTCTACGTGTTGATTTCAATCAATACGTTTACTCGTACCGTATTTTACATGTAGGTGACTAAAAAATATCATCTGCGTGATCTTTTGGAATTATTACAGTCAGATAAATTGTGTATCTTTCTTTTGAAATATACCAAATTTGTACTGTCGATAGTTTAAGTCTGACTATCGATATTATCCGATAGATAATCAATGTTTAATGAACACTACTGCATTTCATCACACCATCTATCTCGCTGTATGTACATACTCGTAAAAAGTATGTCAGGAATAAAGACGCTCAAGGGGGAAACGTCACTGTTCATAATGAGCAGGAAGCCAAACACTACATTTGTTTTCCAAAACAATATTATTTCTAAGTTTAGATTTATGCTTGTTTATTAATAAATTATTTATATATACATATTTATCTACTAGGTGAGCTCACGTCTACGTTTGTACATTAGTGGTCTACAGCAGAGGTTCCTAAACTTTAAAGATAACGGAACACCAACCAAATACCTTTTATTTTATGGAACTCAAATGATTACAAATCAATTCTGAAATTGATATAAGAACATTTTTTTAAGAAATGTGTAATATAATTGTAACTCATTGTTCTTAACTTAAAGTTTTAATGTGAAGAATGAAATTGTTTTGCTGTTTTATGAATAATTGTGTTATAGTTCGGTATTATGTTCGACAATTGGATGTAACCGTGGTATTAAGTAATAGCTAATAATAAATAATGTTGGCGGAACCCTGATGACAATTCTACAGAACCCCTAGGTTCCGCGGAACCCAGTTTGGAAAAAACCTGGTCTACAGAATGCCGTCCATTGGGAATTGACGCGAATCGCGCTACCCCTACTCTTGCTTAACTCTTGCTTATGATTCTCAAAAGATAGAGATAAACTCTCAGTAGTTTGTTTATACGTCTTTTTAATATCTACAATTTTCTAGTATATTACTTTGAAATATCTCTTATGGTTTACTCAGCGTAAGGAATTTAAGTACCCGAATTAATTTACCATGACCAGTTTTTGCCGTGGTGGTTCCGGCTTACAATTTACCCCTCCATTTCTACCCGTGGATGTCGTAAGAGGCGACTAAGGGAAAAAAGCTAGGGGATGGGCAGCAGCATCCCACACTTAAACAACAAAAAGCAATATCTGCGCTCGCCAACCCGCATGCTCAGCGTAGCGAGTATGGGCAAATCTCCCCTATGAAAATGACATGAACGACCAGGCCCCCAGTCCCCGGCGGCCCCGCTATTCCTAGTTTTGGTAGCGGCTATGGTAACGGCGGGGCAGAGGGTGCTAAGAATCCCCGGAAGAGTTCCAGCTACCGACCCCCACGACAACTGGCCCTGGCAACATATAATAATCGCACTTTGAGGACTGACGAGAAGATTGTCGAGCTGGAAGAGGAAATAAACAAGTTACACTGGGATCTTATAGGATTATCAGAAGTCCGTAGAGAGGGTGAGGACACGATAATCATGAAATCCGTTAACTTGTTCTATTACAGGGAGGGCGACCACCATTCCCTAGGTGGTATCGGGTTTATCGTCCGGAAGTCTCTCATTAACAACATCGTGACTATCGGCAGTGTGTCGAGCAGGGTAGCGTACCTGATTAACCAACAACATGTATAAATTGAATACTGTAGGAGGGGGCGCATTTCTTACTGCCACTGATAGCATTGAGAGTTTAGATGTATGGCACCGTAGAATGGGACACTTCAATTATGTTGATGTAAAAAAGTTAGAAACTTGTACTGAAGGGATGAAACAAACTAGATTACCGTTTAAAAATGAAGAATCAAGAGCAACATCACTTCTTGAGGTTATTCACTCAGACCTCTGGCCCCATGGAATCTCCATCAATGGGAGGGGCAAAATATTTTATAACATTTATTGACGATCTTTCTAGAAAAGTGTTTGTATACTTTTTAAAGGACAAATCAAATATAACTTCAGTTTTCCATAACTTCAAATGTGAAGTGGAAAATGAGTTGAATCAAAAGATAAAAATTATCCGGACAGATAATGGCACTAAATATTGTAATAAAGTTTTTTCGAAATATCTTTCAGACTCCGGCATCAAGCATCAAACTACGACGCCTTACACACCTGAACAGAACGGTTTGAGTGAGAGAAAGAACCGATCTCTAGTAGAACGCGCCAAGTGCATGCTCAGTGATGCAAAATTACCAAAAACCTGTTGGGCCGAGGCTGTGTCAACAGCGGCCTACATTATAAATAGATCCCCATCTCGAGTTCTTAATGACATAACACCAGAAGAAAAGTGGTCAAGAACAAAACCTAATATTTGTCACATGAAAATATTTGGATGTAAAGCCATGGTTCATGTACCGGAACAACATTGACAAAAATGGGACTCAAAATCTACTGAAATGAGGTTTGTTGGCTATTGTGAAAATACAAAAGGATACAGATTATTAGACATAAAAAAATAAATAATTTTGAAGAGTAGAGATGTTATATTTATAGAAGAAAGTCAAGAAAACTTAAACACTTACTATGACAAAACCAAACATAGAACCAGTTTCATTAAAGTTGGGAGTAAGTACACAGAGTACAGAATTAGAAGTACCAACTCCGGATGAATCTAGTTTGGAAAACAAAACATATGATCAGACACTTAACCAAGACTCTGAAAATCCTACTTCAGAAAGAGTTTATCTTTATCTTTTTCAGATGCAAATGACTCTATTTATATACCTAGCAGTGGAGAGATAGCCGATAACAGTTCATTTGAACATGATTTTTCCAATGTTACACTAAGACCACAGAACCAGAAGCGTGTACAAAAACACAAAATGACAAAGAAATCTGATGACAAGTTATGTTATGCAAATCTGGCTATATGCAATGATCCGATGAGTTTAGAAGAAGCTTTATCTTGCACAAATTCACAGCAATGGTTACAAGCCATGGAAGTAGAATATAAGTCATTAATTGAAAATAAAACTTGGATATTAGCTAAAATGCCACCTGGTAAGAAAGCAATACCGTGTAAATGGGTGTACAAGACTAAGAAAGATGAGAATGGAACCATAGTCAAGTACAAAGCACGATTAGTTGTGAAAGGATGTGCTCAGAAAAAAGGTATTGACTATGATGAAGTTTACTCACCTGTTATAAGATACACCTCGCTCCGTTACCTACTGGCACTAGCTACGAAATATGACATGGACATAGATCAAATGGACGCTGTTTCAGCATTCTTAAAAGGCGACATTGAAGAAGAGTTATATATGGTACAGGCACCTATGTATGAAAATGGCAATGACACAGATGTCTGTCTATTAAAAAAATCGTTATATGGACTGAAACAAGCCAGCCGTAATTGGAATAAAAAACTAGATGTTACACTCAGAGAAATAGGTCTGAATCGTTCAAGTATCGACCCATGTATTTATTATAAAATATCCAGTGAGAAAGATATTTTATTTTTAGCAATTTATGTAGACGATTTGATTTTATTCACAAATTCAAAATATACAAAAAACCATGTAAAACAAAAGTGATGTGAGAAGTTCTGCATGAAAGACATGGGAGAATTAAAATACTGTATTGGACTTCATGTAATGAGAGACAGGAAAAATGGTATTATGTATATTAACCAAAAGAAATACATACAGGAAGTACTACAGAAATATGGTATGTCAGACTGTAAACCTGTCAAGACACCAATAGATCCACTTACAAAGTTACATTCAACTGGCGAAGAAAATGCAATATTGAGAAATATTCCTTACCAAGAAGTAATTGGATGTATGTTATATTTATCTCAAGGGACGAGACCAGATATCAGCTATGTAGTTAATTACCTAAGCAAATATAACAATAAACCAGAAATGAAACATTGGGTAACTTTAAAACGATTAATGAGATATCTACGAGGCACCGAAAACTACAGTTTGTCTTACAAACAATGTGCAGAAAAAGAAATCGTTCATGCCTATTGTGACGCCGATTGGGCTAACTCTGAAGATGACAGAAGGTCCTGCACAGGATATACTTTTATATTTCAGGGAGGATCTATATCTTGGAGCTCAAAGCGACAACCTACTGTTGCACTGTCAACAACAGAGGCGGAATACATGTCTTTATCAGCCTGCACCCAAGAAGCACTATGACTAAAACAACTGCAAGAACAGTTTTAGCCACATCTCAAGCATCATACTATATGTATTTATTGCGACAATCAAAGTTGTATTAATCTTTCAGGAAACGATGTTTATAATTTCGGAACCAAGCATATAGATGTCCGGCACCATTTTATCCGGCAGAACATATGTAAAAAGGAGATTGAGGTACAATATGTCAACACTGGAGAGATGGTTGCTGACGTCCTCACCAAAGCGACTCCACAGATCAAGCTAGACTACTTCTCTAGAAAAATGGGATTATGTTTAAGGGAGGATGTAGTAAAGAAATAAACACAATCCGGTGAGCGCCACCTATCGTACAAATGTTACATACACACTGGCATAGATACTTCTTGTCCTTGTTCTTGTTTGCTCGCGTTGCGTATATTTATAGAAAAGTTTTATTGTTGGATTTCAATATATTTAACTATAAAACTAAAGCTTCTAGCTCTGCTGTTTTATTTCTACATGAACTCTTTCTTCCTGAAACCATCTCATAAGAAATGGACCTGGATGAGCCCCGATGGTTCCACAAAAAATGAGATAGACTTCATCATGACCACGAAGAGACAAATATTCAATGATGTCACTCTGATCCACAAGGTGAAGACCGGCAGTGATCACCGAATGGTTAGAGGCCCATTGAATATCAATCTAAAAATAGAAAGGTCTCGCCTGATGAAGTCTACGCTTCGACCCTCTAAAGCTCATCTCCAAAACCCCGAGAGCTTTCAACTCGAATTGAAAAACCAATTCGATTGCCTAGATAGTTGCGTCTCCGTAGATGATATTAGTAATAGGCTGGTAGAAACTGTCCATGCGTTTGGGTCCAAGTTCTTTAAAACTCACTGTAGCAATAGGCCTCAACAGATATTAGATCAAACCCGAAAACTCATAGCGGATCGGCGTGGTATGGCGCTGCAGTCTTCCGATGACGCTAAGTCCTATAGGCAGCTCAATAGATCTATTCATAAATCCTTGCGACACGATGTCCGGTCTTACAATACCAAAAGTATTAAAGAGACGATAGAGCGGAATAAAGGCTCCAAAGTGTTCGCAAGGAAAGCATCTACTGGGCAGTGCCAGTTAACAAAGCTGAAAATGGATGATGGCAGCGTAGCGTCCACCAAGCCAGAGGTATTAAGGGAGATCGAAAGGTTCTATGGGCAGTTATATACCTCGTCAACTAAGCTTGTTACCAGCCCGGCTAAAGATCCGAGAGCCGGGCTGACCCGACACTATACCGAAGATATCCCCGACATCAGCCTGTACGAGATTAGGATGGCCCTTAAGCAGCTTAACAACAACAAGGCGCCGGGTGATGACGGGATTACATCAGAGCTTCTGAAAGCGGGTGGAACACCGGTACTTATGGTCCTGCAGAAGCTCTTCGTTTCCGTTATACTAGAGGGCAAAACGCCGGAAAACGTGGAACGGCAGCGTGGTGATCCTGTTCTTCAATAAAGGTGATAAAACCTTATTGAAGAACTATCGGCCCATCTCGTTGCTGAGCCATGTTTATAAGCTGTTTTCGAGGATCATCACGAATCGTCTCGAGCGCAGGTTTGATGATTTCCAGCCTCCCGAACAAGCCGGTTTCCGAAAAGGCTTTAGCACCGTAGACCACATCTATACGCTGCGGCAGATTATACAGAAGACTGAGGAGTATAATCTGCCTTTATGCTTAGCGTTCGTGGACTACGAAAAAGCCTTTGATTCGGTCGAAACCTGGGCAGTGTTGCGGTCTCTCCAGCGGTGCCGTATTGACTATCGACATATCGAAGTGTTGAAGTGCTTGTACAACAACGCCACCATGTCGGTCCGAGTAAAGGAGCAGTGCACGAAGGCAATTCCTTTGAGGAGAGGCGTTAGACAGGGAGACGTAATATCTCCGAAACTGTTTACCGCCGCCCTAGAGGACGCCTTCAAGATCCTTGAATGGCAAGGACTCGACATCAATGTCAATGGCGAGTACATCACTCACCTTCCATTTACTGACGACATCGTAGTCATAGCAGAATCGCTGGAAGATCTTGGCACAATGCTCGATGGCCTCGACAAAGATTCTCAACAGGTAGGCCTTAAAATGAACATGGACAAGACGAAAATCATGTCGAATGTCCATGTGGTGCCCACCCCAGTATCAGTTGGTAACTCTTGTTTAGAAGTTGTTGACACATATGTCTACCTGGGACAAACAGTCCAGTTAGGTAGGTCCAACTTCGAAAAAGAGGTCAGTCGACGAATCCAACTCGGTTGGGCAGCGTTCGGGAAACTGCGCGACGTCTTCTCGTCCAAAATACCTCAGTGCCTCAAGACGAAAGACTTTGACCAGTGTGTGTTGCCAGTGATGACACACGGCACAGAGACGTGGTCGCTCACTGTGGGCCTCATAAGAAAGCTCAAGGTCGCTCAGCGAGCTATGGAGAGGGCTATGCTTGGTGTTTGTCTACGAGATCGAATCAGAAATGAGGAGATCAGTAAACAAACTAAGGTCACCGACATAGCCAAAAGGATTAGCAAGTTGAAGTGGCAGTGGGCGGGGCACATACTTCGGAGAACTGACGGCCGTTGGGGCAGAAAGGTTCTCGAGTGAAGACCACGCACCGGAAAGCGCAGCGTAGGACGGCCCCCCACTAGATGGAAAGACGACCTAATAAAAGTCGCTGGGAGCCGTTGGGTGCAGGCCGCACAAGATCGGTCGCTCTGGAGATCTATGGGGGAGGCCTATGTTCAGCAGTGGACGTCCTGCGGCTGAAATGATGATGATGACCAGATTTTTGTTTACGCGGAACCCTAATTCTTTTTCTAAAATAAAAGTAATTTAATTTACTCCTTATAACATCAGCTATTTGCCAGTGAAAGTCTCGTCAAAATAGGTCCAACCGTTTTGGAGATTACGGAACAAACAGACAAAATACTTTCATATGCATTTACTAAAAAGCTGATGTTTGGACATTACAAACAGACACATCAGTTTTATTTTATTTGTATAGATTGTTATGTCATTTTCAATCCTATCGAGCCAAGGCCGAGACAAACCGAGATGCTTACAGCCATGGACCAGCGATGGATTGCTGATCTTGCCGTCAGGTATAGAGAGTGACATTACTTTGCTGTGAAACAAAAAAGTTTCTTATATGTACCTACATAATATCTTGTACTCATGTCATATCTTTATTTTACTAAGTTTTGACTAGCCAAATTGGCCATAAACTTACGATCCTTGAAATTGTTTTAAGTACTATAATGACAAGCCTGTCCTGGCTGATGCAGAGTAATGCAAGCTTTTTATAAATAAAAAAAATAAAGCATATGTACATACAATTATTACTTTTAAATACTTCTTTTCCTGAAAAATGTGAACTTACTTTAAATACAGCTTTACAATAATGAGAGTTGACTGTTAAGAACACAATTACAACTCTACGAGACAAGATAAATACGAGTAAAACTTATATTAAACAAAACCATAAGAACAACCGGGATGTTTTCTCAAGCATTCTCTTAACAACTTTCTCTATAAAAGTCTAAATTGGAAGCAATTTTACGGCATGGCATTATATTCAAGATGCTGTTATTAGAAAATTAATTATGAGATTTTTAATAGCATTACTTTCTCACTTTATTTTTAAATATGTAAAAGCTGAAGATAGCTCAGTTTCCTTCACCATCAGCCGATAGTGTTAAGAAAAGAAATGAGTACATATTTGTTCGCGAATTGCAAATTGTGACGTCGAATCAATATTCTGCCGGTCGAACCACTCGATCACCATGACTTACTCACAGTAATAAAAATAGTTAAAAAACTTTTAGTAAAAACTGATAGTAGCATGAGTAAATAAAAGACAAAAAGTTCTGGAATACTGCGAGCTCAAAGATCGTTCGGTCATCATCAAACTGATCGACGATTTTGCATTCGACTTGTATGAATCGCGGTGTTTTAGAGACCCGATATAAATTGAGTGTCGTAGATCATAGTCTAACTAGAATAGAAGTTAGTAAGAAATGCTTGTAGAGTGGAACCTATTTTCCGCCTTTCTTTAGCCTTTTTCAGATTTTATAATATTCTTAACTATACAATTTTCATGTAGATCTTTGGTTATTCAGCTCAGAAGTAGGTATATGAACATTAGTTAATACTTATTCGCTCTGACGTAAGTCCTTATACTTCTAAGGCGTAAAGTTGAATATTAATTTAAATTTCACTTAAAACTCTTCATAGTATATTATTTCCCATTCGTTTGAAGAACGCTTGTGGCCAACTTTTTCAATATAAATATCTAATTAAATGAGGCAGAATTCGCTTCTTATGATCGTCCGCCCTTATTACAAATTGAAAATAAATTTTAATAAATTTGAATTAAGAATAGTCTAATATTTTTTAATAAATATAAATTAAGAAGAGTAAAAAACAAAAAAAAAGTATTTTATTGTAAAAAAGCGTGGGGTGCATGGTGTCAATAGTTATAAATATTTTATTGACAGATATGAGTAGAAGGATTATCATTTTGATACTATCTTAAAAAGCACTATTCTTAATTTATATTTATTTAAAAAAATACACTTTTCTTAATTCAAATTTATTACAACTTATTTTCTATTTTTTAGTTCGTTTTTCTATAAAAGCGTGTTTTTTAGTTTTTTCTTTAAATTAAAACACATAATCATTTTTGGTCAATTGTTCAATTGCATTGTTTATTTTTGTTAAGTATTCGATCACCTATGAATCAAAGTTATATTGAATATATTTTGTTTTCATTTAGAATAGGTACTGAAGAATGTGTCAGCGCAAATTTTCTCACAGTGGCAAATACAGAGAAAAATATTATCCTATGAGACAAAATGTCTCAATCTAATCTCAGTTACTTTAGCACTGAGCCTCAATTCGGAAAAAAGATGCGAACTTTCTCCTCCATTTCGTAGCTTGATAACGTAGCGAGAAAAGAGATATAATATTTTCAGGCAGTCAAAGGAGTAACAGAGCAAGAAATAATGGATTCGTATAAACATGTAACCGTACATAAAGAATATATGACGCTAAGTTACAAAGAAATATTACCCTACATTTTATCATAGATATTATTTAGTAATTATAAAATGTATTATTTTCAATTATTCTTTAAAAGCATAAGTAAAGTTTGAGATATAATCAGAGGTATATTGGTAAGCGCTTTGTAATTATACTGACTTGAAATATGGTACAAATTGAATAAATCAGACAAGTAGCGAGTAGAACTCGCACTGTGATGGTTCCGAACTGATTACATTACTTACCGTACATGATTGTACAGTCTTCTACATAAATATTGTTTATTTGCTATACTTATATATCATTAAAGAAAAAAAAAATTCTTCAATATTATAATTAGGAATTTGTATTTTAATAAAAGTTGTTATGTTCGAGATTAGTAATCCAATTAATAAAAATTAGATGGAAATTCCAACTTTTCCCAATTTTTCAAATCTTGAACCACTGTGCGACGATAGGGTAGTTGCACGGACTCCATTTCTCTGCTGCGCTTCCTCGCTCCGCTTGAAAATGTATGAAATTTGAATAAACTTCGCAAAGCCATGCCCACTGATTCAGAGCATAGTTTTTTATGCAATCCTATTGGTCGACACAGCTCCTCAGCCTAACTCCGCAACAGTGCTCAGGCAACCTTAGGTTCCTCTTTTTTCATTATGAGTTACGGGACCTTAAAAATAACAAAATTAATAATTTTCAATTAAGTACTCGTATTTTCTTCGATGTTTTTGATCGCAAATTGATTTTGATAAGTATTATTACAAATATATACGGATATTCTTATGATACTGATAGGAAAATAATGTAATTAATAAAATGAATGCCACATCTATGGTCGGTCGTCTTTAAGAAATGTTCGAGTTTCACGAGAGTCTATCAGTCAATGTCGACGAGCTCAGGATATTTGATGTCTACCGCAAGTATCGCGCACCTGCGCCCCTAACCTATTTTACATTTTCTAGAAGTGTCTTATAATTTAGCGAATTTGACGTTGGGAATGCTATTCATGTAACACAACCCTTTACCAAAGATTTCAAATTGTTGCACAAACAAACAAATTACTATTAATGTACGATTCTATTTTTAGAATTTAATCAACTCTTGATTCCTAGGATAACATTTTAGTATCATTACGCTCCCTTATTACGTATTTCGCAATAGCAAAGTGATATCATAAATCGCTGAATATTTGATCAGAAATCGCAAATTTGTATTATGTAACAACTATAATGTACCAAAAAAATCTAACTTCGGCATTTCGAAGCAAATTTTTAGCAATTTCTGCTATGGTTGTGCTATTGCGAAATACGTAATAAGAGAGCGGAATGATACTAAAATGTTATCCTAGGAATCAAGAGTTGATTAAATTCTAAACATAGAATCGTACATTAATAGTAATTTGTTTGTTTGTGCAACAATTTGAAATCTTTGGTAAAGGGTTGTGTTACATGAATAGCATTCCCAACGTCAAATTCGCTAAATTATAAGACACTTCTAGAAAATGTAAAATAGGTTAGGGGCGCAGGTGCGCGATACTTGCGGTAGACATCAAATATCCTGAGCTCGTCGACATTGACTGATAGACTCTCGTGAAACTCGAACATTTCTTAAAGACGACCGACCATAGATGTGGCATTCATTTTATTAATTACATTATTTTCCTACCAGTATCATAAGAATATCCGTATATATTTGTAATAATACTTATCAAAATCAATTTGCGATCAAAAACATCGAAGAAAATACGAGTACTTAATTGAAAATTATTAATTTTGTTATTTTTAAGGTCCCGTAACTCATAATGAAAAAAGAGGAACCTAAGGTTGCCTGAGCACTGTTGCGGAGTTAGGCTGAGGAGCTGTGTCGACCAATAGGATTGCATAAAAAACTATGCTCTGAATCAGTGGGCATGGCTTTGCGAAGTTTATTCAAATTTCATACATTTTCAAGCGGAGCGAGGAAGCGCAGCAGAGAAATGGAGTCCGTGCAACTACCCTATCGTCGCACAGTGGTTCAAGATTTGAAAAATTGGGACAAGTTGGAATTTCCATCTAATTTTTATTAATTGGATTACTAATCTCGAACATAACTTTTATTAAAATACAAATTCCTAATTACAATATTGAAGAAATATTTTTTTTTTCTTTAATGATATATAAGTATAGCAAATAAACAATATTTATGTAGAAGACTGTACAATCATGTACGGTAAGTAATGTAATCAGTTCGGAACCATCACAGTGCGAGTTCTACTCGCTACTTGTCTGATTTATTCAATTTGTACCGTATTTCAAGTCAGTATAATTACAAAGCGCACTAAATAATATCTATGATAAAATGTAGGGTAACATTTCTTTGTAACTTAGCGTCATATATTCTTTATGTACGGTTACATGTTTATACGAATCCATTATATTTCTTGCTCTGTTGCTCCTTTGACTGCCTGAAAATATTATATCTCTTTTCTCGCTACGTTATCAAGCTACGAAATGGAGGAGAAAGTTCGCATCTTTTTTCCGAATTGAGGCTCAATGCTAAAGTAACTGAGATTAGATTGAGACATTTTGTCTCATAGGATAATATTTTTCTCTGTATTTGCCACTGTGAGAAAATCTGCGCTGACACATTCTTCAGTACCTATTCTAAATGAAAACAAAATATATTCAATTTAACTTTGATTCATAGGTGATCGAATACTTAACAAAAATAAACAATGCAGTAAAGAACAATCGACCAAAAATGATTTATAACTATTGACACCATGCACCCCACGCTTTTTTACAATAAAATACTTTTGTTTTTTACTCTATTCTTAATTTATATTTATTAAAAAATATTAGACTATTCTTAATTCAAATTTATTAAAATCTATTTTCAATTTTTTAGTTGGATTTTCTATAAAATCATGTTTTTTAGTTTTTTTAACCTATTAATTATTTTTCATTTTTTATTTGGATTTTCTATAAATCGTGTTTTCAATAAAATCGGGAAGTCAGTAATTTATCCGAAAAATGAGCAATTTGGGCGCCCGCTGCTTCCATTGGATGAGATAGCTGTTTCTCAGGTTTCCTTTCCGAAAATTCCATCTTATTCAAAGTCGGTAACTTAACCGAGAACTAGGTGATAGGCGCGACTGGTAGTTTCCCTTCTTGATCTAGGCACAAAGACACTACCAGTTTACGAAAACAAAAAATCGCTAATCGTGATTATCCTAGTAAGGAAACGGGTCTAAGCACTGTTTGAAATATTGAATTGTCATCGGTCCTTGATAAGTATCCCAAATTTCGAGTTAATCCGACGTTTTGAAGGGGGTAAAATCATGTCAAGGTTTCCGTTACATACATACATACATACGTATGAAGCTAATAAAATTAAAATAAATGCGTTAGAAAAAAAAGGACAAAATAAACAACATTACAGGAAATTAAGTCTGAAATTTAAAAATGCTACTTATTACAAAGTTTAATTAATTTTATTATTTGAAATTTGCATCAGATATTTTTAAGTTTTTTTAATATTTATAATATTGTTAGAAGTATCAAACTCAGGGCACGAATATTAATAAATAAATATTATAGATAATTGAATATATATTTTTTTTTATTAATAACAAATCTTATCAACTTCTACTATTTAAATGTACAAACATTTTGTTGGCATACTTCTGCCGAAGTAAGTGTCGCTTCATACCTGGCATTATCCCCATGGGAGCAAGCGTCCACCATTGTATTTAAATATATGTAAAATAATATTTCTATGTGTTTAATTTCACGTCTCGGTATATGTGTAATATTATATTAAATCCGAGTTCAAGGTTCACTTCTATAAGTTTTGTGCGATCTCCTTTCAACGTAGTCTCATAAAAGCCTTATTCGACTTTCTTTAGTGAAAGATATACCATATAATCATAATTATATTAATGTTAAAACTTGTGAGTCTTGTGGAATAATAGTCCAAAAGTTTAATATTCGTGGTTTATTCAGACAGTATCGTTGTCACAGAGGTTACTTTCACGAATGCATCCTTCAAGGCTTGACGCACCCGCTTTTATATCAAAATAATCGCAGTCCTACCCGCTTTATATAAAAAAAATCATTGTCCTACCCGCTTTATACCAAATTAATCGTAAGTCAGATTATGTAGTAATAAGTTTACAATATCAATTTATATGATGATTAACTAAATTATTAATTATGAATTATGGTGTATAATGGTAAATAACTAGGATAACACTGCGAGTAATTATTATAAATCACAATCTCTGGACGCTTATGTGTTACTTGCTAACATATTTGTTTTTGAGTAACCTTACATTCGACCATCCTGACAACGTGTATGTCCTCATACACGTAACAGGTGTAACCTTAACCTTACATTGGGAAGTCGTTGATGTAGTGCAAGACTGCCACGAGTCGAAGCACGCACGGCTTTTTATGGCTGGCTATCCCTACCCCACTCGTATGGCGTGGCTTGCAAGGCGTGGCGATATGGCGCTATCGGCTGGTGGGGTAGTTACATGGCTTGGCTTGGCTTATGGCGACACTTCCGGTGGCAGCACTAGGCATTGCGTACGGTAGTGCTTCCGGTGGGCAGTACCGTGGCGAACAATGTGCTTCCGGTTGGTTGTTACACTCGGCCGTCCTGCAAAGATTGCTCTCGCAATCGAAACAAGAAAGTTTAGGTTACTGCTAATATTGAAAAAACTTTCCAAGAGATCTATAAGGTCTTCAGTTTCAACTTGTTCGTCTGTACTACTACCACTATCGGACATAGAGGCAAAACGATTGATTTCGACATTATCTATAACCTGTTCGTCTATAATCAATCTCAAAATCATAATCCTTAATCAAAACCCACCATCGAGCAATTCGGGGAATTAAATCGAGTTTTGTCAACGTAGCGCGTACCGCGGTACAATCTGTAACTATCCGGACATGTTCTCCGAAAACATAAACACGAAATCTTCGTAATGATTCGACAACCGCAGTTCGAAACTATGATAAAAGTACTCTTCGCGGGTTGTAACCCAACTAAAATAAATTACAGGGCGCAAAATACCCTCAGTTTGTTTTTGCATCAAAATCGCGGCGATACCTAGTTTACAAGCATCCGTACGAATTTCTAACGATAACAAAGGGTCAAAAATGGCTAAAACCGGCTTACTACAATTTATTTTTAATTAAGTTCATTGAAGCTTTGCATTTGTTCGTCACCCCAAACCCATGGGACATTTTTCTTAGTTAGTTCAGTAAGGGGGGTCTTTCGTGTCATGTGCAAAACAGTTCCTGTATTTAGTCAATAACGAGACTGTATTTAGTCAATAACGAGATTAGTTCCGCACGCTCATTTATACTTATAGGACCGATATCTAAAGAATCATACCCCAACTTAGACGAATTGGTATGGCTATTATTTATACTGAAAATGGATTCCGAAGTGTGGCATAGGCAAGAGCTTAGGCTAGACTTAACACTGACCTCGCAAATCGGCACTTGCTCGCAGCTTTCGGCTCTTGATAAGATTGTGCCCGCTTCCCAATTGACGTCCTCGCTACCCGTATTCACAACCTTCAGGTAACCTTGACGGCCGCGTAGCAGTGTAGCCGGCAAAGAGTAGGAGACACCTTGAGACGTGCTTGACCGCTCAGCTAGTCTTGTAGGTGGAAGGATTTCGTATTTTCGTCCCAACTGTGGATCTCGCCAAGTTGATCAATCTTCTTCAGCCAAGTTGTCATAGTGTAATCTTCATTCTCTGGATCAAATTCAGGGATCAAAGATGCAGCTTGGTGTTTCTTCGGAGGCTGGTCATCCAGAGCTTGTATGGCCTTATGTATTTCTTTTGTTAGCAGAGTTTTTAACATTTTCCTTGCAGGTGGCGTAGTTGTGCCATCAGATTGGTGGTCGGCGTCAACAGGGTTTGGTCTGCTGGTCGACGATTCCATGTCCCAGTCACAAGGCCGGGAACGTTTAGACACTGATGCTTGACGGGTCTTCATTGTGGTTTTGATTATATCCCACTTCTGAGATGTTAAAACTTGTGGGTCTTGTGGAATAATAGTCCAAAAGTTTAATATTCGTGGTTTATTCAGACAGAGTATCGTTGTCACAGAGGTTACTTTCACGAATGCATCCTTCAAGGCTTGACGCACCCGCTTTTATATCAAAATAATCGCAGTCCTACCCGCTTTATATAAAATTAATCATTGTCCTACCCGCTTTATACCAAATTAATCGTAAGTCAGATTATGTAGTAATAAGTTTACAATATCAATTTATATGATGATTAACTAAATTATTAATTATGAATTATGGTGTATAATGGTAAATAACTAGGATAACACTGCGAGTAATTATTATAAATCACAATCTCTGGACGCTTATGTGTTACTTGCTAACATATTTGTATACCACCCACATTCATTCTGCAAAACGGAAGGTAGTCACGTTTTTTCAAAGAAATGTTTTTGAGTAACCTTACATTAACATTAATGTTTCAAGCTTAAAAAACAAGAAGGAAATTTTGTAGATAAATATAATAGAATCGTCAATTCAATAAGTTAATAATACGCACGTGCGACAAAATATTCGCAACGCTGCCTTCAAATAACCAGATAATTGAAGATGGTAATTAAATCATTACCGAACCATTAAGTATTGGTATATTTAAAAGCTTATAAAATATATGATTTATATTATTTTGTTATTTATTAATTATTAAAATAATTACTAATAAGTACTGTTACCTCAATAGGTCTCATAGAGTTAATTAATCCTTAAAAGGAACAGGATCGATTGCTTTTAATTAAAACACGTTTGCAGTTCACTCGCAGCAGAAGTGAAACCTTCAGAAAACATAAAAATAACTTCTTAAAAATCTTTTATTTTTTAATTCTAAATCAGTGTTAGTCGGACTATCGACAACTCGTACTGTACATACATAACATCCACCACATCGCTAGGTCAGTTTGACGATTATTATAGTTTTTAAAATCAGGATTTTCATTAACTGTGTATAAAATTTTCTATCTCATTCTTTCGCAGGTCGAATCCTATAGATGTGTGCATGTCTCTTTTTAGTAACGCTTTTCCGTTTCATCGAGTTTCAAATCACATAGGCACTAAATAAGTGTTCATTTCAAAAAGTTTTTGTGTATTTCATCCTGTTTCTTCAAAACCTGTGAACTTTTTTTCATAAAGTGTGAATGCAGATCAAAATGTCTCGTTATTCTCCTCGATACGTTTAATCAATGTATTTATAATTCTGTAGTACTAATCAATTTGCGAAATACTAGGAATATATTCCGTGACAGCTGTTAATATTTTCAGCTTTTTATTAGGCATATAATGAGTTAGTCGATATCTAAAAAAGATGAAAATACCTATTTAGGTAAACTTGGAATGTAAAACATTATCTAAATATAAAATTTCATCCAAATCATTGGAGCCGTTTCCGAGAAACCAATTACATATTTATACATAAAAGAACGGCTCAATAATAGTATTAGATTAGATATTATAACCTGGTTTTTAACTTAAACATTTATTACTTCATAAACATACTAGATAAATGTCAAATAGCGTAAATTAAATATGTAGGTATAAAAAAAAAGTAATATCAACACTCTTAACTGGAATTACAATTTCTGTTATATTGCGTTCTATTTGATATTACCTAAAGTTTTTTTTTTTTAAAATATATCCTAAAAAAACTTACAATCTTGAGCGTAAATACGATCAACGAATATAGTTACATAACTGGTAAAAAACAATGTTAAAAAAATGTAGAATTTTGTTTCTCAACGTCACATGAAGCGGACTCTGTATTGTGTTGTGGAAACATGATTACATTGTCACAACAGTGACAAAACAAACTATTAACCAAATATACATTCGGTTTTATTGCAATAAACTTGTATCGGTCGCGCTCGTCGGCCTTAATTCAATATGTTAATAATAATTGACAACACAACTTAGCTTGCGAAAATACCGACAATATGTTCCACGTAGAGCGCTGAGTCAGCAATTTGTCAGCGACATCATTGCGTACACTAATTAAAACATTTTCTGACCGCACGGTGAATACGTTTATGGGGAACCGTTACATAAGTTAACCGATGTGACATTAACTTCATTTTTTGTTCCGTAATTAAATTTCAAACAGTGTTACATATCTGTAACCTATTTGAAATAATACATATGTGTTTTATACAAACAAATTTTTTTTTTCATCTGAATAAATTTTACATATATGTACATAGGTACTTCTTGAGATTTACATATTTTTCAATATTATTATGTGAGCGATTACTATAAATTATGTACCTAATTGATTTCTCTGAAACGGCTTTCGCGGTTTGGACGAAATTTTGTATTTAGATAATGTATTACCTTTTTAGGTATTGTTATTTTTTCAAGCGAATCTCAGTCGCCAGGTATTTTTTATTAAATCATCATTTAGTACACACCTTCATAATAAATATAAACGACAGTATACGTTACAGATATTATTTAATGTAATTTTCCGTTAGAAGCGGGCGCCATGGTTAAACTTTTTCTTAACTTAAAAACAAAAAATTGTTTTGTTCTCTGTGAAGTACCTCAAAAGTCTTTTACAAATTTTATTCTACTACATTTTATGTACCGTAAGATCTCGCTCACGTCACGTAAGTAGCTTAATGTTGCCTGTGCCTAGTATAATAAAAATCTGGATTAACGTGTGTACGAGCCGTCCTTCACAATTCAAGATTAAACACGCCCAAGATTTGCCAGAAACAGAAATTAGCCAGATCAAGGGTCAGACAGGGAGAGTCTCAGTCCCATATTCTCAAGGCAGGTTATAATACCTCATAGTCAGAATCGTAAATATTACCAATATGTTTTCTGTGTTGTGTTCAATATTAAACGTAGACCACAATCTTACTTGTTGTTATTCACGGATGTTTTTCAAAAGATACATGTTGTGTCTAGAAATTAGAAAAGGGGTTGACTCATCAAGTGAAGGCAAGCGTTGGAAAAAACTCGATCACTAAATGAATTTTTTTCCCCATTCATAATGTGGCAGTTTTTTGAGTATAAAAACACGCGCGTACTCGTATCCAACGTTTTAATAAAATTGCAGAGCAATGAAATCGGTCAAGAACTTTATAGATGAAAAAATAATAAACGAATACATTATTGCGTTTCTTTAGTTTTTACCTACACTGACAAGCTTAAAGCTTCATTTCCTCCAGTATACAAGCGGTGATGTGAACTTTAGTTGATTTCACAAACGAATATTTAAATTTTCATTTTAAGCTCATATTTATTTATTTTTAAAAATTCTTCTCTTTGCACTACGTACAATGGTATTTTTTATATCATTACCGCTGGTTAACTGAAGGACCAATGCATTTGGCATTAATCTAGCCAGTGTACGATATAAAGAGCAGTAAAGGATTGATTAATTATCTAAAAAAAAAAATAAACAGTCTATGTCATAAAAAGGCATATAAACGTTACAATTCCGGTTCGGAAAACATCCCTGTCATCGAGAAGACCCGGTAAGGATCTCTATCTTCATTTAATTTGGTTGACCAGTGCTGGTGTTCATACACTACATCTTCCTATGATCTGGCCAGACGATAACGGCAGATCTGTAATGTCTTGCAAACCCCGATGGAAAAGCTAGCCGTTAAACAACCGAGACTGATAAATCTCTCTAGTCCACTGCTGCTTCAGGACAACGCTAGACCCCATACTTCACGACAGATGGTCGCTAAATTAGAGGAACTGCGGTTGGAATGTCTACGACACAAACTATGTTCCAACAGATTACCACTTTTTTCGGTATTTGGATACTTTCTTGCAAAGAAAAAATACAATACAAATGAGGCTATCCAAACTGCCTTAAAAGATTTTATTGATTCTTGTTCCCACAAATTTTCAACAATGAAACCAATGAACTACCTATAAAAAGCGAAAGTGCGTAGACAATAATGTTACATCCTTCGATTGATTAAATATATAATTTCGTAATAATTTTCGTTTTACTTTTTCCATATAAAACACTAATTTCGTATGTAAAGACCTATTAATTACGAAGTATAATTTGTTGATTTCTTATTTTTGTCATGGTTATTTTAATAAAATATAGAAATCTCAATATTATGTTTTATTTTTTATTTTTACACGACACACGTTACACATTCTTTTACATCAGAGAGTAGTATATTCTTTGTTTTACATAGTTACACTGACAGCAAGAGACAATACAAGTTTTCTTTTTAATCCATAGACTCTAACATAATTATGGATGTAAGTAACCGACAGATCAAGGACCAAGTATAATTATCTAATCTTGAAACTTAACTACAGTTATATCGAATGTTATTTCTATATAATATTATGTTGTTATTTCAAAGAACTAATAAAGTTTCGTTTACCAAGTTGTGCTGATAACCTTATCTTTCAGACATGAACACAATAGCACGAACACTGCTGTATTGCGTCAGAGAGAACTAGTTGTGATATTACTTATTAAAAGTATACCAAAATTTAATAAAGAAATCTAAAATAACTTTTGTTTGTTCATGACAAGAAGGTAACTCATGTAGACTTATAATAAGGTTACGCCGGTTTCAAAACGCCTGCTCATATTAGTTTGTTTGTGCTAGAAACAAAGATGTTTGTGCAACAAACAAAATATCTCTACTAGCTCTTTCATATTACTTACTATTTGTTTTTGCGTCATTCTGTACATAATCTTTATTTACATAAAAAAGTTAATCTCTTTATTAATCTTGAGTACATAGTATACTATTAGGAATTAAAAAAAAAATCTTTTTTGTAATAATTACTGTATATATTTTTCATATTCATTAAGTGCAAGACAATTTTTAACAAAAATAAGAAAACCAACTTCTATGATTTTGAGTTATTCCCTAGCGTATCTTTAAAGTCCAATGTCCAATGTCCTTGAGGTATCCCCCTATCCGACAAAAAAATGATCATCCAAATCGGTTCATAAACAAAGAAGTAATGGCTGGACATTCATAAAAAAAATATACTTTCGAATTGAATAACCTACGTATTTTTTTGAAGTCGGTAAAAAATAATTAGCTAACAAACGCATGAAGCAGCCTGTCGCGGCGGCCAGGCGGTTCGCGGTGGCCAATATTGCGACCAAGAATTCTCCGTTCACTATACGGGTTATTTTAAATTGACGTTGAAAAGTGTGTGGCTGTGCCTTTGTATGTATGTATGTATGATACGGAAAAAAAAGAAAAAGTCACAACCCATTACTTAGATATCAAAAATTATGAAGGTAAGTTCTTCCACTATTTGAGAATGTTAAGCAGCACGTTTCATCAAATACTTGATATAATTACAACTAAATAATCACTCGACGACATATCCCATATTCCTCTTAATTACATTTCTGTTATAAATCTTTCGGTATAGAAATGATTGTGTCAAGACATCGTATTGTCGTCCGTTCACCCCGTGTGAACAGTACAGGCCACAGCGGCTAATGCGAGCGCAGTGCGCACTGACTAAACTCAAAGAAATCCACTGAATTCGACGACCGCAGCTGGCTCCTGGCCGCGTGTGTGTCGCTCAAGATCTCGGGCCGCTGGCCGCTTGTCGTCAGGTGCGTGCGGTATCTATAATTTACAAACAATAGGCAGATCTGACCGGCCGCCGCGACTTTGCAGCCTAATGCGTTCGTACTCTTAGTGTTCCGTGCAAATGAAATAAAGTAGCACTGTAACTTGTGTAGTCCACAATGAATTACATTCTATTAATCTATGGGTAAATCTCACGTGAAAGAGAGGGGACCCGCCAGATCGCACAAAGGGGTAGGAAGGAGGTCTAAATAAAAAAACACCTCGCGTAATTAATGCACTAACTCGTCGGGATCACTTATTTATTTATAGCATTTTCATCTGTGATCTAAATGACATCGAAATGTTCCCCACCGACGGGGAACGACTCAACTAATGAAGTGAAATAATTGATTAATTGCTTGTCAAGCCCGGCACCCTGGCACTGCTTTGACTAATAACTACTTATCGTGTAATGAGTGTTAATTATTAATAGTTTGCAAGTATTTCAATAACACGCTGCCGTTAGGTTCGCAGTTCTTGTTGCGAATACTTGGTAGAATACATATATCTGTACTCTTATATATCTTGCTTTCCGGTCACAGCTGCATTAAAACATAAAATAAAGATTCGCGTAGTTTTTCCATTGGAATTGAATTTTATATGTTGTTCATTTGTTTATTTGCTAATCTGAACCGAAATATATTATCCCAAGAAATACATGATTTAAAAAACAGGACAGGTCTCGATTGGCATGGTTTGTCTATAAAAAGTAGTGAATAACAGCCAAGTGTAGGAAGGAGGTGGATATAAAACAACGAGTAATTTTGACTAAAATCTAGCTTATCTTTTACACGTTAAATTCCATTCTTTAGAAACTATCGTGCCTAATTATATGAGCCTCAGAGCATATTATGATTATTTACAAAATTTAATATATAAATTACAATTTAAATACTCACCGGATCTATAATGCTATTATACATTAAAATATTGATGAATTTCATACTAATTCACATTTACTCAATTTAGTAACATACATAAGTTTAGATTTAATTGTTTATTATACACACTTATCGACAAACACAAAAAATGTGTCCTACGAAGCAAGATCGATCAAAATAAAAGCATCACTGTAAAATTCTTTAAACTCGAAACAACAAGTAATACTGTTTTAATAATCCATAAAACTCGCAAATACAAATCAGGGTTAATTGAATGATTCACTACTGCGACATTGCTAACGATTCCAAACCGATTGTCTCCAATAAGTGAAAGCTTTCTATAGCCGCGGCCGGCATGTTATAAAATTGACAGAGTATGAAGTATAACCCTCGGGTGCTACAAAAGCATTTAAAATAAAAAAAATATATAAATATACTACAATTTTATACACGTTGCGGTCGAAGTTAGATTGTTTATTGTTAACAATAAATTTCAATCGGTTTAATTTGTATAGGTTTATGATTAAACGTTAAATGACGTGTACTAATTATCTAGGTATACATATATGTAAACAGAAAACTTTGTATCCCTTTTTAAGTATATTGCGTGGACGGAGGAGTGAGAGTTTTGGGATGGTTAAAGTTTTTATACGGAAAAAGAATTTAAACTTAAAAAAATATTTTTTATTATCGAATTTCGACCACTGGGCAACCGCAAGTTATGTTTATTTCTTTCTTATTTAGCGTTATTCTAACGTAGCGAAACGTAGTAACGAAATACCTAAAAATGTCTAAATATCGTTATTTAATACGGAAAATAGTATAAGTGTTTTATATATCCATTTACAGGGGAAATGTTCACTGATTTTCCGGATACTCCGGGGGCGCGGCGTAGTGCGGATAGAAAGGTTATCACAGTAAACAAATTTCCAGCCCGTACTTATACTTTGATTGTATAATATAAAAATCAGATCGCAGGCTTCCTTTATGAAAAATTGAAAATAAATCTGATAGTGAATTGCTTAATAACTGTGAAGATGAGATTTATATTTCAAATGATATCGTTATAAGTTCTATTGAATAGATAGGAAATTTTGTAAAAACATATAATATAAATAACTCCTTACATTACAATTTATCGTTTTGTCATACAAATGCTATTTACGACATAAGTAAAAAAAAAAAAGATATATTCCTTCCTAAACGAAGCATTGTAATATATGTTTTTTTTTAATAATAAAGCTCAAGAGATTGTTTTTTTTTTGTTTGAACGCGTAATTCTTTGACGCTATCAGTCAAAATAGAATATTTTTTAATTTTTTTTACAGCCTATATATTGAGGAGGCAGGACTATCTAGTATCACATTACGACACTTAAGTACGAAGTCATTATTACCATATAAACTGTAGATCTGTAAGTACGTTAAGCGAGAACGAAGAAAATACGAGGCCTGGCGCCGGTTATCGAAACTGAGGGCGGATGTATTCGCCGTCCGATGAGAACCGAGCATTACCGCCAAGGGCAAGGGTCAATCAACTATGTATTTTTCTCACATTTTGGAGAGGTTAGCAATCGTTATCAAGGATAGGTACCAAAGGACAAATTTGTATCTACAGTCCTCAACCTCAAATATGATAACACAAATATGACTATACATAGAAGAATGCAAAAGGGAATCTCGCACTATCCCGGCTTTCGGTAAGTGAGGAAACAGTTGGGTTTGATCCGTACAAATCAGACAATAATCATCGTCGTTGTGGGAGCACCATCGCGTGGTAATATCTTTTCATAAAAAAATAATATTAACCGCCTTACCAGCCTAATTTTTTTTTTTGTTTGCGGTGGTTAAAGTGATATGAATGAAGCAATGGCAAATATAAGCAAATGGCGTGGTACAGTCATGACCTGATACAGTTAATATAACACTGTGAGTGTTTGATGATGATTAATAAAATTGATGATGATGATAATGATGATGATGTTGATGGTGTTGATGATGTTGCCGAACATGAAATATACAATTAAAATATAATGTATACCTATAGCTAGGATTGACACGAGATATGGTAGAGCTCTATACAACATTCTTTGAATTGAAAATGAATCGCCATTTTTTATTGGTGTGTTACGGCAGTACTATTTAAGTGTTTTAAAGAGCCTTCTTAACAGGCTAACTTAATTACTTTTTTGTTCTGTACAAGTTAACGGTTAACCATAATTTTACCTGATGTTAAATGACTATGTGGCTGAAAACGGTAAGCTTGCTAAATCTAGAAGTGGAAATAGGTTCCAAACTGCCGGAAGTATTTTATCTGTTGTATACCGAGTTATTGGTAATTCGACGTATTCCCCCCGTTAGGAGGTGATAGGGGGGCGACTATTTACGATAATTTTTACCCCAATAAGCATTATGAAAAACTGAACCATTTTCGAGTTATCATGTTTTTAAGCTTTTTTCAAAATAAGTCAAAATTGCAACATCAAAAATAAAAAATAAACTACAATCGTGAGTGTAAAAAACACGGCGCCAATTTGTAAAACAAAACCAATGTACGCGTGAAGTTTTGAAAATAGAACTCTTTGAAAACTTTGTTTTCTTTTCTTAACCTGCCAGTTAGCTTCCTGCATTGGTTTAAGTACTCATTAAACCTATTTGCAAGATATTCAAACAGCGATTTTATGTTTAGTTTGAATACGAATTTCCGCATGCTTCCTTTGTGATTTTTTTTTTTAGATACTTTAAAATAAGTTCATCGTTATTGTGCATTGTTGGAGGGTTAACAAAACTTTAATGTTTTTAAAATAATCTGCAAACCAAGTTGAATAACGTTGTTTTTTGTTTTTAGGCATTTAAGTGGAAAACAATCTCAATAAAATAAAGAAATAATATCGCTTTTCGTCTCGCCTTTTTTAAATTTGGACCAATAATTGTTGTTTTAATATTGATTAATAACCAGTGTTTAAACATTTTTATAAATCAGAAGAAACTATGAGATTTAAAATTATACTTTTTTTAAATAAATTTTTGATGTTGCATTTTTGACTTATTTTGAAAAAGCAAAAAACACGATAACTCAAAAATGGTTCACTTTTGCATAATGCATATGGGGAGTAAAATTATCACAAATGGTCACCTCTATCACCTCCTAACGGAAATACGTCGAATTACCAATAACCCTGTATACCTATTAAGTCTTAGAGACTGTTACCAGATGTTTCTCGTTGCATAAGACTTCAAGATCAATACTGGCCCAATGAAACAGTTCTGTATTCCCCGAATCACAAAGTAGTCCGACGTCTATAACTTAGGAATAACGTTCAGTTAAGTGGAACAAGCTAAATATAGAATGTTCAAATGCTTCGTTACTTGTGTAAATGATTCCAATTGAAATTTTATAGTGCTTATTTACAACATACATTTACATAATATTTATGTTTGCAAATCTTAAATAAATTTAAGGTATGACTAGAGGTGTGCCCGTGACTTCGCACGCGTTTGTTACGTAGTACTTATTTGCATTCCGTAATTGTATTTTTACTTATATTTAGTTAATTTTTATAGTTTATCACTTGAAAAGTTACATGAAGTTACTTCCCGTGTACAAAATTTTATCCAAATCGAATGACAACAATTTTTTAAACTATTCCTCATTGTTTTATTGATGATTCTTATAGCATATCAATTATGGAATGACATATTATGTATACCGTCTACAAAATTTGATCAGAATCGGTTGGGAATTAGCGAAAAAACTTTTTTTACGATTCCTAAAAGTGTTATTGAAAATTCACATAGCCCATCATTCATAGAATTATTTATACTTTTCATGTACAAAATTTCATCAAAATCTGAAAAGAGTTAACAAAATTTAATTTTTTTGAAAATGATTTTTTACGATTTTTAGAAGTTTTATTGTAAATTCTTACAGCCTATCAATTGACCACATTTTATAACCAGTTATACCGTTCGTATAAGTCCGGACATACAAACAGACAGACAGACTTTTTTTTTTAAATTGCATATTCGTCTTCATTACATTGCCCTTTATAAAGTATATCTAACAGGAAATTTGGGAAATATTAAATGTACAGACAGAGCTACAGATTCATTAATATAGATTACATTTCTATTTATCATCACGCAACATCTTTGTACACGAAGGAAGAACGGGAAGCTATTTATTTCTACACCTACAAATCATTTCATTTCCATCACATTAAATAGATCAAATATGCATCCGTTTTGAATCTTGTGCCTTGCACCTTCATGCATCCGTATTGATTCCGTCTACTTTACACGAAATTAGATTATAGGTTTATGCTCGCGGTGTTGCTATTGAAAATAAAATATGTATTTTTTTAATTGTAATCGAATTTATATATTGTTTCTTATGTTTATTAATGTCTGGTACTAAATCACTAAGCTGCTAAGGTAATTGACTCTAGAACAAACCACACCATAAATGTAGTGTAATATCTACAACTATGAACCACAAAGAATATCCGAAAAATATTATTTCCGATATTTGTAACGGCATCCGCTTTCACCCCCTTAGAATTTGAATTTCGATAAATGCCTTCTTAAGCGATGCCTACAACACATAGTCGACACCTTCCTTTCTTTAGAAATTCCTCTCTACTGGGGATCGCAACCAAATAACCTTGTGTTGTGTTTCTGTCGTGAGTAGTATTTCCAGAACTCTTTGGGGTAGGGGGTTTTAAGGTCGGCATCTCTATGGTATTACAAGCGTCCATACGCTAAGGTAGCCGCTTAGCATCAGGCATACCGTACGCTTGTTGGATACCTTAGTTTTACATTTTAAAAAATGTTATGGAAATAATGATTTCCTGTAACTACCTACAATTTGAAGTTTACAGAAAATGTAGTACATCTACAAAATGGATTTATTTCTATACTCTAATATCGTATAATATAATTATGGTATAATATATTGTAAATAATCTGAAGTGATTTAATTCACCAGATAAATTTGCATTACATCCATAATCGAATACGAAGATGTAGTATATATACTAAAGAATGATAATATATATTCTTAATTACAACGTTGCAGAATTTTCACACAACAATGTTGAGAGGGTGATAATTAAAAAGTCAAAAAATTGGGAACGGCTTATATTTCATTTCGTAGTTGGAAGACAGTATTTTTTGGCCAGTAGCCAGGCACTTCACGGCATTTAGGTCATCAATTTGTTTAATATGTCAAAAATTATACTCAACGAATTATATTTTTTTGAATATTGGTAAACCATTGTATAAATATGACTGAGTGATTTGATATTGAATAAATTACAATGCAAGTTTTATTGCAACTGGTTTTCTTTATTTATTGAACATTTTTTATAAGTAGTTTCAACGTTTGGCCACATTCTCACCTGATTTTATGTGACGATGTCGCCCATTTTGAACACTCTAAGCCTAATGGGTGTACTGACTTTCCAGTAAAGCTGCTGGAGAAAAACCTATAGGTTCTTGGCAACAAATTTTGGCCAACTTGAGAACCAACCTAGCATTAGAAAAAGCCTTACCACCATGCTATGGTTTCACCACGATGTTATCTTTCATCAAAAACTCAGTCACATCGCAGGCATTCGAACTTACGTCGATCGATGCGATGCCCATACATGCTACCACTGAGCCTTCATTTATTATCTATTGTTTCATTCAGAATTTTTAAAGCCAATACTTATAATAAATTAATTGGCATACTAACATCGGTTTTCTTTATTTATTGAACATTTTTTATAGGTAGTTTCAACGTTTGGCCACATTCTCACCTGATTTTATGTGACGACGTCGCCCATTTTGAACACTCTAAGCCTAATGGGTGTACTGACTTTCCAGTAAAGCTGCTGGAAAAGTTTAGATCGAAAGGTTCTATGGGCAGTTATATACCTCGTCAACTAAGCCTGTTACCAGCCCGGCTAAAGATCCGAGAGCCGGGCTGACCCGACACTATACCGAAGATATCCCCGACATTACCCTGTACGAGATTAGGATGGTCCTTAAGCAGCTTAAGAACAACAAGGCGCCGGGTGATGACGGAATTACATCAGAGCTTCTTCAAGTGGGTGGAACACCGGTACTTACTTAAGGTCCTGCAGAAGCTCTTTAATTCCATTATACTCGAGGGTAAAACGCCGGAAACGTGGGTCGCAGCGTGGTGGTCCTGTTCTTCAAGAAAGGTGATAAAACCTTATAGAAGAACTATCGGCCCATCTCGATGCTGAGCCATGTTTATAAGCTGTTTTCGAGGGTCATCACGAATCGTCTCGAGCACAAGTTTGATGACTTCCAGCCTCCCAAACAAGCCGGTTTCCGAAAAGGCTTTAGCACCGTAGACCACATCTATACGCTGCGGCAGATTATACAGAAGACTGAGGAGTATAATCTGCCTTTATGCTTAGCGTTCGTGGACTACGAAAAAGCCTTTGATTCGGTCGAAACCTGGGCAGTGTTGCAGTCTCTCCAGCGGTGCCGTATTGACTATCGATATATCGAAGTGTTGAAGTGCTTGTACAACAACGCCACCATGTCGGTCCGAGTACAGGAGCAGTGAACGAAGGCAATTACTTTGAGAAGAGGCGTTAGACAGGGAGACGTAATATCTCCGAAACTGTTTACCGCCGCTCTAGAGGACGCCTTCAAGCTCCTGGAATGGCAAGGACTTGGCATCAATGTCAATGGCGAGTAAATCACTCACCTTCGATATGCTGACGACATCGTAGCCATGGCAGAATCGCTGGAAGATCTTGGCACAATGCTTGATGGCCTCGACAAAGTTTCTCAACAGGTGGGCCTTAAAATGAACATGGACAAGACGAAAATCATGTCGAATATCCATGTGGTGCCCACCCCAGTATCAGTTGGGAACTCTTGTCTAGAAGTTGTTGAAGAATATGTTTACCTGGGACAAACGGTCCTGTTAGGTAGGTCCAACTTTGAAAAAGAGGTCAGTCGACGAATCCAACTCGGCTGGGCAGCGTTCGGGAAACTGCGCGACGTCTTCTCGTCCAAAATACCTCAGTGCCTCAAGACGAAAGTCTTTGACCAGTGTGTGTTGCCAGTGATGACACACGGCACAGGGACGTGGTCGCTCACTGTGGGCCTCATAAGAAAGCTCAAGGTCGCTCAGCGAGCTATGAAGAGGGCTATGCTTGGTGTTTCTCTACGAGATCGAATCAGAAATGAGGAGATCCGTAGACAAACTAAGGTAACCGACATAGCCAAAAGGATTAGCAAGTTGAAGTGGCAGTGGGCGGGGCACATAGATGGGAGAACTGACGGCCGTTGGGGCAGAAAGGTTCTCGAGTGGAGACCACGCACCGGAAAGCGCAGCGTAGGACGGCCCCCCACTAGATGGAAAGACGACATAATAAAGGTCGCTGGGAGCCGTTGGGTGCAGGCCGCACAAGATCGTTCGCTCTGGAGATCTATGGGGGAGGCCTATGTTCAGCAGTGGACGCCCTGCGGCTGAAATGATGATGATGATGATGACTAACATCGGAATATAGTTCTTTCTAGTTTCAAGTGCTCGAAATTTGCTTAAATTGAAATATAAGCTTTATTACAATTGTATTTTTCAATGTGTGTAGTAATCTCTCATGACGCTTTAGAAAATTTATTGGTTTATCGATCATAATATATATATATATATATATATTATTTCTCAAAGGTATTTTTGCTGGCAACGCCTTGACTTTTTAATGATACATTTACATAATCCATGACTTTTTAATGATATGTTTTCAAACATAATTAATAATAATAACTACATAATTTGTATTTTGTATTTTAATTTAAATTTAATTGTTTAATAATTTCCACGCCATAAATGGCAGAGTATGATGCAACTATTTTTATAAATTTAAGACCTGTATTAACCATATTCAGACATATATAAAGATATTGTATACAAAAGATTTAAAATTTTCATTTGGAATGACATCTATTGATGCTAATGATATTATATTCAAGGCGCCATCTATTAATAGTCAATTTAACTAATATGACGACTATTAGTTAGACTGTTTACATACTATAATGTGCGAAATATGCACACGGGTTTGCTAGTTAATATTTAACTGTAACAAAATGAATACTAAGCCCATAAATTAAAGTTTCAGCCACATGTGACCAATTAAGTATACTTACTACTGCTATTATGTGAAAGATAAAAAGGATTGGCCTTTGTTTAATAGTGATACATTATTATCTTTTTCACCGGTATAAGCAGCATAAGGCCGCAGGTTTGGTATCCGAGAAATATCAATCTTAAGACTTCTATTCCATGTACGAAACTGTCGCCAACATGATTCAATAATGCTTTATATTGCAATTCATGTTTATCAAAACTATGCACAGCTACACTGCCAAAACAACTTCCGCTAAAGTATAATTCAAACCGGATACACAGAAGTCCTTCTTAGTATTTAATAAGTTTTGATTTGTTGTTGTTAACCAACAACGGTCAAATAATTATTAAAAAATGAAGTCTGTTTTAACCTTTACAATTATAACAGAAATATTAACTAAATCACTCTGTTAATCTTTCAATTCGTTAAAAGCAGCAGTGCTAATTTCTTTGTCGGCCTTAAATTAACTTTTGGTTATGACAGTTTTTACAGTGTCGCTTAACGAGAGCAAAAAGCTTTTGCGATATCAAATGTAAAAATCATCGTGAGTGATTTCCGCTCAATTATCAGATAACTATTGTAACGGCATTGATAAAAACATAATAATTGAATGACCTAGAAACCATACAACGTACTACTAAGTAATCGATAAAGCTTATGTCGGCGCGCTATATTGTGAATTTCTTTAATAATATTTATCATATTAATAACCTTTTTGTTACATAATGTGTTACTTGGATTAATGCCAATATAGAATGCATGTTGAAATGTTAGTGCTGTCTAAAATAACAGTCACAATTTTGTAGTAATTTAAATACTGTAAAATAAAAATCAAAATAATCTTTATTCAATTAACACACTACTGTCGGTTTGGAAAAGATCCCAGTCATCGAGAAGAACCGGTAAGAACCTCGATAAGTAATTTAAAATTAACTGTGCCCCAATATTTCGTAACAATTTTTTTCGTAACCAACTGTCCGTCAACACACCCATGTATCTTATCGTTGTTTTCATTTCCCGTACTTGTACAGTTTGCCTTACTGCAAGACATTGAGGGTTACTACTCCGCTCTTTAGCGTCGTAGCTTAAAGTAATACAGCCTATTATAACCTTTCTCAATAAATAATATGCAATACAATACAAAATATAAAAAAAAAATCAAATCCGGCTGGTAGTTTCAGAGATTAGCGCGTTCAAACAAAGAAAAAACCTGTTGAGCTTTATAATATTATTTAAGCAATCGAATATTGATCTTACAATGTTTTTTGCTGTAATAAAATGTGAAAGCAACCGTAATACTGAACCGAGATAATCTATATAAAAATAAACAAATTTTGCATGACAAGGGATCAACGTAATGCTGAAACGAGAGAAAATATAAATATACTAATAATATATTGAAGTAGATTTCTTTTGTTATGTAAAAGCAAGCGTATTAGGAATATAAATGGGTGTGAAAAGGAGATTTAGGTTTATATAATATAAGAAGCCTGTCAATGTTGAAGTTAGGGAAATTTATGCATAGATCCCTGTTGGATTGGGTTAGTTCTGTCCAACTGGATAGCGACCACCATACAACAGATGTAACACCCGTAATAGTGACGCACTTTTGAGGATCAGTCTGTGTATATCCAGTAAACAAGTAAGTAAATTGGGTGTTGGGAATCTATACCACTATACTATACAGGTGGATTTTTGAAATGGGGAAGTAGGAGTAGGTACCTTATCTGTTGAAGCTAAACGAAAACTTTCTGAGGAGACTATCCTTAACTTTTTGAGACATTTTGACCGGCATTTACAGTGTACAGTCAGCAAGAAAGTGGACAATTTACACAAAAAAAAATTTCATGTCTATCGATCCTGTTTCTTATAAGAATCAATAAACTCGATGGGACCAACTGAGGAGTACTAATAATGTCAGAAATCGCAAAAACTTTTCTCATACATTTCGTAGGACATCATCTTGAAATCGATAACTTCAAGAAAAGGGAATCCCAACTTATTTTTATCCATTAATTAAACTTTTTATTATGGATAGTCTGGGCGTTACAAAGAAGACTGGACAAAAATAAAGAAAAAAAACTTCGAATTATTTGAACTTTGATAATAATAAGATTTCTTTGAAAGATTTGTTGGCACTAATCGCATTGAGTGTGTGATCCTATATAAAAAATCTAATACATAGTCAGATACCAGTTACAGTGACTCTCTTTTGGGTTGTCACATTTCATCAGTCATACCGCATTCAGCAGTTATACCGTCAATGGGTAACCGAACTCGCGTTGGTCGCCGTTATATTCGGTTTGTACTGTGTTTATCATCAGTTACAGAGTGGATCTTCTGCCGTGCCACTTATATACATGTGGGAGAATAGAACATTCTAACACAGCAACATTTGAGTAATATAGGTATTTTTAATTTTTTCCTGGCAACAAAGGAGATCTGTCAAGTTGGTTGAACAATGAATATGTGTTTTTACGATTTCGATTATAATATATAAATATTAAATAAAAGAAGATTTAAAGAATTACAGGATCTTTATTCTGAGCACTTTTGACACACATCCCACATAATTTTTTTTTTTTTAAATAATATACCTAAATTTACGTGTTTGCAGAGTCATCGAGAAATTTTAAAGAAAATGCTTTAGTGTTGTTGAGGGATATGCAGTGGAACTTTTTGATTTCTTTTATTTTGTTTTTAATTTTGTTAAAAAACTTATTTTATTATTGTTATTTACTATAATTTCATTTTTTGATTTAATTTTGTTAGAAGTTTTTCAAATGTATATTATTGATTTTATGGTTGGTTAATTAATGACTTGTCAATGATCGCACAATTCTTATTTTTATAGGTTTTATATATTTTTATTTTTGTTTTGTAATTTCACTTAATGCCATATTATAAGTACATACTGTGGCAGTCTTCAAAGGTCAATGCACTTAAAATTGTACCCTTATTATATATATAAACTTAATGCATTGGCCGTTGGACTTTCTAATATAAATAATTAAATGCCCAGGTGTAGTCGCTGGTAAAAGCTAGTTGTAAATAAGAAGGATTATATAGTACGGTTAATTTGACTGAGCAGCTATTACATTACAAAGGAACATAACACTGAATATATGTAAACAAAATACATGCAAACAATTTATTATGAATGTGCGCCACCGCTGATGCTCGCCTCGTATTTACATTGTTAACTAAATGGAAATTTAAACGAAAATCGTTTTAATTTTCTGCACAATTAATTACAATAGAACAAAAGCTAAACCTTGGGGGTTTATTCTTTTGTCGAAGTGATTTAAAAGCATTTCATCATTATAATTACAGAAGTAAGGTACAATTCCTAACGCATGTTAGGAATTTTATCAAGTAGATTTTTTCTTCTACCTGCATATCTGCCGTATGCAGTATCTACATAACTATCCTCTATATCCTATCTATATTAAAAATCAATTGATATAAGTATAATGGTTAAATGGTATAATATTAGTTTCGGAATGTCGTTAAATTTTAGGACCTTAGTCACTATAAGATTGCTATATAAGGTACGAAATCATTGATTAAAAAATTAAATGATCCCAATTATTTTCTTACACTATGAATGTATTAACTTCTAGTTGAACTAAAAAACACATAACTCTTGCTATATTTATAATAAAAAAAATCTACTCATTTGTAAGTGAAAAAAATATATTAAGTATTGTATTTATTATAACCTCACAAAAGCAGAGGAATTAATAGTAACAACAAAAAAACCGCAACTACTCGTACGTCATATGCGGTATGATAAGAAAATGATATGATATGATACGGTATAATGTTAAAAAGCGACCTAAAATAAATAAACAAAAAATTTATAATTTTATCTTAAAATTTTGAATCGCTATGGAGTTGTTTATTTATTTTCACTGTTTTGTCTGTGTTGCATTTTATGTCGGGAACTTGGATTGCCACTCGAAGCAATAAAAGAAAAGTTATCCTAGTATAAAATCGATATTATAATTATAGTTTTTCGATTATCAATTTTTCGTCAAAATCATTACCCATATTACAACTAAGGTTGACTGCTAAAGAGGTAATTGACTGCTATATATTATTCTTTATTACAATGTAACTACATATTTCTATTTCTGTGTATTGAGTGTATCGTGCAAAGTAATTTTTATTGCACGAAAATAAATTGAACTTAATCCATCTTTACTAAAATTAGAAATAACTAGAGTAAGCAGTATCGGTGACGTCAAAATACACCTCACTATTCTTGTTCTTCTTTCTCGTGAGTTATTTTAAGACGACATTCTCGAGTGAAGATGGATAGTCGAAAATATAAATGTATCTGGATTATTTAATTTAAAATAACAATAGTTTTGGCATAATCGAATGGCAAGTGTTTTCAAAAACTGTCAGTGTATTCTTTTCCCATGATATCGAGTCCTTCAAGCAAAACTTGAAAAGGCATATAGGCAGGCCGGAATGACAGCGTCGACTGCCGAATGGCAATGGATTGTCGATCTCTTGGTGGTCACAGTTCATTATTAAGTATAGTACCGTCACTTTACCGAGCTATGACATACCGAATAATATGTTGATAAACCCGATCGTGTTTCTTGTCGGTTCTTCTCGTTTTTTGGGATGTTTTCCGAACCGGTGGTAGTGTTTTGACATTCATAAGTTCCTTCTTGGAGCCTAAATTGAATAAAAGATATTTTGATTTACTTAAAAAAACCAAGCTATATTTTTTACGTTACCGTTTATCTAGAAACGCTCCTGATGTTAATTGGTGATGTATGCTAATATTATACCATAGTAAGCCTAGAAATGTGAAACTCATTTTCAAATACTTATTTACTGCTAAAATACTTCAATAGGTGTATAATGATAGTTTGTCTACACACACTTATGTATGAAATGGTGATATGTTTATATGAATTACCTAACACGCTAAACCTAGGAAAGTAGATGCTCGGTGATATTAAATTTAATAAGTATTTAATAGCCTGGTAAGCTCTAGAAACTGCCCTACTACCATCTCCTGGTTCCATCGATGTATATTCAAGGAAAACTCTGATTTATTACAGTATTCAAACCTATGTTCTTGGACGCGACACCCGAGAATGCCTACCACTGCGCGTTATTTCCTTCCAACTTGTCTATTTTCAAAATCAAAAAATCATTGTAGTGTTTAGTTTGATGAACGTCTGTAAGTTTGAGTTTGTTTGAGTTTCAGTTCTTACTGAACGTTTTATATTAAATATTTCTATATTTCTAAAACTATATTTAGAGTACTTTAAAAATACTAGGAACGTTTTACAATACAATATAGTTCATTATCAAAAAATAATATGAATCCTTTTAAATTTTAAAATGTGTTTGAATTATTTAAAGGCATTTTTAAAATTATCCATTACAGATAAAGTTTTATAATGTTTATGATTAGATAAATGATTGGTTGGATCGCCGGAGTGCAGAAGAGATTAATAAATAATCGAAGTTTTAGTGTACAACAAAATAATATCAACCTTTGACCCTGTTTTATTTGTCTGTTAGTCTCAGTGAAAGTTGTTTTTTGAAGTGAAAACTTCTTTAGCGTCGTTGTGATTTGAAAGTCAATGAAACGAAAAGCGAAAGCGACAGTAAAAAGAGACAGACACATACATTCATAAGATTTAACATGGGAGAAAATGATATAGGAAAGTTTTAGGCAATGGTAAAATGGTACGAAAGAGGTTTGTTGCCACGCAATAATGAATTTTATTACCTCACCAAAAAGACACGAAACAAAAACTTTTTATACAACACTTATGACATTCTGTTACTGATTGATATTGAGTTAGGTTATCACTTACCATGTATATTTCAAATGTGCATTATTGAAAATTATATTGTAAATAATGATTGTGAGTACTTGTATGTACATTTTCATAAACTTTAAATTAGTGTGTATTTTCATTTTCTGAATTAAAAAAAAACATAGATGTGAAGGTTTCACTTCTACCACGTGTGTTTGCACACATTTTTGTTCTCAACTAATAATATGTGATAGTAATAATAACATATGGGAATAAAGTCTAATATAATCAACATTACAACAAAAGTGATATTATAATGAATTCTTATTATTTCTTAAATATGTCAACAAATCAGAATAAACGAGGAAGTAAGAATATTATCTAAACTAAAAGGTCAAAAATCGTGCATGGGCCGCCGTCGATTTAATGAAAAATGACAATTTTCGTTTACATTTTACTAGTGACAAACGTCTAAAGTTAGCCTTTTTATACCTAAAGAAGTTTCTTTCGTAGAGTTGTTCTTTAGAATAGCTTACCCAAGTGACGAGCAAGAATGGGGAGATGTTTGCTGACGTCATTTTGCCGAGTGACGTCACACGACCTTGCAACTTGTCGGGAACACAATTTGTTAGGTATGCTTAAAGCAGTGACGAATAAAATCGTTTATATGTACACGTTTATGTTATAAAAAGGAAAGAATTATTAAAACCAATCAGAAATCAGAATTCCTGCCGTCCATAATCGGTGCTTTGATAGCTCAGTATAACTAGTATTTTATGGAATGACGCGGATTCGAAACTTACAAAGTGCTTTTGTTGTAGGAAACGATTGTGATGAAACCATAACATGGAGGTAGGTTATTTTCTAGCACTCAACTAGAACAACTACAACCTTATATAATCAGATGATAGTTAAAAACCTGTATAAAAACATTATACCTATAATGTATATAAGGCTATAAATTCGAATAGTAGCAAATATCACTGTTATAGAAGATCTTGATGTTAAATATTTTATTTTTATACTAGCTAATACCCGCGACGTCGTCTGCGGTGACTATTAAAATAACACCACGGCAAGAAAAAACAGCTAAACGCGCAGAACTTGCAATAAGATAATTTTTAGCAAAAAAAAAACAAACTTCAATAATTTTGAAGAGTTCCCCGGTATATCTTCAGAGATGAAAGTCCAATGCCAATTAAATTAAAACGGGGCCACTCTTGGGATATCCACTATCCAAATCGGTTCATAAGCAAAGAAGTTGTGACTGAACATCCATTAAAAAAAACATTCGAATTGAGTAACTTCCAATTTTTTAAAGTTGGTTAAAAATCGTTGGTTTTTTTCAAACTTTTTAACTTTTTATTGAATAAAAAATATCATGATATAAAGACTAAAGAGTAAAACAAAAAAAAAATGTATATCCAGTAGTTTTTGCGTAATGCGCGCATGACGGCAAACATCTATCATTTTATTTCTAAAGATAGATAACTTTAACTTTTACGCGTGACTTCGTTCCTGTTGTCTCCAAAATGAAACGATTCGCGCGCCACCTATGTTAACTGATTATTCTAATACAGAACCTTCGCGGATGTGTGAATGTCTTCAACGGTTTAAATCGTTCTAGGTGCACGAAAACTCACCGAATTTTCAGTGCAATCGGATGAATGGTCTAAGTTTGTGTTGTGTTACTACGGTGAGTAGGTTTTGTACCTAAGGTATTACAAGCGTCTACAGGCTACGGTAGCTTATGCTTAGGCCGTATGCTTGTTTGCCACCGTTGTAGTATTAAAAAAATTGCTTATCAAATAAATATGTATAGCACAACAAAATTATGCATTAATTTATTAAACTACTAGCAACCGCTCGCAGCCTCTTTGGTGTTAATTACAATATTTAAAAACAGAGCTTAGATCAGTCAAGGATAGTGTAGCTCCCTATTAATGAAAGAGTTTTTAGAATCGGACCATTAGTTCCAGAAGTTATCTTCTACTAACACATAAACTTTACCTGTTTATACTAGTAGTAAAACTATACGTACATCGTGGGTTAGATCAAACTGTACTAAATATTAACACAAATAACATGTGTACAGTTCACACACGGTACAAGTATGAACCTTTCAAAAAACCTAAAAATATCTGCTTTAAAATCTCTTTTTGAAGATCTTAAACCAGCGGGACCTGCCTTATCGACCACTCGAACTGTACATACGACAGTGTGTATAAGTCTGGTCATCAAACTGCTATGCTAATGCCACGACGATCGTAAGCATTAACCGTGTATAATATATTTTTATCTCATTCTCTCGCAGGATAAACCCTATAGATGTATGTATTTGTCTCGTTTTAGTATCGCTTTTACGTTTTATTGCGTTTCAAATCACGTTTCAATAAAAAAATGCATTATTTCGTGGAATGTACACAATAAATCCTTGAAGCAAACATTAGCACAATCATTTACTGAACCTGAACAAAAAAAAATCCACATAAATCTTAATATCAGTTTCGCCCATATAATTTCGCTATATATTAAACTTAGTATACTCGTCGGGACGCAAAGAGAAAAAAAAAGTTATTGATAAATTCTAACTTGCAGTGTTAGACGTATTTAGCTATACTTGATATTATTTTGGTGAATACTTACTTTTTAAAGTAATTCTTTCTGCCCTTTTACATTTTTATATAACTTCGTGCAATTCATGTTCATTCATATTTTTACAAGTCAATATTACACACTTAACACTCCACAGTCTTTAGAAGCAGCCGCAGTCGATTTCATTCATCAGTCCACTGGTTCGATATTAATATAATTAATTTTTTCTACAGTGACGTTTGGCTAGACCCACAAATTTCCACACTATTCGAGCATATTAAATTTTCTTTCAAAGTTTGTTGTTTCACTTAAAAAGTTAAATCACATCTTTATCAAATTATCAACATCAAATTTCTACTTCGCTTAGGTTTTATCGCGGGTTCATGAAATGCTATGACCACAAGGAAATTCGGGACGCAATAGTGCTTTGTCGTGATAGAGGGCGTAATAATTGTGACAGTCCCGATATATCGGGACGAATAGCAATCTTATACTTGCGGTATCTTTATTTAAACGTATATCTAAACTTTGATTAACATATTTGCATAACAACTAACATTACAGGAATTGATTAAAATCCACCCTCAAATACTGTAATTTGCCAACATAATTGGGTAGCCGTAATAGCGTCCTCACTTCGCCCTTTCGAGTAACCATGAGCAAGTAAGATATATTTGAATATACGTTGGCAGGAAAGAGACGGAATTCTATTTAGAAGAAACATCTTGAAATGAGCTCCTGGTTACATCATTTGATTGTAATAATTATGCTTACGAATTATAAAATTAGAACGGATGGAAGTTGTACGCCTTACATCTCATCCCTAGCTCTTTCTCTCTTAGCCACATCTATATATTTAGATATCTCTTTTTTATAATAACAAAAATAATAATAATTATTATTTATTTTTTACAATATTTTACATTACATCTAATATAGCTAACCTCTGTCACATGAACTAGGTATAATATGTGTTACCTTTGTTATAAAACTAACCGAATCGTGAGCTATTGCTAGTAGTTTTATAAATATGTACATACATACATAGTATAAAATGAAGTCGCTTTCCGCTGTCTGTCCTTATGTACGCTTAGACCTTTTAAACTACGCAAGTGATTTTAATGCAGTATGCACTAACATTCAGAGAATTTTGTATTTTTTTTTACGGAATACATTCCAATTAAATTTTTCTCTAGTACAAAAAATTCTATTATTTGTAATCAAGTCGTCAAAAATGATTATCGGGCGCTAACATGGCTTACGCTGGCTAAACCCTATGAGATACATCAAAATAATGTTGTCAAGAATTGTAGTTCATCAAAAAGCCTACGGAAGAGTTCGCGATGGCATATATTTATTTCCATTATTATCTTCAACATAATAATTCCAAATGTTTCGTTATATGCGAAGCTATTTTATGCAATTCCGTATTAATCTTTATCCAGATAAGTTCGTTAGTTAACTTGGGCATGTAGTGAAGATTAAGATTGTTTTTACAGTTTTCCATTTAAATGTATACCGTAAAAGATATCACGAATTCAAAATTATTCGCAACCAAAGAAATCCTACCTCAAAAACCTATGAAAAATTGCGCAACACGAGCTAAGCACACTATTCGTAACTTTGTAGTTCTATAACAATTCTTAAAATTTAAAAGAATTTTTATTTTAAATTTTATTTGATAGTTTTTGACGGTATCTTGAACTGCCATATTGCGGTTTTTATTTTATTTCATTAATTTAGGTTCTTTGACCCAATATTATGTAATATTGATGGCATTTTGCATGATATCGTTTGGTTATTGTACATACGTGAAGTGGATTACAAATATAGACTGGAAAGTGGAAATATGCATTTTGAGACGTCACAAAAACTCCCTGAATAGATTGAGCACGGGGCCACAATCTTGTTAGACTACACTTTGAGTTTTAAAAAATACTACAAAGACTTAAAAACACTGACACTGGCAAATACTTTTTGCGGTGCCAAAACAAGAAGAAGAAGAAGATTTTATTTTATTTAAAAACCGAGCATTACCAATTTGGTCCGAACTTTGAATGCCTAAACTAAAAATATCGTTTACGCCGAAATGCTGTAAGTTTTCTATCAGTACTACAAATTTTTTAAAATTAAACGCGAGTGAAATCGCGCTTCACCTTTAGTTATGTTTTTTGAATGAACGCAAGTTGGCACGAACATTGTCCTGAATCTGCAAATATGTAAATGTTCATATATTCGATCATTTTTTTTGCGTATGAATTCATAAATGAAGTTGGGTCACCGAGTATAGCTTCTAAATATTCATGGGTTTCAAATGAATACGATAAAGTGAAAATGCAAGCCGTGAAACCACAGGCGCGGGTGGTCGCAAAACTTAACGATGTGTTTCTGGAACATGGTTTCATGAGTTTCATGTATTTGTACAGCATTGAGGTTATCCTCGTATCCCTCATTAATTTTATTAATTTATACATTCTTTTAATATGAGCAGAGTTATTACCATATATTTTTTTAAATGAAAATATTTGAACGTGGCTGAAAACTTTGTTACCGAAACGCTGGTATGGAGTCGAATGATCTAAAATGTACATAGACATGTAGAATAGTTTATTTAATAATTCAGTAAAAAAAAATATTTAAAAACTTTGCCGTCTATTTATGCAAATGAAAATATATTCAAAAGTGCACTCTATTAATTATCTGATTAACTTACATAACAGCTGTTAGATTATTTACATTCTGCAATGTGCGAAATATTGACACGGGTTAGCTAGTTTACATAATAAATTGAAAAAGCAAAATCGATCACAGCACAACATAGTTTTTCTTCAGTACGTTATGACAGTGTACCTTGTTATTGTTATGGGCCGATTTTTCAATAAACAGATAACATTATTTATGGAATAATTATGAATTTTTGACAGGTTTTTCGTGCATAATGTATGTCAAAAAGCCAAAACTATCCCTAAAATAAAATTGTCTGGCGATTGAAAAATCGGCCCTTAGTTAACATTACTCACAAAACATTCCTTACGTATGAAATTGGCGTTTTCTTAAATTGGCCACTTTTTTGATTTCAAATATCTGGCGCGGGCGTTTGGTTAGAAATTCCACATTCAAATTTATGTTTCAAATTTAGTGATTCATTTGTTTTCGCACTAGTAAATTTTTCATTAACAACGTTCTTTTCACAAAATGGAAAACTTAAAAAATCGCGTTATTTACGAATATAAGTTCCACCGTGGCATTAGCGCTGCAGAAACAGCTCCAAGGATTAATGGTGTTTATGGGGAAGCTACTATAAAAGAAAGCACGGTACGTTTTTTGGTTCAAACGTTTTCGTTCTGGAAATTTTCAGCTACGAAACAAACCCCGTGGACGGCCGGAGACCCTAGTTGATAATAAAGAATTAAAGGTGAACGTGGAAGCGGATCTATCGCAAACTACGTCAGAGTAAGTGGCTGGCTGGCTTTGGAGTAAATGATAAAACAATTTTAATTAACTCGAAACAAATTGGAAAAGTGAAAAGCTCGAGAAATGGGTACCACATGAATTGACTGAAGCTCATCAACAAATACACACTGAGCGCTGCGTTACATTACTCAATCGTCACAATAACGAGGGAATTTTGAATCGTATTATTACTTGTGACAAAAAATAAATCCTTAACGACAATCGGAAACGCGCTCATCATAATGGTTGAACCCAGGACCACCGGCCAAATCCTGTCCCAAGTGAAAGTTGTCTCAGAAAAAGTATTGATGAGTGTTTGGTGGACTAGTGCTGGTGTCATACACTACAGCTTCCTAAGATCTGGCCAGACGGTAACGACAGATCTGTATTTTAAACAATTGCAAACCATGAAGGAAAAGCTATCCGTTCAATAACCGAGACTGATCAATCTCTCAAGCCCGCTGCTGCTTCAGGACAACGCTAGACCCCATACTTCACGACAGACGGTCGCTAAATTAAAGGAACTGCGATTGGAATGTCTCCGACACCCACCATTCTCACCGGACCTTGCTCCAACAGGTTACCACTTTTTTCGGAATTTGAACAATTTCTTGCAAAGAAAAAAATCAATTTCGATGAGGCTGTCCAAACCGCCTTCAAAGATTATATTAATGCTTGTTCCCACAATTTTGTCAGCAATGGAATCAATGAACTACCTATAAAATGGCTAAAGTGCATAGAAAATAATGGTACATAGTTCGATTGATTAAATGTATAATTTCATAATCAAACATTTTTCGTATAAAACGCTAATTATATATGTCCGACCTATTACTACCTCCCGCATTCCATCTTTAATAATGTGCTTTTTAGTTAGGTAACCTCATCATAACTATTTTAATTAGGCATAATAATAGAAAATAAATTTATGAATAAGTTAGTTATTTGATTTTCTCTAAGTAGCAACTGTGTCATCAAATATAAAAATTATCTCAATAAATGTGCAAAAAAATATTCTCACCAAAACTCAATGTCTAGCAACATTCTTACGAGAATTAGAAGTCTTAAGTAAAAACCTGTATTCATGATTGAGTCGACAGACACACAATGATATAATTATGTATAAATTATCTAATACAAAGAAACTTCTAGAACTTTAGTACTTCGCATCAAAAACGGAACTGCACTACCAATTCATTTTAAAAAATCCAGTATCAGCGTTAAAAGTTCCCTTATTTATTTATTTCTCGAAATGAAGTTTGAAGTTTCTCGATTGTTTCTTCTTTGACATGCTTCGAGAAAGTTCCGCCCAAGTTTAATAATGCATACACAAGTAAGAGAGTTCAGAGTACTGTCAAGCTATTAGTTTTAAGAATAAAACAATAAGGGCCAAAACATAAAATTGCAAGTCGCTGCGATGCGATTTCGTGCAGTTAGATATGTCACTGCTACGGTCACGGTTTAGGTGACCATTCCTTTGATGACCGTCAATCAAACTGAACGTAAATTTTTAACTAGGTATATAGTGATATGGGTCTTAAAAAAAGGTTCGCTGTTGATTGATTGATAAAAAAATGGGATAAGTAAATTTTTTATACAAAAGAAAACCCAATTCGAACATTTAAAAACAAAAACCAGCCTTATCGGTTTAGCTGTTCGCAAGTGATTCGATTACTATCGAACAGCATTTCATTTTTATTATTTCATATTTATATAGATGTAAATGATCAACACAGGAAAAGCATTATCATGTGCTGGATGAATATAGACGGATGTAATAGGAATATAGGAAATGATATATTATGCTAGAATGAACGCCATTTAGAAATCGTTTCTACGCCCTATATTAATTTGGCTTAAAGTGTCTTTCGTTGTAGTATTGACAAACTGCATGATTACTTACTAAGTCTATAGGGCCTATTTGCAGAAGTCCTACTCCACTTACAAACTCTTTGAACTGTAAGCGTTAACGTGTAGAGCGTGTCTGAATGTACAATTTTTATTTAAATAATTTTTTCTCTAAGCCTGGTAGGAATATTTCCAGTCTAATTTTTGTCTTCAAATAATTTTCCTAAAAAGTTAATAGTTTGCACTTTTGCAACTAGGTTGTGCGCCTCTACTTTATTAACTATCAGATGTAATACACCAAATGTATATTCATAAAAATATGAACTTGCAATTAATTATCCCGGGTAATTTTTTTATACAATATTAGCAGCTATTATTTACGGAAATACTTTTTTATAGCAGCACAGCTCGGCAAAGTAAGGTGTCCGACAGGGATGGTAGATAGTGGCCCAATAATACTGGTACAGATTTCGCTAAAAATTGGTATTAAAAAATAAGCTGGTACCCTCAAGCAAATAGCAAATACCAGGGGTTTAGTACCATTGTTCGCCCCGGAGGACCTTTTTTAGCTCGTCGTTGCCCAAAATTTTGCGAACATCAGAAGCGTTATTCCGTCTTCCCGCAGCCTGGAGACCTTTTTTTATCTCATTGATAAACGAATCTACAGGGGCTCTGATTGATACTGAAAAGTTAGTAATATTGCGTACCAGGATAATTTTTACCTGTTACGTGGTACAAGAGCCTTAAACCTGGTAGTTGTACCAGGAACCTCGTACGTCTACCATCTCTGGTGCCCGATGGTAAATACAGTACAATACAAAAACAACGGCGACCACAAGAGATTGAAAACCCTACTACGATTGTCGCTGTTGTGCCAGCTGGCAAGCTGCACTGGACTCGTTGATCTCGAAACGTGACAAACAACCCAGTCGGCGACAGATCCCTACCACCTCCCCTAAGCGTGCCGCTACAGCGGGCGTTATCATAAATAATATCTAAAACCAATAGTATTTAGTTTAGACCTGGCTGAAAAGCAGCGCTATGGCGCTACTAATACTATAGTATTTTGCTATAGCATATGCTGGTCTGAGGTTCTTTTTGATGTTGTATGCGGCATTTATTTGGCAACGTTGCAATATTATAAACTAAGTTACTAATACTCCACTTTATTGTGACCTCGTGTTTAATGTGTGTCGTGATAATTATGTATGTGTTCTCAACATCAAATATATGTGCATTCTTTCTTCATACCTGGTGTATGGTGGTCGCAATTCAGTAAAGCACAATAATCGTGTCCTATCACCTAGCAATACGCAGTGCTATTATAAAGGTAAGTCAAAATTAAGAGAGATAGGGAACAGAGAAATTTCTTTGGAGATTTCTCTTTACTTGAAGCAGTCCGACTGGTGGAATACTTCCACCATACAGAAGATAGCAGCCAAATAACCAAGTGTATTGTATTTGCGGTGAGTAAGGTTTCCAAAGTTCTCAAGCGAGGTTCATGGTCGGTAATACGCTAGTGGGTATTAATGCTATGATGTTACAAGCGCCTATAAGCTACAGTAGCCGGTTACCATTAGGCGAGCCGTATTCTTGATTGTCGCCTTAAGTTTTCTAATAAAATCTTAAAAGCTGGTTTTCCTAATGTCATCTATATAGTTTAAACACAACAACACTTAGAACGCTTGTACATATTCAAGTCCGTATGTAAAGACAGTACAAAAAGGCATTCTATGAGGTTTGTAATACAGTTTACCTAGTGTTCCCTGCAACCTAACCAGAAATCTAAGCTAGTGTTACTGGACTTGTTATGCAAATACAATCGCGTTTTATAGATATAACAGCGATTGCATTTGTTACGAAAACGACTACATTCTTGTCAATATTGTTATTGGTAATGTAGAGGTATATTATATACGTGGTATGATTGGTAATTGGTTACTTTTTATATGGATTATAAAAACTATTTCTTTATTATTCATATTTATCTATTTATTTAAGTGCTGATTTTTCAATCGTCAAAGTTTTCTGACCATTGAAAAATTAGCTATTAGTTATTTAAATTCTAATATACATAAATGTTTGTATTGAGTTATGAAATAAATGGGATTTTTTGTGGAAATTTGTAATGTGATGTTATTGTTTTGTATTATTTTAACCGTTTTAAGTTTACAAACTATTTTGTTACGATGTTGTTACGAACATTTTTATAGTCAGGTTTTGAAATAACACCAAAAATAATTTTATTATTATCGATCAATTGGATTCATTTTCGATTCGTATGAATAATACGATTAATTTTCGAATCCTTGGTTTAATTATTTTGCTCCAGTAGTAAGAACAACAATACAAAAATTCACAAAAATCAATAAATAGAGGAAGTTATTTAGGAGTTTGTTGTGCAAATTTTTTGTATGATGTTTATCAGTAAAACTTTATGTTTTAGGCTAAGTCATAATTTGCACGACGTAACAATTTACGTTCTGTGGATATGTTCTGTAAGCCTTTTTAGCGGAAGGGAGGAACAGAGAGTAAGTTCCTCATCCGCCATAGAAAAGGGAGGATCCTCCGACCAGACTGGTGTTATGTTTGGCGGGCAGCTGCCCCACGGTTGTTTTTTTTTTTTTTCGAAATGACTACACTGTTAGCCTTAGGGGCCCTAACCAAAAACAGGGCCGCTGCGGCTTTTACAGCTTCATCGAACTTGGGGGCGAGCGTTTAGGGCACTCAGCCGCCCCCACGGTTGTTGTCGGGTTCTTGTATATATACTCAATTGTTGAGTTAAGTTCTATAACGCGATGTAGGATACTTCGTATGTGGCTCAACAGATGTCGCTACACTTTCTTATGATGAATATAGTATAGTACAATAATCACCATGTTACTAAAGCATGGGTAACTGCAGGCTAATCTATATCTATACTTATTATAAATCTCAAGTAATTATTTGTTGTTTTGTTTTGTTTCATTGTTTTAACGCGATAATCTCTGGAACTACCAGTCAGGTTAGAAACAATATATTTGCATTTTATAGCCTATTTATTGAGGAAGGACATATAACTTCTTCACGCTTCGTCTCTAAAGAGCGATGTAGTAACCACGAACGCAAAGCAGTCTTACAAGCTGTAGGCAAGTACGGGAAGTAAGAACAACGATAAGCTCCACCGGTGCGTTAACGGAGAGCTGGTCGAATGAATTTAACACGGGTGAAACCGTGGTCCACAGCTAGTACTTGAATAAATCCCACTAGAAGTTGCTGTATTAGGCCTATCTCCCACAAGCTACGCCACTGAGACGCAATTATAGTAGCGTGTGACTGATGTTAAAGTTTGCATTTGATACTCAAACGCGTAGTCGATGCGTAGTGTCGTTTGCAGAACAGCGAAATGATAAGGCGGCTACTAACGAAAAACTAGTGTGTGTATCAAACTAATGTGCGTATCAAATAGCTTAGTGGGAAAGGGTCTTTAAATAAGGTAAGGTTGTCATATAAAAATAAAAGAAGAGTAACATAGATAATTTAAAACAATAGAATAAACATAATATGACTTGCTATGTTGCAAAGATTAACTCCTGATAAAAACATACATTTAAGGTTCACAATAGCGTAAGAAATATGGCATGTAATATTAAACGGACTGTAAATCCAAAAAAAAATCATAAACAAGAAATTCAATTCCATCATGGATTTACTTCGTATTCGATTGAGCGTAAATAAATACCTACTTCGGCGAGAAGAGTATGAATAAAATATAGGTATTTCCTTACTATGTACCTGTAATCTCTTGGTACCTTGTTAAAAATATTTTGTTTTGCTTTATCCAAAATCCACCCACAAAATATCAATTTTAACTAAAACAAGTTTATCCATTGCTCGCTGGTTCAATTAGTGTTAGACACTAAAGAAAAAAAAATTTTTTTTAGCGTATCTTTATTAAATTTATTATTAGCTTCTGTTCGCGACCTCGTCTGTGTAGACATCAAAATTGGGTCCAGAGAGAAAGTGAAAATATGCCTCTTACCGAGATAAAAAGTATCCTACCTGTGTTAATCCAGGTTAATATATAGGTACTATCTGTGTGCCAAAATTTCATCGAAATCCGTTCAGCCATTTTATTTGTATATAGGTTATATATATATATATATATATATATTAATAAAATGATTGAAGTTTGCCGTTGTGCGCGCATCACGCAAAAAAACTACCGGATATATTATGGTAATTTTTTTTTGTTTTGATACTTGGTACTTATCAAAAAATATCTTAATTCAATAAAATGTTATTAAAGTTTTAAGAAACTACGATTTTTATAAGCATTACGCGTTCTCCTGACGTCCATGCGATCAAAGCCGCGGGCATCGCTAGTTTCAATATAAAAATATGATTATATTTATAACAATTTGCCAGTTTTCTCATAACGTCTCAAATATTATATATAAGCAATAATGGACTCACGTGTTATTCGCTGATGATAACCGGCGGTGTAGGCTGCGCAACGACATGGCGTACCCCTAGCAGGGCGGACTGCCGCTGCCCTTGCCGCGCGGCCTGCGCAAAGCGCGCGCTCCAAAGAACGCGCCCTCCTCGTTGCAGGATTGCGAGCGCTGCGAGGCCAGCATGCCGGCCGCGCGGCTTAGCGCGTGCAGCGGCCGCACGCGCGCGCGCCTGCTCCAACCGCACCCGGCCACCACTTCAATCTTGTCGGTCCAACGAGCACTCACGCCCTTTACCGGTTGACGCGCGCGGTTCCACACGCACGCATCGAGCACTGACTCCTCTCGCAACTCTCCTCGGCTACTCACCGACCCAATGTTCACTGTTCTACTCTCTCACACCTTGGCACTTGTGTACACTAACTCTACTTAATATAAACTATCTAATGTGTAATTGAATATCGATTGAAGGCGCTTTGTCGTTTTGTCAATTTCTTTTATATTTTAACTAATTTATTTTCTTTGATGTCTCGTGCCTGCGTTGAAATATCTGAAACAATTAATTAGCAATATATATTATACTTATTATTTGAGCATCGGCTAGAATGGCTTGCGTATTTTATAATTAAACAGTCCCAGACAATCTAATAATAACCATCAAAATAATTAGTTAATCAATATTTTGTTAGTACATGAAATTGATTTTAGATTGTTATAATAATAGATTTAAGCTTTAATCAATATTTTTATCATTTGTGCTTAATTATTAAGAAAGCATTTTGTTTTTTTTTTCTCCGTAATGAATGTATAATTTATACTTCGATATAGTTATGAAACAAAGAGGAAAACATTTTTACATTTCTTTCACAGCCGAACATAAATTATGCATTAACAAAAGCATCTCAAAGTGATCCACTTGCAAAATTGAAACAACATAAAATATGTATTTACCTAAAATATCTATTTTTCTACAACCAACAGAAGAAAAACTCACAAAATGACAAAAAAATATGCTCGTTTCTCAAGACGACAAGAATAAATACAAAAGCGTATAAAAATAGGTCATGAAGGCCAAAATAAACTGTCATATTTTAATAATATAACAATTTCAACAAGTGTTGAAGACAGCTCCATGAGATTAGGGACTAATCCATATCTTCATTAAAACTTCATCCAGTGACTTCGAGTTTACTCCTTCCAGTGTGTACTGCGCTTTGCTATTGACTTTTAATCGCGATAGAACCGGAGAGGGCTCTTTATATGTCTTCTTTCGAGTTTTATTTTCAAGATCGAAATTCAATCAAAATTCCTGCGTCAGCTCTAAAATAAAAGTTCCAGCTTCCAGCAATTAAATGTTGTTAGCCTATTGGGTTTTTATAACATTACGTTTTGAAAAAATAACGTCTACATTTATAAACTCAGCCTGTTTCTAGACAACTACTACATACTACGACAACTAGACTAAATCAAAGTGCTTCTAGATTACACAGCATTTTCGATCATCGAATCTTCGAATATCTATTTCTTGGTGTTCGCGAGATTTAGACCGGCGCGGCAAAATATCGATTCGATATCCAAAGGCATGGATCACAAATAATATCAACGAATTTTTCGAAATACGTGCACATGTACGTACCTACTTATTCAAATTGGTAACACTATCGACTGGGGGTGGAGGAAAACATCGTGAAGAAACCTGAACGCTTGAGAAATATTCTCTATGTGGGAAAAAATACAGAGCAGTTGATATCTCGGTGTTTGAAATCGCCAATATATCGCGGGCTATTTTGGTGATTTAAGGCTGTGCTTTCCCTTAGGAAGAGGCCTTTGCCCAGCAACGGGACACTTACAGGTTGATCTATTTTTTTAATGCAATCATCAATCATTATGGTACATTGGTAGCGTATTTGTAAATCGCATTAATTGACGTGGATTGAATGTTACAATAAGCCTGAGCTTTCTGTGAAGAAAAACATCATAATGAAACCATAGCACGGTGGAAGGGAATTTCTAAACACCCGCCTGGTTAGCTTCCAGTATCATGTTCTGTCGCCAAGCACCTATTGGCGTGATCTGACAGTTCTAGTTGAGAGGCGATTCCCTCTAGGCTCAACGTGTTCCATCTTGGGCCACATCGTCACTTAGCATCAGGTGAGATTGTGTTCAAAAGCTAAACCCATAAGGACAAAAATATGTATGTAATATTTATTTTCACACACACAAAATTTATGTAGACATTAAATCATAAAGTTCAAACCCGAATTAAAAAATTCTGATTTCTTTAATACCTACAACGGTATTGGAATCTGCGGACTTTAAATTTAAAATTTTACGTGTTGATTACAAAACCTATAGAAATCGCGCGGGTTGAATGCAGAGCTAAGGAATTCGATAGTGCTGTGACATAATTAGAATTATTGCTGACTATAATGCTAATGTCGATAAATTTCACGTTGTTTTAAATGAAATATTGACATTTTTATATTTTGGTTAACATAATGAAAAAACAAGGTAATAATATATCAGACCTTTTTATCAATGTTAACACACAGATAAATTAAACTGAAATAATAAAAAATGGAAAATTAATCATCATCTGGTTAGTTTTTCGGCATTTTCCGTACTTGACGATGAACAAAAACATGTTTTTCTTTTTGTAACAGAAAGTGATGGACTCGGTTCAGTCGTTATTGAATACAAAAATAACACGGGGCCACAACTTGAGTATTAACGCGATCAGTAAGCGCACTATAGTTGTCACTACATCAATCCTGAAAGGGTACATGAGGCGAGGCGTGCGGACGGCGAGGGGAGATACTCCTGCTCTTCACCTCAGACCCCGACTGCATTCAACTCGCGCGCTTACTATAGTAAGCATAGCATTTACGGCTCTACCTACGAATATTGTGAGATTATATAAAGTAATTTATGAAATAACTGAGGCTTTAGATTATTTCAATTGCCGTAAAAAAACAAGAAACAAACAAAAGCGCAAGTTAATTGAAAATACCTTTTGTCGCAGGTTCGAATCATTTCCATTTATATCACCAGTCGGGATTCTCAATAGAATCAAGAAATTACTTTCAAAACTTATTTTGCGCTTTGCTTGTCAATAATTGAATAAACTGTTTGCGAAATTCTAAAGTATATTCAATTGAAATTTGTAATGTGTTTTCTGTTTTTGTCGTAACGAATTATATCTATACAGCGAAGAACTCCTAGGGGCAGTTGGGGGGGTTTCAAAGAGAGGTAGAGCACAGAGAAATCTCTTTGGAACTTCTCTCTACTTGGGGCTGTCCGACAAAAGAAATACCTCCATCCTACATAAGATCGTAGCCAAATAACCCAGTGCTGTGCTAATGCGGTGACTAGGGTTTCCAGAGCTTTTTCGGAATGAGAGATTCAGGTTGGCAATACACTAGTTATACATATAGAATTAAAAGCGTTTATAGACTACGGTAGCCGCTTACCATCAGGCGGGCTGTATGCTTGTTTGCCACCTTTATTTTATTCAAAAAAGGTTTAGGAGGTAAAATAACCGTCAATTTTTGTCTTGATCATGGAATCTATGAACTGTCTCATATAACAAAGAACATGTTGCCCGTGGTGTTATTTACTTATCTTCTAATCAATTTAAAGCTTTTACATCTTTATACAATATATATTTTTCGTGATTATATATTTTGATTTGAATAGACTTGACGTTGGAACGTATAATAAGATATTATTGGATACGTCGTTATTATTGTGATTAAATTACCTAATATTCTTGATTCTAATGAGCAATTCTTGGATATTGCAACGATTTGGATAAAACTTTGTATTTATATGTTTTACTTTTAAAATTTACCTAGATAGGTATTCTTTGTAAGGCATCAAGCGCAGCTCTGTCGCCCAGATATCAAATATTATTTATGCTACGACGGTATTAACATGATGTGCGAATTAATTAAATGCTTGCCTTTCTGAAAAAAGTTCTTACTGAAGTAATAAATACTAATGCAAAAAGTATATGGTTATGTAAGAAAATTTCGAGTTTTACTTCAATTTTGGTGAATGTCCGATGGATACAACGCACTGTAAAAATATACTTTCATAGAAATTTATGGGATTAAGTTTAAAAAGAAAAAATCAATTTTTAACAAAAAAAACCAACTGCAATGAAACTAAAATACCACCCTTGAGGTATTCCCCAATAAAACAAAAAAAAACATCATCGAAATCGGTTCATAAAAATGAAGTTACGGCTGAACATCCATTAAAAATATATACATTCGAATTGACTAACGTCCGTCTTTTTCAGAGGTCTGTTAAAAAAAGTGATTGAACCAATACATAAATTGTGAATATTTGGGACCATTAAACCAGAACCCTCAATACTCATTTCACAATCTCAAAATAGCCTTTAATTTTTGTAAATAGTTGTAGCAAGCCCTACTGTTGAGACGAGAGGTCGCGGATTTGATACCTGTCCATGACTTTTGTGTGATGAGCATAATTGTCAGTTGTGTGGCTGAGTCTCAGTATATAATATCTATATATGCATTGTATATCAGCTGTTTAGTTATCATAATACAAACTTTGCTTAATTTAAATGGCCGTGAGTGAAATTGTGTCCCCATATTTATTTATTTATTTTACTTTTACTTAAATTCGATGGACAACAAAGTCAGAATGCTACACTATTTCTACGAGCACAGTTTGAATACAATTCGTTTACTGTATTTTAGTTTATACACTTGAACTAAATGTCATACATTCATGCTCGCTTAACCTAACTCGCGCGACTCAACACCGGAGCTATGAGGCGAGTAATTGTTTGAAAATGTATGTAGTGTGTACTTTTTTAAAAGAACAAATTTCTGTATTATGTCCGAAAATACATGTTTTATTTAGCTTTCAACTTTCGACTACATTATTCTAGTCGATTGTAAGTTTAATGAAAACGTGGCGTCTTGCAAAAAAACAAGTTATATTGAAATACGAACTGTATAGATTTTACTGAATTACTACTATATTTGCATACTTATTATGAAGTTTTATGGGAACAGTTTTATAAACCGTATTTATATATCTTAACACTCATCGCTCACTCTAACTAAAATCACTGTAAAATTTGAAATAATTATAAAAATACGCACTGGAAACTTGTATAAACTAATTATTTGATAACGTTATTTATGTAGACCAACTTCTACGAAACACTTTCGGCTTTATTAATTTACTAGGGTTTCAAGGGATGGATAGTACTTCCAAGAACTATTATATATAAAGCGCTTATAATACACCACATATGTAAGTTCATTCGTTTTTGAAGTTATTCTTCTATTGGCACCTTTTGTAGATAATAAAATAGGGAGCTGTGCGCGTATGACAAAATTATTTCCGGTGAAGCTGTAAAAGCCGGCAGAGGCTCCAGGGCCCCTAAAGCTAATAGGCGCATGACAGCAATGACATCATGAAGGTTTGCATCATTGTGAATTCCATTGATTAATGATTGGTTATAGGTGGTGCTACAGCTTACCAGTGAACAACCAACCATTAATTTATAGTGAATTTATTTTACTGACTTTTTTTCATTGTGTAAAAATAATTTTACATTGTACAAATAAATATTATTTTAATTATATTAAAAAATGATTATTTTATTTTATGTTTATTATAAATTAAAATAATGTTTATAAAAGTGCTTTGAAATTATTTTATCACGACAAAAAAGATAAAGGCCAGTAAAATGAATTTACATTATTCATCGATGGCTAACGTTGTTAGTACTCGGGATAAAATTTTTGAAGTTATTTTTGTTTTGTTACGCCGAAGAAGTATATTTTGGTACGTGGGTACATATGTACACACAAATCCTTTTTATTTATAATAATTTTTTTAAACATTGTATATATTGAACACACTTCTGAACATTTTTTTACAAATTATTATTGTTACAAGGATGAGTACTGAACAGGTACAGGCCTACAGTTATGATTAATTTTACTTGCACACAAAATTGAATAACTGGTTTCATATGCGCTGACCAGAATTTAAAGTTCTAAGAAGATCATTTCGTTTTTAAAGAAAGTTTTACGAAACAGAAATAATCCTACTAATATTATAAAGACGAAATTTTGTGTGTGGGTATATGTTTAGTACTTCTTCAGGCTCAAACAGTTGGACCAATTTTTATGAACTTTGGTATCGAGGAGGCAGACACCCTGGATTAACACATAGGCTACTTTTAAGGTTTTTTTATGGCGTCTTTTTATTTATACGCGGGCGAATCCGCGAATCACAGCTAGTAATTTTATTATTGGACATCGTCTCTTGTTTTATCTTCCATGTTTACTTTCTTTCTGTTGAATGAACTCTTTGAAATATAATATAGAAGAAAAACTATTCGAGGCTTCTTTACATGACGTCACTTTATGATAAAAGTTTGATTAAAGGTGAAAACACCAAGTGATATAAAAGAAGAAATCTAAAAGTGGACGATAGAAGAAGCAACAGAAAGTACCTCAAGTCTACGTTTGAACTAGTATTTTGTATTTTTGATTACGAATAAATTATTTACGTGAAAGATAAAGCATTTTATAAACGAACGAGTGTAGCAATGTAAAAACTTACATTTTTTACATATTTGCTATCATGCGTAATAGTCCTAAATCGATAATGATGTCACTCAAGGGTATGATCGATAAACCTTTTATAAAGGACTGGATATCGATAATTGTATGACGATATGAAGTCATGGTCTTCTACTATTGTACCACTATCGATTAGTGTGTTAAATTTTATTTCTATTTTGAAGCTAAGTCGCCTTTAATTTATTACTTTTTAGCTTACTCTTATGTAATGAACTCTTGTTATCTCATACGTAAATTACCAATAATTATTAAAAAGGATTTTTACACTAGCTACGCTAATAATTAAAAACAATAAGTTACGTTTATTTACAACACTATAACTTGCTATTTGTAATAAAAGAAAAGTTGTATGATGTTTGGTATTTCTTCTTACTGTGCTCACCAGCAGTGACCATAGTACACTTTAATAAGGCTTAGTACAGGTAAGTCATCAAGGTAAAGCAGTACAGCAATATATTACATAATTATTAATATCTGGGCGACCGAGCCTATATCGGTATCTTAAGAAAAGAAAAAAACACCTATCTAAGTAAACTTGGAATGTCAAACATTATCTAAATACAAAATTTCATCGAAATCGTTGGAGCCGTTTCCGAAAAACAAATTACATATTATATATATAATACAAGAATTGCTCACTTAATATTAGGTCCTTACATATGAAATTAGCGTTTTGTACGGGAGGAATATAAAGTTTTTTTTTTGTAAAATAAATTTAATTAATCAAGGTATGCAACGTTGTTATCTATGCACTTTTGCCATCTCATAGGAAGTTCATTGATCCCTTTACTAAAAAAATCCATGCGGGCGAGAATCAATAAACTCTTTGCAGGCGGTTTGGACTGCCGCATCGGAGTTGAATTTTTTTTCTTGTAAGAAGTTGTCCAAATTCCGGAAAAAATGGTAATTTGTTGGAGCAAGGTTCGGGGGAGTACGGTGGATGTCGAAGACATTCCAATTGTAGCTCATCTAACTTAGTGCTTGTTTGTTGTGCAGTGTGTGGTCTTGCGTTGTCGTCAAGCAGCAGTGGCCTAGAGCAATTGACCAATCTCGGTTGTTTAGCAGCTAGTTCTTTCTTCATGGTTTGCTGTTGCTGACAATAGATATCTGCCGTAATCGTTTGGCCAGATTTTAGAAAGCTGTAGTGAACGACACTGACGCTGGTCCACCAAACACTCACAAGTAAATTTTCCTGAGTCAATTTTCGTTTAGGGCAGGATTTGGCTGGGTATCCAGGGTTCAGCCATTACGACAAGCACTTCCGATTATCGTACAGTATCCACTTTTCATCACAAGTAATAATTCGATTTAAAATCCCTTCATTATTGTGTCGGTTGAGCAAAGTAATACAGCAGTCGACGCGTGTTCGCAAGTTCGATTCACTCAATTCATGAGGTACCCATCGTTAGAATTTTTTTTAATTTCCCGATTTGCTTCAAGTCGATTAATACAGTTTTATCACTTATCCCGAAGCCTGCAGCAATTTCTGAAGTGCTTTGTGATGGATCCGCTTCCACAATAGCCTTTAATTCTTCACTTTCCACTTTGGTCTCCGGCCGTCCACGGGGTTGGTTCTGAAGGTCGAAATTTCCAGAACGAAAACGATGAAACCAAAAACGTACCGTGCTTTCTTTTGCGACACCAGCACCGTGCACATCATTAATCCTTCGAGCTGTTTCTGCAGCCTGCTGCCACGGTAGAACTCATACTGGTAAATATATCGATATTTCATGTTTTCCATTGTGCGGTAATAAACGACCCCAAAGAAAAAAATAATGAGGAAAAAACAAATTAATGACTGTTTTCAAAACTCAAATGTACTAGCTAAATGAATTTATAAATTGGAATTTGTAATTCTGAACCAAAGAGAAGTTATTTCAGATCAAAGTGGTCAGTACGACAAAACGCTGATTTCATATGTAAGAACCTAATATTATAAGATTCCTTTCACTCTTTTTTTTCGATATGACTATACTGTTAGCCTTAATGGCCCTAGAGTATTTAGAGCTTCACTGGGCTTGGGGATTTTTATTTTTTATAGGTTTAATATTATACCCACAATAACACCTGATGTTAAGTGACGATGGTCCATGATGGTGACATACTAAGTCTAGTGGGAGAACTGGTTCTCAAGTGCAGCTGCCGGAATACACCTATAGGTATTGGGCGACAGATTATCAACTTGAGGGTCATAGTTAGCCAGGCGGGCTATAGTTATTATCACGTTGTTTCCTTTCACCAGAAACTCAGGCTCATTGGATTTAAACTCACGTCAATCTCCGTAGTGTCCGTACACGCCACCATTGCTTCAAGTTTTGTAAATGACTAAAATTTACAAGAGTCATAAGCCTATTTGATTTAACTAATTATTTGTATAAATTTGATTATAAGCGGTTACTGGAGGCGATACATATTAGCGTTAGTTCAACATACCGAATCACGTCAATTAGTTAATCACGCGCTGTTTAGCGGCTTCTTAATTACCGAAAGTTAATTGAATGACAGCCGAGTCTCGCATGAATCTATGAGAAGCGAGTGCCGATGATTGATTCACAACCGCCGTCCGCTGTGATTGATTAATGATGAATTTAGTAACTCCCACACGAGACATGCTCTTAATTCACTGACCGTTGTTACTTCAACGATCTTTTTTTGTATGTTTGGGAGGTAGGGCACAGATAAATTTCTTTGGGGATTTCTCTTTACTTGGAGCAGTCCGACTGGTGGAATACCTCAACCCTACAGAAGATGGCAGCCAAATAATCTTGTATCGTGTTACTGCAGTGAGTAGGGTTACCAGAGCTCATTGAGGAAGGGGCATTCAAAGAGAGGTAGGCATACACATATCAATTTCTTTGGAAAGGAGACGGGTATTTCTGGGTCCAGAATGTAATTACATAGTTGAAATATGGTTTATAAAATCGAATATATTTTTGTTTTTAATATCGTACAATATCATAAAAATTCACAATCAACAAAATAATAAGTAGACTAATAACTTTAAAAGATAATAAACATAACCCTTTTTTCCTATTAATCCTACTACAATAATAGTTTAATTGAAGTTTATTACATGACTTCGCTTTTACGAAATATCCTAAATCTCTGCTTTTAGATTGCGAAAAATGCGCTTTTTTTTCAGTGATTGTTTCATAATGCATTAGCTATTAATTTACACAGTTTTCATATTTTTACATCTTTTTTTACCCAGGCCCATATTTGTATGAAAGAGTATCCGTTTCCTTTATAACTTACAAAATGTTGTAATAAAACAATAGTTGAGGCTATAGATTATATAATAAAGTTAAATCATGAAACTTTTTGAAAAAAAATTAGGATACCATAAAAATAAGAAGGCATACATTACAAATGCGTAAGACAACGGCCGTAGTACAGCGATCTATTATCACAATCTTTTTGTTGTTTAGTCCAGTAAAAATTGTAAAAAGTTTTGAATAACGGTGCAGACTTGCAAACTCATTACAGTTACTAACTTTTAACTAATCCAAAAATGTAATAAACTCTAATGTGTTGCATTGAGCAACGTACATATCCTTCATAAACTATTATAAAGTTTCTACTGGTCATGTTGACACCGTTCTATCTTCTAGTTACTTCCTTGAAGGTTGGAGCTTTCGCTCCGGCTGCCGCAGCAGAGAACCTCGAAGCGGTGCAAATATGGGGTTCTTGGTAGGAGATACATATTTGAACCGTTTGGAGTTGAAGCCCCAGGACCATAGAGACCAAATAAACATCCTTTAAAAAAACTTGCGAGTAATCAACGCGTCTCGCAACTAGAAGGCTGACAAATACCTGACACATTGAATAATTATTGCCATACAATGTGGTAAAATGGCCAGGCTTCTGGGTACGTTTTATTCTGGCGGCGAGTCGGATGATATCCATTGCTTGTAGTTTTATTTTACCTAGCGATCGCCCAGTGGTTGAAATTCGACCAGCGACTTTTGGACGGTGTCTAATATATTATTTTACATTTGCAGTATGAACGTAAATATTTAATCTTATATCACTTGCTGTCACTTTGAGCTCATGGTAATCTGTGCTTTTAGTGTCAAGGAAGTGAGAGGTCTAAGTACAATTGCGCTCGCCGAAGTAGTTTTCGCAGTATTATTTTAATGTATTTGTAAAATATGTTATATAAATTATAGCTTTCTCCACTCCTTCTCCATATAAACTTTAATCATGCCAAATCTCTTAGTCCTCCGTGCGCGCAATATGCTTAAAAAGGAGTCCGAAGTTTTCTCCTCGCGTATTAATCCCTACCTTTCTACTCAGGCTGAGTTGGATGGTATAAAAAGCGTTAGCGCACCAAATACGGGCATACCGGCCATTTTGGCACCCTTGCGCGCTGTTTGCCCACGTTTTCGCGGCTGAGTGCCTTATGCACTCGGCCCCAAGCCCGGTTAAGCTGTAAAAGCCATCAGCGGCTCTGTTTTTGGATAGGGCCCCTAAGGCTAACAGTAAGGTCAGGCAGAAAAAAAAACACGCCCTTTGCATAGAACGACGGCCACGTTACCGATCTCGTTGACCAAATTGAGGCAAAAAACGCGTATTACTCCATCGTTACTCAAAACAGAGCTTGCTTACGCCCATGTCTGCGAAACCACCGTTCCCTCTGAAGGAGAACTTTGCTCCCGCACACTCGCCGCCACGTCCGCGCTCTCTTCCGGAAACTCAAGCCTAGGTCCGTTCTCTCGGAGTGGAGCCCTTGAGTCTTCTAGCCGCTCGCGTTACATGTGACATTGCACTTGCAATCAATAGTTACCCACAGACATCATTTCATACATACGTACACACCACACAGGTACATTGGTTCTGCAAGGGACCCTTTTTTCTTTTTTACGCTATTCATTGATAATTCCGACTATTTAACTCAATAATTCATGAAAATTCCATACTTCCTCAACTTACAAGACCAATATCTCAATAAATATCGATGTGCAATTTGGTTCTCTGGAACTTTTTTGTAGGAAATTAAATTTCCTACAAGTTTGTTTTATATATATATTTTTTGTAGCTCTTGTCATTTTGGAGACAGGGGCAAAAAAACAAGAATTTCATGAAAAAATTGGGTTTGGGTGACCCGTATGACCTCGCCGGTGTGAGTTACGACTTCATCGCAATGAGCACTTTTGTAGAGCATTTAATTCTAAAGAAAACCTACTAATGTCCTAGACTATACCATAAAATGCCTCTGAACTGTAGAATTTTAAAGAAAAAAATTTAAGTTTGCGTGTATTTTAAGCGAGAAATCTTTGCATGCCTTGGGTGAGCACTTCATATTAATATTAAGGGCTCAAATTTTGAGGTAATTTTTTTTAGGTATTCCCACAAAATTTCGAGATGGGAGGGAAAAAAAAATTGTCGTTAAAAAAAAGCACTCTAATATACACATGTTCCTTCCTTCCTTCCAGGAAGAATTAGTCAGATCGCAACTTTTTTGCAATCGCAGAAACAACCAAAGCCGAGGTCCGGCCACTACGGTGTATAGCAATCTCGCTTGGAACGTCGGACCGTTCACATCGTTTGCGGACATTTCTCATAATTATATAGCGCAAACCTTCATGAGAGCAATCTCGATGACGCTATATTCGTTTTAATTGTAAGTATTTTTAGTTGATTCACTTTTCATTCCTAACTATATAATATTCATTTACTTCGTAGATGTAAACAAAATTATTTTTTGTACTGCTTTTGAAGCTATTTATATATTTATCACTATCATTATCTATTAAATAAAATCATAATATCACCAAACGAAAGTCAATAAAAATTGACACAATTTTAAAGGGCGCCGAGAATGCGAACTCGGCGCCTTCATATCGATTTTTCGCTAAGTCTATTTTCGCGGGGCACATTCGTTCCTGGTCCAATACATACTATTACGCGATATTCTCGATTCCCGGATCCAAAGACCATTGTACTGCATGTCACTACATTTGCACTCGATGAAATTGCAAAATATCAGCTGTTTACTTTTGAACATATTAGTTCCAGCATTCTTTGTAATATCCCGGCATTCTTTGTATTTCAAACAGAGGTTTTGAGTTCTGAAATTATTTATATATTACAGCTTAAAGTTGAAATAATGTTTAATGATTATATTGCAACCGCTAAGTTAGTCTACTTCGCTTACTTTCATAGCTTAATGTCTTACGGTATTTTGCTGTAGGGTTCAGCAGCTGAGGTAGATACCATATTTATATAACAAAAGCGGGCAGTTCGAGCAATTTTCAATATGAGACCCCGCGATCACTAAAGAACAAGTTCCAGGAATTTAGTATTTTAACTTTGCCCTCCCAATACATCTTTGATACCTTAATGTATGTCCGTAAAAACTTAGACAAGCTGGATTTTGCCAAAGATCAGCACAATATAAATACTAGAAATAAAGATAAATTAGTCGTACCGTGTTTTAGACTTAGTAAGACTAATAAAAGTTTTTTAGGTAATATTGTTAGGTTCTATAACAAGATCCCGAAGCACATTACTGATTTACCGAACAACAAGTTCAAGGACCATGTCAAGCGGGTTTACTGTCAAAAGGTTATTATAGGGTGGATCATTATGCGAATGATAGTGATGTCTGGAAGTGACTCTCTCTCTCTGCGCATCTACTTATGTATTATTATTGTACCTGTTATATTTGTTACATTTGTACAGTTAACAAAAAAAAAAAGATAAACCCGATCGAGTTTCTTACCGGTTCTTCTCGATGTCTGGGATATTTTCCGAAACGGCAGTAGTGTTTTGACGTTCATAAGTACCTTCTTAGGGCCTAAATTGAATAAAGATTATTTTTTTGATTTTGATTTTGAATAGTTGTTTTGTTACTATAGTTACTTAAATGCTATTCTCTTGGAATATATTCAATTTTGTAAACGGAATTACAGGATTTTACATAGTAGAGAAGTGCGGTTAAAACATCTTGTACCTAATTAGATACTGCATGAAATCTACTTGCAGGAAGATTAATGTCATAATTTCTGCATAATACATTGACAATGAAATATACAGAAGAACATTATACTTTATCTGAATTTATTATCTTTGCTGTATTACGTTACGTGTTAGTATGCATCATTTGAAAGGATATAATAATTAAGGTACAATATCAAAACTGAAAAGAATAATAATTGTGGTATTACAATCTCAAAGTCAAGCTTTCTACAAAGCTGAATGAGATCCCATTTAAAGATTTCAAAATCAATAAATCAGTAATTTTTTTAAACAACATTTCGATGCCAAGGAGGATCTGTCCACTTTTATAAGGATTCATGTTACCTGGAAGACTGTTTAATTTATTAGCATTAAAATATTCTAAACTCGTTCCAGTGACATCAGACACACCCTCGACATTAACATTGAACAATAGCATTAATGTTCACAGTGGGCAAAGTTCATTGTTCTGTGCAACGCGTAAACATTTGGCTCTCTGTGTGTATATGTTAACTTTTTATTTGGATCAAAGTAACTCATCTAAAACTAAAACAATTAAAGCACTTCAATTATCCTAATATGCCTGAAATGGGTGAATATTAAACGATAAATTAAAGAAAAGAATTAAGAAGAGTGTAAAATTGTTCAAACGTAAGTTTAACAAAATATTATGATAATTGTTTTAAAATTAAAATTTGAATTTTATTCTTTTCATACCTTTGTAACACGACTGTAACATATATTATCATACTAGCTGTGCCCCACGGTTTCACCCGTGTTCATTTTATCCGACAAACACCGCGCCGCCATTGTCTTTATGATGAAGTAACTTTTGTTTGTACGGATTAATATGCCATGTCTAAAAATAATGCTTATAATAATAATATATTTATTTTTAAGACAACAAAGGTCCAACTATCACATAAAAGTAAATTATAAACTAATGAATAAATGATGACATTTAATGAAAATAAAATTATTACATAAAAGTAAATTATAAACTAATGAATAAATGATGACATTTAATGAAAATAAAATTATTACATAAAAGTAAATTATAAACTAATGAATAAATGATGACATTTAATGAAAATAAAATAAATTAAAAATTAAATTAAACTATATTATAATAATCGATAATTGTTCATGATGAGTACACATCATTGCACAACTACCAATATCCAGCGCTTCATGAACGCACCATCGTAAATTCCCATGAGGGTCCGCATAATTGAGTTGGGACTATTACGAACCCTATTCAGGATAAATGCTACTCGCTTGCGTATGATGGCATAAAAATCATCAACACGGGCATACGCCAACATTTCGGAAGCACTACAAAATCGCGGCAGTCCCAATAATGCTCTAAAAGCATTATTGTATTGGACACGCATGGCACTAATGGTTTTTTTTTATATATTAATTTTTATAAATCACTTTTTAATTTTCATAAAATCTTTGTCACAATATACCTTACTGTGGCTTATTTATAAGAGATAGGCATATGCTATCGCTGACTTTTTTTAATATATACTAAGGATCAATATTATTGTAGAACTTTATATTTCCGTATCATTAACGATTAAGCCAGCGCATGCGGTTAAAGCAGTTGGGAGGGCCTCGACTTCCGACTTACGTAACAAAAATCAATATTTAAGGCTGTCTGAGAGTTGTAATTTAATCTTAAATATCATTTACTATTCCTTGAGAGTTCGGCTATCATTATAAAAAGAAGGTAGTTACAGAGACGCTGCGTGTTTAAACAAACAAAAACCTTTTGCGCTTTATTATATTAGTATTATCATATAGCGTCTCAAACTAAAAATAAACGTAATCGGTTAAAAAACTACATAATAATACTAACAGCATAATATGCAAAAACCGGTGCAATACCGAATAGCATAAAAAAATAATCGCAAAAAATATTAGAATACATTTCAACTGACAGAGGATATGTACAAATTTAATGGTTGGAATTGTTAATAAGCTTTAACATTCACAAAACTGTCATTGAGTACTTTATATACAAAGTTCTAGCTTGGCAGAGTACTACAGTCACATTTCAAGCAATCGCTTTACAAACCGCAACAATGCGGTCATCGAAGTTTTGCGTCACTTTAGCAGCTTTAAATAATAAACTCCCCAATATGTACGAGTTCATCTAGCCTCATATAACATTCACAACCGAAACTAATTATAGAATAAACTAAAGAGATTCTACGGTACGTTATTACGACAAGGTTAATATAGGATTAAATCAATTTGAATGTCACTACTAGATATGTAATATTGAGTTCATCTACTTCAATCTTATCATATGTCTTCTCTGGTAACAGACCACACTTAAGCAGCTGCTTTATAGATATTTTCTAAAACTAGTTAAAATACTAATAATAATAGGGTTTTAATGCTTTGACCACAACTTTGATAGTCAAACCGATCATAGAGTCATCTTTTTAACTAACGAGATTTTAGAAATTGCTACAATATTGACGTATTATGAATACAATACTTGACGACAGAAAGCTGAATCTGATATAAAAAGTATCAAGAATTCATTCTTTTTAATGTATTATATTGGATTCTGACGCAAAATCGCATGATGAAAAATTACGAAGCTGCCGAAACTCGCACTCACAGTCTGCGCCGGCGCTTGTTGCAATTACACGTTTGAGTGCTAATTTTTACTTCACATATATACCTTCATGGTCACTTAAACAACTCGAGAAACACAATTAAAAGTCAAGGACTGATATTTCATCAGTAATTTCAATATATTGAACAGTTATATAAATGCACGCATGCCCCGCGCCCCACGATAGCAAGTAATATCTGCTGTAGTTACGTACTTAAGTAGTATATAATACCCCAATGGTTTGGCCATCAACTAACACCTAAAGAATAGTATAAAGGCAAGCGATTATTATATAATAACCTATCATAATAAAGCATTTGCAGACAAGATGTATAGACAATTTTAAGAGTAACTTAGCTTAAAACAAGTCTTGATCGGCCGCGGCGATATTTCTACTTAGAACTTATAATGCAAATATACTTTAACTGCAACAAAATACTTATTAAAAATCTAAATTACCCGAAAACCAACGATTGGAAAATAATATCCTATGAGATTAACATCTACACACATTCATAGATATAATGTAAATACAAAGTGTACTCTGTAATATATTATTGAATAATTAATTTAAGCAAAAGCCGAGGTATGCAGATATAGACTTAGTTTTAGATTATGTAAACCAATTCATTAATTCAAAACTGTCGAAACCAGCAAGCGTTTGTACGTTTGGAATACATAAACGTGAATTACGTTTAGACCGATTCCAAATTAGCTTTTATCACATTTCTTTGTTTGCATTGTTATAGATAGATCTACAATAAGTACAGTGAGTGTTTAAAATTGTTAGAGAAGTTTTGAGTTCGATATACTTCTAGTACGATATATGCTTTGTTTCAAATATTTAGTTTTATATCACTAGCTGTGCTTCACGGTTTCACGTGTGTGTTAACAATTTGGATAGAATTTGCGTAAAATCCATTCTTAGTGAATGTCTACATCGTTAGTATGAGAGCATTCGTTGGTACTACCTTTGGCTAATAGATGTCGTTACTTATATTATACAATCTTTCACCCCATAATTAACATTCTTAGATAAAACACGTCTTTTTTACTTTGTAATCCCAAGTCCGGTGTAGCTGTAAAAGCCGCAGCGGCTTCAGGGCCCCTAAGGCTAACAGTGTAGTCAGATCTAAAAAAAAAAAACAAAAAAAAACTTTGTAACTGAATTGCTAAATACCAAATGTGGGATTTTCATCCCCTTTTGATTCCCCGAAAATCCCTCTTTAGGTGAGCACCTATTGTGAAAAAGGAACCCGTATGCCACTTTTCACGGTTCTAGCTCCAGTAGTTTAGGCTCTGCGTTGATAAATTAGTCTGTGAGTCAGTCAGCACAAGTAATTATATATATTGATAATATAGAATCTACTTTTAGTGCCTACCCAAAAGAAAGCAAAATTTACGGTGAAAAAGTGAAAGTTTTAACTGTATTGGAAACTGAAAATATCCCCTGTGCCTGTAGAACTGTAGCTTGAAGGTGAATGAACAAATGCATTAGCTTCAATTGTGAATGCATACAATTAATTTTTATTCATATATTTTAGTATATTCATCGAAATAACAAAAATAATAATTAGTAATAAAATTCCTTCTTATTTTGCTTTTCTTCTTACCTTTATCCTCCTTGAGCAGTGTCAGCGTCACATGTTTTACGTTTCCAATCCCCTCTATCAACTGTCATATAACCTTTTATATGCATATCATGTCCACCTTTCATACTTAACATTGTTCTAGTTATATGACTTTCATTCCTCCACATAACATGCCCATGCCATGCTATTACTCTGTTATTGGTGCTATTTTAGTAAGAGTTGTCTATAGCATATAATGTAATAAAAAACCGAAAATTTTCTGTAATTATATCGTATACTTACTTATCTAGTGATTATATGAAATGGGTAATAATTTCAGCTATTTTATTTTTACCAGTTGTAAAATGCATTATATATTTATCTACTATATTTGATTAAGGGGAAGCCACTAAGCGAAACAAATTAATTGTTAAATAAATATTAATGTTATGGCATTGATATAGCGATGATAGTATTATCAATGGTAATAAGATTAGCAATTCAACATGAAATGTAACTGAATAATTCTATATACATTATATAGACATTCTCGACGCCAGTCGAGGGTAACGTTTCAGAGGTTAATAATCCCTGCCGCAACGTTCCGATACTAATTTGTTAATCAGTTTTGATACCGCTCACTACTAACTTCATAAGGCGTGATCCGTATATCCGTGAATCGTATAAAACGTTTAATATCAAACAGAACCATCGCTGCCTTTTTCTTGTATTTTATTTATGGTTAAGGCCATATTTAAAAGGAATTTAAATAATTAACTGGAAAAGATTGGTTAAACTTAGATGATAGGCTGTTTAAGGGAATGCTCCGTGCTTTTTAATATTTTCTATAAGACAATTTTTAACAAAAAAGAAAACAAACTTCAGTGTTTTAAAGAGTTCCCTGGTGTAATTTCGAATTGGAAGATCTAATCCCAATGAAATTAAAATGGGACTACCCTTGAGGTATCCCTTATCCAACAAAAAAGAATCATCCAAATCGGTACATAAACAAAGAAGTTATAGCTGACTATCCATAAAAAATATATACATTCGAATTGAGTAACATCCGTCTTTTTTGGAAGTCAGTTATAAATATATAAGTTTTTACCTGTGTCAAATTTACATAATTCACGAAAATTTTGTCCGACTGAATAGCGACCCCTATATACCACACACCATTTAAATATCGTTAAACCATCAACTTTTTGTATTTTACATTAATCTTTTTTTAAACAATTTGGTTGTAGACGTTATTATTGTAAAGTTTTATCGATCTGAGTGCCACAACTGTAAGAAAAATAGGTTTATTTCTGTCTAAAAAGAATGGGTTTTGAATTAAAACATTATCAAAATATTTGCTGCATTTTTTTTCCATAAATTCCCATAAATAGGATTTTTGAAAGGCCCTTGTAAATTTAATGCAAGTGAGCTACCAACAATTGCGAACAAAAACGAACGAAATACTCAAAGAAAAAAAATGTGTGAAGTCGCAATGACGTGTCCCAGGCGGATTTATGGCAACTTGGGATCACGCGCGCGTCGCTCTCGCCTCGAACACCAAACAAGATTGCGCCGTCTAGATCTATCCATTGGCCAACTGTTTGTTCTTAGACTGTAAAATTTTATTGAGTATTATTAGTTGTATTTATTTATGTTTTCCTACACCGTAAGCTAACTCCCATTGTAGAATTTGAACTAATCGAAGCCTCATTCTTTGTCGCGGTGTTTGGACGCGATACAACTGTAAAATAAAAAGACTTGGTTGACACCATATTCGTTTTATTCTCTTTCCCTCTTACACTAATTACAATATATATAAACTATCTCACTTACACACTTCCTGTCATTCTCTTCATTCGTTTACTCTTTCATACTTGCAAAACTTAAATAAACTATCCTTTTCTTAAATAAATACGTTCCATTTCTTTGTACCTTACACAACTGTCATCATTGTTTCCCATAACAAAAATTTGAAAGGGAAACAAATTAATAAATAAATTCGCGAAACTACTCATATGTAGAGCTCTTTTGAATTTTATTGCCCACTTCATACAAGAGCTATAAGCTCGATACTCCCGCCACGAAATTAATTCATGAAAAACGATTTAACACAATTTCATGTTAACGTCAAACGTTTTGTACTGTTTTCTTTGGAAACTTGGTTTTATGTATTTGGAAATTTTCTAATCTGAAAGCTATGATGTTTACTAACGTTTTGGTAAAAAAAAAATGATTTCATTATATCTATAACCTATAATGCCTATTTTTAACTTTACAATTTTTATCTAAATCTATGAAATTACTATTAATACAGGGTTATTGGTAATTTGACTGATTCCCGCTAGGAGGAGGTAACTATTTGCGATAATTTTAACTCCCATATGCATTATGCAAAAGTGAACTCTCATTGAGTTATTATGTTTTGTAGCTTTCTTCAAAATAAGTCAAAAATGCAAAAACAAAAATTTATTTAAAAAGTATCAATTTAAATCTCATTTTTTTCTTCTGATTTATAAAAACTATCAAACACTGGTTATCTATCAATATTAAAACAACAATTACCGGTCCAAATGTAAAAATGCGATCCGAAAAATGACATTATTTGAATATTCTTTGAGATTTTTTTCCACTAAAATGCCTTAAAAACAAAAAAAAGCTCGTTATAAAACTCGACTTGCAGATTATTTAAAAACATAACCGTTTTCTTAGCTCTCTAACAATGCATAACAATTGGAAACTTATTTCGAAGAAACTAAAAAAAAAATGATCACAAATGAAGCAGGCGGAAATTCTTAATCGAACTAAACTTAGAATCGTTCTTTAAAATTTCCATAAAATTAATTAAAAACAATACACAACGGAAATAAAATACAAATTTCAAATAAAATTTAGAACCAGTAACAATTTAGTAGTAAATAAGTAACAATTAAGACATTTTGTAATTTAGCCCTAATTAAAATTCTTGATCGAAGTGACTTCCCCTGTTGCGTACGCAAAGTCGCATTCTTTTTCTGAGTTGTGACTTAACTACCGAAGTAGTCAAATTATTCCGCATCACATTTGCTGCGTTTGTAATTCTTGTTTTGAGTTCTTCCGCAAATGACAGGCGAGACGTCATAAACTAGGGATATCACGTGACCCCAGACATAGAAATCAACCGGCGTTAAGTCCGGACTCCTCGTAGACCACGGAATGGGTCCTCCTCGCCCTATACAACGATTCTGCGTGACTACTAATCAACTAGTGAACATCGCGCGTATCAACGAATTGACGAGCGGTTTGTACTTGACGTCGCGTCGCACCGCCGCCGCGCCGCCGCGTCACTCTAGCGACGCATCGTCCTTGCGTTTACCACTTGCGGTCCACTCGTGACCGGCAGGTTGTCAACTCGCAGTCCGCTCGCCTTTAGAATATGGACTGCTTGCATGCGAGTCGATACGGTACGTTACGGATTTGATAAATGAGTGTATATAATTAAGTATATGGAACTCCAACAAAGAAATCTCAAACGCACGAGGCGATGCGGCGCTGTTCGGGTGCCGGGTTGATAAGTGAGTGACGTCCTTTAGGGATTCAGTTAATATTTCGCAGAGTGAGAGCACCTCGACCGCAAACAAAGCTATGTCGCGATCTAGTGCAGTTCCTGGAGATTACACCGCTGGACAAGCATGTACCGGAAAACGTTTACATGTCCTTTTTATTCTCATGTTTGTCATATAGCTAAGCTTGTGTCTTTATATTTTAATTTTGATGCATATGTGTATCTAGAACTTTGTCGTCATGAACACTTCGGTGGGTATTCAGAGTTTAATTAGAATCTTGGGAATTATTTAATCTAATTTTCTGTAGTCGTACTACCGCAATATTTTTATAAAGAATTCTTTCAAATGACCCGAATTATAAAGTATCAACGAAAAATAATAAAGTTAGTTAAATATAGATATATGTTCAAATCTTGTTAATGATAAATGGTTATTTATTAATTTTCGTATTTTGGACTCAATTGAAATCAAACGAAACTGCAAACTTAATTAATAGGAAAAATATTTAACTTTGCCTGTTCCTTTCTCTCTCTTGCGTCCAGGATATATTTTAATATTATGCCTTATTTCACTATATAACATTTTCTAATATTTCTGAAACCTTGCAAGAAACTGCAGTGTGTATAAATTATACTTAAAATGTACCTATATTATACAATGCTATATAGTATATACTATTTAGTATATTATGCCTAATTTAGTTTTCATATTATTTCCAAAGCTTTTAGCTTCTACAATAACCGAGTGCTTGCTATACAGAGGCGTGGTAATACGCCGAAATGCTTCCAGTGAAGATGGTACGTTCGTGCCTTGCGCTCTTCTTGGCGAGGGCACTGCCGTGCCCCCAGATTATATAAATTAAAACTACCATGTACCGTTAAGAATATTTAAAAAAGTATACTTTTCCTAAAAAAATCATCATTTAAAACAAAACTGAAAGTTACTTTAAATACACTGTTAATTTTCTTTAAAAGAATTTAATTTAAATACGCTTCACCCAAAAGTTCTGATAGTTATTAGGAATATAGTTCTTCGACCCTTTTTTTACATTTGAGGCGTATCGTGTCGTACATAAGTAATATCTCAATGTATTTCTTCTATTAGTGGACAAATAATCATTGCGTGTAATTTTATTTGAAAACCACAACGTAAAGCCTTTGTTAGAATGGCATTAAAAATTTCACGTTATCTGTACCTGTATGATCTCCTTTGAACTCCTTTAATTAAATTATATAATAGGAAACGTGGTAAAATTGTTTATTTATATTAATACATAACATTTAGTTCTGTTTGTACATGTACTTTTTTTTCAAATTTCGTAATAGGCCAAATAAATCAGAGCTCCTTGGGGAAGGGTTCAAAGAGAGATAAGACAGTGAGAAATTTCTCTGGAGATTTCTCTCTACTTGGAGCAGCCCGACTGGTAAAATACCTCCATCCTGTAGATCTCAAGCAAATAACCTTGTGTTGTGTTCCTGCAGTGAGTAGGACTTCCGGAGCTCCTTGCAGTATGGAGTAAGGAGTTTAAGTGATACCTATGGTATTACAAGCGTCCATAGGTTAAGGTAGCCACTTACCGTCAGGCGAGACGTATGCTTGTTTGCTAACTAATTTCTATAAAAAAAGAAAAAAAATCTATAAAAAAAGGGAACTGATCACAATTTTAATAGCCTAACAATTAGGTTCAAATAAGTCTGTAATAAGTAAGTAAGAGGATAAATAAATAAGTCTTTTAAACATTCTTTTACAATTTCTGCAAGAATTCTTGATAATTATAAATTATATGAATTATGGTATGATTCAGTTATTAGTAGCTTATCATAAACTGACCATAAACAAGATTTCATAAAAATCGGTTTTAAGCCGATTAGACATACAAACTGACAGACTAAAAAAAATACTGTCAATTCGCATTCAGTGGCCTATAACATAGCTATTTAGCATAAAATTTTGAATAAAATTTCACGTACAGACAGAACAACAGATTTTTTTATGTACTATAGGTAACTCTTGTCCTCGATCCCTCCAGACGGTCAGTAAAGATGAGGCCAACGTTGGATCGCGCTTACCTATCATATGCCTATTTACTCTTCGTTTCAGAACTTCCAAGTTATAGGTGTGTGGGAAGACAGGAATCTGGTGGTGTGGAGTGAAAGGTGGAGTGGATTCCACCCCTTAGTCGTTAGCATAATGAATAACGAATATATTATTTAATTTTTTTTAGATTATCTTTAAAAATACACGTACTTTCATACTGCCCGATGGTATTCTGAGGGGTTCTTTTTATAAAATACATTATATAATTAAATGTTTTTTATTTTCCATTCCATTGAAGCTTTTGAACCGGATAATACAATATTAAACCCTATCGAACACTAACAATTATTTTATTCACTTAGGTACATACATCTACAAAAAATTAAAAAAATATAACAGTTTATTACGTCATTTCTTATACTAACAACGCATCATTTTTCTTATGAAAAGTTTCGTGTAATGTACTGAGGGTTCAAACGAAATATATTATTGCACACCTGCTGGTTATTTAGGTCGAGCCAAATAATACCGTAAATCATGAAGGAAGGTATTTTTATTTCTTTGGAGGTTTATCGGAAAATTCTAGTTTCTAAGTTATATAAAAGTCTTTTAGTTTTATTTTTTAGGATTTAATTTTTTTAATTAAATTCTAAGAAAATAAATCTGTACTTTATCCATACTAACATTATAAATGCGAAAGTGACTGTTTGTCTGTTCGTGTAGACATTTTCACGCCTAAACCACTGAACTAATTTTGCTGATTTTTGGTATAGAGATAGATTGCACTTCGGGAAAGAACATAAACTACTTTTTCTAGTGAAAATATAATTGTCAGGGATGAAAATAGGAAATGAAAGTTTTCATGTAGAAAATATGGGAACACCAATGCGCATGTGCGGTTGGTGAAATAACATCGGTTTCCACGCTAACTAGTTTGTTGATTTATTGACATTGATATATCTATTGTAAATTAGATGAATTATACAGTTTTGCTACAAGCTAATTTTTTCATTGTGTTTTCCCGAATATGTTGACCCCGACGTGATTTGAACACGCAATCTTCTGACTTTTTGACAAACTTCAAATCAATTTTAATGTATTTTGGTAAAGATATGTATTAGACCTTGGAGAAAGACATAGGCTACCTTATGTTGTGAAAATAAAACTTGAAGGGGTGAAATAATAAAGTTTGCATGAAAAACCCATGAAACCAATTTTGATAAATTTTGGTATAGAGATATATTAGACCTTGGAGAAGGACTTAAACTACCTTAAATAAAACTTAAAGGGATGAAATAGGGGATGAAGGTTTATATGAAGATCCCATCATGCCTCAAATTAGGGACATGCAAATTCATATTTATGCATTAGGTAAGCAATAAAAGATGTTTCACATTTTTCACAAAACCTTTACGCAAGCCGATACAAAGGGGTGATTTCAATTATTTCTGAAGTTTTATTGGGACCGTTAATGGGTTGGATTCATATTCGTATATAGTTACAATACTATACACACATTGATAAATCCATCTATGATTTTCTTTGGTTTATTGTGTTCCAAAATCAGTCGGTAATATAGCAGGGTGGTAGGGATCGCGTTCAACATACACACAGTGATAAACCCATCTATGATTTTCTTTTGGTTTGTCGTGTTCCGAGATCAGTTTTTGTATATTCAATAATACGCAGACGAAGTCGCTGGTACCGGCTAGTAATGATATAAAGCTTCAAAGACTGATTTTTTTTGTTTGATTATTTGAACACACTAATCTCTGAAACTACCATTCACATTTTACAAAATTATTTTTGCAATTTTATAACCGATTTATTGAGAAAGGTACGATTATAAGGAGCGGAGCAGTTACCATGAACGTCAAGCAATCTGGAAAGCTGTAGGCAAGTACAGGAATATGAGAACAACGATCATACAGCTTATGTTGGTGTGTTGTCGGAAGAGCGGTAAGTAGTGATTTGGCCGAATAAATTTAACATGAGTGAAACCGTGGAACCTATGCTATATACATAGTTCTATATAATTAGGCATATAATGAAGTTTTTTGAAGAATAATATATGTTTATTTGTACAAAATAATGGCCGACAAAAAATTAGCACCGAGCCTAAACAACGGAAACCAGAAATGTTCTAATTTGGGAATATCAGTTCATTTTGTAAACGTAGATTAGTATCAATATAAGATTTTTTGAATCACTTTACCAGGAACTGATAAGATAAGGGTGTTAGATTAATAATTAGTCTGCTGGTAGATGCTGCGTGTCAACGTAACGGTCATTAATAACAGATCTAAATAAGAGTATAATATACGATATCTGGGCGACCGAGCTGTGTTCGGTGTCTTATAAAAGAAAAACACGTATCAAGGTAAACTTGGAATGTAAAACATTATCTAAATGCAAAGTTCCATCAAAATCGTTGGAGCCGTTTCCGAGAAACCAATATATCATATATATATATATATATATATATATATATATATATATAACACAAGAATTGCTCACTTAATATAATAAGATAGTATACCGGAGCGAAGACGTTAGCGCGCGTGCGTATGTATAAAATATAAGTTACTATTTAGTACAAAGATGAACATAACTATTTTATTTAGTAGTAGAAGTATTTTTTTATTTTATAATTCAAAAATGATAACAGTTATGCTTATAATAAATAATTGAACTGAACCTATTTTAATAATGTAAAAAAACTTTAATAAACATTTCGTGTAATGTCATTAAAAAAACAACTACAGTACACCAATAAGAAATTATATCTAAGATATAATGTCAGATAACAATTTAAATGTCATAAAAAAATATATAATCGTATCTCACTATAACAACGTCACGTCAAAACTGAAACTAGACCATACCATACATTATTAACTTTACGAAACTTTATATATCGCACTGCGCAGTTCTGTTAATCAAACTGCGATATTATTATCTGGTGGAAAATAAACCTAAACCTTTAGGCAACTGAGTATTCATCGAAATAAAAATATCTTTGGATTTTTTTAAATTATTCTATTAATGGCCTGACAGATTTTTTCCGGTTATCACGAGGAAACGTTGTCGGCAAGATATTTGAAGAAAACATTTTAACAGAAATCTACCGCTGTCGTGCTATGCCTGAACAACCAAATAGAGCGCGAGTGAGACAACTGCAGCGTGGAATGATTATACCCATGTAAAATATTATTAAATTATAATTGTTCGCGACATTATAAATTAGTAACTAGTGTACTAGAATATAAGTGTAAATAGAATAAGTTGTAAATATCTTAATAATAAAGAGAAAGCGGAGAGTACGCGCACACTATATTCTCGCCATCCCGCTCTGATAGTAGTGAGTCTCGCTTAGTCACTATGCGGTAACGGGTAACGGCGGGTTACACGGGGTAACGGTACACACTGTTGAGGGCAGCGTGGGCGGATAGATCGGAAGCGGGGTGGCAAAATCAGTTCTGTCAAAGAAATCGACCAAGACACACGCAGCAGATACTCTCTGCATCTAAAATAAATAGTTTTTCATTTGAACCCTACGGTGAATAGCATACCGGAATCAGCATAAATATAAAACATATGTGAGTCAGATCGAAGGTGGCTTACATTCATGGTCCTTCGTCAGCCGAATTAATCAAGAAACTACATTATCGAAGCGAAATCCTCACATTCATAGTCCATCGCAAGTCAGATGCAACGATAGATAAAGTAAGTGAACCCTGATATTGCAAGACGCTTCAGAAACAAAGAAAAATTCATCGTTATAGAATTTCGAAGAAAAATAATCACAAGATGCCTACCACAAGGAGTCAAAAGCAGCAATCGGAAGAGTCGATTACTAAGACGACGGCAGATACAGCTATTGCAAGCGGCACATACCTATCTACGGGAACGGTCGAGGCCAACACAACCCCAATGGCGAGTACATCTACCATTGCGAGTACTATGGACGTACCGATCTCACACAAAGACGGATATGCAGCTACACAAGCCGTCAAAGTAAGAAGCCGGAATTCAAGAGCGTCGAGTACATCGTCAAATAACCGTCACAAAGAACTCGCTAAGGCTCGAGAAGAACTGTTAAAAAAACAAGTCGAACTAGCCGCGGCTCGCATCGCGGTTCTAGAAGAATATAGTGAAGATGAAAGTTTCGACGAAAAAGATACATTGCGGGAAGATAGAACGTCGGCGTGGTTAAATAAAAACACACAAGCGCTTACAACGCATAGAAAAGAGAACACGTGCGACATTATCGACATTCCTGAGGGTACGAAAGAGGCACATCTATATGAATCAAAGCAACAAAAGGGCGGAAAACACAACAGATGGCGGCCGACTACCTGACCCATCCGCATCGGCGTACCTATTCCCACGAAAAGATTCCTGAGCAGGCCAAACAGACGCAGTTATATGAGCCCTCTCAACAAAAGGGCGGCTCAGGTCAGTTAACGGTCAAAAACCCGAGCCAACCCACTCTGCGTCCGTATACCTGCGACGAGTTAGCAACTGCATTTTTACAAGCGTCCTGCACCATGCAGACCCAAATAAAAATACAAGAGCACCCGATATTCAACGGTGCAGCGAGCGACTGGTTGCCATTTAAAGTCGCTTACGAAGAAACAGCGAATATTTTAAGCGAGTAAGATAATCTTGGGCGACTACGGAGATGTTTGAAAGGGGCTGCCAAAGAAGCGGCTCATTGTTTATTCGTCGGTAGCACTACAACAACCGAAGTGCTGAACCTATTAGCTACAAGATTCGGTCGGCCGGACGCATTAGTCGAGGCCGAAATAAATAAGCTAAGAGCGCTACCGAAAATGAACGACAATCCGAGAGACACGTGCACGTTCGCTTTCAAAGTATTGAATGTCACAGCAACTATAAAAGCTCTGAAGAAGGAACATTATTTATACAACGCGGAAGTTGTACGGGAAGTCGTAGACAAACTACCTTCGGCGCTGCGACATCGTTACTACGAATTCATAGCCGAACAACCGGAAGAACAACCAGACCTCATAACGTTGACAAAGTTTCTCGAACGCACCGCCAATAGATGTGTTAGTTTCGCCCCCGTCGAGTCCGTGGCCTCAGAAGACCGGCGGAAGCAAAAAAAGCCTGCCCGGAGCTTCCACAGCATCGAGAAACAGCATATAGAAACGTGTTCAGTCTGCAAAAGAGAGGGTCACCAACCGATTGAATGCAAGACGTTCAAAAACGCCGAAGTGTCTACGCGATGGGACTTGGCGAAACAAAATAGATTATGTTTTAGCTGTTTGAAAAATCGCAAGTTTCGTCACATGTGCAAAACCAAACGATGCGAAATAGATGGTTGCAACTACACCCACCACCCGCTCCTTCATGCGACGATTTCACAACCAGAATCAAAGCCGAAAACATTCACCTCCGATGTCGTCACATCTGCTAAAGAGCGGAAGGAAACCTGCGCGCTCCTAAAATTTCTACCTATAGAACTAACGGGACCGAACGGCACGTGCAGTACTTACGCCTTACTTGACGACGGGTCGACGTGTACTTTAATTGAATCTACGACAGCGAAAGAGATCGGAGCAACGGGACCGCCGGAGCCGTTTTACATAGAAGGCGTGGCTGGCGTTAAAATCGACGCGACCGAAGCAAGGCGTGTTCACGTTAACATTCGCGGACACAACACGCCGAGCTACCAAATTTCGGCTCGCACTATGAGTAACTTATACCTATCACCGCAGTCCATATTGAGCGAGATAGTACGCACGTGTGCACATCTACGAAAACTAGAAGAACATGTAATGTACGAGCAGGGAAAACCAACCGTACTAATAGGTCAAAACACCTGGCAGTTGCTCCTCGCACACGAAACGCGCCGTGGAAAGAATTGTGAACCCGTAGCGTCACTCACAGACCTCGGCTGGGTCATCCATGGGACGCGATATTTGAACGCTAGTTACAATCAGCGTGTAAATCACATATCCGTATCTAGCGATAGCGAAATTTCGATAGAACAAATGATGATAGAACATTTCGCACTTGACTCTCTCGGCGTCGAACCGAAACGTTCCTACAACGCAGAGGAACAACAGGCACTCGATATATTGAATACAAAAACAAATCGAATACCGGCGGGGGGCTTCGAAACCGGTCTACTATGGCGAAAAAACTACGTGCCGCCACCGTATAGCTACGAAACTGCCTTACGACGCCTCGAGTTAGTTGAGAAGAAACTTGGTCGTAATGAAAAATTAAATCTCAAATACAAGGCGCAGCTACAAACTTTAATCGACAAGGGATATGCCGAGCTCGCACCCGCAACGAAACCACAGAGAGTTTGGTACTTGCCACACTTTGCGGTTATCAATCCACATTAACCGGAAAAATTACGCATAGTAAATGACGCGGCGACAAAAACCCGAGGCATTAGCTTGAACGACATGTTACTGTCAGGACTGGACTTGCTTCAATCTCTACCTGGGATACTTATGAGATTCAGACAGCATCCGATAGCGGTCACGGCAGACATACAGGACATGTTCATGCGGGTAACAATAGTAGAAGAAGATCGCGACATGCAACGCTTCCTATGGCGCGATGATCAACGACAAGGCCCGCCCGCTGAATACCAAATGAAAAGCGTCATATTTGGCGCTACGTCATCACCATGTACAGCAATATACGTGAAAAATAGGAATGCACAAGAATTCGAAGAAAAGTATCCGGACGCGGCGAAGGCGATTGTGAAAAATCACTACGTCGACGATTATCTAGCTAGCTTCGACACGGTGGAAAAGGCTATAGAAATAACAACACAAGTCGCCGCGATACATAGTAGAGGAAACTATCACTTACAACAATGGGCTTCCAATTCGATCGAAGTGCGTTCGGAACTTGCTCCGGAAGGAAAAGAGGACGTCGTACAACTAGACCCAGAGAAAATCCTAGGTATGGTGTGGATAACAGGGTTAGACACACTAACGTTTAACACCAATCTACACAAAGTACCGGCCGACATATGGGCGGGCAACAGGACGCCGACGAAGAGGGAAGCGCTACGAACAGTAATGTCGATATACGACCCTCTTGGTATCGCTACACCTATCACAATACAGGTCAAGGGGATCATCCAGGATACGTGGCGGTCCGGCATCAACTGGGACGACAAGCTCGAGTCAGCGGAAGCAGAGGCCTGGTTCCGATGGACAAGACAAGCACAACAACTACGACAGCTCTCAGTACCTCGGTGCTATCCAAGTTTAGGCCGAGCGATAGACATACAGATGCACACATTCGTAGATGCTAGCTCTTCAGCCTACGTGGCTGCCGTATACTGGCGAGTTATAGATGAAATAGGAGCTATACATGCTGCATTGATCGCAAGTAAAGGACGGGTAGCGCCTCTGAAAGTTATATCGAATACAACGACTCGAGTTACAGGGAGCGGTGCTCGGTTGTCGCCTCGCCCACACAGCCACCGAAGAGCACGACTTCAAACCATCAAGACACGTCTACTGGACAGACTCTCGCACGGTACTATCATGGCTACGCACCGGCCCGCGTACATACAAGCCTTTTGTCGCTCATCGTGTAGCCGAGATATCAGAAGCCACAAAGACGTCGCAATGGAAATAGGTCCCGTCCAAACTTAATGTGGTGGACGACGCAACGCGGGACGCACCCGACGACCTCACCGCTTCACATCGCTGGTACAGAGGGCCTGAATTCCTGTACCAACCGGAAACAGAGTGGCCTACAGACACCGGCCATATACAACACAGCGATACTGGCGAGGAGCGTGTAAACGCTACAACAACTAGCACTACGAGACTACGTGAGGGACTTCCGGATATAACACGATTTTCCAATTGGATACGCGTTATACGTACAACGGCGCGGGTTCTACAATTTATCGACATGTTACGAGCCAGACGTAACACTTGCGCAGCTATAAGAAAGCGCAATAAAAAAACAAAGGAAGACGACCCCGCCTGGAATAGAAAACGTAGTAACACACAGGCAAAATCGAAGTCTACAACGCACATTGAAAATCGTGATACAATCGTCATGATCAACGCAAGTTACCTAAAACGTGCACAAGCCTTATGGGTACGCTCGCAACAGGAGGAAGTTTTCTTATTGGAAATCACAGCGTTACGAAAAGGGTCCGCATTCTTGTCTACGAGCCGACTGGCCCAATACGCCGCAGGCATAGATGACAACGGTATCATGAGACTCAAATCAAGAGTAGCGGCGGCGGTAGCAATAACAGATTCCCAGAGAGAACCGGCTATCATAGATGGAGATCACCCCTGGACCCGTTTGTACGTCTCCTGGATCCATACGAAACTGCATCACGGCGGTTTCGAGGCGACGACGAATGAAGTAAGACAGCAATACTGGGTACTGAGATTACGACACACAGTCCGTACCCAGTTAAAGCAATGTCAAGCCTGTCGCATCAAAAGAGCAAAGCCGGCGCAACCGTCGACCGGAAACCATCCGTATAGAAGGTTGGCTCATCACCAGAGACCATTCACCTACACGGTGCTAGACTACTTCGGTCCTATGATGGTCACCGTCGGCCGATCTCAACAGAAACGCTATGTAGCGTTATTCACATGCCTCACTACCCGAGCGATACACCTAGAGATCGCAGGTAGTCTCAACACCGACTCGGCAATCATGGCACGGAGAAGGTTCATCGGACGTCGAGGATGCCCGACCGAGCTTTGGTCCGACCACGGAACCAACCTGCGAGGCGCTGACCAAGAACTTCAGAAGGCAGCGCGTGAAGCCACCGAAGGAGAAGCGTCGCACCGCTTCATCAAGTGGCGCTACATACCTCCCAGCGTGCCGTTCATGGGCGGTGCATGGGAAAGATTGGTGAGAAGCGTAAAAACAGCTCTGGATTTCACGTTACGCGAACGCGCACCGAAGGAAGAGGTCTTGAGCACGCTCCTGATAGAAGCCGAACACACCATTAACAGTCGACCTCTCACTTATGTGTCGACCACCGCCGAGGACGAACCCGCCCTTACTCCGAATCATTTTCTAATGGGGGGCCCGTCCAGAGTCCCGCTGCCAGGTTCATTCACCGACAAGGATGCAGCCGGCCACAAGGAATGGCGTGTCAGTCAACGACTAGGGGACAAGTTCTGGGCTCGCTGGGTTCGAGAATACCTGCCGGAATTACAACACCGGGGGGAGCCGCGCGCACGCGGCAGTACCAAACTTGACGACCTCGTGATGATTGCCGATGGAACACTGCCACGCAACTCATGGCCCAGAGACATAGTCGTGGCTACCTATCCGGGACCGGATGGAGAGGTACGAGCGGTCGACGTGAGGACAACCAGAGGGTTTCTGCGCCGGCCGACTAAGAAACTAGTAATTCTTCCCGTGGCACTTACTGCAGCCAACGAGCGCGAACGCTAGAATACTACAGCTACAAGAGCTGCGGCGGGAGTATGTTCGCGACATTATAAAATAGTAACTAGTGTACTAGAATATAAGTGTAAATAGAATAAGTTGTAAATATCTTAATAATAAAGAGAAAGCGGAGAGTACGCGCACACTATATTCTCGCCATCCCGCTCTGATAGTAGTGAGTCTCGCTTAGTCACTATGCGGGGTAACGGTACACACTGTTGAGGGCAGCGTGGGCGGATAGATCGGAAGCGGGGTGGCAAAATCAGTTCTGTCTAAGAAATCGACCAAGACACACGCAGCAGGTACTCTCCGCATCTAAAATAAATAGTTTTTCATTTGAACCCTACGGTAAATAGCATATCGGAATCCGCATAAATATAAAACTTAAGTGAGTCAGATCGAAGGTGGCTTACAATAATCATGCCTAAGTATTCCTCCCCTATTTCCTCTTTCAAAACTGCACAGACTTTAATATTTTTTCAAGAATAATGTCTTGTTATGCCTATATGTTTTTCTTTGAGATTTTATATTCGTCAAATTTGTTTAACGGCAGTCAGTATCACTGAGTAAATTTAGTAATTTTAAATGGCATTCTACTTTATGCGTTATATAATTATATATATATATATATATATATATATATATATATATATATACACTTTATACTTTACTTTACATCGGAAAGATTGTATGGTATAAACGTAATTGCTCTTAGTGCTATTATCCGGAGATAAAACAAAGCAAAGTGTTTGTACGAACTAAACGGTGCCCGCATTTCTTCTTCCTAATAATTTCTTAGTATTGCATATTTATTACGTTGCAAGTGTTATGTGTAAAGTAGATAGAATAGTAATTACCATTAGTGTATATCTCAGTTGATCGCAAGTGAAAAGCCTGGCATATAGTACAAGGTGCTACGGTTTTTACGCTCGGCTGGGATACACATGGTTACAAACCCGTCTAAGTGACTTGGACTTTATGCGTGGTTTTGTACGCAAGCGTGACGAGGACTATTTTATTTGCCATTAAGTAAAGTGCATTTATTCTTCCGTGTTAAGTTATAAAAAAACTATATAACTTGCTGATGTACTCATAATTGTTATAACTTTTAACGTTATCTATATTAATAAATCTGTAGTTTTGTCTGTAAATGTAGTTTTTTCTAAATTTCCTGCTAGACGTCTTATTTATACAAGTTACTGATTACGAATATGACTAAATAAATTTCAGTGTATTTTTAATTCAAAAACGGCTTGACCGATTTACATGAAATTTAATAAACGGGAAGTATAAATTATTCTAAAATTGATAGGTTATATGTAATTATTATGATTAAAAATAAAGTTACTAGACGAAAATAATTACTGCTTAATAAGCGCGTGCGAAACCGGGGCACACCTAGTAAATCTATATATAAAATGTATCTATATATAATGAGTTAAATAAATAAAAATGTAGCAAAGAACAAACCGGTACACTTTGAATATATACATAGCTGGTCTAAGTAACAACAAAGTTTTTATTATCCATATCGAATAAGCAGGCTGGCTCTGCGAACCAGTTTCACAACGCACTTTCAAGGATACGATATAAAGAATATTGTGAGTTAAAATAATGTTGCTAGGTTTAACCCACACTAAAATACATTTAAAAAAACGTTCACATGAAATTTCAATTCGAAATTCAAAAGTTCCAGTTCTGCGGTAAGACGCGCGTAGGCGTCGCGTCTCGATTCAGTCGGCGTGGGTTGTGTCTCAATGTGTTGTAGTTTCTTAAATTCAGACAAGATATACGCCTGTTTTTTGTTTATAGCCTTATTGACGCAGTCTATAGAACATTTATCTTCCGAACTGAGGATTGCGATGCTCAGCCGGGGCTAAATTAAACAAATAAGCTTAGGTTTACAGGTTCTGAGTTTTATGCCGTCCAGTTAAGATGTTTAACGAACCATAGAAATAAAACATACGGTTGTGGAACTTTTGGTATGAGCATGTTTATATTTACGTATCATCTTTTAAAGGAAAATAAATAGGTATGTTATGTTCTTGTTCTATGCGTTCGTGCATTGAATTGAGTTGAAAATTTGTACAGTTTTTGCTGGCAATCTCATAAAGGTTGCTGACATAGCACCATAAACATACAATAATAGGTGGCGGGTAACTTTTACCCAGTTTTGAATATAGTTTTCGGATCATATTTACATTTAGTCCGAGGAAGGATCTAAACATATCATTACGTTTTTCTTTAGGGACTAAGCAGTATTAAAAAAAAACGATAAAATAAAAGAAAATCCGCATGTAATTTAAATAATAAACATAATTACTGGAAAAAACCTCAAAAGCATTTTCACATGAAAAAGAGATCACAGACAACTTATACTGATTTATATTGCGGATTAAAAAACCATGTTGCCTGGCAACACTAACAGTAAAGATTAAATAATTTCATTCTTGAACACTGGATCTCAATGTCAAACTATAAATAGATTATGCATTTACTAATACTGACTACGGTTTATACACGATTTTTATATTACGGCTATTACACTATTTTACGGCTTACTGTTACACTCATATTTTAAATCATAACATTATAATCTACTAATTTTATTACTATTTTATTGCTAACTTTATTTCGATTCCTAGCAACCACCCGCGACTTAGGTTACGTTAATCCCCACTAATCTCCACAGCATGGAAACACATCGCTGAACGTGTAGTGCTTAAAAAAATCGTAGTTTCTTCAAACACCAATAACTTTTTATCCAACGAAAATATGGTGATAATGTTTTTTTTTTGTTGAATCTAAGGAGTAAAACAAAGAGATATTGATCAAAATATATCCAGTAGTTTTTGCGCGATGCGCGTACAACTGTAAACCTCTATCATTTTATTTGAAACTAGCTGTGCCCCATGGTTTCACCCATCTTAATTTTATACGACAAACACCGCGACGCCAACGCACCCGTGTAACCTATCATAAATGTTATTCCCGAAAGTATAAATTATTTTAATTTTTCATTATCTCCTAAACTATGTGTCCAAATAACATGCTATAAAAGAGCAAAATTTAACTTCATAAAATTGTCTTTATGGTGAAGTAACTTTTGTAGGTAAGGATTAATATGTCAAGCCTAAAAATAATGTTCAGAAATAACTTTGTAACAATTGTTTTTCACAAAACAGTTTATTGCGGCTTCTGTATAAGAGATAAGCATATGCTATCACGGATATATTTTAGATATACTAAAGACTAATATTTTTGTAGAACATTGTATTTACGTATCATTAACCATTACGCCAGCGCACGCGGATAAAGCAGTTCGGGAGAGATTACAACTCTGACTTATGTAACACAAATCAATATTTAAGTCTAGCTGAGAGTTGTAGTCTAATGTTAGGTAGCCTATACTATTCCTCTTAATTCTAGCTATCATATACAAAAAAAGTTTTTCGAATCCGACTGGTAGTTCCAGAGATTAGCCTGTTTAAACAAACAAACAAACAAAAAACTCTTCCGCTTTATTATATTAGTATATATAGGCCATAAATATATGTCTTTTTTATTATATAGCAACATCCATTTTAATATTGTCAATACCTATGTACTTATATTTTGATTGAGTATTAATTATTGTGTCTTTTCTTCTTTATTTTTCGTCAATAGCGAGGAATATAAGCTTTAGGGAATTAAGGGAATAATGACGTAGACACAAAAACACTTTAAGAAATAAATTAGTTATTAGTTTGCCTGCCCACTGATGCGGAGCGTGACTGCGGAGCTGTGTTGCAAGTCTACAACAATATTTATAACGCCAGTGGTAAGCATAATAAAAATAAAAATGTACGTACAACTCAACAAGCACAAAAAAGTATTCGAAAATTAAGTTTGTGAAAGAAACAAAAATAATTCAAGTGACGCATGAACCGGCGGGCGCGGCGTTGACAGAAATGGTCCGCGTTGAGTGTAGGAATCATTCTTCAGAGTTTTTTAAAGAAACCCGATGGACCCCACTCGACACAAGGAACAAAGCCTTCATTAATCTTGAGCGCGAAATCACTCCGCCCTTCACAAGTGAATATAGTTTTTATGTCTCTTGAGTACTGTGGTGATACCTTCGACAAATCACTAAACGAGTCTTTCTTTTGCTTTTTCTATTTAAAATAAATATTTCTTGAATATGTACACAAGCAAAGAAAGCTTTTTATTACTACATATTAACATTTTATAAGATATATTTTAAACAGAAAATATTTTGAACCCAACCTAAATTTAAATACATGATGACCAGTATGAGTATTATTACTTTTTTAAAATCAAATGAGATCGAATATTTTGTTTCGTGTATAGTTTTTTTTTTCGATCTAACTATACAGCTTTACAGGTTTAACGGGCTTAGGCTGAGTTCTTTGATCCGTAGTTAACTTGACCAATGGTTAGTTTTGTACAGAAATGTCAAAATTATGTATGGAGTCAGACCACTGGTTGGAGATAACTATGGTTCAAACAATGCAGCCTTAGGGGCCGCGCTTCGTGTAACGCCAATTTTAATTGTTCTACGTTTTCACTAGGGTTGTTGCTAGTTGATATACGAATGAATATAAAACGTACTCATATAAGAAACTGACCTATGGAAAAAAAGATAATCCAGGGCGTGCATTTGATTTGTTTAAGCTGGAACGTCCGCAAAATGGCTGCACTGTATGTGGCGGAAAGTCCGATGCATTTCAGAAAAAACTTTGACCGTCGGTGACTAATTCCATGGACACTCGTCGACGTCATGACAACCTACAGAAATGTCTCTTCACGCATAGCTTGAAGACCTGATATCGTAGGAGGAAGGGATTGAACACGGTCGTTGAGAGACAATTTTTAACATCTTCTCAGTACATACAGAAAACATAAGAATTTGCAAACTTCTTTGTCAAGTAATAAATGATGATGAGATAAGGTCAAAAAAACTCTTCAGAACACTCGCTATGATACAGACGATAAGTACAATAAAATAAAATAATCAATAAATAAAACTATACGTTTAAAAAACTTTGTCTTGACTGAACTCATCATTGTCATGCTGTAACCATTGATGATAGAAATGAAAATTTAAGGAGGCTGTTAATTATATTGTAGGCATCTTTTAACCAAGATTAAAAAAACCAAGGGAGTAAAAAGTTTGTATGGGAAATACTATTTTTTGGGTAAATTTATTATGCCTGGAGTGTTCCAGAGTCAGTTTGAACTCAACAGCAGCCTGGTAAATACCCGACTGCGAAAAAGGAGGGTTATGTTTTTCGAGCATATATTGTATACATATATGTATATATGTATGTCTATTTCTTTGGCACGCTCTGAAGCCTAAACGGCTTGATGGATTTTTGCATACGGGGTGTCGTTAGATTCGTCTTAATTGTGCGAGTGACATAGGCTATATAATATTTAAGTATGACGTCTGGAAATCAAATAAAAAGGAAAACATGAAAAATATTTTTTTAGTAGTAATGTGTTTTTTTTTTGTTGTTGCAGTCGTGTGTTTTCTTTCCTTTTTAATAATATAGCTTGTTTTAAACCGTACAGTGTAATCAACAATATGATATAGAGAAATTAGTGCATATATAATGGTCCTTAATGATTGTCCCGCAGATTCGCTCGCGTTATATTTGAGTTATGTCCCATCTTTTTTACTTAGTAACTGAATTTCTAAATACCAATTTTCATAGATATATGTATCTTCAAAAATTACGGATTTTCATAAAAAAATTCAACCTCTTTTTACCAATCCTTAGAATTTCCAAAAATCCTTACTTAATGCTCACCTACATTGTAACACGAACTCGCTTGCAAATTTTCAAGGTCCTCGCCCAAGTAGTTTGGGCTATGCTTTGATATGTCAATCAGTCTGTCAATTACCCTTACAGAAACAATGACATATAGAATTCAGTTATAATAAAAATACAGTACAATTCTTATAACTAGCACGAAAAACTGTGGGTGGAAAACTAATTAAAACTCATTGACTCAGTTTCATAATAAATTTAAAAGCAACAAATCGCGAATAATATTTTTTGTTCAATAATACACTTCTGGAACGGACTATACAACTGAAAATTATGTTGATGGCATTTTAATGCGACGGCCTTCCGGTCGTCACTCGGCCAAAACACAAGCCGTTTTATACCCCACTATAAGGGTAATTTATTATCACATTTAGAGATAACGGCTGATTGCCAGTTTATGCGAATGTTGTGAGCATCTGTAAACAGTAATTGCATTTGTGTTTAACTTCGTTTTAACAGGTTCTATATGAAATCTATTAGCATTAAACTGATTCTACGAATTGTTAAAGCTAGCAAATATAGCTTTATCGCATAACAAAAGGTATACTTTATAAAAGTTGTACGAAGTCGTCAAAGACTGCTAGGTACTTATAATAGATTGATGTTCAATGACAATATCTAATATCGTCACGTTTGACCATCTACGGGTTAAAGAGAGACATAGAGATAGCACGTTATGGTACTTATTGTTCATTCACATAACAAAATAATCAGATATTTGTCCCTCTCCTGCGGCAACTTAAGCCTAGGTCCGTTGCCTCGGTGTGGAGCCCTTGAGTTTAGCAGGCGCTCGCGCGATACAGTGACTCTGCACTTGCATTCACTATCAACCAACAGATGGCATTACACTGCACCCCAAACTTGTGCACATCACAAAGGTACATAGGTTGAGTAAGAGACCTTTTTTTCTTTTTTTGAATAGTTTAACAAAAATTAACAGATCACTAAATACATATTTACATGTTTCTTCATTCGCCCCAGGAGGCAGAAACATGTATATTATGTATAAGTTAATTTAGCTCGAATTCTACGGATAGGGAATTAGTCAGAATTGCGATGTTGTTGCATATTCGGCAATAGCCCAAGCTGAGGTTCGGCCACTTGGGCACACTTGAGCACTTTGCCACGCTTTCGCGGTTGAGTACCTTTGTCGCTCGCCCTCAAACCCGGTGAAGCTGTAAAAGTCATCTGAGGCTCGAGTTCGCTTGGGCCCTTATGGCTAACAATATATAATAATACAGTTAGTTCTAAAAAACAATAAAACTAATATTTTTCCGTTTAACTACAAAAATATTTTTAGAGATTGTAGCTCGAACTGATTATATCTATGTAAAATATGTGAAATTATAATTTTGTATTCCTCAGTTTCCTACTTCAAAAATAAACCGTTTTTTCTTGTATTCAGTTATATTACCTATATGTTTTGTTTAAAAAAAAATACCTCCAATTTCTTTGCTGGGTTACTGTTAACAACGATATAACTGGACAATTTTAGGAATTTTCGAAAAATCCTAGTTTTTTATAATAATTACTTTATGGAACAAAATAAAAGCTTAGGAGTATGACAGTGGTAGATATAGATTGTATGGAATGTATAAACATATTTGCTCCAGTGCTATTATAGAGGAATAAAACAAAGAAATTCGTTTGCATAGTACGAGCCTCGGATAACCCCTCGCTCCCCTGAGCGAGTGTGTACCTACGACGGGTTTCGCCATATTAAAAAAAATGCTGATCCATCCATATAAACTGGTTTACAAATAAGAATTTAATTTTTTAAATATATTTAGTTACTTATACTTAACTCGCTAGTCGATCGTAGAAACATTCTAACCAGACTCGCAAACATATTATAGCAAAGTACATTCAACTTAATCTCGGATCTATGACCGCTATGTTGACTACAAGATATATAAACATGGCATATAATTATTTATTATATTTCACAGACCAGATTATCAAGTTATTATATTTATTGGAATAATATAACATATAATTTAAGATACTGTAATGAAAAATATGATTTAATGGTATTAATTGTATTACTTTATTGTACATCTAGCTGTGCCCGTGGCTTCGCTCACGTGGACTACAGAATGCCCGCATGAATCTTGCTACCCCGCTCCCGGCTATTTTAAATTTTAAAGACATAAATGCTTATTGTGGGTTTTAAAGTCCTAACTTTTGTAGGTCTTTTAATGTCAATTATTATATAGTATATTAATTTGCTATATCTCTTAAGGTTTTCTCAGCATAAGCTATTTAAGCACCCGAAATGATTCACCATAACCAGTTTTTGTTTATTTGTGCGGAACCCTAATTCTTTGTCTGAAATAAAAGTAGCCTACGTTACTCCCTATATCATCAGCATCTAGCAGTGAAAGTCACGACAAAATCGGTCCAACCGTTTCGGAGATTACCCGGAACAAACAGACAGACAAAAAAAATTAAAATGGGCTTTTTGTTATTGGTATAGTATAATACTTTCATACGCATTTAGTAAAAAATTGTTATTTTGACATTACAAACAGACACATAAATTTTATTAATTGTATAGAATTATCCGTCTGCTCATTGGGCACAAATCTCATTAGACTTCCCATAGGCAACACCACAGGAATTATCCTATTTCTCTACCTTTTAATCCCTCTAGGGATGAATTTTCATAAAATACTTTCTTTGTGATCACCTACATTATATAAGAAATTCCGGTGCAAAATTTAACGGTTCTGGAATAACCAGTTTAAGCTTAGATAATTATGTCCAATATCTTGAACAACGCATATGTTAACGAGATTCTAATAAAGTTCATATTTCTACAGATCTTCGTTATTCCACAGGATTTATTTATTTAATGAACGCGATACACGTGACTTTACAGCTAACAAAGTATATATATATAGAAATAACATACTGAAGGTCATTTAAAAGTTCACACAGATATACAGTAATATAGGTAGTTATATAAATTTGGTTGGTAAAATTAGACTGGTAAAATTAAGTAAAAAATTGACTGATAAGATTTTTCTTAAGTTTGAGAGAATTTGTTTAAAAGAGATCAATATATGGTTTTGGAAATTATATTAATTTTATTGCTAACTCTGACTAAAAAGAGTTATTTGTGTATGACGATTTCACTAACGGCATGTTTAAAGGGAACTTGTTTCTTATATATACAGTAGGTACTCGCAGGTTAACATTACTTAACCAGTAATGGTCAGATTAAAGATGGGATATTCTTGGCCGAAAGGATTTTTTTCCAGATAGTTACATACATTTACACGTATGAAAAGTTTATAAATTTCTACAATGAATGTAAGAATGTGCTAGCATTTCCCAAGCATTATGTACTAAGAAACGAAAAAAGTTATACAGTTCTTTTATAACTGCTGAACTAACTACTATTGGCGGATATAAGAATTTTGTGCCATTAGGTAATACAGGTTATTGTTAGAATCCTTTACCCTAGTAAAATATGGTCACAATAATATTGTCTCAGACAACCTCGACCAATGGAACCATTTCAAGCTTGCGATCTGTACTGAACTAATCACCTAGAGCATCTAATCCGCTTAACTAAAATCGCACTTTCATATGTCATGTTCTCCACAGCAGAATATGTGCTCTCATCAAGAAGGAGCAGACTACTAGACGACGCTGTTAATCAAATATGTTTTATTCACCAAAATGATGACTAGATTAAATAAATCTATACTATTAACCCGTTGGCTCCTGACGTCACAAAAATGTATGTAAAATTAGTATATATGCTATCCCAGGAGCCAAGTTATTACTAAAATTGAAGTGTATGTTTGTAATGTAAAAATAACAGCTTTTTAATAAATGCATATGAAAGCTAAGATGTTTTTATGAGTGTAGATGTGTTACCCGCGCTCTATTTTGGCAATAAAAAAGTCAGGCAATTGCTTGATATTCTCTTAGTCACGTATTTTCCACTGTCATGGTTGAACGTCATTACAACTCAAAATGTATATTCATTTCGTTCTAACACTAAAAATAACGTAGGATGTCTTTCATATTACTTCCTTTTTTACGTATTATATAACTGAAAGCGTTATGTAGTGATAGTTTTTATGTATAGTTTAATAACGCTGTTTTTTAGTGCATTGATGTTGGCGTATGACGCATCTATATATAAAATGTCATTGTATGAAAGTATATACGGTACTTATAATACAAAACAAATTTTAAACTTTTTGTCTGCCTGTTTGTTCCGGGTAATCTCCGTATCGGTTGGACCGATTTTGACGAGAATTTGATTGGCAGATAGCTGATGTTAAAAGGAGTAACTTAGGCTTTTTTTTAGAAAAAGAATTAGAGTTCCACGCATAAAAAGACGGGTATTTATCTTTAAAATAACCAGCGCGGCGGGTGTGACTTCCGCGGGTGGAAACGGAGTCATTACAATACCGACATTCTGTAGTCCACGCGAGCGTAGCCGCGGGAACAGCTAGTTTAATAATAAAAACAAAACAGTTTCATTACTTCCCTTGATTTGTTATTTTTTTAGCTTTTTAATTGATAAAAAAATAAAACCGAAAAATCATATAAAATCGGGTTTCCAACAAAAGTACACGGTAAAACTGGTTCTGATAATTGTAACCAGTTTACATCACTAGTAAGCAATTTCATACCCTTTCCCTCCAAGATTACCAATTTTGTGATTAGGTTATTCCGCCACTTTAAACCATAACTAAAACATATTTTCTGCACACTAGAGTAATAAATACCGAATTATATTATTTCCAGTTAAGCAAACAGTCGTAATGAGGATCGTTCTCTGAATAAAAATAATAAATTGAAGTGGGCGTGGGAAGGCCACGCTCCTGTCATTACGAAAATGGTTCGCAGTAACTAGCCGAAAGCTCACTCTCTGTTTTATGAGTCGGTTAATATGTCCCGTATTTGAATCTCTTTTTCCTTCCGCAATATATAGGTTGTAGTGTCCAGAACATCTTTGTATCGCATTTTGTTGAAAGATTTCAATTTGCACCCGTATAAAATTCAACTTGTGCAGGAATTACTGCCAAATAACCCAATTTTACGACGAGCTTTTGTTGAAACAATGTTGGAACGCTTTCAGAGTTTCAACAATATTCTATTCTCCAAAGAAGCCCATTTTCACTTAAATGGGTATGTCAATAAACAGAATTACCATTACGGGGCTGCAGAGAACCCCCGTGTAAAACATCAAAAGCCTCTGCATTCGCCGAAAGTAACCGTTTGGGCGGCCATATCAGCACACGGAATTATAGGACCCTATTTCTTTAAAAATCAACAAAGGCAATCTGCCACTGTAAATTCCGACCGATACATAGCCATATTAAGGGATTTTTTCTTTCCGCAACTGCAATAATTTGAAGCCTATAATCGTGCGACGTGGTTTCAACAAGATGGTGCGAAATGCCATACATGTAATGCTTCGTTGACGGCCGTAAACGAGATGTTTGCTGGGAAACTGATATCGCGCCGAGGCGACATTGCATGGCCGCCTAGAAGTCCGGATCTAACGCCACTGGACTTTTTCATGTGGGGAATTACCTGAAAAGTAGAGTCTACTCCAATAACTCAGCCACGATTAACCAGTTGAAGATAAATATCCGAGAAGACATGACAGCTATTCCTGGCGCAATGTGTAAGCGAGATTTTACCAATGTAAGGTTCAGATTCGAGGAATGTTTGCAGCGGGATGAAGCACATCTGAATGATGTAATTTTTAAAAAATAAATTTCCCAGATGTCTATTTTAATTGAAATAAAAATGTGTATGTGTAATGTGTTTAGTTTTTTTTTAAATTAATTTTTAAAATGAGTAAATCTTTATGGCCCTCCTGTATAAATACTTAATCGACCAATAAAACTATTTTACAATTTTATTTAATATATTACTCTGATCATATTACTGCATAATTGGTGTAACAAAAAGAAATTGTGCGTATAACCTTTACACACAGTTGAAGTTCGTATCTTCCGTAAAGCAACGTGTATCGTAACGTCCGTAACGTAACGTGTGTAGCGTAAAGTAACGCGGAGAGTAATTTCCGTAACGTCCGTAATGCAATTTTTTCCTTGCCGTGTCCAGAGACGTTTAAAAAAAAATTGTATACAATACATTATAGGTGTAAACTTTACACGTGGTTGAAATGAAACTTCTTTTAATTAAAGCACTATACATTTTAGACCACAACGTATAGACGTGTAATGTCACGTCCACAAATTTTTACATACCGTTTCCAAAGAAGTTTTACTTCAAAACAACAATTCCACCTAAAACTTTCACTGTTCTTCCATGTGCGTTACATATAATATTATGAATTATTAGACTACGAACTGGGATGCGTAAGTGACATCACAGGATCATAAAACTACGTAAACATCAAACAAACGATGTGCTGTTAAAGCGTGACATCGTTTACTCTCCCTGTCCATTCGAAATAAACCAAAACTACGTACTTTTGTAGAAAAATGACTTACAAATGGCTCGTTCGAATACAAAGAGCTTACGGAAGATTTTTATATGTACTGAAATCGTATAATTCAAGGCGGACATAGACGTAAAAGTCGACATTGATTTGTTAAAAACCTCATAAAAAGGTTTTCATTTTTTTTAACAGGTAAATTTGACAACTGTGAAACAGAAAAATAACAACAGCCTCCAATAATTTCAAAATATTCTGATACAAGAGGAATGTGCGAAATATCCATCAAATCATTATTTATATTCGAATCATGGAGGGTAAATTCGAATAAAGACGTAATTGCCACAACATCAAATTTAATATCGATCGTATATTATTAGGGCTGTAGCTTTATGAGGGTCAAGAATATAGGTATTATTTTAAAGATGGAAAATTTGTCTATAAGGAAGCGAAATATTAATTTACAGTTATCCTCATATTTACATAAATAGTAATAAAATAAATATATTTATTATCAATCGAAAGAAGAAGAAAAAAGAGTTAATTTGTTCACTTAATGGCCTTTTCTATAGGTCACCGTATTACGTTACTGTATAGTATCAAGTTATTAAGTTAAGTTTAAGTTGTTAAGTTATTTTGAAAGTTGAAGATTCAAAGTTTATTTATTAGTCACCCTAAGGTCATACATCAGTCAAAATTCCATAAGCAACTGTTGTTAACATTGACATATTTAATTCGAACTGACAAAATATTGTATAATGTAGGTAAACTTTGTCGATATTTCTTTAAATTTAGTCTAAAAATAACAAATAACACAAAATACAAGTTTCTCCGAAATTTAAAAATACGTGTTGTTTTTTGTGCTGTGTTATTTTATTATTAAATTAGGAAAAATATGTACTTATTTATTTTTTCAAGCCAGTATGAAATAACACTGTCGACAGACAATAAAATTGTCTCTTGAAGGTCAAGGTATTTCTGAAACTATATTTTACGTAACTATACATTTTATAAGTCGTTATAGAACAAATAAGTTAATACTAGCTATAATTAAATTTTACTTAATTTATTGCCCACTGATTTCCACAATAGCATATAGCCTGGATAAAATATAAAAAAAATATTATATTTTAATAATCATGTAATATTGTTAACCACTAAATTTTCCTATTTTATAATAAGAAAGAAATTACGTTTTCCGTAATAAAAAAGTCATAAAATATGAAGCTAATGTAGTTTCATTGTTTTTATTCATTTGCATAAATGAAAGAAATCACTTCTTAGTGTAGTAATTTGAAAATGTACCTTCGTAGTATGAAAATCGCGAATATTACATCTGTTATTTCAAATCTGTCTGTTAATTATCATTCAAAAGGTAGATTGTGTGCCTAAAACAATAGGCTAGTTGACTCTTTTTTAAAGTAGGTCTTAAATTATTAACTATTGTCCGATTAGAAGAAAAAAATATTACCATATTTTTTTAGGACCTAGAAAACAGCAATACTTTATATTAAAAGTTTATTTTCGTAAACAGGCGAAAACGCTGTCAGCCATATTAGTCTGTATATTATCTCTGCTGTGATGTCATACGAGTCGAAAACAAACATATGACATTTAGTAAACGTTCATCATTGTAAATATCTTAATACATACTTTTTATGCCATAAAAGTAAATGTCACAGCACACTACATAGCGAATGTCTCTCGTTTAAGATCAGTCATGAAATTTGCTTAGAGTCCTATGACGTTACAACATGGCCGGCAGCGTTTTCAACGTTCAAAATAATAAAAATAAAAACTAAACTGAAAATGCCACCTTACAGTTTTAGTATCTGTAATCGATAAAGATTGGTTTCTTAATTGAAATACTACAGAAAATAGTTATTTATTGCGTGAAATTTTATATGAGTCAAGTAGCGAATTGTTATTGTAAGATACGAAAGGTATTCAGAGAACGTACAAAAATCTGGTAAATAAAAAAGCTAGAATACTTCATAAATCTATACAAAACTTTAATTGAAAGTAATATATGACAATAAGTAAATTTTGTTAATAAAAGACTGAAAAAACCGAATTTTGTTAATGACAAGAAAGACAAATACGGAAATTGTAGCATACATAAGAATTTTAAATCATACTTTGTAAAATGTAGCTTGGGTCGTATGACAGGCTCACTATCTATGACTATACTAGGGATGTGATAGTGTAAAAAGTATATCGAGAGTCAGTTACCTACTTACAAAAAAAACAATACAAATCTAGTTGTATCCGCGACTCCATCCAGACGCTTCGGATAGACAAAAATTTCAAAAAGTGTCGAAATAATTTCTGTCTATGATTCTAAACTCCTCCATAGTATTTTTTCTCAAATATATTTAATGTAAAATTTTCGACTTTACTGTTTTATTATCAGTATAGATACATACATTATAAATGTAAGTCATAGTTGTAACTATAGAAATAAAAGTCTTTGAAAACAACAATCGAAGAATACCTCGATACAATGTTATGTCGTCCTGAAATCTCTTATTTGTTATAGGACCCGAGCTACATTTTACAAAGTATAATTTATAATACACATTAATTTGTTCTATCTGTTTATGATAGGAGCAACAATGAACAAACATTAGTCATAAGCGCACAGAGAAAAGTGCTAAGGTAAAATACCGTGAAAATGTAAATGAAAAAATTACTATGTAATGTCATAATGCTTAAAATAATTAAAAAAAAAAAAAAACAAAACCAACTTCAAGGATTTTGAGGAACTTCCCGGTGTATCTACAAAATTAAAAGTCCAATGCCAATGAAATTAAAATGGGATCACCCTTGAGAAATCCCCTTTCCAAGAAAAAAAAAAATCATCCAAATCGGTTCATAAAGAAGTTATGGCTGAACATCCATTAAAAAAATATATACATTCGAATTAAGAAGCTCCTCTTTTATTAAGTCAGTTAAAAAGACCAGTTATTGTACATCAAGCTAATATTGTAACTATTACATATAGAGCTTAGTCAGTCAGTATTTACAGTGACGAAATGGCAGTATAATATCTATCCAATGCCCGCAGGTTCGAGCGATAAATGTTAATATGTTTTATAACTTTAAGCCACCTAACAAAGATGCATTAAGCTCATAATGTAATGTAATGTAATGTAATATGACAGTGAAGCAAAACATCGTGAAGAACCTGAATGCCTTGAGAAATATTCTTGTAGTACTTACCACAATTTTAGTAGAAAACATACAAAACCAATAGATATCTAAGTGTTTCAAATCATCTATACGTCGTTGAGGTCTGACGAGATGATGAATTCCGTGGCTTCTCTTGAAAAAGAGATTTTTACTCAGCAATAGGCCATTTACAGTCTGCAAGCAAACTAAGCAAACACTCAAATACATTAGGTATTGACAAAGCACTTCCAGTATATTCAGTGACTGCTGTCTGTAGTAAACCTATACAAACAAGGGCAAGTGGACAGAATCAATCTACGTCAGGTTATACGGAACGAGCGACCACTGAGTGTCTTAATTCCCGTTCTCGAACAAAACTTTTTCAGTTGGATCTGGGTTTGAAATGTTTTCTGCGAAACCTTAATTACAGGAAATTATGGAACAGAAATTTAAGCAAGTAAAAACTAAGGAACCCGCGAATCTAGAGTGTCTTGAGTAATAACATAAAATATTAATATGTTTTGCTAAACGTTTCCTCGTATGTGATTTGCACGTTTTCTCAATTAAATCTCAAATTTTGACAATATTATTTAGTAGAATTAAAAAATATTACATTTATCTAAAGAAAGTTATAAATTTACTTTAACTTTAGACTGCCTCGTTAGCCAAGTGGTCATTAGCGCGACTGCTATGAGCGAGGTCATGGGTTTGAATCCCAGGTCGAGCAAAGTGTTATTGGGTTTTTCCTATGAAATTCTCAGTAGTAGCTCGGAGTTTGGTTTCGGTGCCCGATTAATGGCCATAGGCTCGCCCCCTATTACACGGGACCTAAAGACATACTCAACGAATTGTGGGTGTACAATTAGTACACCTCTGCCTAACTCTTCCGGTAATACAGGCGTGATGATATGTATGTATGTATAAAACAAAAAACTTTGAATTTCCTATATTGAAGAAAATTTTTATGAAAACTGGCGGTGCCCTTTGGCTCTGCACGCATTTTTAATCATTAATTATTTTTGTCTCGTAATTTTATTTTTACTCATATTATTGATACTTATTATATAAAGTATCAATAGAGTAATGGCACGTACTTCCCGTGAACTATCATCAAAATCGGTTGAAAACTAATAAAGATGTTTTTTTTTTAATATTTCTGTAAGTATTATTAACAATTCTCATAGCCTATCAACTGAGTATAAACATAACGTGAAGAAATTGTAGATATTTCTGTGTTCATCGTTGTTTTTAGATTGCACTGTGATTACCGCCAAGTATAATCCAGTGACTCGTTCATGCTACAATTATACAACTGAATAACGTGCCAATTTTGAGCAAGATCAAGTATATTATAAGATAAACTCTTGAAGTACATCGTCGTGCTTACGTACATTATAATATTAATAACAAATCCATCAATTAAAAAACAGACAAGCAAATACCATATACCTTTTAGTGTCCACCCTTCTCCAGAAGTTAGTGGTGATTCATAACGAAGTATAGCGAATGACAAGTTTGTAATGTAATAAATCACTCTGTGTCTAAGCATGGCATTGGTGTCGGAACGGTGGATGTTGTACACAGGAGCATTTCAGCACAAAAGCTTCGTCAAGCGAGATATTACCGGCATTCATAGCGCTGACAGCTGTGGCAAATATTCCTTAACCTTTCTAACGTGTACTGTAATCGACTGATATTTATATTTTACATTCATGCAATGTTTTATTAGATTCGTGTATTTTTTTGCGAAAATTCTCATCTTTCTTGTAAACGAATGTAAGTATAGTTGATACTTATTATTGATTTTTGGAATGTCAGGAAAAGTTTACGCTGATATACTTTAACTCAGAAATTGTTAGCATTAGCTTAGCAAATAAAGTACTAAAAAACTATCAAAACAATTAATTATTTTCTGCTCCCAAGTATAACTTACTTTAAATTGAATATTTTTTCTTTTTTTTGCATTAATTTCTATTCAGAAAATTTATGCGAATTAAGTAATTGTCACTACATGCCAATAAAATATTAATAAGTAATGCACAATAAACAATGTGACTATATTACTTTCAAAACTAATAATTACTGGATTTGTACCCGAAATTCCTCACTTTATGCAACCGTCCAGTGTCAACGACATAACATAATATTGCAACACAACTTTAAAGAGCAAGCAACTGTAACATCACACCTCATATCCAGTTTAAAAATAAAAATCTTTTGAGTAAAAACTTGATCTCTCAACTCTTGGTTAATAGCTACTTTGCCTTGTCCTTGTGATGCCTTTGTAGCTGTTACATAAAAAGTTTTTTTAATCGTTCGTATTCGCACACAATGCAGCTCGTCGTCCGCGTCATTCCTACGGATGCACCACATTTTACAATGACAGCTTGTTTCCCAATTGAATTATTGTAAAGTTTGATTAATTTGATGAAAGCGTAAATAGTTTTTGTTGAAATATTTCACTTTAGAAATATGAACATTTTCTACTTTAGAAATATTTTTTATATAAAACTAGCTATTGACCGCGGCTTCGCTCATACCAAGTTTGAAAAATAATATAATTCTTGTATAATTTCTCCATACAAATTTTAAACCCCCCTTACACCCCTGAATTTTCAAAAATCCGTTCTTAGCGGATGTCTAGGTCATAATAATTATCTGTGTGCCAAATTTCAGCACAATCCGTCCAGTGGTTTGAGCTATGTGCTGATTGATAGATCAGTCAGTCAGTCACGATTTCCTTTTATATATATTTAGATACTGGCTGACCCGTGCGAATATTTCGCACATTATAAAATGTAAACAATTTAACTAACATCTGTCATGTTAGTTAAACAGATTGTTAATAGATGACGCCTGAATATAAGTGTAAACTCTACACAACAACACTTGATTTAACGACAAACTCCTTAAAACTTCGAAATTACTTGACTTTGGTTGGTTTACCTTATTCTCTATACAATGATACACTCTTTATAGCATCACGCTCATTCTAAATAACGACATCAATAGAGCATTATTAAGCGTTAGGCAGTACTTTTTAAACTGCCAAAATTAGTAAGAACTGGAGCTGTGTGCGTTCTTTTCTTTGTTGTTTTGTTGCTTTATTATCTAGCACGAGTTTACGTCGACTGACGTACCGAAAATTCTAAGAAATTTTCTCTTCTCTCATCAAAGTTATTAGAAAAATACTGTTTATATAATCAAATAGATTCCACAGTATCCCAAGATATGGGTAAAACACAAAAAAATACAATGACCCTGCTGGAGCAACAACAAACGCCAGACGAAGATAACAAACTATATGCAGTAAGCGATGTTATTAAGTTGTTTTTACGTTTGTAAAATTTGCAATATATTATTTAATATATATATTAGAATAGTAAAATAATGTCAATTTTGGTTTCACTCCAATTATCGACAACTCTCTATAACGCCAAAAATACACAGTCCCTTATATGTCGTTATATAGAGTTAACACTGTATTTTCATTACCATAAAATTCAACAGAATTTTTTTTTAATCATTTTTTAAAGAAAAAATTATTTTAATGGGGAATAAACTGAGACATGGCATTTTCAGGAAAAGAACACCTTTTAATAATAGTATATACAGTGTAAACTCTTTATAACGTTATCCTTTATAACGATAAACTCCCTATAACGTTGAAGTGAGCCCAACTTGGTTGGTTTGCGTTAAAACCCACATATTGAAACACTCTTTATAGCGATACGCCATTCTCTATTACGAAGAAATGTGTTCATATTTTTAGACAGTAAATATTTATTATCGGTATTATTGTTTATTATCAGGTAACAAAAGACTTTGAAGCTCCGAAACATCCGAGGTCGGTCTAGCTTTTGTTATCCTTAATTGCCTTGAACACGTGCAGTATGACGCATTGTTTTCTCGGAAGTGATGGTCTTCGACCAAGCATACTGGGTACCTATCGTATTATCAGTCGTAAACCTACTTTGAAACTGTTAACATGGCCAGTAAACGGAAAGCGATTAGTGTTGACGAAAAAGTTTGATAGAAGAAGATATGAATAGAATACATAAAATAATACAAAACAAGTACTGGCATAGCAAAAAACGTCAGACAAAGTTATCAGACTATATGTGTAAACAATAATTTATAAGCATTTATTATCTAAGACATACATATTAAAAATTCTTGTTAATTTGGTTGTTTTTTTGTTCACTCCATATAACGATAACTCTCTATAACGACAAAAAATGCTCAGTCCCTTGAGTTTCATTATAAAGAGTTTACACTGTATTATAATATTGCGCTAAACTAAAAATAAAACAATAATATTACCATACATTAGGTACATTGTATATTTAATATCTGGGCGTCCGAGCTTAGCTGGGTATATTAAAAAAAGAAAAACACCTAAGTAAACACGGAAGGTCCAACATTACCAAATACAAAATTTCATCGAAATCGTTGGAACCGTTTCCGAGAAACCAATTACATATATATATATACAAGAATTTCTCACTTAATATAATGATATTACAAATAGAAGCCTTAATAATAGCAGTTTTGGAGTTTTTTAAATAATTAAATTATTCGTATTTCGTTAATTTCAAATGTATCTAATAAAACTATATAATATATCATTATTTTAATTAATGATGCTACATAAATATGCAAATTTTACCGACTTCATGACCGTTCGGTATGACAACTCTAATACAATTCTAAGTTGAAACAAAACTAGACAATAGTATAAAAGCATGTTTATTTTGACATTGAAAAGAAATTTAAATGAATTAATAAAATTAAGAACATAATTTAAAAATAGTATTTGAATACTGAATTAAATACTTTTGACTGTGTAAGAATAATAACGCCACATACAAAATCGAAAATTAACAATAACTAAAAGAATTTTGCTCTAAACATTATGAATGAAAGGCATGCCGGTCCATTCACAACGGCTTCCACCCACATCAGCGGGAATATGATTGAGGTTGTATTTGTGACAGAAGGGTAATGTATTTCAAATAGTTATTTAGTATCAAGTAATTTATTTTTCATTATAACGCTGTCATCAAAAATCGTTTATTCTTAGCTTTAATTGATGGGCTTATAGATTGCAATTTATGAAATACATACTTTATCAATTTTAAAATATTAACCCCCCTTAGGGAGTGAAAAGGGGGAAATACGGGCAGCGTTTACTCAATAGAAATGTATCCGGATCTGTTTTATTCTTGGATAAGGGCACTAAAGCAAAACATTTTTATATCATACAATCCATATATATATATATATATCACTGCCATGTTCTTATGTTTTTATTTTATCCATAAATTATTTGTTGAAAACTAGATGACCTGCAATTTAATATAAGCATTTAACATAAGAACACATGATCGAATGTAAATAATAGTTATTACCTTAATTTGAGTACCAAGTTATTTATAAAACAGAAGAGGACATTTAGTCATTATCATGTTGTTAAATACGTACCTAATAGCACTATGCAGTCATTTTTAAATATAATATCTGTTAGGTAGGTATAAGTCGTCACGCAACCGAGACGGACCGTGTTTTTACAAGACCCGCCTGAGGCCTCACAAACAACACCGGCGATTATTCATATCATTACGATCTTTCTTAAATTTTGTTTAAGGATACAATTAATTTGAAACTAATCTTCAGAAATTCATTTTTTATAGGCATAATTTATAACAGGTAAATTTATTTCGTATCGCTGTGAGATATAATGAACCATGGTGAAGAGAGAGGCAGAGTTAGGGCACAGGAAAATCTTTGGAGACAGTCAGACTGGAGGAATACCTATACCCTACAGAACATCGCAATCATATAACCTTGTTTTGTGTTCCTTTGTTGAGTAGGTTTTAGAGAGCTCGTTGCGGAGAGGGGATTTAACGTCACCAACAAGCTAGTGTTACAAGCGTCCATATGCTATGATATCCGTTTACTATCTGGCGGACCGAATGCTTGTTTGTCACTTTAGTTGTTGAAAAAAATTTCATTTGGAAAAAAATCTGTCATATAAATCTTTGTACGATTCTTAACTCTGTCCTTAGTTTATGGTTCAAAGTAGAACCGTTGAGGATAGTCCTTACAAAGAATGTTTACAATCATCGTGATGAAAGGATTGGGCATTAACGGCTGTGTTTAATTTTATCCGCTTAAATCATGGCACATCTATCTTGCCCTCTATTTCTGCACATTTGGTGGCCTATGGGTAGCTTCCTGACGCTCAAAAGGTGGTCGAATATTGGCCAGACTCAATTTAAAACAATAACCGACACAAAAGAAGACAAGGAACTATCTCCCACTTAATAAAATTCTTAAGATTGACTGACAGACAACGCACGTCTAAACTGCTATGTCTAGAAGCATGAAATTTTGCAAACGATGTCCTCATATAACAAAATTAAGCACCAACAAAACATTAAAAAAAATCAAATCTTAAAGAAACCGTAAGAAAAACTGGATGATTCCTGAGATGTTGCTGATAGGAAATCCCACCCGGCACAACGGCTAATCCATATTTTATTAATTTTAGAATTAATCCATTAACACAAATACAAAAAATCTTCATTAACCAGTAAGTATTTTGTACTCTGGAGAATAACTAATTTTAGATTTTAATATAAGCTTCATTACTTGAATTAGATCATCAATGTAAAAATATAGACTTCATTCATTCTGACCCTTCACCCTCTTCTTTTTTTCTTAACTTGGCAACTAGTCCTCTTTATTGATGACTATATCTGCTATTATCGAGTAAATATAGAGATATAAAGTGTCCTAAGTCCGTTTGCTGATTTAAGTATTCTAACAAAATGTTGGCTCCCTTTTTAGATTTATCTACGGTGTTTTTGTAGCATATCAGAATTCATAGTCCATGTTATTATTTTCAATCCGCTTCACTTGTGCATAATAAGTAATAACCAAGCTTTATTATCCAAAATTCCACCTGTATTATAGAATATAGGGTCAATTTATAACACAAAATTAATAAAAAATAAAAACTACTTCGTGTACTAAGATCCCGCCAAAAACTCCAAAATGTGGAACGCTTTACGACTTTGCGTGTCATCCTTGTGCAGGGGCCATGCTAAATTCTGTATCGTACCAATTTTAGTACATGTACTGCCGATGCAATACATTGTATATCACAAGTAAGCAGCAGCAGGGCCTAAGGCTATGTATCATTCTTGTATATCATCAGCACACGGTAGATATCTTTTTATTTATTTTTTAATGGCGACTGTGTTCATTTACAATTCTGCCAACACCCCGTATTTTTTTAAAATTATTCTTGTTATCTTAAGGCATAGCTCTAAAAAGAAGGCAGCTCTCAATTTAAAATGGCCATGAAGTTTGGCATGTTCCTAGGTATTATTTATAATCCACGCACTTAACATATACATAAGAAAACCAAAAAATCTCGACAAATAACATAAGTAAAAATAAAAATCACAACATGGCAGAACAAGATCCCTATAAAAACTTCCAAGGAACCTTTTCAAATCATGTGATCTTGAAACCACAATCTAAGAAATCTAGAGTGTTTTACTAACTGAAATACATTTTAATGATAATTAATTTTAAACGTAACATTTGTATTTTTTTATTTTTTATAAAAATTTATATCTCATTCTAAATCTATTCATACACAGGGTATTCGTTAGGCATGTAAAATTTAATATGTATAACTTCTTAATGAAAACTTTAAAGCTATATTCTAATATTATAAAAATGCTAAAATTTTGCTCTGAATTTTGTATAACATAAATAAATAAATTGTTTACTCTCGGTTTATAATAACTACATCGCTTGTGAATGTTAAGTTTAATACTGCTTGAGTGTTTTCTACTACTCACCTGGTTACTTACCACCTCCAATTTGAAGACATTATCTCCAAAAACCTACGCCTATACCCCTGTATAGGCTGTATGCAGCTACACTTGAGAGCTTAGAAAAGGTTTTTACTCCTTTCTAAGCTTATCGTGTTACCTTAAACTTAAATTAATACAAGTATTATCGCTATCATATTCTATCCCAGCAAAGAAGAGGACCGACCACGACTATCATGAGATAAGATGTCACTTACAGACTCACCGACAGAGTAATTATGCCGTCTCAATAAAGTTCTTCACGGTTCGTTTAAACAATTATTAGACATTATATAAAAAAGTGCTGTACCGTACCTACTAATTAAAACAACGATGTGAATGTAAAACAATTACTGTTATAATATCTCGTATCGTAATTTTTTTTTTAAACCAACCATGTGCGTTTCGATCAACGCGCTTTGTAAGGTTCCATAGTTGCCTGTTAACAATACGCACACATGAAGGGGTTTTTTATTTGATACCATGAATATATTTTTTTTTTAAAACAGTTATGTGTGTGTCGGACCACGCGCTCTGTAAGGTTCCGTAGTTGCCTTTAACCAATATGCACACTTAGAAGGGATTTTAGCTGGCATGGTCTCCCCCTGCACTTAACTCTGACTTTACTTTAATAAAAATTAGCACTTTGAAGCTTTACAGCACTTTATTTTGTAAACGGGTTCCCAAATCAAGAAATAAGTTTTACACACCAACAATATTTTTGAACAACTTATCCAACGACACCCCACACCTTAGGATAGACGAGAAAAATAATCTCCACTAAACGTGATGGGGAGGTGTAACCTATATTTTTTTTTTCAAGATTTAATTTTACTCTATGTCTGCGTGATTAGTATACCCATGCCAAATTACAGCTTTCTAATACTAAGAATCTCTGAGCTAAGCCACGGACAGACGGACGAACATGGTGACAAGGAACTCTAAAAACGGCAAGCTTTTGCCCGGGACTTCGTTCCTGTTATCTAGAACAAAAAAAACAGGAAACCTTGGCGGACATGCGCACAACAATTTTCTAAAGTTACACCGCAATCGGAAGAATGGCTTAGAAAAGAATATAGTACACACATGTATGGAAACTTTCTTTTTTTATACATAAATTTAGACTATTTTTATATGTAGATACAAAAATAGTTTAAATTCGGAGATACAATTAGAATAGAGAGTTACTATAACTTTTCGTGGTTCTCAATAGTTAAATGGGTTTGCCCAGCAAATATTAACTACTTCTTAGTTTAAAATACCTCTATGGAATATGTTTTTAAAAGTGTGTGCTAGATGTATAATTAAGGTAGAGAAGAAAAACGATGTTAAAAAAAAATATAAAGAAATAATACCATGGAAAAATACGTATAGTTAATAAAGACGACGTAGTGTATATTTATAGGTTATGTTGTGTGATATGCTATAATATAAGAAATTTGAAAGGAGTCGTTCAAATAAATCAATCAACTTACCACATATTACGATAACAATTTAATTTAATATATATTATGATCTTGTATTCATTTTTTAATTATCCGTCACTAGGGTCTCTGGTGTATTAATCATAATAAAATGTACGAAAACTCGTTTTCTACCATGAAGACAACTAGTACAACTGTATGCCTATATGCAAATAGAAAATATTTTGTGGAAAAAGACTAACTTCAGAAGTAGACTGGAACTTCTAAACGAGTAACTATCGTTGGTGAAATAAGTCTACTCTGATAAATTAATAATAAACTAATAATATGAATAATACTCAACATACTTGTGGTTATTGGAATTGTTTCAGATGTGATTAAAGAAAACGTAAACATCCACCAATTAAAAGAAAATCTGGCAAATAGCGTCAGTGCTGAATTTAAAAGGAAACTGTAAACATTAAGAAAAAATATGCTCTCCATATCACGGAAACAGCACTTAAAGATTTAAAACCAAATGATTTTCGTGGCATAAATGCGTTCTTGTATATTTTTAAATCATTCTTTTATTATAAAAAAAAAATGGTTTTGAAATTGTATAATAAACGATATACTGCTTTAATGTTGGAACAAAGCGAATCGTCTTACTTAAATGCCGCAAAGCAAGTACATTTCTTCAGGTCAATCCCACAGGCTAACAGGTTTATGAACCTTGTTAAGTCTACACTGTAGAAAGTAAGAAATTATTTAAGACTACTTAATGTAAGTAACTTTCATTATTCATGGAAAAATTGTTCTAATAACATATAGTAAATAGTGCAAGTTATTATTAAGGATATACAAATCTTAGAACAATGTGATCAAATTAAACAATTTGATTAAGAGGATTCAATAGAAAACTTCAAAATATTCTTATTATCAAAAATTCTTATGTTGATAATATCGATTGGTTGTTATAATACACAACAGTACAAAAAATATAACTTGATAGAATAACATTCGTGCAATTTTATGTCGACAAGTAAATCGTTTATGAGTTTTTGTCTACAACCTTCGTTACTTTTCAAGTGCATTGCAGACAATGGATTTTTAACGAAAAAATTAAATCACTAGCTGCGAAGCTGGAATCAATGTACTCATAAAAGAATGTTATGAGTCAAAATATTTAAAAAAATAACAATAGAATAAGTATATTTTTATTGAATATATTTGTTTTATTATTGAGATATCGTAGTAGTTGAGACACGAGAGGATTAATAATGTTTTGATAACAGTAAACTGACTCGTGCGAATATTTCGCACATTATAGTTGATAAACAATCTAACAGCTGTCATATTAGTTAAACAGATTGTTAATAGATGGCGTCTCGTAAATGTTCAATATATTTTCAACAGGAATACCATCTTTAATCATTTTTTTTTAAACCATTAAGAAACAATATATAGATATGCAATTAAATAGGAATTTTAAATTAGTTTTTTTCAATGTAAGATATTAATTTTAAACTATTTGCCAATTTTAGCTTTAACATGATATTTGAATAATTAATTTTGATAAAGAATGAATGGAGATATGGCAAAAACATCTTTGATAAATAATATAGGGATGCACATAATATATAATTATTATATTATTCAATAATTTGATTTTATAAAATTAATATTTATATAATTATATTATTTTAATACCAAATAAGTTTTGAACAAAACAGGCATGTGCAATGTAATGTTAATGTTACAGTATAAATGCATGATAATAAAGTAAATATCAGACCGTACGTACCTACTTTGTTAGTAACACGCTGAGTTTCACAGAGGGGAAATTTTATCCCTTTGTGTACTTTCAATATTATTTGTATGACCTAAATAGGTTCAATAAATACCTACTGTAATGTAGGTTTACTTAATGGATTTATATCGAAAACATTAACGTTTTTGCTGTCATTTAGAACAAAAACTATAAAACGTTGCTACGACCGGAGATGAACGCGTTTTTCCAAATGTCAGTAGCATGATCAAGATAAATATGGTCATCTTATACCTGTACACATCGACATATATATTATATTTAATCTAAAATATGCCATTATATTATTAATCGATTATATAAATAATGATATCTTTGTTTAAAAAGTATATTTAAAAAAATTACGATATTTAAATAATTATGAAATTTAACATTTTATAAAATGTCAAGTGTATGCCATGTCACAAATATTTGCGTAAACATTTCATATTCTATAAATTCCGGATACATGATTTAGTTTGTATAATAAATATACCAAACCAAAGCATTCTACATTTCCACAAAATTTAACGAGTTTTTATGAGATCGACTTTCCAATTACGTGGTCCCGGTCAGAAATCTCGTACCTTCATATTTTATCAAATTATTTTACTTGGAGAATATATTCTATTGCTCGCACAAAATATACACTGAATGTAGGATAGCTACTCCCGAATATTATGCTTTATGATTATTGTAATAGAATATTATTTTTATGTTAAAAACTTCGAATCATAACGATTGTCCGGTGTTATTAAGACGTGCACTCGACGAAGCGATACTGTACTGTGAAGCGTAAGCCTTAACAGTGTCACATCCTGTATTTAAACGGTGTCTTCCGCGCATTTCGAGCCGTCCGAAGGCTGGACCGCTATACGGCTAGTCCCGTTATATAACCCACCTACAGCATTCCGCGATTACTCACTCACCGTACACCGGTACTTGCTGCATCGATTATGTCACTTCTCAGCTGATGGTTAATGCACATGAAGTTTAGGAGTTCAGTACTCAACGGCCGAGAGTAATGAGGCCGGCTGAACACAAACGCATGAGTTGCGGGGTAACGTGGGGGAGGGAGGGGGGTGCTCGGAGGCTGCGGACTCACCGTGCGGATGGTTACATAAGTCGCGAAGCGGTTGCGAGGACACGTATAGCCCCTTCGGGGCTTGAGGCGCGACTAACGGCGGGCGCTCGGCAGGGTTGCCAACCGTAATTTTTTTTTCCTCATACAGAAGCAGGTAAAAGTCTCGTATTTTGAATCACAAACGTCGTACATTCATTATCCACATACAGTGTGATAAAACAATAATTTATCTAATCTAATAGTGAGTAATGCTGAGATGATGTATTACCGTCCTTTTTGCTTATACGAATGTCTTATTAATTTTATAAGGCGGAATTGAGGTTTCCACCCTATTACTTTCTTCGTCAAAGACTATATAACAATAAACTTCTTAGAGAAATATACTTCTTATAGAGGTGAATATAGATATTGCGCTATGTATTAATAAAGACGACTAATACGTGGAGCCAAATATCAGCAGTGTTTTCTTTTTCGGGGATTTCCCGGTAAATATCAAACCCTTTTTTAATGGCTTGATTCTTTTATACACTACAAAATGTTAAATAATCATATTATAAATGTCCGTGATAAAATCTCGAACACAACTATACAACGCTGGTTACTACCATGGATACTTCCTCGTACCTAGAAGGGAAGACCACAAATCTCGTGTTTGTAGGAGGAACCTCGTACGGTTGGCAACCTTGCTCGGGCGCCGCCCCGCGCCCATTGAGCCACGCGGGGCGCCGCCGCTTTCCACCCAGACACGATTAAACAGCCTTCACGTGTGCGATTCCCGCTTTAAACCACGAGGCTAATAAGTCTCAAGCAAACTCAAATTTAGAGACCACCCAATGCTCAGATTACAGCTTCACGATCACTTAGACTTTAATTCTTTACCTTAACTAATGTAAAACTAATTTATTATTTTTTAAGGGAAATTATATTTAATATGTTGACATTGTTTTTCAGACAACAATTACATATGTCATAAACAAACAGAAAATAGTCTATTAACAAAAAGTCGCTGGTCGAATTTCGACCTTAGGGCGATCGCTAGTATGTATAAAAGGATAACTGACTGACTGATTGACATATCAACGCATATCCCAAACTACTGGGGCTAAGACATGTTGTATGTGGCTTCCTTTTACGCTATAGATGATCACTAAGAAATCATTTTTAGAAATTCAACTCCTAAGGTGGTGAAAAAGGGGATGATAATTTGTATGAAAATCCGTCATTTTTGAAGATAGATCTATTAAAATTTGTATTTAATAATTCAGCTGGAAAGTAAAAAAATGGGATATATAACTCAACTATGATGCGAGCGAAGCCGCGGGCAAAGCCCTAGAGTAATCTATATATATAAAAATACAATGTTGTTCGTTTGTAAGCGCATCCAACATTTGAGAAAGGCTGGACAGATTTGGCTATTATTTTAATTGTTCGTAATAGTCTGAATAAGGGTTTTAGAGAAAGAAAACTTTAGAAGTTACCCGAATAAAAGGAAAATTTAGGCAAAACGGTCCGTCCTGTTTCTATCTTTTTTTTTTTGTATGCACTTAAGGCCATAACTCAAGATTCAAACTATGAACATACGTAATTCTTATTTGGATTTGTTCTCTAAGATTCTTGGAAAGTAAAGTAATCTAGGATCAATTGGCGTTGTGGTGAATATGGGGAAGGATAGAATGTCTGCCTGGTCAACTAATATTATAAATACATATCAAAAAACTGTCTGCTTACTTTGGCTTATTTACTCGTCATTAAATACAGCCCATTGAGAGATTGAGCTTCTTCCAGAACAATGTTCATTTATTTATTTATTTTTCACAATTCAATACACCAAATATGGCTGAACCCTGTCACCTGAAGTAGGTATACCTGTGTCGGCTGTGTCTCGTGTAACAGTGTCTTTCCCAATATTCGCATTATTTATTAACTATGCTAAGGTTCTAAACATTATTAAGTTTATCACTTTGTTTTATTTCATCGTAAATCAAGCTCTATATATGATTCAATTTCGAACCCACGCCTTTAACGCGGTATCCGAACGCCCTGCCTCTAAGCCATGCGTAGCGATCATAAAATTAATTTATGCATTGTTTTCTGTGAAAAATAACCTAGTCGGTCTCACACGGACTTTGCTATGATCGTTTATTTAATGTGAATGACCTGGGTGGGGTACTTATTAACACTTGCTATTTTTGAACAGACTTAGAATTCAAAGTAATTTCTTTTAAAAACAAGACATTTTCGGATAAATATTACGACACATTATTGAAGGATACATCTTATATAGTTATATGTTTTAATGGTTCACCTGTGATTTTTAACAGACTTAAAAAAGAAGGAGGTTCTCAATTCGAATGTATATTTTTTTTAATGGATGTTCAGCCATAACTTCTTTGTATAAGAAACCGATTTAGATGAATTCTTTTTTCGTTGGTTTTTAATTTCATTGGCATCGTGCTTTCTACTTTGAAGATACACCAGGGAACTGTTCAAAATCATTGCAGTTGGTTTTATTTTTTTTTTGTTAAAATTTGTCTTGTTTTTTATTACATTTACGTAATTTTTCAATAAAAGGTCAATACGATTATCCTATAAATTCCTGTTCTGAAGGGTATCATATGAATTACACTATAACCTTATCTAATATGCTTTAAAATTGTCGTTTTAACGAAAACGTGACATCTAGGCAAAGTTGTAAATTCTACTCCACGATATCTTCCACTATAACATGGCGTCTGTCAAAAAAGAGACGTAGGGCACAGAGAAATTTCTTTGGAGATTTCTTTCTACTTGGAGCAGCCCGATGGACCGAACCAAATAACCTTGTGTTGTGTTCCTGCAGTGAGTAAGTAAGGTTTCCATAGTTCTTAGGGTAGGGGGGTTCAAGGTCGGCAAAGCGTTATAAGCGTCTATAGGCTAAAGTAGCCGCTTACCGTCAGGCGGGCCGTATGCTTGTTTACCCCCTTAGATGTATTTAAAAAAAACAGATCAATCCCACAAAAGTTAAACCCATAACGGAAAATAAAACCATTACCTTCATAGATGTAGTCAGATGTCGCACCCTTCCGGTAATACAAGTCGCATGTAAAAAAGGCAACTTTAAAGGAGCTTGAAAAAACACGATCAATTTAATTTGACGACCTAAGAATATCTTGTAAACAGCACACATAAGTTAAAAGGAGCCGCAAATTAGATATGTATTTATTTATTTATTAGGACCGCCAGTGGTCAGTGTATTAAATATAGTCACTTTAAAAAAAAACAATTTGAAAAATAAAATACACTTGGTCTTTTAAGGCAATCACAACATGCACCGTGTAAACAAAAATATATGAAAAGAGTACAAATTAAAATAAAATAAAAAACAGTTATAACAGGATTATTAGAAATTACGTCAAATGACTATATACAAACTAACACAATGAGGAGAAAAACATCTATGTCAGCTTTATATTTAAAAAATAAATGAAATCACTAAACGTAAAAATATAAAAAGCAAAAAAGAAAAAAATATTAAATCATCATTAATATGAATAAAACTTTTAAAACTTTAAGATAAAACTTTTGCAAAAATTTAATTTCTCTTAACCACCCTGCTATATTATTCCTGAATACCGGATGAGAATCCTTGGATATATCACAACTGTCGCCAAGAGCGTTGCAAGATCTACATACCCTGATTACTGTGGAGTGATTCGGAAGATTAGTCCTTGAGAAAAGTACCTGCAGCAAAGTGCCAGGATATCTAGGATATCTGTGTGGGACCCTTAAACAAAACTTCTCTAGTAACTTAGGGCTATCGATATTACCGTTGAGAACTTTGTGCAGGAAAGACAAATCCAGAACCTGCTTATGGAATTCCAAGGAGTCCATTTGATAGTAATCTAAGTTGTCACTGTAGTTGAAATATGCGATTACTGCGGTGGGAGTATGTAAGATGATGCACGAATCTTTTTTGAACTCGCTCAATGCGAAGTTGGTGAACTTTTTATGTAGGAGACCAGACCACACTACAGTATTCAAGAATACTCCTAACGTAAGAATTATACAAGGTAATTCTGGTTGCGTGGTCTTTGAACACCTTACAATTTCTATTATCATTATCATATTCTTTATTGCACAAAAAAATACAAATGTAGGACTTAATGCTAAATAAATAGCATCCTCTACCAGTCTTCCAGGGGAGCAAGACAAAGGTATATTCAAGGTGTACATAATATTTAGTAAAGTAAAAAAAGAAAAATCTAGCCAATATTCAATTGGTCCAAGTAAAACCTACGTAGCGAATACTTGAAGGAATCCTGAGAGTTAGCTTTTTGTATGTTGACAGGAAGCAAATTCCACAGTCGTGCTGCTGTTACGGTGTAGGATTGGCCGCGGAAATTAGTATGATGAAGTCATCATACTAACCATACCTAGTGGTATACTGAGAATTAAAGAATCAGAAGATATTAAGCTGTCTATTAGGGGCCATCCATAAATTACGTCACACGAATTTCATGATTTTTTTAACCCCTCCCCCGTCCTTGTCACAGCTGGTCACATTGTGAGACCCCCCCCCCCCCCCTACCTAGTGCGATGTCACATATTTTGCAATTTTATAATTAGAAATTTATGGCTATGTTCGAGATACAGAAGTCCAATTTAATTTTTTCTCTGACTATTTTGACTAGAGGGTTGAGATTTAGTGCAACGGAGGTTTTGGGGCTTGAATGGGAGGAAACACATTATTTCGAGTTTGGAAGGTTTTCGACTTAAGAAGTTGTAATGTACTTAGATATAAAATATAATGTTTTGAAAAAATGTGATATCACAAAATTTGGGACCCGTCCCCACCCCTTGTCATACAATGTCACACTTCGTCGACCCCCTCCCTCCCCCTAAACGTGTGACGTAATTTATGGATGGCCCCTTATGCGTATAAAGACAAATCCTAACGTTTTCGAAGCTTTAGCAATAATAAAATAAATAAATAATAATACTACTACTGCTAATAATAATACTGCTGGGCTTCTTCCCAAGGGAAGGCACGTTCTTAATCACCATGCTAGCCACGATGGATTAGTGATTTTGAACGCCAAGAAATCCACAGTTCTACGTTTTTCTCATAAACAGTCGTAGGTACTGCAAGAACATTCATCAAACGTCCCGGTTCAGGTTTCCTCACGATGTTTTCCTTCACTGCCAGACGATAGTGTGTTACCAATGGGAATTATTACATTAATGCAAATTGCAAAAAATTCGTTTATACATATCGAGGCTTGAACCTGCGGACGTCGAATTGATATTCTGTCAGTATAACCACTCAACCACAAGGACTTTTAAATTTTTATTGCTAATTGTACGTCTGTACTTCTAAGAAATAATAAAATACACTTTTACTTTCTTATTCATCGAAACAGTAAAAGTATATTATCGACAGTGGAAAGGTTTAACTTATCGTCTACCTAAAAAAGGAAGACGTTTGTGTGAATATGTACACAAAATGTCATTTTATCAAATTATACTAATATTATTAGACTTATGAACCTAAGCTACGGATAAAATAAATAAACATACAAAGGAATATTGTATTTAAAATATGAACTTTTATAGTAATTAATAAAATTACATTGTCTGATACAAAATTATTCAAAATCCCTGCCATCTACCGTCGAGTAGTAAGAACAAAGAAACGGTATATTTAAATACTTTTGAAATGAGCATGTAGTATTTTTGTTTTTTAATTTACATTACGTTTTCAAATAATAAATTTCAGTAATTGATATAATGCGTTGAATTGAAAACTAAATAATCTTATTTCTCTGTTATTTCTAAAAGCATTATTAAAAATTCTTATGACCTATCTATCAATTAACCAATGGCATGTTCCCCGTGTACAAATTTTTAATGAAAATCGATCATGCCTTTCGGACATAAACAGACAGACAACATTTTTTTAAGGGTATATTCGTGATCCGTGTCTTTTTTAAAGGAAGTCTATCGGAAACTTAGGGAAAAAAATTACACGTACAGACAGAACCACAGATTCGCGTGACTGCTATGAGCGAAGTCCTGGGTTCGAATCCCAGGTCGAGCAAAGTGTTATTGGGTTTTTCCTATGAAATTCTCAGTAGAAGCTCGGAGTTTGGTTTCGTGCCCGATTAATGGCATTAGGCTCGCCCCCTAATTACATGGGTACTAATGTACACCTCTGCCTAACCCTTCGGGGAATACAGGCGTGACAGTATGTTATGTTATGTTGATTATGATCGAACCCTTCCTAGTGTATTCATAGGATGCACAAATAAAAGGAAGTAGGTTCATACATTGAATTAATATTAAACTTATAAAGTAAAATACACTACTCAACACAGAGAACTAAAGACTAATGTTGTGTCCAGTAAGTAGGCTTGAAGATTTACAGGGTGTCCCGTAAGGAATGGACCAACGCTATGATGGTGATAGAGGGTGACATGATCTAATAGAAATTTATTGTCCTAGGCTTAGTAGTTTTAAAGTTATGGATTTTTTAAATGTTATGTTGAAATTCTCCTTTTATGAACACAAAATTTAAATTTAAGGTTTGGCGCTAGCCGTGTGCCCAGAATCTTACCTGATGTTAGGTGACGATGTAGCCCGAGATGGTAGCACGCTAAGCATAGTGGAAGACTGCCTCTCAAGTGCAGCTGCCTACCAGAACACACTAATCGGTGTCTGGTGACAGATTACACGAAAGAAGGAGTGAAGGGTGTGGTAACCGGGTACTGTTCGAAATACCTACGATATTATAACGGGTATTGATATTTGTCTCATGAGTTCGAAATGCTCGAATGCTCCAAAGTGAGTTGCATGGTTAAGATTAGTTTACCGTTTGATTCGTTGAATTAAATTTGCTACAGATACGTATAAATTTAAGTAACATAATTACGTAACAACGCTTAAGCATAATAATTTTTTATCTTGTTAACGTGTTCTTTACGTTATGATTATATGATACAAAATATTATAGACTGAGGATAAATAACAATTATTATAGAATATTCCAATATATTATAAAATTTACGGTGCTTTGTGTGCGTCGACAATGTTTTGATTTTTTATATCAGAATCAGTTCTGATTTTGAATTTTCACTTTTTGGCACGTTTACCTTAGCTGACAAACTTAACAAGTACGGTAAAGTGGGAAGGAAAGATTCCATTAGGGATGTGAAAAAAATCAATTAATAATCGACTATTTTAAAATAAAAAACGATTATTTAATTCAAAAACATGGATTATTGAAAATCGATTTTTTTTAATGTCGATTTTTTGTGGTGAGTCTAGCGTCATTTTTTTTTGACTGCAGGTATTCAATCACCCTTCTTACTAACTTGCCATGCAGTCCTCTATAAGTTGAAAACCATTACTGCCATTTCAAGTGAATGTGAAGTGTCTGTTTATAATGTCAAAATAACAGTTTTCCACTAAATGCATATGAAAGTATCTACGATACCTATAACAAAACACCTATTTTTAAAATTTTTGTGTGTCTGTTCCAGGTAATCTCCTAAACGGTTGGACCGATTTTGACGAGACTTTCACTGATAGATAGCTGATGATACAGGGAGTAACTTAGGCTACTTTTATTTTAGAAGAAGTATTAGGGTTCCGCACAAATAATAAAAAACTGGCCATGGTTTATCAATTCGGGCGCTCAAATGGCTTATGCTGAGTAAACCATAAGAGATATAGCAAATTAATGTACTACATAATCATAGGCATTAGGCAAAATTCCGGGAGAGTATATATCTATCTTCTAAGGAACACCCATAATAAGCATTGTTGTCTTTAAAATCGTCGGGAGCGGGGGAGCAAGATTCACGCGGGCATTCTGTAGTACACGTGAGCGAAGCCACGGGCACAGCTAGTTAAAAATAAAAACCACAACATGTCATTTTATAACTAAATAATGAGTTGCTTTTTAATTTAATATTGTATTTTTGTGTTAAAAAGGATTGTAATACAAGTAATGAAACGCACCACCCGCGCCTTTGGAACTATTTACGCAGTGTATAATAATGTCTAACTGTACCCCACGGTTTCACCTGTGTTAATTTTATACGACAAACACCGCAACGCCAACTCACCCGTGTAGCCTATTATAATTGTTCTCCCCACAAGTACAAATTATTTCAATTTTTCATGATCTCCTAAACTATGTGTCCAAATAACAGGCAAAAGAGCAAAATTTAACTACATAAAATTGTCTTTATGATGAAGTAACTTTTGTTAGTAAGAATTAATGTGCCATGTGTAAAATAATAATCATAAATAACTTTTTCATTTTTAACGATTATTTGTTACAAAATAGCTTATTGTGGCTTATGTATAAGAGATAGGTGCATGCTTTCGCGGACTATTTTTAAGATATACTAAGTTCCAATATTTTTGTATAACATTGTATTTACATACCACTAAAAATTATCGAAGCGCACGCGGATAAAGCAGTTCGGGAAAGCTTCGTGTTCCGACTTACTTAACAAAAATCAATATTAAAGACTAGCTGGGACATGTATCTGATGCTTAAATATCCTATACTATTTCTCGTGAATCAAGCTATCGTATACAAAAAGAATTTTTCGAATCAGACTGGTAGTTCTAGCGATTAGCGTGTTTAAACAAACAAACAAACATAAAACTCTTCCGCTTTGTTATATTAGTATTTAAACAATATATATAAAAAACCCCGTCGAATCCGAAAAGGGTGTATAAGTACACCAATGACGTTACCAAAAATAATATATTTTATTTATTTATTATGAAAATAAAAATTTTATTGCGATTTAAAATTACATATTTATTTTTAGTTTTACACAGCGGCACAGCGGTACGTTTGATCGTATGGCGGTACACTGCGCCGCGCAGCCCGCATTGCCATGTAAGTTTCCTCATTTAACTATTTTTATTTAATATTTTATTACGGGTAATTTTTTTACTAATAATCTGAGATAAATAACATAAATAGAATATAATCTCAATATTTAATAACACCTCCACGGATCCGACGGGGCTTTTATACATATTGGATATGCTTTTAAAATTTTAAAGAATATTCCTACTTAGAAAACCAAATTCCGAGGACAAAAGGTTGTAAAATAATATGAAAAAAAAACCATTCTTTACCTTTTATTCAACCTTATTAAACAACAAAATCTGGTACAAGAATGGGCATTCTTTTTTATTAATAACAATTTTTGTCTTTTTGAAGTGATAAATTCTTAAGGGAGGGTAAACCACTTTGTAACGTAACGCGTTACGGTTCCATTAATAGCAGCATAGTTTCAACCAATCTTAACAACACGGTCGTAGCCTAGCGATCGTAGGCGTGACTGCTAGGGTCTGAGTCTTAGGTTCGAATCCTCGCCGGCTTGTCTTGCTCTCTTTCGTTCCTTCTTTTCGTTTTTTTTTCTTTTTTATTAGTTTAAGTTATCACCCGAGACGCACACTTTTTTTGTTCAAATATGTTTATTTCAATTATTTATTGGATTAAGAATGTTATGATTGTGAATATTTCTGGTGTTTAATTCAATTTCTCAAGAAAATATGAAAAAATCGATTATTAAAACATTGATTATTTTATAATCAATTTTATTATGTATTTCTAAAAACAATCGTTTTTTTTTAAATCCTTTTCTTTAGCAATTTTTATCCTAGATTCCTTTTAAATCATTATATCAATCTTAGTTAGTCTTTTTTTGAAGTCTGTTAATAATTTAATAATAGTCGAACCGATGTTTTACCAAAAGTTTCGGAAAATCAATATGAACGTTCAAATTTCAATTTCACAGCTAAAAATTTCAGGTTATACCCTAATTATTATTATTGGCCGCTTTTATTCACTTTAGATAATTGTATATAAGATTATACTTACCCATATCCTGTTTATTATTGGCATAGCAACATCTACATGTACGTATAGTTACAATTATTATCCGCTTTATGGATAAAATCCAACAAAACCAAAAATGTGATAAAGTGGTCAAGTTCGATAAATTGTTGTAAGTGATAAAAGAGCGGAGATCTAATGGATGCCAAGTTTCTTTAATATCATAGCTTTAGGAATGTAGGTCCTTCAATTCATTTACAAATCTATTTAGTTCTGTCTTGAATAAGTGAATCTAAATTGACAAGTTTTAATAAGGGCCTATAATATTTCAATGTAATAGAAAAAATAGAGTCAAATATATATCTGTGTTTACAAAAAAACAATGTTCTGGTTGTTTGTCGCCTACTCGTTTCTAAGCTATTCACCTAATTGCGATAAAACTGATGACCTACGCGTAAGCCCGCCAAATTTTTGAATTAGTAATACCATTTTACAAGATGTGGTGCGTGAGTGAGTGGCATGAATTTCATTGAGTAATGAATTTCAATAAAATATATTTGATGGTTAGATTGTTAGGCTTTAGATAGTTGAATGGCGTTCATAAGAATTTAAAAACAATTGGTGAGAAGGCCTGGAAAGAGTTAGCCAGAAATAGATTTGTCTAGAGGGCCATACTAAACCAGGCTAAGGACCATCCGCGACTGTAGAGCCTCAGATGATGATAATGATCCAAAAACGGAAAGAACGCCACTTGATCCATCCTATACAGTTTTTTGCCGATTTTCGACTTGAAATTGACATAGATCCGCCTCCAGCGTGTCATGTTAGTATTAAATACTTGACTCGACCAACTGAACCCCCTTTTGGTGGCCCCAGCATGCTCTATCGACTTCAAAAAAGGAGGAGGTTCTCAATTCATATGATTTTTAAATGAATATTCAGCCATAACTTCTTTGTTTTTGAACCAATTTTTTTTAATGCCATGAAGGTATACAACTTTGTTGATCTATATTTATAAATATCAAAACTCGACGAATATTTATTCCAAATGACTACAGCTTTGTAGTTCTCAAAGAAGTTAAGTATTTCTTCTAAATCAAACACCATAATCAATTTTGAATAATCATGTAATTTGATTACAATAATTATTAATTATTAACAATATTATTATATGGTTAATGTTCACATATAGCATAATTATATATATTAAACCGTTTACACTTTAAATTTACGTTTTTAAGATAAGATCAATGATATTTTTTAAGTAGATACGGACCATCGTGAATGGTGGGCAATTGCCCTTAGTTCAATTTCGTCTTAACACCGACGTAAGCGAGAAGAAATTTTTGTCCTTTTTTGACAACAGAGTTTCCCCCTTACGCTGTGATTTCCTATCTCTTTTGTTTCAAAATGCTGATAACAAAATTTGTTACGGTATCAAATTGCTTTTAGTGAGAGTGTAGTAACACGTTTATTTATAAAACATCATTGGATACGACCTATCGTAGAATCGTTTATCATAGAATATTCTTCAGTACTACACAAATTTATACATAAGATTTATTTGATTATAATTATGAATGATAATACTACACCAGACTGTAAATGCCCCACAGCTAGGCAAACCCTTGCCTGAGAAAAGGAATAGGCTAAATCACCACGCCTCATTGTTCTGTATTTTCCCACCATATTGCAACTAAAGTAAGTATTATTTTTTCAGTGTTCAGATCCCTCATGGTGTTTTCCTTCGCTGTAAGAAGATGGTTGTTACTAACTGAATTCAATTTAGTAAATGTATCTGATATCGAAAAATTCTTTCTAACACGCTAAGGTTCGGGGTTTTCATTTTTTAAGACTGATATTCCACTGTCATTAGCCATTCGGCAGCTACGCCGCGCTGTTGACATAATCACACCTATAAAGACAAATAGCATATAACTTAACTGTTAGATGGTAAACAAAATTTCACAAGAACGAGTTAACTATGCCATCTATCATAAAATTACTTAAACTTCAAGAGGTACTTCAAAACAGTTTTCAATACTAGATGGCGTTAAATCTGCTCATTAAAATTTGTCTTCTGTCAAAATTGTATTGGCTTTCTAAATACAATTATAACTATGCTAAATTTAAATACATAATTAATATCACCGTTTTTATTAAAAAAATATACGTCAATGTTTGTATAAGTACCTAAATATTTAGATTTATACACTGTAATTTCAAAGTAACCAATTTTAATGGGGAAAAAATTATAAAGCGTTAGTACAATAAACAATTTTTAAACCATATTAATTATTGCATTATATAGTTTTCTGTAGTGTATGTTATAATGAAAATAAATACCTATCGTATAGCTCCAAAAGATGGTTCAAAACACGGAATAAAGCAAAGTTCAAAATACAAAATTTAAAAAAACATTTTTTTATTATTATTTTGCTCTCCGGTAATATTCGTTGTTTTTGTTTAGTAGCGGTTTGCCGTTTATCTTTACAGGTGCGGTATTATATGACGAAATTATTATATAAATGGTATTTTCCGCTCGTTTATATTCACGTGTTTTTTTTTTCTATTCCGTCACCGCGTAGTGTTAAAATCATAAAATGGCAATGAAGTAAAATCACGTTAAAATATTATTATAATAGTAACATACAGTACTTGTTATAATTACTTAATATTAATTATAGCTACCAAATACGTAATAATAAATTGCATATAATAAAATATATGTTGACTACCGTGGTAATCAAGGTGGCAGTAGGTACCTGAGTCAAAAGAGGGTGGTTTCGAGAAAATAGCGTTTCAAGTAGTGTTCTATTATTTAATATTTAATAATTTTTCCCTCTCAAATACTTACGGCAATATACAAATTTCCTTTAAAGCGTAACAGGGATACAAATACGAACAATATATTTAATATATGTACTCATTCTATTAATAGGGTAGTGTAAGCAGTTTACACAATGAACAAAATGAATTTAGGTGTTTAAATTATCATTTACCAAAAATAGCACTCAAAATTAGGGCCTTAATTTTACCAACATAAGAAATCGTACGCATTGCATATATTTGGAGATTTTAAACCGTCTTCAAACATACTATAATCCGGACAAGAAAGTGAGGTGAGGTACTTTACGATAACGGAGGCGGATTGTGTAGCGGGGAAAGAAAACGCGTATAATTGCGTGACTTAGTCGTTTAGTCACAGTACATTAAAGTAAACAGTATTACGTCTTCATACAAATGGCCGAAACGACGGGACGCGACGTACTTTAAAAATTCGGTGAACTTCAGTACACAACAGTCACGAGTGCGCGGCAGTTACATAATTTATAATACCTAATGACGAAATATTATATCACCTACTACTTCTTAAAATTTAAATTTGTTTTTGATTTACTAAACCAAGTAAAAATTATATATTTTTATTTTTAATAATATGTACATTTCCTTCTTACTAACTTACAATTATCTTAAAACCCAAGTAGAAATAATTTAAATTAAAACTTGCATTAATATATTTTGGTGAAAAGATAATAATGACAATTTAATGTAGTATTATCAAATACATGAGAATATATCCCCAAGAAACACAGTCAGAAGGCAGCTCTAGTGCGTGTTTATCTATCAAGTGCACCGGCTGTAGGAAATTATTTTAAGAAGAGTACCGAGACAACATACTGTTTACTTTAGTGTACTAATGTATGGTGCCGTAATGACACGCTACCTTATCTCCTTGTCTCACATAGGGCGGTCGCGCACAAACTTGTCAGACTTTTTATAGAACATTCTTTGTCAAATAGAATTGTGATTTAATTGATTAGGTAAATAAAAAAAATGGCCCCGCTCTTTTAGGATCTTTTGCCGTCCGTCTGTCAAGGCTTTATTTCAATAACAGATTTAAGAAAAATATATGATATTACATATTATCGATTACTAAGTTCTATGATCTCATACTTCTGTAAAAAAATCAAGTTTCAACGCAATGAAAACACCTGACCATTCATACTAAAAGAACTGTAAGGTACTTTCCTACCTACAGTCACTACAGACCTACCTACCTACAGTCTTGAAATTTGGCACGAAAAATCTGAAAATAAAAAATTTAAAATTCCGTTTGAAATAAATACGAAGTAAAATTATATTATTTTGTTAACTTTAAAAGATAGAACTTCTGTTGTTACGGCTTTTATGCCAAGGTCTGGACACATTCCATCAAAAAAAATTGGATATCTCATGAAAATAGTTGACTCACCATTTTGCAACCAGTGTGGTAAGATTGACGATAACATCATTTTTTGATGGAGTGTTCAAGTAATAATAATTATAGGACAACCTTAAACAATAAATATAAAATTAATGTTTGTGATGTGGGTGTATATCACAATATTCTGGCAGTACCGACATCGGATGCTTCCAGAATGCTGTGCAGTTCTTTTAAGTTCTCTTGTTAATGAATTAAGTCTTCTACAATACAATATGAATATGACGTCAATGACGATACTTCTTCCCGATAAATTTGTATAGTCTTATTGATATCTTTTATATTTACAAGTAGTAGGTATAAGTTATAATGGGACTGGCATATCATTAGTGACAAAAGGACCTAAATAAAATTGAGATTATAAGAAAAAAACTTTATACGAGCACTCGCAAAAAAGAGTTTGTCACAAACACATACTTATAAATTATACATGGTTGACATTACATACATATAATGTAGGAATACAAACAATACTTATATAAAAGATGTAATAATACAGACTACATTTAATTTATGCAAAACATGTAATACGAAGTACAAACCCCGTTATTTTAAAGACCATTAAGTCGTTATTTTTAAATGTATCTTGAGCTATACGTTTTGTTAACGTTGTTGAAGGTAACTTAAGGCGAGCTTAGAGTAATTGACGTTTGAAATGTATTTTTAATAATATAATTTTAAAATCTAACCAAGTTATTCAACTGTAACGCATTGAAGTATAATATGCGTACACACATAGAACATATTTATACATTATAGCACATTTAGACATTGAAAGGTATACCTTAAATATTACCTAATTAAATTATATCGTTCAAATATATTTATAAAGATAGAATCCTAAGGATAAAATTGAACAATACATCCACAATCTTATAAATACGATAAAAAAAATTCAAAAGTAAATACATAAACGATTTCATTATTAAACCGATGGTATCGATTTTTGTAAATAATCTATCGATTGTTTCTTAGTACCGTTTTTAACATCTAGGCCACCGAGCAACCGTGGGTAAAAAAAGTAATACGCATGAACTCTTAGAATTTGTTGCAGTCACATAAATTGTGTACGTTCCTTTTATATAGCAAACTATCTGTGCCCGTGGCTTCGCTCACGTGGACTACAGAATGCCCGCGCGAATTTTATTCCCTCGCTCCTGGCTATATTAAAGACAAAAGTTCTTATTGTGGGTGTTCCTTAAAAGATAGACATATAGTCTCTGTGACATTTATGTAGGTCTTTTTAATGTCTACAATTGTGCGATACATTAATTCGCTATATCTCTTATGGTTTACTCTGCGTAAGCCATTTAAGCGCCCGAATTGATTCACCATGACCTTTTTTTTTATTTGTGCGGAACTTTAATTCTTTTTCTAAAATAAAAGTATCCTAAGTTACTCCCTATAACATCAACTATTTATCAGTGAAAGTCCCGCCAAAAATCGGTCCAACTGTTTCGGAGATTACCCGGAACAAAAAGACAGACAAAAATTTTTAAATGGTTTTTTTTTTTTTGTTTAAGTTTCGTATATACTTTCAAATGTATTTACTAAAAAACTGTTGTTTTGATATTACTCACAGACACTTCAATTTTATTTAATTGTATAGATCAGTTGATATATCAATAAATCAAATATTTTCATGTTTCCTTTTTTTATTGATAAGAGATGGCGCTGTCATGATTTTTTACATCGTATATAGGGGTTTGTTTTTATAAACGAATTGTGGTTTTATTTATTTGTATAAATGTGTACTATCAGTCAGACAATTGATATTTCGATAGTGCAATTTACTCCAGTGAACACATTTATGTATGTCAGTGTGCCATCTGAACGATATCGAGCAATAACATGCGGTAAATATAGAAATGAGTTAGAAATGACTCATTATTTTGCAATATTCTATGTATTATATTGTAGTATTTGTAGTTGTAACAAGTATGATTATATCTGTGACGTACATTTGACATTCGTTTGATATATTAACGGTGTGGGACAACCCTGCCATCATTTTGTTAAAAATCATTATTTGAAAGGGTCGATCACGTCAATATTATTATCTTTTATATCAAGTAAATTTTCAAGTTACTGCTGAAGTATCTATATACAAGTTTCGCACTTGCATTATTAAAATAACTCAATAGTCATAGATAATACACTAATACGGTCAATAGTCATTCTAGTTTACTAGTGAAATCTAGTGTGAAACTGTAAAAGTACCTTCCAATCAACACTGGAGGTACTTCGGAAGTTGAACGAATCAATATTGGTGTTAGCTGTGTTACTTACTTATAGGAGCTAATATTTGTTTAGTTTTTGTTGTTTTTTCTGACTAACTACACCGCTAGCCATAAGGGTCCTGAAACCCCAGACGGCTTTTACAGTTTCACCGTACAACACACTACAATATTTGGTTTAGAATGACTACACTGTTAGCTTACTATCGTCAACAACTGCGGCTTTTACAGCTTCACCGGACTTGACAATATTTGGTTTATAAAAACAAACCCATATAATCAATGTATAAACCAAACGATACCTAGATTAAAATCGTGGCAGTGCCATCTTGTATTAATATAAAAAAGTAAACATGAAAATATTTGACATTTTTGATATTATATCAACCGTACGTAAAAAACTGATTTCCCAGACGTTAACAATAAGATTCACCGTTTTATCAGAATTAAATTGACCTACTTTTAATAAAAAGTTCTGGTTTTATTACTATGTCAACGGCAAGTAAAAATATGACTTGTGTAGGTCTATTATGTGTGTTATGTTAGTTGTACGAAACAAAATTACTCGTATTTTAAGTAACACTTTGATTTTAATGTTACATACCCCATATCCCTATCCGCGTATGTCTTGTGTGTGACGTCAAAGTAGGGTAACGTGTTCACGGGGTATCGATTAATCGATAGGTAATCAATGTTTAATGAACACTAGATTTATCATTGGATATAGTTTGGTAGCGAACATTTAATGTAAGAATACATAAAATATATTTATTTATATAGTATACTTTATAAGCTTATTAATTGTAAAAATTGACACAGCTCTTCTCACTCAACTAAACATATTATATAATAATACCAGCCTGTTTGTGTTTCACTGCTGGGCAAAGGCCTCTTTCCAAGGAAGATATGGGCTTAAACACCACGCCATCCAGCCTAGGACGTATTGGCGATTTCGAAAATTAATAAATCAAAAGTTCTATATTTTCCCAAGAGTGGTTCTACAAGATTTTCTCGAGAATTCAGGTTTCCTTAAAATGTTTACCTTCACCAACTGCCGATAGTGTTACCAATTTGAATTAGAAAATGTACGCGAATTCCGAAAAATTCCTTGGTACATGCCGGGGTTCGAATCTGTGGACATCGAATCGATATTCCGCCGCGCCGCGCTAAACCACTACGACTAAACATACCATAAACATAAAAAATTGATAAATTCAAAATTTCATTATTTATCTCTTATTTCTTTTTTCTTTTTTCTACTCCCTGGATTTATTCGATTCCGTTTATGGACAAACATTCCTACTTAACTTCACTACGTTTGATATAATTTTAAATTAAAATATTTATAAATTAATTATTGTTAAATATAATGAATAATTATTATTATGATTATTTACTGCCAAATGGTTCCAAAATAAGCATAGCTTGTATTTTATGGAAAAGTGAGCAATTCTTGTATATATAATTATTATCTGATAATTGTAGCCTAATTCTAGATAGCCTATACTATTCCTCGTGAATCTGGCTATTAGTTATATACCAAGAGAATTTTTTTAATCTTACAGGTACTTCCAGAGATTGGTGTGTTTAAACAAACAAACAAAGAACTTTCCCCCTTTATTATATTGTACTTTATAGTATAGATATTTTTAACGGTTCTAAAGATTTGGATGAAATTTTGTAGTTCGATAATATTATCCTTTCCAAGTTTGCCTAAAAATGTGTGTTTTTTTCTGCAAGACATCGAGCAAATCTATCTAGATTATCTATCCCATATATGTATATGATATTGAAAACCAAACGGAAGTGAAAATAATGTTCATCACACAAGGATCGACAACCCGCGACCTTAGGACTTGCTATCACTGCACCATGAGACTTGTAATTGTTTGTAATATATAGAACTACTGAAATTTTTAGTCTTAATTATTATCAACAGGACTCTCTGTACTAAAATGCTGTGCAGTCATTTTGTCGAAATAAAAATTCTATTGATGCCAGGGCGACATTCATATATATCTCCATCTGTGTATTTATATTATATAAGCAATATAAGATTGATAAACAGAAAAACTCAATCACCAATGATAACCACCAATAATCAAATCCCTGAATGCGATAGGTGGCGCTCATGTCAAGATATTGTGTACTGGAAAGGACATGTCAACGTTTGCCAGCCAACCAGATTGATTGCGCAAACCATAATTAACCAAAAAACCACATTGACACTCTCGATATTATTCAAAAATAAGATAGTGAAATTAGTAATGGAGACAATTAGTGCAACACAGTCACATTTAAAAAATATTACATTAAAATACATTACAATGAGTACAGAATAGAGATGATCGATATTATAAAAACATCGATATCCGATAAATCTATTTACCTATTTAAAATGATAGAGGTTTATTGCCGTTATTCGCGCATCCGACAAAAACAACAGATAGATTTTGATCATTTTTTTATTTACTCCTTAAATAGTTGGTCATTGTACAAAAATAATATCACGATACCTTTATAAAAAACAATTCTATAGTTAACGCGTGCAGAACAGCGGCCACAGCTAGGTTCGAAAAAAAAGATGTTTTGATGGTACACAAGTGAGCGTTTTTTTTTTCGATCCCTTTTGGGTGCTACCCATAGGTTTGAAAACCATTTTTGTTTTTACATAAACCTGTTTATATTTTGTTTACGTGGCAGATACTGAAACTGAATTTCACAAATGTGGAATCATCGATGTTCGATATTGTTATGATTGACATCGATGTTTTCGAAGTTATCGAAGAATATCGATCATCCCTAAAACAAAATAGTTTATCTTATAGGAACCTACCTACGTATTCATAAAACAGATTTGAAAGCGTTCAGACACATACCTACTTAAACTTAATACAAATATAAATAATTTTTACCGACATCTTAAAATGATATCAATAGGTGTAATAATTACTTGCGGATACAACAAAACACGCTCCAGAAGAGACTAATCGGTTTTTTGTTAACCTTTTTCGGTGATGAGGTTGGTACTCGTTGGTAACGTGACGGATGCATCGGTATGACGAGCTCCAGCACAGATCCATCATCATCTTCGTCAGACGCTGTCAATTCCACCTCGTAGAGAGGCGGGAAAGAGCGCTCCGGGCTGTTCTCATCCAAGGAACATCGCCGCTCATGGTTCTCATCTTGTGCCCACTGAATAATACAAAATATTTAATTTTGTTTTCCTTACCTACTTATTTATATTATTCATAGATTCGTAATAAATTAATTTTAGATAATAATACTTATGAAGCTAATGACGAACAGATTATTTCCCGAGGATTAAGTTGTTTATTGTAGCACGTGAAAATACCGGCACTGTACCTGATGGTACAGAATACTATGCTGATGTTAAGCACAGTGTAATCCAAATCAACGGCAACCACCGAGATTTCAGTATTCCAGGGTCGGTCGCCGCTGTCATGAAAACCTTTAAGTCTTTCCGCAGTTGAATATAAATTGGCTGATCCTAAAACGCGATAAACCAAAAGAGAACGTGACGAGTTTATCGCTACGCTTGAATAGTGGATTTACACCAGTTGATCCCGGAATGCAACACACCTAATCGGGCCATTGTAGCGGATATTACATTTGTTTATGATGACAGCGATTCAATTGGACATAATTCTTTATAGTAGAATACCTACTATGTTTTAAATTCTAATACCATCAAATTCTTATTAAGTGCTGCCTATTCCGGGGCCACCATTCAGAGTACAACGCGATTTCATGTTTAACCGTGTTCTAATCTATTACCTAAATACCTATACCTAACTGCATTTCATTACATTTATCAACAAAATTGCAACGTTACCAGTATTTATTTTGACGTTAGATTATACACCTTTTCTAACTACCTAAGTAGTTTAATATTGTAAAGTTAGAGAGTTTTATGTGTGAACGTGCTAATTTTAGGAAATACCGGTCCAATTTGTAGAATTCCTTTTGTATTTTATAGCCCGTTTATTCAGGAAAGCTCGCAAGAACCCTAATGGTGGAGCAGTGATATAAATGTCAATAAAACTGGCCAGTTATAGGCAAGTAGTCGAATCGAGAAAAATTATATTTAATTTAAACATTACCAATAATAAATTGTGATCGTCTTCGTTATTATTCTTCATGTCATTTGCGAGCCACCAAGGTTTCTCCAAATTATCCCCATCAATGCTACTCGTATCACTCGCCTGAAATAATCAAATGGTATATTGCAATATACTTATTTATTATAACCACTAGCTGTACTCTGCGGTTTCAGCTGGAGGTAACTTAAATGAAATCACTTATTTATGATTTATAATACTTCAGTAGATATAAACAAAATTTTTATTAGGTGCACAGGTTTATGCGTCACATGTCACATCGCACGCAAAATGTTGAATTATTTTAATTTTCCATTATCTCTCAAATTATGCATCTAAATAACATGCTGTAAAGGGCAAAGTTTAACTTCATAAAATTGTCTTGACGATGAAATAACTTTCATTCATAAGGATTCCTATGCCATGCCTAAAAATAATAATAATGCCTAATAGTGAAGAGATATTTTAGCAGGTCGTTAGACTGACAGCTCCTGTCGGCGAAATCTGTCCTCAGAGCTTACCATTATTTTTGGGCTGTACCATGTTTCCTATCAGTGGACTGATAAGTGGTAGCTTATAACACTAAAAATATATTATACATTGTTATGATTTATATAAAAAAATTAATATTCTCGAAATATCTCAAAAAGTCTAAATCTAAAATATATTACGAATATCCAGTATTAGTAAGTCCGAAAAGGCATGAAGATCGTGCATACATTCAAAACTTATAGATCCGGTTAGGTAAGGTAACACACAATCCTTAAAAAGCACATGTCCTCTTCATTTGAACGATGTAGGTATACTAAAAATAGATCAAGGTCTTACTCTAGAAATTTCGATCCCGTGTTTTATTTGGACATAAAGGAGTCATATTTCGACGGAGGACAGACAGACAGCCAAGATAAAGTAGAAACGATAATAGGGAAAAAATCTGATGAAGGACAAGAACACAGATTATTGTAAATAGCAACGACTGTAAGAATACCCACAGTGTGATGCTTCAAATCCTGTTGACTATACCATCTTGCAAAGAACATCTTAGATATTTGTGAACAAACGCATTGATGCAAAAATAAAATTATTTTATACAACAACTAAGCTCGCAAAGAAACGCATGACCCGCCTGATCCTATGGGCGCTTGTAACGCCATAAATATCACTAGCATGTTGCCGACCTTAAAACCCCTTCCCCAAAGAACTCTGGGAACCCTAATCATCTTATGAACACAAACACAACATTTGGCTGCGGTCTTCTGTAGTCGGACTGCACCAAAAAGAGAGAAATCTTTAAAAAATTACTCCGTGTCTGCCACGCTTGATTACTAAGATAGGTACCAATTTTAAGATATTTACCCTGTCTCCGAGGAGCCCAGCTTGAGCGACGAGTGCCTCAGTGTCGTCACTATCAATGCCGCTGTCGTTCGGATCTGGATGTGGAGACATTAACATTTGGTGATAGTCCCGTTCCAACTCCAGCTTGGATGCCTTTTCAAATAAACACAAATACGGAGATCGTCCCTGAAGTTACAAAATTGTCAACGATTAAACAATTGCAATCTTTCTACTTAATCTATCAATTACAACTTACAAGTTACACTGCTTCTGGCGTTTTTAGTAGAGGGTAAAATTGTCGCATCTTGTGACGGAAGTGCGAGATGATGAAGTTAGACATCAATTATAATAATGTAAATATTGGCTTTTTTTTTATTGTGTACAGTTTTTTTTTTTTTTTTTTTTAATATCAGATAATACTGTTACTATAATATGTTTCTACATTCGCGAGTCATTCTTAAAAACTTAGTGTTAGAGAAAATGTGCTTGTATTGCGTATTTTAGGGCTTAGTATAAATCCTGGATTTAAATATACAAGTAAAATAAAATATTTAGGTTTCAATTAAATAACAACGTTTATTATAAGTGTTTGTATATACCAGCGTGTAAGTATCACACTGCTGGGCAAATGCCACTTTCCGAGGCAAGGTACGAACATAATCATAACGCAATTTCACACCCTATTGGCCTTTTTTTTTCAATAATATTTTTTTATTAATTCTTAACGCTAATTAATTTCATTATCATTTTAACTATTTCACATTAATTGTCATATATTATGTATAATAAAAATTAAATTAAAACTATAAATATTGAATACCATCCAACTCGTCGCCAGAAGGAATTGTACAAAGAAGGCTAGCCACATTACCTCGTATATTAATGCTTATTATATCTTTTCCTTATTATATTTGTTTGAATACTATTTATTTAACGTAATTATTAATAATCTGTTATTGTAGGATTTTGAATGTATTCCAAAGAAAGCGCCCTCTATAAATGTTTTTGGAAAATGGGTATGTCATAATGGCAGACATTGTTTATGATATTATAAAATAAAATTTTATTTACATTTAAAGTATGAAGTATTGAGTGAATGTAAATGAATGCAATCGGAAAACCCTACCTTTGAATTCTAGCACTTGGTTTTGATTTTACTGAATGTAATTTCCAAAGGTTTGTGGTCTTGATATAATAGTAAACTCAAGTACATATATAAATTTTCACATGCCCATACAATTGATAATGCATCTTTTTCTGTTTGTGAATATCTTTTCTCTGTATCAATCAGTAAGAGAGCTTTGCTTACATATTTAATTACAACAGGTTGCCGGTGATTGTCAACAGCTTGATACTGTACTAGTACAGCAGCAATTCCTACTGGGCTAGCATCTGTGATCAACACAGTTTCAGCATTCTTGTCATAGAATCCTACTACTGGAGCTGTTATTATGACACATTTGAGACTTTTAAACGCCTCTCTTTATTAACCAGGGATCTAAATTCTAGAGAACTAGATTCTATGTATTTTTTTGTTATTTAAAAAAAAGGGATTGTAGGATTTTGAATGTATTCCAAAGAAAACGCCCTCTATAAATGTTTTTGGAAAATGGGTAATGTCATAATGGCAGACATTGTTTATGATATTATAAAATAAAATTTTGTTTGAGAACAGTTAATTGTTTTCATTGTGTAAGAATCTACAGTTATAACTTTGTTTTTTATGCTTTTTGTATTGTCTTAATATATTTTTGTCAATACAGTGCATGTTGTGATTCAAAATCAAAATCAAAAAATTCTTTATTTAATTTAGGCCCTAAGAAGGCACTTACTTATGAACGTCAAAACACTACTACCGGTTCGGAAAATATCACAAAAATCGAGAAGAACCGGTAAATTACTCGATCGGATTTATCTTCTTTTTTTTCGGTACGATATAATAATTTAGAGGGTTGCCTTAAAGTGTAAAGTGTATTTTTCTCTTAGAATTTTTTATTTTTATTTTGTATCTGCATTTAATGCACACCGACCACTGGCGGTCTAAATAAATAAATACATTTCAAACGCCGAGAAATCTACGTTTTTGTTTAATTTCCCATTACATTGTGGTACTGCAATAATATTTCTCAGGTGTTCAAGTTTACTTACGATATTTTGCTTCATCATATTTGTACAATTTTTATAAAATATATATGTATGTCCCGCCGTTTCTGACTTTGGGCTTTTTAGCTCGCTGCGTTTGCAATATGCATTAAATTATGGAGATGTTCAAAAATAAATAAAATCTGATATTTAAAGGTTAAAGTGTAGTTTTGTTTTTTTCAATTTTAAACTTTCAATTGAACAAACATTCTCACTCCCTTTATAATTGAAAACATAGACATAACATAGATAACACATTCTTAGATTAATGATTACTGTAGACCACTCATTAATCTAAGGTTACATTACATTTAACCTTCAATGGACATAATAGTGTGAACTAACCATTACACATAATATAACCTCTTTCAGAATACAGAAACGTATTTTTAACTAACACCGTATAGAAACTGGATGTAAAATTTATTAGTGATAAATTTACCTGATTTCGAATAAAAATAAGGTAATAACCCTGACGTTTAACACTGGGGATAGCGATACGCAGCTAGATTACACTGGCTAGATACCCCGACCTACAGACAACCGGGAGGTGCCCTAATCGCGTTTCTATAGCAACAGATCTCTGCGCGCGCATTCTATGTGCCAACACACAGCAATCACTAATTTATTTACGAAGTTGTCAAACTTTTTCAAAGAAAATAAATCATATCTTTATAAATAACACTTATTATTGTTTCATATGATTTTAAAGTGACTACAGAAACTTAAATGGCACCCAAAAAGGCAAGTTTATAGAGTATTTGGAATGTACATACCTACGTAATAATTAAAAAAGTAAAAATGGAAATGTTATACATTATCATTTTTGTTTTGTGTTTTGTAATATCAAACTAAGATTCATAACCTGTTTTAGGTTGTTGTCAATTATTATGTTGATTACCTAAAAAGCGTAAAAAAGCATTATGTAATTAGAACAAAATAATTGTATCGATCAAACAAAACCCTACAGAAACTTTATTCCAAATAGCAAAACATACCTACCTACGCAGTTTGAAAAGGTCTACGCGTGTTTACAAGTTTTATCATTAGGTTATATCACAGTTATTACGCAGAACAATGTTATATTTGTCCTTGTTTGTTATTATAATAAATGTTCTCTTTCCCTAATGCATGTTAGTCAATAATTCAAATCAAATAACACATATATTATTGAATCAACATATTCAATTTAAATATTAAGTTGAAGTGTTTTAACCAAAGTATTCTTTTTAATATATAGGATTTTTTAAACTTATATCTTAAAAACATATTTTAGAACACAATTTCACACACGGCCATTTAATTCCAAAATAAGTAAAGCTTGTATTATGGTAACTAAACAGCTGACATGTATATATATCTAACACCCAGACACAGAACTAACAATAATTAATATGCTCATCAAACAATAATCAGTCATATGTGGGGATCGAATCCGCGACCTCACGGCTCAATATCTATTGGGCTTACTGTCACTACGCCACGTGCCTTTAAGCAAGCGTGTATGTTTAGAGGATAAAAATTAACAGAGTATTAATTAATTAATTAATTAATGTAGTTATATCGCTCGACTATCTGATAACAAATATATGTACAACGTTCAACGCTACGAAGTTACTGAAACACAAAAAAATTCACACTATATAATTACATTACTTATCTACATTTTACATGTTCATTTGATAACATACGTTCATAATTATTTAAGAAGAATTATATAATTGCTTGCTCCGTGTAGTATATTTTGCCATATACGTAAAATATTTATGTAGTAATAAAAAATAATATAAATTTGTTAGACTAAATTTATTACGAAGTATTTTTGTTATTTTCTGATTGTGTCGTAAATGCCGTTCAGACGAATGAAAGGATTTTGTAGGATAAAAAAGAAGAGAGTGATGGTAATGAGTAAATGCCTATTATTACCTATCTATATTAATTCATCCAAATTCCCATCCATTTGACCACGAATGTGACAAAAAAATGTTATACTCCTGCTTGTATATATCCAGATTTGACAGAAAAATGGCTTAACCAATAAAAGCGATTATGACTCCGTGGTAGCGTCTACGGACATCACATCGATCGACTTAAGTTCGAATTGCTGCAATGAGCATGACATTTCTGTAAAGGAAAACATCTTGATGAAAACATAGTATTGTGGTAGAGCTTTTTCTAACGCCCGCCTGACTAGCTACCACCCTCAAGTTGAGAATCCGTCGCTAAGCATCTATAAAAGGTTACCACCATCTTAGGTCAAAACATCACTTAAGATCAGGTGAGATTAGGGCTATATAACGCTAAACCTCTAATCGATAAAAAAATATGTAAAAGGGAAACATGAACTAAATTTATTCAACATTAAAAGGCGAAACCAACTACCTATTAGAAGTCCACTGCTGATCACAGTCCTCTCCCAAGAAGTTTCAAAATATTTTTACACGATATTAATAAAATTTTGCTACCTGATTTAGATACCTAGTCCGCACGGCTCGAGTAAGCCTAGATTGCCAGATCTCTGGCGGAATAAATCCACGGAGAAATCTATAGGCCTTCTCCTCAAACGGCTTCGAGTGAGTAACAGTCTTTAGGATTCAGCTTCATGTTATGTGCGTCAGTCCATTGTAAATATTCCTTTGTCTGTGTTTGTGTCGTTCTATGTCGTCGATAATAATTATGTGTTTGTAATTTGTGTGTGTGTTTTCCTCTGTGTTTAGCTGTTTGCACACAATATCTATTCTGTCAATGTTTATGATTTATTTTTACGTATTTTGTACTGTTTTAAGACAGTCCCGAGGGTGCAGTCGGTAGAACATTAGCTTTCTGCATTTGATACCCGACTAAAGTTGGATTATATGGACTGGAATGACTAATATCTGTCGGCTTTTAGTCAGGAGTGGTTAATTAATTAAAAAAAAAAATACACGCCCCTTGACGGTGAATGTTTATAAAAATAGCAACAGCAATTAAATGTTTTTATGTCTTAGTTTTAAGATTAATTTATCTAAATTTAAAAATTTTATTTAAAAAATAATCAAAAACTTTATTTTCTAGTTGGCCCGGCAGACGTTATTCTGCCCTTTTCAGAAATCAAGAACTCGCCCGCGACACAATTGTTTTTTTTTCACATCGATCGATCAATTACAATTTTAAAAAAATCGCTGATCCGTCCATCAATAGCGAGTTATGGTCTTGAGTTCAAAGTCAGTTTCTCTAGAATTTCCCATTTAACCAGGCAACTTTTGAAAATTTTCTTTCCCTTAAAACCTTATTCGGATTATGACAAAAATTTCAAAAAAACATAGCCAAATTGGTTCAGCTGTTCTCAAGGGATACGCTTAGGAACGAACAATATTTAATTTTCATTAATACAGATATTATTTGTATATATTTGGAATTTGTACAATAAATTAAAGTGGCTATAATTGGACACAGTAATTATTTGTGAATTGCACAGCCCATGACCCCGTCAATAATTCTTAAAATATGTATTGTAACTTTACAATTTGGAGATGAGGTCTCTAAGGCCACCCACACTTAACGGAAATTCCGTCGCCGATCCTCCGCGGAGGAATTTTCTCCAGGAGAACGGAGCAACTGATCTTCCGCGTAGTGTATCCGATAATAGTAAGATAAGCACAATAAAATGTATTAACGTTCCGCCGCAGAAGATCGGGGGCGGAATTTCTGTTAGGTGTGGCTTGGCGTACAGGTTTAAGGCAATGACTTCTCTTATGTTTTTAAGTATACATATACGTAATCAAGTGCAAGTCAAGTTATTCAAAAAAGTATCGCTCGTCGCAATACGAGAAAACTATGGCGCAAATAGCTGTGAAACGATTTCGTGCGGTAAGGCAGCTCACTGCTATGGTTCGGATAACTAGTCTGATGCGCTGTGAATATATTCTTGCGATGCGTTATGTGAGCAACGCAAATTTCCGCGATACGACGCCAAATCGCAGTTCTATGTTTTGGCTGTAAATACCTTTTAAAAATAAGTAATATTTAGCTAATTAAAAAAAGTTGTGCACCTTTAATTAATATATATTTTTAACGTTTTAAAAATTACTTTTTATCCGTTACAAACAACTACATAAGGGTACCTCATTTTTCATATGAAAATTTGCACATTTTCGATGAACAGCCAGGAGATCTGTCGTCGTACTCTTTTGTGAAAATATTTACTATTTACCATTGATATTTAAAACAGGTACCAGTCAACCAAATAATGTTACATAAAGTATGTAAGTCTAAACTATTAAGTAGCTAACATAAGAAAGGGTTTTGATGATTTAATTTTTATGAGATCTGCATGATACAAAATTACCAAGCCATAAATAAATAACTCCTGATTTGGATGATCATAAATGAAAGTAAAACCGCTATTTACACGTTATTTTCTACGAAACATTAATTGCCAGATAGTAATTTTTATAAATAAGTATAAAATTTTAAAAAGACTTACTTTAAATACAGTTATATAAACTACATCTATGGGTACAGTTAACTGTTCTCGGTTCTTTCCACTAACAACTCATCACAACGCGATCCAAAACATCACTGTGAAAGCACAAACAATATACATATAAACTCAGTATTAAACCGCCTATTATCATGATAACTGTTATCAACGCACTATACATATAATCGATCGTAGTTCATTTCCCGTTTGTCACGCAAAAGAAACGCTTTCGTAAATATAGATCGTAAACTCTTTATGGTTGTACCAAAACATTTTTACATGCTCTAATTTGAAAGTAAGCCTGGATACCTAATGATGTAAACGATAGATATCAAAGGCTGATAAGTCTATTGGTATTTGGAGACAATGTGTTTTCTCTGCATATTAAATTTATATTAATGCATATTTTATTAAATAAAAGTATTTGGACATTCACATATTGTATGTCGATTAACATATACTACATTTTATATAATCCACAGTTAAAAATATTATCAATTTATGTTATTGTATTCCCCTAAAAAACATTGTGTTTGTGTTTAAAAATTACTTATTATTATTGCAAGCTGAGCCATGCGAGAAATAAATACAATAAAGAATGTAAACAATCGAAATAACAGCTGTCATGCTAGTTATATACATTATGAGTCTCCCATAGATGGCATTAATGCCAAATTTTCGCGCGTTTTAATCAAATGCAATTTAACAGCTACCAGCCTTGGGAGTTGAGATGATAAATGATGGGAACTTATTGTTTTCACTATTATCTACAGATGGCATTCCAAATGAAAATATTTTTAATCGTTTTTAACTCATACGTTAATTTATAAACCATTTATTTGTCAATAGCAGGTAACTTATGCTTTAAAGTGCTGTTTCAATCATTAATTTTGATCAAGAGTTAACGGAGATATGACGTTATCAGGAAAAAACACCTTTAAGAAAATGTTATTATTATTTATTAAATTATAATATTATTTTATAACGGTTTGTACAATGATTAAGGATTGCCTTTCGAGTATTTATTTATACAATTAATAAAATTAAAATTGAAGTGTTTCTTTGTAATGCAAAAATAACAGTTTTTTATGAAATGCATATGAAACTATCTGACACTTATAACAAAACACAAAATTTTAAAATTTTTGTCTGTCTGTCTGTCTGTTTGTTCCGGGTAATCTCCGTAATGGTTGTACCGATTGTGACGGGACTTTCACTGGCAGATAGGTTATGTTATAAGGAGTCATTTAGGCTACTTTTATTTTAGAAAAAGAATTTGGGTTCCGCGCAAATAAAATAAAATGGTCGTGGGGAATCAATTCCGGCGCTTAAATGGCTTACGCAAAGTAAACCATAAGAGATAAATCAAAGTAATATTACTTAGTTGTAAATCTTAAAAATACCTACAAAAAAGTAAGCGAGAGTATATGTCTATCTTCTAGGGATCATCTGCAATAAGCATTAACCGGAAGCGGGCCATCAGTAGATTCTATTAAAACAGATTGATAGAGCTCATATCAAATGACTTTTAATTGAAATGGTTTAACTTAAATATCATAAAGTTATTAATAATTACCTTGTATATGCATCGCGGCGTAAAAAACTATTAACTTCACAGGAAAATATTACATCTGAAATGACATAAACGTTAGTAAATAACGTCCTTCGTACACTGAAACTCGAGTTAAATGACAAATAATAAATGGTTATAAACTTGCTTAGTATAAATTCTGTACATTTTCGCGATTTCGTGATTCTAATTTCTAGCTCTGTACTACTCTATACCAGACACGAGGACTAATTAGAATTTGGTGACACGCCTCCCTGGTAATGGAAGTAATTTACAAAACTTTATACGGTCCACAAAATAGAGACAATTCGTTTTTTATTCGAACTTATTTTTCCTTGTTTTTGTCTTACTAATGTGGGATGATGACGTCAATAAAATAGTGGTTTTAAATTTTAACAACGAGAACTCACTAATTATGTGACTTTAATGAATTTATGATTACATATTTATTATTATTTTTTTAGACATAGATTTAATGTGAGTACCGATGTGCCTATTTAGTTCACACGAAACCGATTAGATAGCAGATACATCGAAAAACTTGAGCTATTTCACAGATGATTTAGAGTTATTTAATAGATTATTCATCCATTTTTGTATCTTACGCCCTTTCTCCCACGAGGCTATTTGAGACGTGTCTGAAACGCGAGCTCAATTTTAATAGTAGCGTGTGACTGATGTCAAAGTTTACGTTTGACAGTCAAAGGCGTAGTTGACGCGTAGAGTCCTGTGCGAAAATAGCGAAATTGTATGGGGGCTACTTACGAGAAATTAGTAGGATGAGCGTATCAAACGCCAGTTGCGTGGAAATAACCTTGTGGCAGAAAGGCCTAATACTATCAGTAAACTTTCTTCTGAAACTGAAAAAAGAGTGATAATCATAAATGTAGTTATATAAATAAAATATTCGGTATATTTCTATTCAAATACAATATTTATATAGTGCAACTAATTAATATTAGTTTCTACTTTTAACTATCACATAAAATAAAGGGAAAGAAGTAGTTGCAAATACTACTTGCATTTATTTTTTTAAGTTTTTTTAGGCGATTATACTTTTAAGATTCACGTGAAATATTCTTTATGATAGAATATAATAGGTTGAGATTGTGATTTTAAAAGTGTTCTAAACCTAATTATTTTGTTAACTATAAATATATAATAAAGTCCCCATAAGCAGTCGAAAAGTTGATAACCACCAGTTAAACATTTAATTTATAGCTTTTATAGGTATGCGGAAGGTAGCTAAGTATCTATGTTTCAAGAGAGAACTTTTCAATAATCGTTTCTGAAACTTAGGTAACTATAGTTTCATTAATCACCGACTGCGACTACAGAATGCAGTACATTCCGTGTTAAAAGCTAGACATTACGTAGCTAGAAACCTGACATGATACCAGTAACACAGTTAATGTAGCAAGCAAAGGAGCTTGCCTCAGCCTGGTTATTTTATTAATAAAATAATTTTTTTAATCTTTTAAACCCATACGAGGTTTACAAATCTCATACCAATTTTTTAATATTGTTAGAACCCTTTATAATATTCAGTCAAAATATTATTTTGTAAGTGTAATGAAACCCACACGATAATCTTTAAAAAAAAATTATGAACACCAAATATGTCTTCCGAATCGGAAGATGGTTCTGACGTAAGTACAATCAAGTGGTATTTTTGTTTTTGTCATAAAAATCAGGCTTCACGAATTAAAGGAATAAAAATAGAATCCGGGCTTCAGACACGCAATCATTTAATAGTTTGTTTACGCTTGCTTCGCTTGTCTAAAAGTGCCTCGAATAATTTATTGTCGAGTTACATGATTGTTGCCAATAAAGACCTATCAAATAATATGCAAATATCTCTAGAATATTTACTCGTAAAAGTTCTTGAAGTCCTCAGATATTTTGATGTGTAAGCAGTGTTTCATTTGCTGTTGCCCGACGCTTGCGTGCTTCTGTATTTCTCTATTAAATTTCAAAAGTTATAAAAATGTTAAAGGCTATGATAAAACGAGCGCTTAACAACAACGAAGAGAAAGTGCTTGTGAAAAAAACTTTGCAGTGCTTAAATGTGTGAATGATTTTTTTCGTTTGTATAAATAAAATATAGTGGTAATAGATATTATATAAATTTATTTATTTAGCAGAAGGAAGGAGGAACCAAATCGCGCGTGAACTTAGTAGAGGATGAAGGTCTTGATTGGCTCAAACCACGTTCTCTTATGAGGCCTGATGACCAGGAAGATGTAGCTGACGCGGTAATTATCAACATATCTATAAAATACCAAGAAACTTTTATGTAACATTCTTACGATAAAATATTTACAGGATTTAGAGGAAGAAGTAGGACGAGTGCTTACCACAATAAATCCTCAATGGATCGCAGATGAAGTTGCCTATCATTATGGACAAGGAAAGTTTGTAGTAAAACCTAAACCGACTTTCGGAAAAGCGTATCCTTTATGCATATATCAAGGTACTGCAATACGTAAGGACTCTGAAGAAGCTAAAGCGCAAATTGCAGCTGGCTACGGTAAGAAAACTATAAATTCAATTCTATTACGATTGGTTTATTGAAATAAACTGCAAGAAGCAAATATCTATCAAGATTATACATACCAGCTTCTGTATAGGAATGGTTGGTTTCGACGACGCTGGACCGAAACGTGCTAAAGTCAAGAAGTCTAGTGCTGAAGAAGAAGAGGAAGAGGAACCTGAACCGGAACCACAGCCACCCACTGAAGAAGCTAAACCAGAAGGTATTTCTATAGTATTTGAACTAAATCCGTACATAATTTTACGCGATTGACTAGTATTATATACATGGGACTAATCATTTTTTGAACACTTTATGACTTATATGTATTTATTATATAAATAAGTCTGTTAAATAATTATTGATTTATAGTTTTTAAAATTATCACCCATATGCTTCGGTTGAAAATGAATATAAAATATTTCCGCTTGTTTAAATAAATTATGCTTTGAAAAATGCTGTACTTTATTATGAGTCATTTTTTATTAACAGAGGACGTAGTTGCTGATGAGGAGAAACCAGAAGATGAAGGGCCTGCAGAGGTTACAGATGTTGCACCTGAGCAAGGTGAAGTTGTTGCTGGTGAAGGTGGGGAAGAAGCAGAACCAGAACAAAGTAAGCCATTAAAATAATATTGATTTCAATCATCGACACAATAGAAGATGTGAAAATAATATTTTAATACAGTTATCATCTAATTGTAACTTTTATCATTCGATATTATTTTATCGTTACAGTGCAAAAAAAGACAAGACATGGCAATCCTGTCCATTTATTTATTTCAAATATTATCATATTAATAATTGAAGCTTAGGAATAGACTGTCTACTATGTTATAGATTTAACTGATAATCTTAAAATAATACTCCTTACTCTTAAGGTAGTTGTAGTATAAATAGAATTGCAAGATTAATCGAATCAAGAGATGTTTCGAGCATGACGGCATGTATTTATAGTTTTACAGTTTTGGCATAAATTTAAAAATTTAAATATAAGTAATTGACGATGAAGAAAAATATTGTAAGGGAACTGAAAATTTTCTCACAACACTGCATAAAAAATGTAGCAACAGGATTTTCGACAATAAAATTGTCATTACGTCACGAGTTTTCGTGTTGTTTAAGCGTGTGTATGATATATCCCTTAGAGTTGAATTTTTTTTTTAAATATTGGAACCTTTGCCTGGTATTTTTGTTAAAACTGATAGTAATATTTTTAGATACCGCTTAATTTGAGATACATATTCGTAAATTAAAATCGAAAAATGTTATTGTAGAAGAAGAAGACCTAGATCTAGGAGGTGATGAAGTTTTAAACATAAAGCCACGCGTGAAGAAATTGGCCAATCAGTTTAACTTTTGCGAGAGAGCTGCCCTCACCTACAACTTTCCGAGACGGGTAAAAATTATATTTGATTATTAATTAATACCGTTTATTCAGTTCTGCCATAGTCCCTGTGAAATTGATTTTAAAATTATTCGTTACGTTCTTTCTGGTATTTAGTTTAATATAAGCAAAAATATGTTGACGAATACACACACCACTTTGCAAAAAAAAGGGCACCTAAGGAAATTTACGTACAAGGGTCGATTTCAGTTAGTTAAATGAAATTCAATTGTTAATTTTCGATTAATTCCATAAAACCGATGTTGCAGCTGCGTAATTTAGAACCATCACGTATTAAAGTAGGTAGTTTGTTATTAATTATTTTCTCTCGTCGCTAAGCATTATGATATCCAGTGGGGGTGGTTTTCGATTTGTTGATGTCGCCACCGGCTCTCGCGATATACACTCTCGTCGGAACACCGTCGCGTCCGCACGGTGCGAAGTCGCTCGCCTCGGACATTCCTCGTCAACCACATTCTCCAGAATTTAGTGTCATCAAGCCAGTGTGTGTACAGTGGGTGCGTGAGGCTCAGGAACTTTGAATATATAATGTATAGCTAAACCACGTCGGCGCCGACCAGGAATTATCACGGAACGCAGTACCGGTGAGTTGGCATGACATTTTGTATACACTTCTCTCGCTGGATATTCGCATCATAATTTGCTATTTATTTCGTATCGCAGGTTGGTTCCATATTTGCGTGGGATCAACCAACCGATATACATCGTCCAAACAATAAGAAGTGGTCAGCAATAAAAAGAAGATTTTTTTTTTAGTTTTATTTTTTAATTAATTAATGTTAAAAATGTAGGAACCTAATAACGAGTGTGACCTTCTCTTGCCAAAATCAAGGCCTGAACCCTTCTGGGCATGTTTTCCATGATATTTTTATAAATGTTTTGAGGAATACGTTAACACTCTTCTGCAATGATTTTTTTTAGCTCCCTGATGTTTTGTGAAGCAGGTTGCACTGATCTTACCCGTCTCTTCAGAACATCCCAGACATGCGCAGTTGGATTGAGGTCAGGGCTTCGAGTTGCCCAATCTAAACGACGGATCCCAACTTCTTGCATGTACGCTTCCACGTCGCTAAAACGGCGAGAAAGCATTGTCGTCCATAAAAATGGAATCTTCCTCAAGAACAATCAATGCGACCTGTGCACGTGGAGTTAGGACTTCCATTATGTATCGGTGTGCATTTAACGTTCCATTTTCTATGAAAACTAACTCCGTATGCTCCGTCGAATTAATTGCTACCGAAAAGATAAAGGACCCTCGCCATATGGAGTGTGTTTACGCTAAAAAATAATAAGCCATGGTATGGAGTGCAATCCTCCGGCCATTTTCCTATTATCTTGTGCCACGTGCTTTTATAAAATAGGTACCATAATCCTTTGAATAAGCGCCTACAGAGTGATTTCTTCGAAACATACTTCCGCATAGCGTTCCTGTGGTTTAACAGCACTCACCGGCGTTTGTCCTCTGTACACAAAGAGATTCTAGCTTCATAAGATAACAATACTTTATTACAGTCCTCCAGAGTACATGAAACATAGTTTCAAGCAAACTGAAGTCGAGCAACACGGTGCTCGCGGAGTAATTTAGGGCCCCGGGCCAGGCGGTAACTGCTGATATTGGCAGCCAAAAGCCTCCTCCTAACCGTCCACAAGCTAACTTCTATTCCTCTTACTTCTTCAGGACTCTTCCTTTAAGTCCACACTTGACGCCTTACGATTCCACAACGCCTGACTCACCAAAAGGCGGACATCTCGTGGTTATGTGCATCGTTTTCTTCTCGAACCTGGCCTTCGTTTGACCGAACCGGTATCTTTATAACGTTGCAAAGTCCTTTGGACAGTTGAAGGACTCGCACTTCACATAAGTTTTCAAACAACTTTCTTCAAGTAGGGCTATAATTTTACCAGCCCTTATCGCTTTATCAGTCATATCAGAAAGTGGTATTTAATGTAAAAAGAAAGATGAAAAATGTCTAAAAAGTTTTAAAATTTTAGTAGTAATCAGCAAAAAACAGTTTCCGCAATTCGTACCATTAGTAAAGCAATTTTACAATAATCATTATTTTTCTTTTGTTAATTTAATCATTTAAATTTGGAACGTAAGGAATCATGCCAGGATGCTTCAAATAGCATGCCAATAGATCGTCAAACTAATAAAACCTCTTTCTTGTAATATTCATTGAAGTAGAGAAAAAAAATGTGTGTGTGTACCAGAGTACACAGGTAAGAAGTGAAACTTCTTTACGACATATCATTTTTCTACTATTTGCAACTTCACGAAAACGGGGTAGATAAGAAAAACAATTTTTTCCGTATTAAATTAAAGCTATTTTATTATTATAAACATGCATACAATTAATGAGTAATTTATTTTATCATTGTTCTTATTATAATATCATTGCTATTTATTTATTGTATTATATTTACAAGTTATGAATAAATAATTGGAATTATCTTTTCAAAGTAATAAAATTATATGATGACAGTTAATCTTGTAGAAATGCAACGATTTTATAAAATTAAAAATGAATAAATAAATCATTAAAAACGAATAATTAAAAAAGATGTACGTATACATATTTTTATTTTCTAATCGTGTTTTGTTTTATTTTTAAATTATTATTTAATTTATATTTTTTATTGTTTTTATAATTAATAATGTGCACTAGATTTACAGTCATATTTATTAATACTTGCTAATTTTAACAGATTTATATACATTCACTGATACTTACAATCAAAAAGTGAGGTTAACCTCAAATAAATATTAAAATCATGCTCATACGTGTTGAATTTATAAAACGAAATATATAATCACTCTCATTTTTCTTGTAAATTCACTTAAATTTGAATAAGTCTTTTTATTTTATCACTTTCAAATTAATATATTGTTATTCTTATTTCAAACCAAACTTCAAAACTAATATATTGTTGTTATTATTATAATATATTACATTATATTCTTTACGTCACTATACTAAACTTTGATAAAAAAGCAACATGGCGCGTAACCGAAAAACGTGACGATTTTTTTTACACTGCTACAAAATTTCTCCCATACGTCGATAAAGAAGTTTCACTTCAAAAAAATCTAAAGTGCCCGTTATTTTTTGCAAAAGATTTTATTTTCTATGATTTATTTTTTATTCTAATAACCTTTAACAGGTTTGTTTTAAGCCTTACAAAGTTAATCATGTTCAACTTGTAAAACGCTAGTATCAATACGTTTGATTTTAGATTTGTAGCCAGTGGTTTTAATATTGATAATAATAATTCCATTAATATTATTATATTAGTGACATACCCTGAACGTTTTGAATAAAAAGTAAAAAAGGCACATATCGAAGAGAGACATGCCACAAGTGACATTTTTTTCAGTCTGTGGATACTCAAACTATACCGCCACCTCGGGCTAACTACGGAGCTACAGCATTGCAAAGCATCATATTCGATTATTATCAGGAAGATTACGCAAGGATGTTGCGAGAAAAAGAAGATGAGAAACCGAAAAGGGTAAACTCTATATTTAATATAATAATTTTGATAAATTAACGAAACGCGTCTAAACGCTGTCGATTGCTCAATTTTAATCGAATTAAAATTTATAATTTTTGAGCAGTTCTCTATAACGAAGGGATGACTTCACGAAATAACGTCTGTTGGTGTTCGGCCAAGCAAAAGTTCGATCAAATGTTGGCCGGTGAAGTTATAGCGGATTCCTCAAAAGTTAATTCAGTTCTATAATAGAGTACACGTCCTACGCGACCTACTTTAGCACACAGTGTTTGCTTACCATAAGCTACGGTAAACCCTAAAGTGCGGTTTTGCCCTCATAAATTTACAGGTCAAATTGGTTGGAAGCTTTGTTTTGTATTAAAATTGTACTGTTCTTTAACAAAATCTAGTATAACAAAGTTTTTACGAATATATATTAAATTTTCAAAAATGTATTGGGAGGGCAAAGTTAAGATGTTAAATTTCTAGAACTTATTCTTTAGTGATTCGCGAGGTCTCATGTTGTATATTTCTCAAATTGCCTGATTTTGTAATTTGAATATAGCATCTACCTTAGCTGCTGAACCCCAAAGCAAAATACCTTAGACACTAAGCTATGGAAGTAAGAGAAGGAGACTGACCTCGCAGTGGCAATATGTGTTATTTGGCGAATCTTACGTATTGCGAATGCAGCAGAACTTAATCTTTCCGCCAAAGTTTTAATGTGCGGACCCCACTGTAATTTTGAATCAAGCTTAATATCCTAGAAGACAGTACTATCAACTAAGCCACTAAATTCCCTTCTATCTTGATACTATTATCAACACGCCGAACATTCGGCAAGGCTAATATCATACATTTCATTTTGTTTGCATTTAACACTAAATTATTTTAAACAAACCATTCAGGGACTTTAACTAAGGTATTGTTTAATTGTCTAAGCTCCGAATCAATTCTTTTCACTTTGAATCTATAGAGCCCCTAGCCCAAGGTGAAATTTGGTAGCTGTATCCGAAATCGGCAAGGAACAACAATACATATTATATTCCAGACTCTGTCCCTTTTTTTCATTTTCTATTTTGATCTGACTCAACTTTAATGATTTTACAAATTTTATTGATAATAACGAATTACAAATAGTTACGCAAAAAAGCAGCAAAACACGCAAAGTCAGCGCAACAGATTCACGATGAGCAACTGGCGCAGCGAATCCGTGAAGCTTGGACTGTATTGGAAAGGCTTGTAAATCAGAACATTTATGATGATATAGGTAAGCATTAACTCCATATAATATACTAGCTACGCCCCATGGTTTCACCCGTGTTAATTTTGTACGACAAACATCGCCAACGGACCGTATAGGCAATTTTTTTATACTTTGTTTAAAACTATCGACATTTTTATGAAGAATAAATTATTTTTTGAGAAACATAAATACAAACAAAATATCAAATCTTTCCTCTTTATAATATTGGTATAGAAATATCTATAGGGGTTATATATAGCGATAACGGGGTTTGTAGGGCTGTACCGACTTCTTTTACTCGTACAAATAATAGAACTAGTAAGAGAATAATTAATTTATGAATAACCTAAATTCTCTCAGAAGGGTTTATAATTAGTACCGTTTGGTGACATCACTAGTTTAAAAACATAACAAAGTTGCAATACATAGTATCCATATGTAATATTCATATCACCTTATTTTATTTAATAATGTTATTATTTAATTTTGCAAATACATAACATCAAACAATCGTACCAATAGGCATTGACTTATATATTACCTGAATTATCACTTTCTAATGCCGAAAGGCCATTTCGAATATCTGTAAATTGATTTCTATAAAATCAGTCAATGAATGGCCTATGGATATTTGAGGTGACAATTACGGTTACTGAATTGCCTAAATCCTTATTTAATCGATAAGACGATGAACCAAAACCAAAATGTAGTATTTTTGGGAAGTTAATAGCGTTTAAAATTTTCCGCCTACACTGTCTAAAAACTCTGTGTACGCCCATGTTAACTAATTATTTTTGTGAATGTAGCTCGACAATTACGGAACCCTCGGTGCGCGAGTCCGTCTAGCCCTTGGCCGATTTTTTTAAACTGCATACTTTTATATTAACGTCTTTTAAACATATCTACCGTACTATATATATATACTTAACGCAATTGCTGATTGTAATATTTAAATATATTTAGATTGTTTTACAAAATTATACTTCTAGCTCAGGACTATCGATATTGGGACGATCCGTCTGACGAATTCCGCGAGGGGATGGGTTCTCTGCTACCTCTATGGAAGTTCCAGTATGAACCTGTAAGAAATCACGCTGCTTGCGATATCCAGTGGAACCCGCACTATCAGGATTTATTCGCTGTCGCCTATGGATCGTGTAAATAAAAACATATAATAATATTATATTTGAACGGTACTTGAGAATAGCTTCTTTAAGTAAATAAAGTTATTTATAGTACTAATCTTAAGTTTAGCTATTGTTAGGACTATAGCTTTGGCTTAGGTTCTTGTGCGGATCACCTGATATCTGGTTTGAGCAAACGAAGAAATTCAGAGCATAGCCCTTTCCACTTTAGACTTTAGTGGCAGTGGGCGGAGCACATTACTTGTAGAACTGATAGCCGATAAGGCCGAAGAGTTCGAGAGGAAGACGTAGCGTGGGTAGACTTGCCACAAGATGTACCGATAACCCGGTAAAGGCTGCGGGTAACCGCTAGATGCAAGCAGCGCTGGACCAGTCATTGTGGCGATCAATGGGGGAGACATTTGTCCTACAGTGGACGTCTTTTAGCTGAAATTATGATAGTATTAATTAAGGGCATGGCTATTGTATTGTATAGGAAACATACAACAAAAATTAAATTAAATACTGTACTTGGGGCAAATACCCTCCAACCTACAGAAAATCGCAGACAAAAAACCTTGTATTGTGTTTCAGCGGTGAGTAGGGTTTCGATGGTTCCTTGGGGAAAGGGGTTCAGGTTCGACAACGCGCTAGTGATAGGTACCTATGATGCTACAAATGTCAAGAGGCTAAGGTAACCGATTACCATCAGGCGGGCCATATGCTTGTTTCCCACCTTAATTGTGTAAAAAAAAACGTGTTAACCCCCGTCAGGAACGAAGTTACTAAAAAATAAAATAAGTAAAATATTATTAAAAATCGCCACAATTCACAAAGAACACACCGATGTAAGTTTTTTCATTTAAGTACCATACAATATAACTGATAAACCTATTTCTCAAGACCACCCTGAAGGGCCCTGTCCGAAGGACAATGTTTGATAATTTGGCGGCCGCCTGAGGAAAGGTTATACAATAGGCCGCGCACGATGCTTGTCTGCTCGAATCTCGTATTTATATGAGATAGAGAAATAGAAATTCGAAATATTTATTCTTTACGTAACGATTTCTACAAGTCAAATCCTATAGAAAGCCGCGTGGAACTTCGTTCCAAATATATCAGATAAGATTAGGTAATAGTTTTATTTTTTATAATTTTCCTCCAAGTAACATTAATAGTTGACATGAACGACTTTTACAGATTCCAATGTAACCGCGTTATGTTTTGTAAAAATCTATTTTATTGGCAACGGATAAGACAAACAATATTAGACCTAAAATGTAAAAGACCACATTGCAATGTTTTGTTCCATTAACATTCATATTTGCAGTGGACTTCACAAATCAACAGAAGACTGGATGTCTGTGCCTCTACAGTATTAAGAATCCAGCTTATCCTGAATACGCAGTCATCACTGAGTCTCCGATCATTTGCCTTGATGTTTATAAGGAAACGCCATACCTTGTTTGCGTGGGTAAGTGACAAAACTACCGCCAATGTCGTTTGAAATTCGTAAACCTATAATTTAAAAAAAACGCAAATCAACTACTGCGAATAATTTGCGCACATTAAAGAATGTAAACAATCCAATAGCTGTCATGTTACTTCACGTTGTTAATAGATGGCGGCCTTCTACATGTTAGTTGAATATATTTTAATTACCTAGTAATTCCATCAACGGATTGCATTCCTAAATAAAGTTGTTCTTTTGAGATTTTAGTTGTTTGAGATATAACCATATAACTATATAGAGGTATGACATATGCACTCTTAAATAGTATAATACCTACTTGCAACTTTTTACAATATTATTCTATAAATAATTGATATATTATTATTCCAAAAACAACTTACCTAGTATTGTATTTTTTTGGTGCAGGACTTTACGATGGAAACGTTTGTGTCTATAATGCACAACTATCGCTCGAGTCTTCTTATCAATATAAATCGGATTCTGTGCGCGATAAACATAGCAATATCGTTTGGGAGGTAAGTGCTGATGTTTGGTTGGTAATTTAATCCATATTTCGGTTTTTACATTCATATGTAAGAATATAAATCGCTTTTTTTATTAATACTTTTTTTCCTCGATATGGCAAAGTTTGTAAATAATACCTATCCAACAAAAATATAAATGTGAAAAAGGGTACAAGTTCTTTACATATAAATGCCTCATTAGCCTAGAGGTCGTAAGCGCGATTGTTAAGCCCGAGGTCCTGGGTTCGATTCCCGGGTCGAGCATAGTGTTATTGAGTTTTTCGATGAAAAACTCAGTAGCAGCTCGGAGTTTGGCTTTGTGCCCGATTACTAGCAACAGGCTCGCTCCCTGTTACATGGGAGCTAAAAACATACACGGCGAACTGTGGGTGTACATTATTACACCTCTGCCTAACCCTTCGGGGATACAGGAGTGATGGTATGTTATGTTATACTTAATAATCTACCTTGATACAAAATTTTAAATTTCTAAGTCACCTAGAAATGGTCTAGGTTTTGATGAGTGAGTGATAAAAATGTTACTTTTCAGACACTAATATCTCAAGAACTATAGTAAATCAAGAATTTTATTAGTTTTATTCGTTAAATTTGGGATTCTAGGTGTTCAAAGGAGGTTCATAAAACATATGAAATTTCAAGTGTGTTAGGTCGAATAATTTTGGACTTATGGAGGGGGTCGAAAGTAGTTCGAAATGGTTCGTGTGATTATACACACTGACCGGTGGTGTCGCCCTTTTCTTTTCCGAACTAGGCTGATACACTGCCATGCCGTGTGTCTAGATTTTTGCTAGCGTGTGTTTAGTTTGTCATAATGCTTATGAAAACATTAGGTACCTAGCTATGTAACACCCGAGTCATAATTTTTTACATAATTTAAACATTACATTGTTATTTTATATAAGAACTTGAAAATGTAATTAAGTACATAGTGATTTGAACACGGTTGTTCAAAATAAGAAACTTAAAAAAAAATATTATAATCTCTTGTCGATATTTCTACCTTAGGTGGTTTTTACCCTTTGGATTCCTACAATAACTACTTATTCATAAGTATTAAGAATCCACAAATATAAAAATAAAAAGACATCTGTGTCACTGGATCGTAACCAGGTGATAGACTGGTTGCAGTGGCTTACTTTTGGTTTGTCGCGTTTCGGAATCAGCCAGTGTATATCCATTGACGACCGGCGATGTGTTGCCGATCTCAAAGTGATCACTGTTGTTTAAGTATACAATGAAATGATTTATATGCTCCTAAGATTCGCTGGGGATCTCGGCTGATAGACGGCGAAGCGACGTTCTTTTCAATATCTGGTGACGGCCGGGTAGTGCAATGGGCGGTGATGCCGGGAGAACTTCAAGCCACAACGATCATCACGCTTACTTCCAATGTACCGCCGATACCCGGCCCGGATGGAACCATGATTACCGTTAACAGTAACGTTTACTTATAAATAAATAAAATTGAAGTTTCTGTTTTTGAAGTCAAAATAACCGCTTAATTTTATTAAATCCATATGTAAGCATATACGGTACTTATAACAAAAACCAATTTATAAAATTGTCTATCTCTCTGCTCAAAAAGTCGGCGAGAGCTATGTCTATCTTCTAAGGATTACCCACAATACCATTTTTGTATTTAAAATAACTGGGAGCGTGTGTCCAATCGATGGCATTCTGTAGTCCACGCAAGCGCAGCCGCGGGCACATCTAGTTATATTATAAAAAATATATGAATAGGCTTAACTACTCTATAACTGGTTACATTGAGTATAAAATGCAAACATATAGTTAATAGAAGAGTTCTCGTCAAACCATATTTAAAAAAAAAATAACACCGCATTCCAGGTTGCGGCAGCTGCATTTGTTTCCACCCGGAGAAGTCTGATATTTTCATGGTCGGTACCGAGGATGGAATGATACACACGTGCTCGCTGAAATATAACAGAAACTACGTTCGGTCTGTACAAGGACATCACATGCCGGTCTACAGGATCAACTATAATTACTTTAACAACAGCATTTATGCGTCCTGCTCCGGCGACTGGCGCATCAAGATTTGGGAAGACGGGCGCGAGTGAGTATATTGTTATACCCCGGGTAATGGCCGTTTGTTTTCAAAAAATATATATTTATTCATTCTCAGTAAGACAAAAGTGGAACAAACTCATTTAGTCGCAGTCTTAGTTCAGAGAAATCGTCTACACAGTACTATGTGGTTCACGACACCGTAGTCACTCTTACAGTCTCTGTTGTTACAAGCGCGATACCGACCTTGAACCCCCGCCCCAAGGAGCTCTGGAAGCCTTCAGGAACACAACACAAGGTTATTTGGCTGCGTTCTTCTGTGTGGTGGAGGTATACCACCAGTTGAAACGCTCCAAGTAGAGAGAAATCTCCTAAGAAATTTATATGTGCCCTACTTCTTTTATGGGTATGATGTGTATGGTGGTCGTGTATTATGTTCTATCACCGGCAAGTTTTGCAATACATTCATAATACTCGATACGAAACAATATCAACAGCTTCAAAAAGGAGAATTACGATTTAATAATATTTTTAATTTTATTGTTTAAAAAATTATGTTAAAAATACAAAGATTTAGAAAATATTCTAGTTCTATTTTTAAATGTCTTCTTATCAGCGAACCGCTATTTATGTTCGAGTTGGGCTCACCGGTGGGCGACGTGAAGTGGGCACCGTACTCCAGTACAGTCTTTGCTGCGTGCACCGCTGATGGAAAGGTATTCTTTTTGTTAATATATAATATATATAAATATATTTAAAAAATACACCTGGTGATCCCGAAACATGACAAAACAAAAAAAGGTTACTGTGAAGATGTTTATTTCATTACTATGTGTATGGTGGTCGCGATTCCTACCGACCGCTTTTATGTAGACATGTTTTATCATGAAACTACGAAATGGTCCAGTCTGTCTGTTAAAAAAATAAACTCTGCGCCACACAACTAATGTTGGGGACAAAACGTCTATACGCCAACAACCGGTCTGACCCGCCACATTATATGTTTCATATTAAAAGATTTATATTTACCTTGTCGGTCCCTACCATTAGATGAACCACATAGATCGAACGGATAAGCCGCTTTATCGCGACAAGTTCTAGAGGGTACCGCAGTTGTAAAGAAAAATATAGAACTTTTTTTTCTTTTGTATTTCTTTTTAGATGTGAACTTGTGACTTGTTTGTATTTACGATCTTATTTGTTGTGACGTTTACTAGTTGAATCCGAATTCCGAGCTTGCACGCATAAGTATTCAGCGCAAGCAAGGAGGGCTAATAATCGGTTCTCGCTCCAGCCCGAGTCTGCATGACTAAAAGATTCTTCCAACTTTATACAGTCTTCCAGACAGTGGCGGCCCTGCTTCATCCTAAAACATAGCGTATAGAAATGATGGCTGTGTGGTATCATGTACGGATACCGCGTTGATTAACGTGAGTTGGAATCCCTGCAATGAGCCTTAGTTTTCGGTGAAGGAAAATATCGTTATGAAACCAAAACATGATGTATGTATGTATGTAGGTAGGTATGATGGTACGTCTGGATTAGCCGCCAACCATAATAAGGACCAACGTTGCTCGGGGCACACCACGAGGAGGCTCAAGACATAGTGCCCCGTCTGGCTATTTACCACCCTTAAATTGAAAATCTGTCACCAAGCACCTAAGTATAGGTGCGTTCCGGCAGCTGTACCTACTTGAGAGCCAATATCTCCATTAGGGATAGCATGTCACCATCTTGAGCCACATCGTCACTTAACATCAGATGAGATAGTGGCAATAACGTTAAACCTTTAAACGAAAAACAAATACACACGGGGCCGGTACTGGAGAAGATACATATAATATAATACATAAGTACTTCTTAAAGTAAAACTCAAAATATTGTATAAAACACGTGCTAAAATACAGTTTACAAAAATAATAATAATAAGTTTTCTCATATATTCCAGGTGTACGTGTACGACTTGAACGTGAACAAATACCGACCCATCTGCATTCAGGCGGTCGTCTCTAAGAAGACGAAGAAACTAACAAGGATCGATTTCAACATGCGACTGCCGATCATTGTTTGCGGAGACACGAAGTAATTAGAAACCTACAGTACTTATAGTAGATACAACCAGTTAAAAATGGGTGACGCGTGAGTAGTTTCATTTCAAAGGCAACGATAACTTAGTCAAAAACTAGTAGACATACCTATAAAATATATAACTATAAATAAATACATACCTACCTATAAACAAATTCAGGGATGTTACGAATGTAATATTTGGGACATTCGCGAATGCATATTATGCGGATGCTCATGTTTGAATGCGAGTGTAAATGCGAATAGTCAGAAAATGCATTAAGAAAATTCTGAGTTTATCGTTAATTGTTATTAAGTTTAAATTATATATAAAATTAAATGTATAATTATTATAATAAAATTTCTAAAGCGGCAAATTATATTTAAAAAATAACTTGACTGTTTTACCCCTATTAGAGGAATTTTTATTTTTTTATTTTGCCTTTCTGACTGTGTAGGCAATTTTGCCAATGTCAAGTAGGTAGGGGATGTTTTTTTTTTAGATCTGACTACACTGTTAGCCTTTGGGCCCTAAAACCGCTGCGGCTTTTACAGCTTCACCGGACTTGGTAGGTAGGGGATGTCTTAGTGGAACGTTTATAAGGCCCGCTCTAACGTCTTCAGGTTCAGATTGCACATCGGAGGATTTATCGCTTGAGAAATTCAGGAACAATCCCAATGCACTCGCATTCAACAATGCGAATGCAAGTGTTAAAACGAATATTTAAAATGATGCGAATGTTTCGCATATGCGAATGTGAACACTGGTAACATCCCTAAAATAAATTAGCCGTTAAAAAACTCGTCATTGTGATTTTTGTACATTTGGGATCGACCAGTTTTATATTGTCTATTCAATATAACCTACAATCATAACTATTTACCAACGAAAGTAATATAAATGATACATTGCACAAAAATTCCAACACATGTTAATACGTAAATGTATCAACATAATAGTTTTATTCAAATTATGGCCCTTGGATAATTATTAACATACATAAATGTCTTTATTTGCCATCAATAATTGTAATTCGTAATATGAATCGCAGTTTTATTAAATGTAACGAATACATAATCAAATAATATTACGTATGAATACGAACATGTATATCATTATAAACTAAAAACAAAACTTGAATCCATATTCAATTATTAAACTTTAAAAGATTTTTTATTTTGTTTTTGCTTTTTATCCAAGTTGCTTGGAGCAAATATCATGATATTTGTTTATAAAACAAACTTATTATTTCAAGTTAGTTCTTATCGCCTCCATAGCTCAGGGGTTAGAGCACTGGTCTTGTAAACCAGGGGTCGAGAGTTCAAATCTCTCTGGAGGCATCTAGAGTATTTTAATTACATAATTTTTAATTTCTGACTTTTTACTTCTCTAGAGGAACTTGTCACGTACTGAAATTATCACCAAATTTACGAGTTATGTGCAAACCACCGAAGAAAGCCCAGGGAATTGACCAAAGAACATTGCAAGTATGTATTATAATGTATTACTACTATTTGATTTGTTACCGTGTTTTCTTAACAATTCAATATCATACAGGAATGCTAAAATAATTATATCTAGGTATATCCGACCAGAAAAACAAAAATTTCTAACCTAATATTAGTCGATTATGTTATACTGGCTATACCTAACAATCTTTTACTAATGAAATACGACGAATTTTTCCGAATTTAGGTGGTGGTCGCCGTTCTGTTCGGATTGTACTGTGCTTACCGTCAGCTATTGTAAAAAAAAACATTTACCAATTCAAATTGGTAACACTTTGGGCGTAGTTATGGGGCTGTGTGCACTGCATACCTTACAAAACTCATTGCCCACCTTAAAAAAACGACAGTAGTTATTTAAGGAATATAGATATATATTCTTTTCATCTTGAGAAAAAACATTTGGCTTGGAAAGCATGTGAGGTAACCTGAACACTTGAGAAATGTTGTTGTAGGACCACTGTATGTGGAAAAATTAAAGAACTGTTGATTACTCGGTTTCTGAAATCGCCAATACGTCGTGGGCTGGTGTGGTGATTAAGCCCTTATCTTCCCTTGGGTAGAGGTCTTCGCCCAACAGTGGGACACTTCCAAGCTGATATTATTATAGTGTACATAAAGTCCAATATCATATTATGTACAAAGAAGCATTTTTTATTTTGTATTTTATATGTATAGGTTAGTACATCTTACTTTCGATGCATGTTGTTCAAAATGTTTTGTAATCATATAATATACAATACCTACATAATATAGGATATGTTATGTTTCTTATACTGAGTAAATAATCGTTAGTTTTATTTTAAAAATGTCTGACATGTTATTATGCATTATGTCAGTCTTATTATGTGGATTTTAATTTCAGATTATGAAGCTGGACAAATTGTTAAGTTTGGTCCGTGATCCGCCATACAAAACAGGAGTGGTTGAAGAGAATTTCGACGAAGACTAAGCATTTTCTTATTTATAATAATTTATATTATTGTACCTATTATGTTCTATTATGTGGATAGTTTAAATAAAACTTTTTTTTACTTATTATATTTTTTATTAACTAGCAAGAGAAAACTCGATGTGTACGTTCTATATTATAATAAAATTTGAAATATGAATAAATAGTACGTAATAAAACTTTAAAGTAGATACATTTTTTTATAATAAACTTTAAAAACAAAACAACGCCAAATGATGAATAATGGCCTTTATAAAGTTTTATACAATTATTTCATAATTATACTAACTATGACTAGATAATACATATCGAGATCTTAAAATAATAATACAAATTAAATACTGTTCGATGGTAAGCCCATCACTTGAGAACGGTTGGACAGATTTATATTTTAAAAAAAATTTGTTAGTAGTCCGAATAAGTTTTTTTAGAAACGAAAAATTTTAAAAGTTGCCCAGAAAATTGGAAAACTAAAAAAAATATAGCTGTTTTTCTATTGGATTTTATAATAACTCATACAATCCAACGATGGACACGCGTAATTCTTATTTTATTTTATTTGTTAAAATCATGAGGGCTGAACAATGTCTGCTGGGACAACTAGTAATTAATTAAACAATTTATTTTAAAAAACGGGTTTGAATTTCCCTCATAGTATCACAATAAAAAAGCGTTTTAAAAATATATATTTCTAATACTCTGATTTAAATGATACAAACATTTGATCTCTCTTTATACATTTTTTTTTACATTAGCGAACTAAAGGTAAGATTAAACCGTAAAATTGTTTTCCATATTATAATAGTAATGGTATCACAAAAACGAATAGCTTATTGAAAAATACAAATAGGTTAAATAAAATTAGGTTTATCTTCTAAGAAACTACAAACCATACTTATTTTTATTAATATGTAAACATAAAAATATTTCAAAAAAAGCCTTTCATATTAAAACTTGTTTTTAAATAGTTGTTGAATTTAAAACGTTCTGTATCAGTACTCTCATAAACAGATGATAATTATAATTATTAGAATTGGAACTAATCGACAAATATAAAGTTCTAAGAATCACATTATTCGGTAAATCAAGAAAATGGCGCGGTCAAACAGACATTATTTGAAAACTAGTTTACCTTTTATCTCATCATTTATTTAATTATACAGAGTAGCTAATAAAACTCCTAATTCCAAATTAGGTTAAGGCTAATTCAACACAATTATGTTAAGGAACAAACAAAAACATCCTGAAAGACATATTCGTGCTTTATATTATAAGACGACAGAACGCCTGCGTCATTCACGTCAATGTGTACACCCCATTAGAAATTCACAGGGTATACGTGACCTTAGTACGACAGCGCTTTCAGATCATGTGTCCTATTTACACATATTTTTTACATAATATAAGTAAATGACGTTAAAGTAAAAATATTAAAACTACAGTGGACTTAAACATATTTATTCCACACTAATTAAAACTAAATCTTTATGAGAATTCATATCACAGAATGATAAATTTATATACCTACACTACAAGATAATAATAATAGTAATAATAATGTGTTCATTAGATCAGTGTGATAAAGAAAAGCTTGCGGGTGATTCCTTCAAGGATATTTTTTAACTTTTATCTTTCAACATTTTTAGATAGTATTATCACATTTTTTTAATTATTTTAACCAAAGTACCGAGAATTGAAGGTTATGTGTCATATAATATACTATGCGTGCTGAAAATAAGCTTTGGTTTCTTAATAGACCCATGCACTAGTATCCCACAACAAACGTTATTATTTCTAGGTACTATTGAGGTTTACATACAAATAATTCTTCAGGAATCCAACTTAGCATACTCGAGAGGAAAGGATGAACTCACCACCTAACGAATCACACAATAACACGATTTGAACTTTCAGAAAGTTTTACATAATAAGAGATCATTTTTGTCATAATTATATATACTGTAAACACAACATAAAACATGGCATCAAAAAAACTCATGGGTAAATGAGCCTAGCTCCAACTTTCTCACATCTTTCGACGGCGTACGCGCCCAATTTAAGATCCAAAAACGCCCGCGCATCATTAGGAGCTGGCGCTTGACGTCCTGCGAAATTGATCTGGAAAACATATTTATTAACTTAAATTAAAAACGTCGCAAAAGGCTTCATATTATTTAATTAGTCTATTAATTATGGACTAAGGAAAATAACAAAGCTAGCCGTCATGTTCAAACGAATTGACCGACAGAAGTGGAGATGGACAAGGCATATCATACGTGATAAAATGGAAAAATGGAACAGTAGAGTTACGGAATGGGTACCCAGGGGACGGCAAGAGAAGAACAGGAAGACAGCACGGAAGGTTGGCAGACGAACTAAAATTAATAGCAGGACCAAGCTGGAGAAATGTCACCCAAGACAGGCAACAATGGAAATCGTTGGAGGAGGCCAATAAGTACAACGAACTAAGAGACATATTATTGTTTCGGAATAAAAGGTTTTATTATTATAGTTATTATTAATAATAATGATAGAAATATATTCACTGTGCCAGGTTTTAAGAATTTATTTACAGTTCGCAGACATCGCGTCGATAGACTTGAGCTTAAATCCCTGCAATAAACCTGACCTTTTTGTGAAAGAAAACGTCGTGATGAAACTCCTATCTATGTCAAAAGCATAATTTCATGGGTTTTATACATAAATGTGCAGTCAGCACGGCAATTTGTTCTGATATCTAGCAGTAACCTGGGTTACACTAGTTGTTTTCTAATTTGTCCTAAAAATTAGGGATGCAACGATAAAGACACCGATATGATATATCGGTATCGCCGATTATTTATCAACCGACTAGCGGTGTGCCCGCGGTTCCGCACGTGTTTATAGTTACGCAGTTGTTATTTACATCCCGTAACTTTATTTTTACCCATATTGTTGATAATTCATATGCCGTATCAATTAAGGAATGGCGTGTATTTCCCGTGTAAAATTTTCATCAAATAATTTTTTTTTTTCTTTCTTACCAAATGCATAAATATGAATATAGCAAATTTGAGACATGACAGGTTCTTCATACAAACTTTCATTCACGTTTTAATTTCACCGTATGTGGAATAACACAATGAAAAAATTCATTTGTAGCAAAACTGTGTAATCCAGATAATTTACAATAGGCATATCGCTATGATAAAGTGATGAGGAATGAGTTGTGGTTGGCATTGTCTACGCATGGGGTTGGCGGGGATCTGATATAAGCATTAAAATCTCTCTATGAGGATTTCAGTGCTTGTGTTAGAATAAATGGAGCATACACTGAATGGTTTGATATCCAAAAGGGTGTCAAACAGGGATTTGTAGCGTCTCCACATGGCTGTTCAACCTATTCATGGATAATTGTCAAACAGATTTGAAAGAGAGTGATTGTGGACTGAGAATGAACGAGTTACTTGTCAAATGTCTTCTTTACGCTGATGATCAAGTTTTACTTGCATCGTCGGCTAAGGATTTGCAAACGACGGTGACTATTATGAATGAGGCTTTGGAAAGAAAGGGAATGAAAGTAAATGCAAAGATGACGAAAATTTTGGTGTTTGAAAAGGAAGAAAACTTGACAGAAGTATGTGTCCGGATTGATGAAGATGAACTGGAGCAAGTAAGTGAGTTTGTATACTTGGGATCGATGTTCACCAGGGATGGAAAGTATGAGAGATATAGGAAGGAGAGTAAATGCCGGTAATATGGTGAATGGGGCGTTACACTCCTTTATGAGCAGCCGGAGTATTTCTATGGAAGCTCGTTTGGCTGTGCATAGAGGAATGTTGGTTCCAACACTAATGTACGGAAGTGAAAGCTGGGTGTGGCAGAAAAATCATGAAAGTAAAATAAATGCAGCAGAAATGAGAGCGCTAAGAGGTATGTTAGGAGTGAAATTGAGTGACAGGATAAGAAATAGTGTGATAAGAGAGCTTTGTGGTGTGAAAGAAGATATAGTCACACGGATTGAGAAAGGGATGCTTAGATGGTTTGGGCATGTTGAGAGGATGAATGAAAGAAGAATTGACTATACAAATTTATAATGCGAGTATGAAAGGAATCGTTGGAAGAGGAAGGCCTAGACGAACATTTATCGATCAGATCGGAGACGTTCTGAAGAAAGGTAAGTTCAAGAGTACTCTAAACCGACGAGCATGCATGAAAAGGTTAATGAATGTCGAAGAAGCGAAAGAGGTATGCCAGGATCGTAGCATGTGAAAGGACGTGGTCTCTGCCTACCCCGTTGGGAAATATACGTGATTTATGTATGTATATTGCTTAGAATATATAAACTCCCGCGAGCCGCGATTGACAGCGGACGTCATATTTCTATCATAGAATAAAACAGTAATTATGCCGTACTGCGTAGTTAAACAGTTTAAAAACACTTCAGCCAATCTTAAAAAGAATACTGGACTATCATTTAATAGGTAATTATTAGAAATACAATATATTTCTTATTAAATATAACAATTTCAATAAATCAACAAACCAGATTGACAATCAACAAACTGGTTGGTATGGAAGCTGATGTCATTTCACAATTATCGCGCATGCGCATTTGGTGTTCCCATATTTTCTTCATAGAAACTCTCATCCCCTATTTTCTACCCTTAAAGTTTTATTTTCGCTACAAAAAGTTCCCTATGACCTTTCCCAAGGTCCAATCTATCTCTATACCAAAATTTATCAAAATTGGTTCAGCGGTCTAGGCGTGAAAACGTAATAGACAGACAGAGTTACTTTCGCATTTATAATATTAGTATGGATATCTAGCAATTTGAAAAGCGCGCGAAGCCATGATACTGCTCTTTCATCGCAGGCGAGAGCCGAAAGCGGTGCTAGCGGTTACATTTCGGTTTTTACGAAGAGTTGCATTGTTTCACGCCTATTCATTATTAACTTCGAAATTAAGAAATATTATCGTGAATTTTGTGCACAATAGAGAAATACATTCATCCAAAAAACTTTACCTTCCCCACGCGGGTGTAAATGTGTATGTGCTTACATATTTCATTATTTATTACTTATCTTCGAAAGCGATGTCGGTTTCGCCGATTATTCACTACAATAATCGATATCGGCAAAAATATGTATCATCCCTACTAAAAATGTATTAAAAAGCCCTCACCTGTGCAAGTGGGTGCAAGTGACGTTCAGGGAAATCCCTCTGATGTGCTAACACCCAGTCTGCCGGCCACATTGTTCCGTTCTTAGGTGTGAATGGTAGCACGAGAACGTACACTCTGTTAGTTGCTGAATAAGCTACCCTGTAGTAATGTCCTTTCGTAGCCCGTTCCCACACAAACCCATCAGGGTCAACACCTCCTCTCTGTAGCCACGGTACGCGTGACACATCAGACGCGTGAATTCCAAACTCAACATGTTCAGCCCAGGGTAATAAGTCAGATCTATATAGACAAAATGAAAATTAATTATAATCCAAAAACAAAAGTCGAACCCCTAGGTTCATGAGGTCCAAGTGCACGCAGCCTCTTTAAAGAACTCGCAAGTCGACTATAGTCGAATAAGTTCGTGCGCGACCGTCCCTTGTGAAAGACGTTGGCGGGGACGAGTTAACACGAGATTACGTCACTACAGTACACTAAAGTAAACATTATGTTGTCTCGACAGTGTTCTTGAAATAATTACCTAAAGGTAAACTCATAAGGTACTCCGTAGACAAACACGCACTAGGGATGCCTTTTGACTGTACTTCTTAGGGGCTATCCATAAATTACGTCACACGAATTTCATGATTTTTTTTGACCCCTCCCCCGTCCTTGTCACAGCTGGTCACATTTGTGAGACCCCTCCTACCTAGTGTAATGTCACATATTTTGCAATTTTATAATTAGAAATTTATGAAACTAAAACAGTAGTGTTCAGAAATTATTTTAATTTCCATTTAAATCATTTTTCAATAAAATCGACATCAAATCAAACAAAGGTATAAAAATTAACAAAACATTAAAAAAATCACTTTAATGAAAGATAAAAACTTAATCCATAACTAACATAACTTATTTTTCTTCGAACTATAAAGGTAATAAGTTTCAAATAATCGAGTTGTAAAAGTTGTTAAATAAAACATTGCTATATTCGAGATACATAAGTCCAATTTAATTTTTTCTCTGATTATTTTTACTAGAGGGTTGAGATTTAGTGCAACGGAGGTTTTGGGGCTTGAATGGAAGGGAACACATTCGTTCAAGTTTGGGAGGTTTTCTACTTAAAGAAGTTCTAATGTACTTAGATATAAAATATTATATTTTGAAAAAATGTGATGTCACAAAATTTGGGACCCCTCCCCACACCTTGTCACACAATGTCACACTTCGTCGACCCCCTCCCCCCGTGTAACGTAATTTATGGATGGACCTTTAGGTTACCTATTTATTTATTTGATATTGCTCTATTAAAAGGCCATTATTATCTTTTCAGCAAAACATATGAACTAATAGACATTTTGTAAGTTTTATTTTAAATTATTTGTACTAGAGTTAATTTCTAGTTTCAAAAGTGATTATAAGATAATAAGAAAGGAAACTACATTTTTTAAATAAAAATATAATTTTTTAATTAAAGTTTATTAAATCAAAAATAATTTTAAATTCTAGAAAGTAAGTAATATTATATTTCGACATTAGTTATAAATTGCGTAATCGCGACTATTGTCTACTGAAGTTTACCTAGATTTAAGTGCAGCCGAGACCAATTTTTAATCTATGTAATGATGTATTATTTACAGAACCCACACGCGAACTAATTAAATGTATTGTCGGAAATGCGTGAGATGCACTTGCCTGAGATGACTAACAAATTATGTAGAAATTCTAAGCCACAATATTGGAATATTTTTACCGTAAAAGAATTAAAGTATGTATAGGTTATAATTTCATTTGAATCAAATGAATTCAATTTAATCCACAATTTAGATAATAATACCTCATTTCACTAATATTGTGATCAATATTTTTTTTATCTATACTTATTTAAATAAATGTACAGCGGAAAAGATTTTTTGTTAGTTTGTTTAAACACGCTAATTTGTGGAACTACCAGTCGGATTCGAAAAATTCTTTTTGTAGATAGTCAGATTCACGAGGAATAGTATAGGCTATCTAACATTAGGCTACAACTCTCAGTTAAGTCGGAAGTGGAAGCAATCCCGAACTGCTTTACCAGCCTGTGCTAATAGCATATGCATATCTCTTATACATAAGCCACAATAAGGTATTTCTTTTTTTTTTGTTAAATATTAAATATTTATTTATGAACATTATATTTAGGCATGGCATATTAATACTTACGAACAAAAGTTACTTCATCATAAAGACAATTTTATGAAGTTAAATTTTGCCTTTTATAGTGTGATATTTAGACACATAGTTTACGAGATATTGAAAAATTAAAATAATTTGTACTTGCGGGAAGTTAGAACAATTTTATAGGCTACACGGGTGCATTGGTGGCGCGGTGTTTGTCAGGTAAAATTAACACGGGTGAAACCGTGGGGCACAGCTAGTAACCTTATAATAGCTCCAAGTAGGGATGTAGTCTCAAGCCAGCATCGAGCTCCAACTTGTAGCAGTGATCGGAGCACATGAGCAGCCACTCGTCGCATGTTTCGTCGACAACATGGAGGCGTATTACGACCAGATAAAACATATGATGGTATGAATTGGACAGATGGAAAACATCGCTGAAAAACAAATTATTTCGTAAATTAAGTACAGTATTCAACCACTCCATCAAGAATAAATAAAAGCATGTTTAAACACAATTAACCTTTGTTGGGTGTACTTGTATGATTTAATATTCAAGAAAAAATCCTTTCTTATCTTTAATAATACCAGCCTGTATGTGCCCCACGACTGGGCAAAGGCTTCTTCCCAAGAGAGAGTATGGGCTTTAATCACTACACTCCATATCACATCTACCATATCCAACTCCATCCATACCAAACTGTTCTATATTTTTCCCACATATACAGTAATATTATAAGAACATTCCTCGAGCAGTAAGAATTCTTCACCATCAGCTGATATTGTTACCAATTGGATTAGTAAATATATGCCTATTCTGAAAAATCCAAACCAATATTTCACAGGTCTAAGCCACTTTATCACCATGACTCATTAATCATTAATTATTATTATCATAGATATTTTAACAATAATAAATATTCCTACCATAGGTTTCACCTTTGGACATCTTTGATATTATAATATGCTAATTTTGTACTACTTATTTTTTCTTCTAGCCCATATGCCATCAAAGCAGTATCGCCACAAGTTTTTCTCCTCCACTCACTTCTATTGGCTGTCATCTCAGTATTCACACCTTTTATACCCATATCATTCCTCACACAAACACAACCCATCCATAGCTTCTTCAACTTTCCTCTACTCCTCATGATATACCCATACCAGGTCAATGTATTCTATCACAACTTCTCTGTCACTGGTACTATTTTCATACTTCTTCCATTCTGCATCTTTGTTTTCTATTTTAAGATCTCCAACAAAGTGACTTTACTAAATAATTGGAAAATATAAAAAAGCATAGTTTTTCACAGTTAATTTTTACTTGTGTCGCCCTCTTGCACCCAAACCACTGTACACGTCCATCTTCCTTCATGACAGCCTTTACTCCTAGCGTTTTATAGAGTGCAACTCTGTGATCTTTATTATGCCTTGTTGTTCTTTGCTTAGCGACAGGTGTCTTAAGCACTCCACGTCCCGCACCCAACTTACTGCTTTCAACTTGGACCTTTAAAGATTAAATTACTAGAATTTTTATCAATAAATTCCACAGCACCTACATATAAATAAGCATGTACACAACCAGAAAGAAAAGAACAGAATATACTACTACTATTAGTGGTAGAGATGCTGAAATACATAAGTATGGCATAACCAAATTAGCTTGGATATGTTTTTGCATTTGTAATAGTGTACAGTATAGAATACATATAGGTAGTGTAAAGTGTATGTTTTTAGTTAGTCTCTGGTACATGAGGTAGATAGGCCAAACTTCTTTATCTTGTTTATATAAGTTTTACTCACTGTATGTATTACATTAGTACAAATACAAAAACATCCCAAGCTGATTCAACTGTATGGATAATAGGATTATGACAAAGATTATGAAATACTTGTTATAATGGCTTCTTTTGGAATTTCATTTTATGGTAACTATATTTATAAGTTCTTTTATATCCACAGTTTCTTTCTTTTCTTCTATCTCACTATCAAGTGTAGTATTAAATTATATTCAAAGTCATTAATCAAAAACATCCATATAATTTCAAAATTGTTGTAAATTAATTATATTCACTCAAATTTTTTATTAAGATTATATTTGGTTCTAATTGCAATTCATTGTTTTATTTCAATTTAAAGGTCAATTAGTCAAAGATACCTTGAATTCAAGTATTAACAAATAATTAAATAAATAAATATTGAAATATCTTAAGATACAGTTCATAGGATACTCTGTCCTGAATTTCGAAGGAACCCTAACAGCAATTAATAATAATAGCAACTTAAAAAACTATGATTAAAATTTTTAACCTTAACTTTTCTTGCTGATGTTTGTAAGTAAAGTGCCTCCGGGAAAGGTAACACAAAAGGCTGTGGCAACCTCTGCAGTAAAGTTGTCTTAATTAACAAGGCATGCGTTCCTGTTACTGCATCACAAATTTTCCCTGATTCATCCTTAATATAACGCAGGGTCCAATCAGCATAGTTCCATTGCACTTGTTGACAGACAAGGTTAGTGGTACCAACACCAATAGCTATAATGTGTGCAGGGTTCAAAGTAGCCGCGAGCGAAGCTTGCTGAAGCGCACGACGCAGCACTCTTGTAGAATCAGGCACAAAAAGTGCAAATTCAGTAGATATTTTCATAAGAGGATTCAAACTTTCAGGTGAAGCATTGACATTAAATTCCAGTGATATAATTTTTACGTTCCGAAGAGTTTCATTACTTGCCGAAAACTGGAATGGAGGATAAGGTGTTTTGTCACATATTACCATTACCGGCATATTGGGGAATGCTGAAACAAATGATTGTACGCTGTCTGCGATATCATTTTCAAAATCTTCAAACTGACGAAATACCACAGTAATAATTTTGGATAAGTGCCTCGGTGTATGTAACGAAGAACTTATGGATATTGCCGCCGGAGTAACCGTATACAAACGAAACTGGGGAAATAAATAACCACATATCGTAATTATTAAGACAATAATCACAAAGACGTAAAGCTTAAACGTTAAGCGACCACGAAACAGGCGGTGGAGCATTGTGTTCAGTTGTAAAAGAACACATTTCAATAGTAATTACATGAAGTGTTAATATTTCAGCACCCTAATGTAAGATTGTTAATTTTAAAATTAACACCAAAATACTACAAAAATAACATTATAGGGATGACTGGTCTACGGGGATGACGATCTGAGATCAATTTAGAATAGAGTTTTGGAACCTATAGAAATTTTTTAATTAATAAACAGTATTAAATCGATCCAGAGTATCGATATTACTTTAAGAATTAGTTAAATTATCAAATACCAAATAAATTACCAAAATACATGTGTAACCCAGTCCAGGAACTACAATTTGACTTTGTGGAGAGAAATTAGACACGATACGAAAGTCAAAATGTCGTTTTATTAAAAATGATAAAATGTAGGTGCCACGGATTATTATCGGGGAGCGTTGCAAAAGTGCGCCTGCATTCGCCGACAGATTAGGTGGCAGACTGGCACTTGTGACCAAGCGAATAGCAAGCACGACTTGCCGCAGAGTCGACAGAGCTCGTATTCAAACCGGCTCAGGCGCAAGGGTGTGAAGTTCACACCCGCATACCAATAGGTATCGAGCTGTTATTTTCGCCATAGATGTTAAAAAATGACACTTTTACACATAGTTATGCAAAAACTCGCGAGAGGGCTGTTTTAGCTATGCGCTTAGCTTCCCTACGCTTCTCCATAATAGATAAAAGAAATAATAAAAAGTTACGTTTCTGAATCTGTAATCAGTAATAGCCATGAAGTATATGTGTATCGTGGGTCATCTGTACTTTGCGAACGGCTTTTTTTGTTTGCCGGTAACATCGCATGTGATGAGAACCATATGATGTGATGTGTGAACCACTTGGATTCTAATACATACATAGATCACGCCTATTTCCAAACGGGGTTTGGCAGAGACCACGTCCTTCCACCTGCTACGATCCTGGCATACCTCTTTCGCTTCTTCGACATTCATTAATCTTTTCATGCATGCTCGTCGGTTTAGAGTACTCATGACCTTACCTTTCATCAGAACGTCTCCGATTTGATCGATAAATGTTCGTCTAGGCCTTACTCTTCCAACGATTCCTTTCACACTCGCAGCATACATTTGTTTAGTCATTCTTCTTTCATTCATCCTTTCAATATGCCCAAACCATGTAAGCATCCCTTTCTCAATCCGTGTGACTATATCTTCTTTCACACCACAAAGCTCTCTTATCACATTATTTCTTATCCTGTCACTCAATTTCACTCCTAACATACCTCTTAGCGCTCTCATTTCTACTGCATTTATTTTACTTTCATGATTTTTCTGCCACACCCAGCTTTCACTTCCGTACATGAGTATTGGAACCAACACTCCTCTATGCACAGCTAAACGAGCTTTCATAGAAATACTCTGGCTGCTCATAAAGGAGTGTAACGCCCCATTCCCCTTATTACCAGCATTTACTCTCCTTCCTATACTCTCTCACACTTTCCATCCCTAGTAAACATCGATCCCAAGTATACAAACTCACTTACTTGCTCCTCATGTTCATCCTCATCAATCCGGACACATACTTCTGTCAAGTTTTCTTCCTTTTCAAACACCAAAACTTTTGTCTTCTTTATATTTACTTTCATTGCCTTTCTTTCCATAGCCTCATTCATAATGGTCACCATCGCTTGCAAATCCTTAGCCGAAGATGCAAGTAAAACTTGATCATCAGAGTAAAAAAGACTTTTGACAAGTAACTCGTTCATTCTCAGTCCACAATCACTCTCTTTCAAATCTTTTAGACAATTATCCATGAATCCATGTATCCGCATAGCAATTGATGATTGAAAAACGTATAAGCACAGCTAGGACCCCCATTGGCACGCTAATCTGTTTCAGATCTGGCATAAACGGTACAGGTGTCATGTGCTTTGTGAACCAGCCTCTTGTTGGGACCAATATTAGGCCCCAGGAATATATAAATTGGGTCGCGGAGCGCATAAACTTCCTGAAGCAGAAAGTTTATGCATGGGCAAACCGTATTCGACGTTACAGGGAGCGGGTGGATGGGTTTCATTGGAATTGCATTTTCAAAAGTGATTAAAGGAAGGTATACAGAGCTTGGGAGAAACCTACTAATCATGTGGCTGATAGACAGCTACCGGATGCAAACGCAATGTCCACATTCTGGAAAAGTATTTGGTCGATTCTCATTAATCACATTGAGAATGAATGGATAAATTTTGTCAATCGCGCATGTGAATCGATTGCAGACATGGGAGCTGTAACAATTAGTTGTGCGATCCGCCGTACTTGTAATTGGAAAACTCCAGGACCTGATGGATTGCACAATTTTTGGTTAAAGTGGTTCTTACGTTCACACCCACTCTTGGCCACTCAATTGCAAGATGCCCTTAAACGTGGATCTCTGCCAGTTTTCTTGACTACTGGAGTCACCTTTCTGCTCCATAAGACCGGTAGTACCATGGAAGCTAAAAATTGTCGACCCATTACGTGCTTACCCTCCATCTATAAGCTCCTTACATCTATTCTGGCATCAAAAATATCAGAGCACATTGATGCATACATTATTTTGGCCACCACTCAGAATGGATACAGGACTGGATCTCGTGGTACTAAGGAGCTTCTCTTCATAGATATGATCGTTAATCTACAGGTCCACTGACACAGAAAGAATCTTTTGCCGCCTGGATTGCCTATAAGAAGGCATATGATTCGGTGCCACATTCATGGTTGAGGCGAGTGCTGGAGTTGCATAAAGTTAATACAACTCTATGCACCTTTGTTAGCTCGTGCATGGGGCAGTGGACCACAGTCCTTCGGCATCCAGGAGATGGGAGTTCTTCTGGATCGATGGGCTTGATAAGGATATAGCGAGGGATTTTCAAGGTTACAGTCTGATTCCTTTATGGTTTTGCTTAGCACTCGATCCACTTAGTACTGTGCTAGAGGGTTTAGGACTAGACTATCGAATTCGTAGAAGGGGTAAAACCATTTCTCATCTACTGAACATGGATGACCCCAAATTATTTGCACAAAAGAAACGAGACTTGATGGAGTTAGTAAAATTGACTGAGAATTTCCGTAACTCCATTAGGATGGAGTTTGGTGTTGACAAATGCGCGGTTATTCATTCATGTGGGGTTAAACTCTAGTAGTTTACTTTAACCTATAAATATGTTAGTATGACGGAGTCATTGGGTATCGCTGACGGGGACATTAAACAATCAGTGGTGGAACTTTTCTTTGGTCGCTTGAGAAAAGTACTTATAGTCTTTTGTCAGGTGGTGACAAGGTTCGTGCCTTCAATGGTTGGGTTCTGCCCTTGCTCATGTACTCCTTTGGCATACTAAGATGGACACAGGCTGAGTTGAATGCCCTAGATGTGCGGGTCCGAAAGTTACTAACGACACATCGCATTTGTTAGCGCCTAATGCTTTATCAATAGCATTTAAGTCAATTATTTATGTGGGGTACTTTCATTATTAGTTTTTTCTCTTTATTATTTTTCGCTGCACCGCACACTACGCAGTCTATGATTGACCACCGCCGCCGCGAGTCGATCTATCTAAATTATATTAATCCCGCTTGTTGGAGTTGCTTGTGCACGTTGCACGACATCCAGCTGGTCCACTATTATCGAAGCCGCAAATCTGAGGAATTGGCCGAGAAGAAGCGCTGCCAGGCTGAAGCTGCAGAATACCACATAAAGGTGATCGTAGAATAAGCGGTGCAGCTGTTTCTTACTTATCCAGTTTCAAGGTAACTCTTTCTTACATATTCCTAACTCTCCCCGCTCGTGGATTAGCGACCCTCTATATTGCTTAGTTGACGCGTCCACAGCATTCATCACCCGCGATCATCCGTGATGAGATTGTACATCCCACGGAAATGTAGGGGCCGTGGCTTTCTAAACGCCAAGAACCTACACAATCGTGAGGTGTGCAACCTCAGGGAGCATTTTCTTCTCGCCGAGGATGATATCCATCGTGATATCGTAGCAGTTGACAAATGTCTCATACCGCTTTCCTTAGGAAACGAGAACTGGCTTAAATCAATAGTAATCAACACCCAGGACCGCAAGGATGTATGGAAAAGCAAGAAGCTTCACGGACGGTTCTATCGGGCTCTAAATGGGCCTGATGTAGACTTACTTGCGTCAGTGGACTGGCTACGTTTTGGTCTTCTCTTTGAGGAAACCGAAGGTTATGTCTGTGCAATTATAGGTGAAGTTATCAATACGAATGACTACCGGAAATACATTATGAAGGATGGTACGATGGAAATTTGTCGGGCATACAACCGCCCCGGAGAGTCACTCAGTCATGTAGTTTCCGGTTGTTTTCAGCTCGCTAACGGCGTGTACTAGCACAGATATAATCAAGTAGCTCGAATTATACAGCAACAACTTGCTCTTAAATATGGCTTTGTAAGTTTTGAGGTGCCCTACTATAAAGACGCACCAACACCAGTTCTCGATAACGGTCATGTTGTGCTTTACTGAGATCGATCTATAATCACAGACAGGACTATTATAGCCAATAAACTTAGCATCGTGTTGTTGGATTGGTCCGTGTGTCGGGCAATTCTTGTTTACATCGCCATACCCTATGACGAGAACCTCGTGAAAACTGAGAAAAATAAAATCTCAAAGCACTTGGACTTGGCTCATGAGATTACCGCCATGTGGGATGTGGACTCAACAATAATTGTCTTGATAGTCGTATCAGTGAATGGTCTGATAGCGAAAAGTTTTCACCACCATCTTAGGAAGCTCTCGCTTGGCTGTTAGATCAAGGGCTTGATACAGAAGGCAGTTCTTCTGGACACGACGCGAATTGTTTGGAAATTCCTCTCTATGGAGCCTTAGCCACCGGTAGATTGGGTCTTCACCCCGCTACTGGCTACGAACTGTTTTTATTTTAATATTGTTTTTTATATAGATATTATTGTAAAATAAAAAAAAAATATGTACATAATTAAATAAAAGAAATAATAATAACAGTAATGTAGCTTGGGTCTTCACGCCGCTAATGGCGATGAACTGTTTTATTATATTTTTTATTTTAATACAGTATTTTATATAGATATTATTGTAAAAAAAAACTGTATGTTATTATTTAAACGAAATAATAATAAAAGTAACTATTATTACTATTAATAATAGAATTAAGAAAATACAAAATATAATTTGAAATAAGAAATACGAACTTTGTAAAATATAATTGTGTAATTTATGAAAATATTTTATGATAATTGTTAAGACGTCTCGTGACCACCTCAATGGCGACTTACATGAATTTACTCCCTATCCAAACCTTCTTAAAGCAGTTTTCACTTCAGTATAAAAAAATCGATTGATTTTGTTAAGCAGTTTATTTTTTTTTATATTTGCTTTTAATACTTTTCTCAATAAACTTTTTTTTTTAAGATTGATTTTTATATACAATTTCACATCCCTACTATTTTCTACGCAACCATCAATTAGTATTGTTCACTCATTCGCTTAAATTAAACTACACTCTAATGATAGTTCATTTCCATCATTCGCTGTTGGCTGCACTCATTCGACATTCGTGTCAGGGTTGTCGATTTGTGAGGAATTCCACAAATTGTGCGAATTTTAACTCCATTAGCGTTTGTGTGGGGATTGCGGGATATTTAACTATTTAACATTTTGAAGTTCTACAAGTTTTGGTGCGTTTAATAGAATGTTCGAAATTGAGAGCTAATATTATATACTGACCGAATCATATTGTTAGCGGGTTAAAATTTTTGGAATTTTTGTTGTGGTTTTAGCCAAAAAAAGTATTACTTTTTACGTGCGTACCTAAGTACGCATAATTTTTAAACTATCCTATTGTATTTTATCTCTTGATAGTTTGATATTTAAAACCTCACGATGAACGAAAGATACCTTTAAAAAATATCGAATAGCTCTAATTTATATTGTGTAGCCGAAAATTACTAGAGCTTAAAACGTGATTAAGTATAAAATCAGCGAGGTTCCCTAATTTAAAAAAGTGTGTGCGTACAAAGTACACAGGTCAGAAGTGAAACTTCATTGGCAAACTAATTTTTAAATCTCGTTTATATTTATACTAATATAAAGCTTTAGATTTCCGAGACATAGAGGGAGGAAGAAAGGAAAATATGTTAAGTAGGAATTTAATGAATTTATATTGTATATACAATATATTTATGTTGAATATTTGTAAATATTAAAACTTCCTAACCTTCAAACGCATTAACATAAAAATATGTATATTGACAAAAAGATAACAAATATATTACTTACTCTGAACAACTGCTTAGTATAGGACGATTTACAAATTTATCACATAATGTTTATTTATAAATTTAACTCACTGTTTACCTATTGTCTCCATGGCTTCGTGCTTCATGCTACGTTTGCCCTTTCTCACTCTCTCTCAATCGCTCTCTCTCTCTCTTTCTCTCTCTCGAAAACGTTTCACATTTTCGTGACGCATCTTCATGACGCATTGCATCCGTAAAAATTTTACACTCATGCGCGCAAAGAAGTTTTACTTCAGAATCACCATTTGTATGTAATTGATGAATCATCGTAGCTATGATAGCTCTGAGTCAATGATAGCTTAGTGGTAACATGTTCAAAAACTGCATCGATCGATGAAATAAAACGTTTTTGAATTTAGTAGTAATACATCTGCCAAGTATTGCGTTACAATGAATTTATTTTAATATTTGAACAATCTATACACTATCCATGCACTTATATTAGCCCCGTTTTAATTAAATTTTGAGAGGTGTCTAATTGTCATATTTGTTTAATTTGAATGGTTTTATTATTTTGCTTAAGTAGCTCCCTACTTAATTATTTTATTTAACCTCTCTATGCCTGTCCAACGCCCACTCTGAGAACCTTCTACACACAGTTGCATAAATTTAAGATGAAGAAGAAACCTTCATAAAGTAATAAAAAGAAACAAAGAAAACGTTTAAGTAAGGCGGCTCGTAAATCTAGTTGATTGTTTTATTACAGGTTGTAATAATTTTCGAATGCCTGTTATTTTTTATTAATTTTTTTAAAGTGAGTTCAATTATAAATAATGCTTTCAGATACTCATAGGTGAAGCCTATAAGAAAGCTTACTTCATTATTTGTTTAATTGTAATAGGTTGTTTTGAGAGAGCTATGTGGGGAGTTTGTGGTTAATTAGGAGTATCAGGACTTTACTTTTCCCTAATCTGGGGAAGTTGAGCAAGATCTTTGGGGAATTTGGACATTGGCAGCCTATGTTGGCAATGCTGATTCGTGTCAAGTAGGGATATGAATTTTTAAAAATAAATCGATTTTTTAAATAATCAATTATTTTTAAAAATTATATAATCGATTAATACATATTCAATTTTTATTAGAAAAAGAATCGATTTTTAAATATATCGATTTTTTTTCATATTTTCTTTAGAAATTTAATTAAAACCTGAAATATTTAGAATCATAACTTTCTTAATCAATTTAAATTTACATATTTCAATAAAAAGATAAAAAATATTGTTAATAACAGAGAATGCCCATTCTTGTACCAAATTTTGTTTTATAGTAAGGTTGAATAAAAAGTAAAGAATTTTTTTTTCCATATTATTTTACGACCTTTTATCCTCGGAATTTGGTTTTCAAAGTAGGAATATTCTTTAAATTTCATAAGTATTATCTATACTATATATTATATGTGTACTAATTTAACAAAGCGGAAGTGTTTTTATGTTTTTTTTTTTAGTTTAATATTAAATCTCTGAAACTACCAGTCTGATTTGAAAAATTCTTTTTGTATATGATAGATTGATTCACAGTGAATAGTATAGCCTATTTAGCATCAAGATACACGTCTTTAATATTGACTTTTGTAAAGTAAGTCGGAACACAAAGCTCTCCCGAACTGCTTTATCCACGTGTGCTGCGATAATTTTTAGTCTTACGTAAATACATGTTGTACAAAAATATTGGACCTTAGTACATCTTTAAAATAGTTCGCAATAGCATATGCCTGTATCTTATGCATAACCCACAATAAGCTATTATATAACAAAGAGTGGTTTAACATTAAAAAGTGATTAAAGGTCATTATTTTACACGTGGTATATTAATCCTTACGAAAAAGAGTTACTTCATCTTAAAGACAATTTTATGAAGTTAAATTTTGCTCTTTTGCATGTTATTTGGACACATAGTTTAGGAGATAATGAAAAATTTAAATATGTAATTTGTATTTGTGGGAAGAAAAATTATGATAGGCTATACGGGAGCACTATTTTTTTTTTATTTATTTTTTTTATTTATTAAAACTTAAATTTACAACTTAAATTTTAACAATGGCCCCAAACTAGGCATGCCTGTGTCTTGGGAACCTTACATACGAGTTACCATATTATACTTACTCATAATAACATCTGAAATCATTACATTACACATTACTTATTCATTATACTACATATTATACCGTTATATAGTATGCAATACAGACACACATTTTATACTACATAAACATAATTATATACAACATACATATTATCATAAATAAAATAACACACAATATAAATGCAACAGCCAAAACCATCATGGAAAATTACTTACAGTTTTAGTAATCAGAGAAGAAGTAAAATGTAAAATTATTTTTGAATTGTAAGTACATCCTCAGTTGTGTTATATGTCAGGGTACTTAGCCAGCCAATAATTTTCCTTCTTGCTTCGTAAAGCAAACAGTCTCCAATTGAACATAGCTTCTGTACTTTATTGTAAATATAGGGGCCAATGAACGGGCCAAACCTTTGCGCAAAGGCCGTGCCCACCAAGGGAGCTCTCACACGGAATACACCACGTCCTGACATTTCACTGTATTCCGGTAAGACGGCTACCTTTCTATGTTCTCTAAGAGCAACTTGCAGTATAAACAATTGTCTCACACTAAGAAATCGGCTTTCTTTGTACAACTCTGTGGTTGGGTATCCATAAGGCTTCCGCAGCATGACTTTGATTACTGAGCGCTGGGCTCTTTCGACTACTATCATATTAGTTTTAGCAGCACTGCCCCAACTTGTGATGCAGTATAAAATCAAAGATTGACAAAGAGCAAAGTATATGGTTTTTAGGGTGGCAAGGCATGCTACAGAGCATAATTGCCTCATAACACCCACCACTCTTCTCAACCGCCGAGCCAGTACTTCTATATGATTCTTGAATGAAAGACGCTGGTCTATTTGAACACCTAGGTACTTTATAAGTGTATTTCTGCTTAATTTGTCACAATCACAAAAATCATTAAGTCTAGCACATGTGTGTATTCTGATGTCAGGTAGTGTAGGTGGTGCTGAAGCGAATGTCTTATGAAAATTTATGTAAGTTGTTTTTTTTGTATTAAGTGTAAGAAGATTACGCTGCAACCAGAAATATATCCTAGTCATGCCAATTTCTGTATACCTCTGAACTTCATTCCAAGATGTACCGTGAAAGATTATCGCAGTATCATCTGCGTAACAAAATATCTCAGCATTCATGATTTGAAGCTCATGGATGTCATTTAAATAAATAATAAATAATGTTGGTCCAAGTACACTACCCTGTGGCACCCCAAACGAAACACTCTGTAAGTCACTTGTAAGTTGTCCAATTTTAATACACTGCCTTCGTCCAGTAAGGTATGTTGCGAACCATTGCAAAGGGATGCCTCTTATTCCCATACACTCAAGTTTTCTTATCAATATAGGAATAGACACAGTATCAAAGGCCTTTGCCAGATCAAGAAATACACCGTTACAACACAGTCTCTTGTCTAGCTTCTTCGCTACAGTTGATGTTAGCAATAACACCGCGTCCTCCGTTGATTTACCCCGTCGAAAACCGAACTGTCTGTCAGATATTAATTTAAATTTTTCGATATATTGTATTAGTTGATAATTCACTATTTTTTCAAGTAATTTTGAAAATATCCCAAGCAAAGAAATCGGACGATAGTTATCGGGTACATCTTTAGCTCCACCCTTATGTATAGGACAAACAGCCGCTATCTTCCATGTTTCAGGAAATACACCCATAGCCAGACTGATATTAAAGATTATGGTGAGTGGTTGAATAATAGCATTTCGTATAGATTTAACTAAACTGTTAGTGTACCCATCTATCCCTGGTGCTTTACCATTTTGTAGGTTAATAATCAGTTTCTCTACTTCTACGTTGTCAGTTGGTCTCAGGAAGAAAGATTCAGAGGCTGTATTATTGATTTTAACTAAGTTTGTTAAGCTTTTTTCATCTGTATTTATATCATGAAGAATTCTAGTAGCAAGCTTACTTCCAACAGATGTAAAATGATCATTGCACATATTTAGTGATTGCTGACTTCCATTGGCATTTTTAAGGTTTAAGAGGTGCACAGGATCTTTGTTAATTTTATTAATACTGCAGATATTTTTTATAGTTACCCAAAGCTTTTTAGGGTTATTTTTATTAGATTCAAGTTCTATATTTTTATATTCATTTTTTAGTTTCCGTAGAATATTATTACAAAATGTTCGATATCTACTGTATATAACTTGTGCAACTGTATTATCAGGATCGCTCCTTGCTCGTAAGTGTAATTTATCTCTATGCCTCATACAGCGTATTAACCCAGGAGTGATCCAAGGTTTAATATTATATTTGGTTTTACTTATGATTATTTTCTTTGTATATTTACTTATAGTATTCCCTAATATTTGCATAAACGTGTTAGTGGCTTCATTTACATTATTAGTATCTAAGATATCCCAATTTATGTCGATAATATCCTTACAAACAGCGTCAGTGTCTATTTTAATTTTTTTCCCGTTTTTGATTCTTGGGCTTTGGACCATTTATATTTAATGCGACCATTACAATATCATGATCTGTTACATTAGAATTACATACTGCTCCAATTGATGTAAAATTCGATCTCACATAAATATGATCTAGGCAATTCGCACCTCTAGTTGGATTTGTAATTACCGGTATAAAACCGTATTCAGCCATAAAACATTGATATACCTGACTGTTTGCATTGCTTGAGTAGTTATTACTGTTTTCCATAATATTAATATTAACATCTCCAGTTATTAAAATTGTTTGGTTTTCTGTATAAGTATTTAGTTGTGTTTCTAGCGATAATAAAAAATTATCTACTGCGCAAAATGAGGGTGATCGATAAATACCAAATATAGTAATAAGATTTGGTATTTTAATAACTAAACAGTCTACTTCCGATATACAGGGTTCAATAACGCTAGGCCCCCATTTGTCACTTACATAAACCACAACACCACCATTTTGATTGGTATTTTGTTCAGTATTATATGAAGAATATCCACTTATTTGGGGTATTATAGTTGTATCATTAGGCCAACATTCTGTCAACACAATAACATCATAGTTTATATCTAAACGCTGTAGAGTAACAAAAAAGCTATCAAAATTTTTCCTGATACTTCTTATATTTATAGACAATACTTTAAAATCGTAATCTGTATTAAAAATTTCCTTACATTCTTCTGGTTCTTTAAAAGTTTGACATTTTATTTCTATTAAGTCTATTTCATTATTTATGTCATTTATAGCCATTTTTAAAGATAGATTTTATATGTATCAAGTGGTGTGAACATAAGGTTTAAATATACATTTATTATAATAACAAAATGATCATTGTTACTAGTTGCAAAAATATTAGTTAGTAAATAAAGTGTAAATATTATATTACCAGCACATAGTTGCCCTATATATGCATTTATAACATCAAACATATAATAATATTGCAAATACAGTAAGAACATATATATATACATATTACAGCTATCCCTGATAATCTTAATATATAGTATACCTAATATTGAACAAATCTCATTTATCATTTTTAATTTTACATAATCACATAAGAGAACTACAAATTTACTGTCTATACACATTCTAAAATACTCCATTAAATTGACTTTACCATCGTTTAAATTCCATGGTTGTATATGTATCATTATAGGAAAATATCTAAATGAGCATTGTACTTGCTGAACTAATAAACTCTGTAGACATAATAAAAACATACATATTATCATATAAATATTACAGCTACTTTTAATAATCTTAATATATAGTATACCTAAAATTAAACTAACCTCATTTACCATTTTTAATGTTAGATAATATCTTAAGATTGATATAAATTGATTGCTAATACACTTTTTAACACAGATCACAAAATTTACTTTACTATTAAATATATTCCATGGTTGTAAATGTTTCATTAAAAGAAAATAGTTAAACAAACATAGTACCTGCAGAATCAATAAACATTGTAAACACAATAAGAAAATACATATATACATATTACAGCCATTTCCAACAATCACTATATATAGTATACTCAATAATGAATGAATCCCATTTAATATTTTAAAATTTTTATAACTGCTTAAGGGACATACAAAGTGATTGATTATACACATTTTAACACAGATCATAAAATTGACTTTAATATTATTTATATTCCATAGTTGTATTTGTTTTATTATATGAAAGTAGTTAAATGAACATTGTAGTTGCAGAATTTTACAACAATAGTAATGATTATACAAGATACAATATAAGATAAATAATTGTGAGTCATGCTCAAGGTAACACAATATTTTTTTACAAGGACTATTCAAATTATTCCACCCTAACTGTGACATCATTTTTAATTTCAGCATCAAAGATACGCTCCAAATCGCGGTAGGAACTAACACATTGTGCTGCTTTACCCTCCGTTGCCTGACATATATAATGCCATGTTTGCACCAACAAAACAAATATCCATACTGCTTAGCTTTAGCTCTCGTATCTCGAAATAACATTCTGTTCTCCTTAGTTAGTCTTTCATTGAAAAAGAGCTTAGTTGGTGCACCCGGAATGTCAAGGTCATTACTTGTTAGGTTACGCCGTACTTTAGACGCTTTCAGCAATTGTTCTCTCTTAGCTCGACGAACAAGGCGCAGTACCACAGGACGAGGCATATTATTCCCTGTATTCTGCAGTTTTAATGAGTGCCTGTGTGGACCTACTCTAGATATAAAATCAATATCGTTGTCTTCCAACTTGGCATCTAGTTTACTGGCAATAATCTGTACCATATGTTGTAGGTTTTCACTGCTATTCTCTGGTATTCCAAATATTTCTATGTCATTTTGCAGTTCATTTTGATTTTTAACCTTGATTTCATTCTTGAGTTGTATTATTTCCGCTTTAAGGTTGATGACTTCATTATCTCTTTTTTCCAGATTTTTAATTCGAATATTAACTGTTGCCATAGATGTCATAAATTCATCTAAGCGTTCGTGGCAGAATAAAAGCGACTTTGTTGCTTCTTCTAACTTTACTTTGAATGATTTTATTTCGGAGGTTAGGTACCGAATTTCATTGGTAAACTCCTTTAAGTCAGAATCCAGAAGCTGAGTCTCTGGTTTTCTCCGATAAGTAATATCTTGAGAATCACATCCAGAACCTGCAGTTGCTGGACTGTCATCACCTTCTTTTTTTTCTGCCTCACAACATTTAGGACATCTCCATGTTTTTTTATGAACGACAGGAATAGAAGATGAATCGATACACGATGCACAAAATTGGCTTTTACATGAATGTACAGTGCATTGGATAGTTGTTTGGTCTTTTGCAGTTCTTTTCAAACACCCGGCACACTTCATCATTACAAAGTCACTGGCGTTGCGGTGTTTGTCGTATAAAATTAACACGTGAGAAACCGTGGGCACAGCTAAAAATTATTATACACTGCGTAAATAATTCCAAAGACGCGGGTGTTGCCTTCCATTACCTGTATTACAATCCTTTTGAACACAAACATACAATACTAAATTAAAAAGCAACTCATTATTTAATTATAAATAACGATATTTATGGGTGATATATAAGGGCGATTGAAGTTTTTGGTAGGACCTTAAAATGAAATGTTTTGGTATTTGGTTTTTATTTTTAACTAACTGACTCACGCATCTTCGTCTGCGTTACATGAGAGAGAGAGAGAGGATTAGAAAGATTGGGTCGTAGGCACCTATAAAGCCGCCTCCACAGGCTTGGCGTTTGTCACAAACACCGAGAATCATCAAACACATGCCAAACACCGACCACAATCACCCAACACAAACACGGCATCCCCATGCTTGGCGAACGTGTTAGTATATTCCTGGTATATTCCGGTTAGGCAAACATGGCGGACGTCGAGCTTGTGTCAGCGATTACTTTCGGGTTGACCTATTTTTATTTTAAGAAAAGGCAAAATAAAATTGAACGAAAAAAAAGGAAACGACGACGATGGTGGATGATAAAAATTCACAGAAACCGTACAAGGTAACTACAGTATACCTTCCTAGTAATACAATTTTTCAAATTAATATTTCAAGCTTTGTTTACAGTTTTACGTGACATGTAATTTTGCTTCATGATTTAATTCGTTTTTTTTTTGTTTTAGACAATTTATAGAAGAAAAATTTAATGAGCTTCTTTATGAACCATCTGGAGAGTTCCATAACTTTTGCCGCATGAGTTTTGCAAATTTTGAATATTTGCTAAACAAAATTTCTCCTATGATTTGTAAGAAAGATACAGACTTCAGAGAAGCCATACCTGCTAAATATCGTCTTGCAATAACATTAAGATTCATCGCATCTGGTGACAGTTATAAAAGTTTACACTACGTATTTAAAGTATCCCCCCAAATAATATCAAAAATTATACCTGAAGTCTGCAAAGCTATTAACGAAGTTCTGAAAAATGAAATAAAGGTAAAGTATGTTTATGTCTATTAAAAAAAAAAACCAGAATAGTAATTTATTTATTTCAAAGTACCTAGGTATATAATGTTTAGAACAGAGGTTTATAATAATAAATAAAACGATTATTTTATAAATTAAGTAGAAATGTAATTGAATACAGTTATTACAAATAAATTAGGTGCTATAATTAAGTAAATGTAAATTAACAAATAATAATGTGAAAAATGTAATGTGTGTGTGTGTGACGTGTAATAATGTGAATTAATATCTCATTTTTCATAAGACTCAAAATCTTCATAGGCCTTCAAAAATGCTTCATTAATAATGTTTTGACCTGTAGCTGGTACTAATAGTTCATTTGATGTAATATTAATGGTGCGAGTTCTATAATTGGAAGGGTCCGGTTGGGTTATATAATAGGTTTGAATGTTATTTTGAGAAGTGGAAGTAGAATATGACGTTTTGGAGGTTGAAGGACGGTTTGGAATCGGTGATGTATTTGGCAAAGGTTCGGAATATGATGTTTGGGAGGTTGAAGGTCGGTTTGGAATCGGTGATGTATTTGGTAAAGATTCGGAATATGACATTTGGGAGGTTGAAGGACGATTTGGAATCGGTGATGTATTTAGTAAAGGTTCGGAATATGACGTTTGGGAGGTTGAAGGACGGTTTGGAATCGGTGATGTATTTGGTAAAGATTCGGAATATGACGGGTATGGGACTGAGTAATGAGGAGATGTGGTATGACGCCTAATTAGCCTCTCCTTAATCCTATTAATAAATAAAGTGTCTATATCATACATAAATATTTTTCTGTCATCAGGAGGAAGTTCTCTCAATTTTTTTGCTAACAATTTTGAATAGAGATCGCAATCGTCGTCTTCCTTTGGTGACGTTGGTAGTTCGTTCTGCCTTTTACTTAAAATATTCGTTAACTGCCCAAAGGCTGATGACATCTGCCGCTCCGCTAAATCGGTGGAGGGACGACGACGGGAAGTTACGGGTTTTGGCGTATAAGAAGAAGTTAATGGCTGCGTTAAATCGTTATCTTCTCCATTTTCTACTTCTATCTCTGCAGTTTCATTCGGTTTTTCTAGTGATGAGGATTCCTGTCAAAATTAAATAATAGGTAAAAATTACTATTTTGGTTTGTTTTTTTTATAGCAGACATTGTACATTTTGATTTCAGATGCCATCTACAGCAGATGCTTGGATGAATATAGAAAGGGGATATAGGAGCAAATTCCCACACTGTCTCGGTTCCATAGACGGTAAACATATTCTTATAGAAAGCCCACCTCATAGTGGAACTGAATATTTCAACTATAAGAAAACGTTTAGCATTGTTCTTTTGGCATTAGTTGATGCCAATTACAAATTTATATATGCGGACATAGGATGCCAAGGAAGAATAAGTGATGGTGGTGTTTTTAATAATTCATCACTATGGCAAAAAATCTGCAGAAATGAAATTGATTTTCCCAAGCCATGCCCACTACCTGGATCGAAAATTAATGTGCCGTACGTTTTCATAGGAGATGGTGCTTTTGCACTAAGTATGCATGTTATGAAACCCTACCCAGGACACCATGACGTCGGTTCACCAAAAAGGATATTCAATCAATGTTTATCTGGATCCCGGGTTGTTGTAGAAAACACATTTGGAATTTTAACTTCAGTGTTTAGAATTTTCCGGCGCCCAATTGATTTAGACCCGAGTACTATATCAGAAATTACAATGACCTGTGTACTAATACATAACTACCTTAGGAAAAATTCTCCAGAAAGATATACTCCCCCAGGAACGTTTGATTTATTTGACACTAATGGAGATCTATTAACGCCTGGATCTTGGAGAAGAAACAAAACTGAATATATTGCAATTCAGAATATGTCAAACATACCCCGTAGATCACCCATGCATGCCAAACAGATTAGAGAAGAATTTACTTCATATTTTTGTAGAAGATCAAGATAGTATATTAATAATCGGCAAATATACCTATAGCTACTTATTTTAATCTGTGAAATATGTTGTAGTATATATTAAATATTAGTTTATATCAGGTAGTAATAAGAAAAGTTAGTATGTATAAGGTATATAAATTATATTTTTTATTTACTAGTGATATATGAATAAATAAACCATGTTGAAAATTTTGCTATTACTTACCCTCTCTGTATTTATATTTTGTGTACTGGTATACACCGGAACTAAAAATGACTCCATAAGGTCATATGCAAACCAGATAGGTTTATAAGTATCATCAGCTCCTGAAATAAAATTTCCAATGTTACATTCATGCATCATAGTACCATAGGTATTTAAATATTGGGATAAATATGCAGCAAAAGTTAAAACTAACCTGCACCAGACCGAATGGAGTCCTTTTTCTTTGCTAAGTGTCTTCGAAATGAAGCCATAAGTATTTCTTTTTTATTTTTAAGTTCCTTTACACCTTTGTTCATAATAGCACTAAGATGCGCCCACGCGTCGTTCACCTTCCTTCTGTTTTTATGGTCAACGTCTTTCGGATTCCAAATACACTGTTCATTTTGATATGCCTCTAAGAATATTAGCGTTGTGTCCTCAGACCAATCAGACATTTTTCCTGAAATAGGTTGGTAATTACAATTTTATTAGCATACTAGCTGTGCCCGTGGATTCGCTCACGTGGACTACAGAATGCCCGTGCGAATCTTGCTCCCCCACTCCCGGCTATTTTAAAGACCAAAATGCTTATTGTGGGTGATCCTAAGAAGATAGATGTATACTCTCCCTGTTTTTTTGGAGATCTTTTTAATGCCTACAATTATGTATTAGGTACATTAATTTGCTATATCTCTTGTGGTTTACTCACCGTAAGCCATTTAAGCGCCCGAATTGATTCACCATGACCAGTTTTTTTTTAATTATACGGAATCCTAATTATTTTTCTTAAATAAAAGTAGCTTAAGTTACTCCCTATAACATCAGCTATCTATCAGTGAAAGTCTCGTCAAAATCGGTCCAACCGTTTCGGAGATTACCCGGAACAAATAAACCAAAATTTAAAAAAATGGTTTTTTGTTATATGTATCGTATACACTTTCATATGAATTTAGTAAATAATTGTTATTTTGACATTACAAAAGAGACACTTCAATTTTATTAATTGTATAGATAAGATACACAAAATGTCACAATTCGTAATTTCCTTGAATTGTATGAAAAGAGAGTTTTAACAACCAATAAAACTTACCTATATTATACGCAATGGCACAGCATATAGTAAGAATAATAACCACTAGCAAGTTCGTCCGCCACCCGCAAGCTCGCGCGTACAACTGATTGCTTTACAAGCGTTTGGATACATCGCAAACATGTTTGTCGAACACCCTTTGATTTGTGCTCAAAAACCGACACCGACTCCGATCACTGGCAAACACAAACAAAAACAGGCAAACACATGCAAACACCTATCCACACGTTTGTGTTTGCTGTTTGGTGTTTGCTGTTTGCAGTTGTTTGCCAAGCCTGTGGAGGCGGCTTAATACAATTCTAAAGCCGCCTCCACAGGCTTGGCAAACAACTGCAAACAGCAAACACCAAACAGCAAACACAAACGTGTGGATAGGTGTTTGCATGTGTTTGCCTGTTTTTGTTTGTGTTTGCCAGTGATCGGAGTCGGTGTCGGTTTTTGAGCACAAATCAAAGGGTGTTCGACAAACATGTTTGCGATGTATCCAAACGCTTGTAAAGCAATCAGTTGTACGCGCGAGCTTGCGGGTGGCGGACGAACTTGCTAGTGGTTATTATTCTTACTATATGCTGTGCCATTGCGTATAATATAGGTAAGTTTTATTGGTTGTTAAAACTCTCTTTTCATACAATTCAAGGAAATTACGAATTGTGACATTTTGTGTATCTTATCTATACAATTAATAAAATTGAAGTGTCTCTTTTGTAATGTCAAAATAACAATTATTTACTAAATTCATATGAAAGTGTATACGATACATATAACAAAAAACCATTTTTTTAAATTTTGGTTTATTTGTTCCGGGTAATCTCCGAAACGGTTGGACCGATTTTGACGAGACTTTCACTGATAGATAGCTGATGTTATAGGGAGTAACTTAAGCTACTTTTATTTAAGAAAAATAATTAGGATTCCGTATAATTAAAAAAAAACTGGTCATGGTGAATCAATTCGGGCGCTTAAATGGCTTACGGTGAGTAAACCACAAGAGATATAGCAAATTAATGTACCTAATACATAATTGTAGGCATTAAAAAGATCTCCAAAAAAACAGGGAGAGTATACATCTATCTTCTTAGGATCACCCACAATAAGCATTTTGGTCTTTAAAATAGCCGGGAGTGGGGGAGCAAGATTCGCACGGGCATTCTGTAGTCCACGTGAGCGAATCCACGGGCACAGCTAGTATGCTAATAAAATTGTAATTACCAACCTATTTCAGGAAAAATGTCTGATTGGTCTGAGGACACAACGCTAATATTCTTAGAGGCATATCAAAATGAACAGTGTATTTGGAATCCGAAAGACGTTGACCATAAAAACAGAAGGAAGGTGAACGACGCGTGGGCGCATCTTAGTGCTATTATGAACAAAGGTGTAAAGGAACTTAAAAATAAAAAAGAAATACTTATGGCTTCATTTCGAAGACACTTAGCAAAGAAAAAGGACTCCATTCGGTCTGGTGCAGGTTAGTTTTAACTTTTGCTGCATATTTATCCCAATATTTAAATACCTATGGTACTATGATGCATGAATGTAACATTGGAAATTTTATTTCAGGAGCTGATGATACTTATAAACCTATCTGGTTTGCATATGACCTTATGGAGTCATTTTTAGTTCCGGTGTATACCAGTACACAAAATATAAATACAGAGAGGGTAAGTAATAGCAAAATTTTCAACATGGTTTATTTATTCATATATCACTAGTAAATAAAAAATATAATTTATATACCTTATACATACTAACTTTTCTTATTACTACCTGATATAAACTAATATTTAATATATACTACAACATATTTCACAGATTAAAATAAGTAGCTATAGGTATATTTGCCGATTATTAATATACTATCTTGATCTTCTACAAAAATATGAAGTAAATTCTTCTCTAATCTGTTTGGCATGCATGGGTGATCTACGGGGTATGTTTGACATATTCTGAATTGCAATATATTCAGTTTTGTTTCTTCTCCAAGATCCAGGCGTTAATAGATCTCCATTAGTGTCAAATAAATCAAACGTTCCTGGGGGAGTATATCTTTCTGGAGAATTTTTCCTAAGGTAGTTATGTATTAGTACACAGGTCATTGTAATTTCTGATATAGTACTCGGGTCTAAATCAATTGGGCGCCGGAAAATTCTAAACACTGAAGTTAAAATTCCAAATGTGTTTTCTACAACAACCCGGGATCCAGATAAACATTGATTGAATATCCTTTTTGGTGAACCGACGTCATGGTGTCCTGGGTAGGGTTTCATAACATGCATACTTAGTGCAAAAGCACCATCTCCTATGAAAACGTACGGCACATTAATTTTCGATCCAGGTAGTGGGCATGGCTTGGGAAAATCAATTTCATTTCTGCAGATTTTTTGCCATAGTGATGAATTATTAAAAACACCACCATCACTTATTCTTCCTTGGCATCCTATGTCCGCATATATAAATTTGTAATTGGCATCAACTAATGCCAAAAGAACAATGCTAAACGTTTTCTTATAGTTGAAATATTCAGTTCCACTATGAGGTGGGCTTTCTATAAGAATATGTTTACCGTCTATGGAACCGAGACAGTGTGGGAATTTGCTCCTATATCCCCTTTCTATATTCATCCAAGCATCTGCTGTAGATGGCATCTGAAATCAAAATGTACAATGTCTGCTATAAAAAAAACAAACCAAAATAGTAATTTTTACCTATTATTTAATTTTGACAGGAATCCTCATCACTAGAAAAACCGAATGAAACTGCAGAGATAGAAGTAGAAAATGGAGAAGATAACGATTTAACGCAGCCATTAACTTCTTCTTATACGCCAAAACCCGTAACTTCCCGTCGTCGTCCCTCCACCGATTTAGCGGAGCGGCAGATGTCATCAGCCTTTGGGCAGTTAACGAATATTTTAAGTAAAAGGCAGAACGAACTACCAACGTCACCAAAGGAAGACGACGATTGCGATCTCTATTCAAAATTGTTAGCAAAAAAATTGAGAGAACTTCCTCCTGATGACAGAAAAATATTTATGTATGATATAGACACTTTATTTATTAATAGGATTAAGGAGAGGCTAATTAGGCGTCATACCACATCTCCTCATTACTCAGTCCCATACCCGTCATATTCCGAATCTTTACCAAATACATCACCGATTCCAAACCGTCCTTCAACCTCCCAAACGTCATATTCCGAACCTTTACTAAATACATCACCGATTCCAAATCGTCCTTCAACCTCCCAAATGTCATATTCCGAATCTTTACCAAATACATCACCGATTCCAAACCGACCTTCAACCTCCCAAACATCATATTCCGAACCTTTGCCAAATACATCACCGATTCCAAACCGTCCTTCAACCTCCAAAACGTCATATTCTACTTCCACTTCTCAAAATAACATTCAAACCTATTATATAACCCAACCGGACCCTTCCAATTATAGAACTCGCACCATTAATATTACATCAAATGAACTATTAGTACCAGCTACAGGTCAAAACATTATTAATGAAGCATTTTTGAAGGCCTATGAAGATTTTGAGTCTTATGAAAAATGAGATATTAATTCACATTATTACACGTCACACACACACACATTACATTTTTCACATTATTATTTGTTAATTTACATTTACTTAATTATAGCACCTAATTTATTTGTAATAACTGTATTCAATTACATTTCTACTTAATTTATAAAATAATCGTTTTATTTATTATTATAAACCTCTGTTCTAAACATTATATACCTAGGTACTTTGAAATAAATAAATTACTATTCTGGTTTTTTTTTTAATAGACATAAACATACTTTACCTTTATTTCATTTTTCAGAACTTCGTTAATAGCTTTGCAGACTTCAGGTATAATTTTTGATATTATTTGGGGGGATACTTTAAATACGTAGTGTAAACTTTTATAACTGTCACCAGATGCGATGAATCTTAATGTTATTGCAAGACGATATTTAGCAGGTATGGCTTCTCTGAAGTCTGTATCTTTCTTACAAATCATAGGAGAAATTTTGTTTAGCAAATATTCAAAATTTGCAAAACTCATGCGGCAAAAGTTATGGAACTCTCCAGATGGTTCATAAAGAAGCTCATTAAATTTTTCTTCTATAAATTGTCTAAAACAAAAAAAAAACGAATTAAATCATGAAGCAAAATTACATGTCACGTAAAACTGTAAACAAAGCTTGAAATATTAATTTGAAAAATTGTATTACTAGGAAGGTATACTGTAGTTACCTTGTACGGTTTCTGTGAATTTTTATCATCCACCATCGTCGTCGTTTCCTTTTTTTTCGTTCAATTTTATTTTGCCTTTTCTTAAAATAAAAATAGGTCAACCCGAAAGTAATCGCTGACACAAGCTCGACGTCCGCCATGTTTGCCTAACCGGAATATACCAGGAATATACTAACACGTTCGCCAAGCATGGGGATGCCGTGTTTGTGTTGGGTGATTGTGGTCGGTGTTTGGCATGTGTTTGATGATTCTCGGTGTTTGTGACAAACGCCAAGCCTGTGGAGGCGGCTTTAAGGAGCTGAAACTTTCATTACTTTGCTGCGGATTTATTTTAAAACTAAGATATTTATTAACAATTTGGACAATTTTATTGAAACTAAATACTTGCTATGAATATTTTATTTCAATAAGGTAAATACTATATTTATAGAAACACCTTCGCAAATAATGCATTATTTTAGAACAAATTTTGTTACCTTTAAAAAGGTTATATTGAGTCAACTTTAAAAGGTAGCCAAATGCTATCACGGACTTTTTTTTAACTTTTTAAGAGAAACAATTCCGTCACACATGATTGTTTAGTAACTTTACGCATTTACGCAGCGCACGCAATGGAAGCTCTCAAAAGCAATAATCCTTCCCTGTTTTTGCAATATTTTTAATTGATCGTATTGTTCTATTTGTCGTAGCGTGATATTATATAGTCTATAGGCCTTCTTCGATCACTGGGATATCAAACAAAAATTATTTTTTCTATTCGAAGAAGTAGTTCCTGAGATTAGAGCGTTCAACCAAACAAACAAACAAACTCTTCAGCTTAATAGTACTAGTATAGATCCATTAACTTAGGTTTTAGACCCTATATTATATAATACTGGTAGCGTTTTGTGTGATATAGCTTGAGCATGTTAAATGGATTATAAATATAAACTAGAAGCATACATTTTGATGTGCCACAAAAACTCCCTAGAAAGTTCTAACAAGGGAGCCACCATCTTGTTTACTACTATGTTCACTTGATAATGGCAGTAATGGTTTTCAATAAAGAAGACTAGTTGGCAAGTCAGTAAGAAGAAGGGTGATTGAATACCTACTGGCACAAAAAATTTACATTAGTTCCATCAAAAAAAATCGCCCGTGAAAAAAATCGATTTCTAAATAATCGATTTTTTGGAATTACAAAATCGATTTAAAAAACCTATTTTTATAAATAAATATTTAATTATTAATTTTTTATAATTTTAAAAAAATCGATTATTTTTTACATCCTTAGTGTCAAGTCCATTGTCATTTCGATTTTCATGTACATTCGATCAAAGAGAATACAATACTACGTAAGACATTCGATTCGAGTGTGTTGTAGGTTTGTACCTTATCAATTATCATCTAGCCTAATAGCTTATCATAGTAGTCTATCTAGGTATACGTAGCATCCTTGTTAATAGTCTGTGACTCTGTGCTAGTGCTAGGTATTAAAGACTACATTAAAAATATAATACATACTAATCAATACCTTAATCATTTTTAGGTATTTACTTCTTTTTAGTAAATTTGTACTAGGTCATTAATTTTGTCGTAATAATGGAAGATACTAATGAACTACCGCCTTTGGAACCTTCCTTGAAAAATGTGATTGAACAAACCTCTTTGAGATGGATTTTTGTTGGAGGAAAAGGCGGCGTTGGTAAGACTACTTGCAGGTAATAAAATATAATTAATAAGAAAAGTATCTAAGTTCTTTTTCTAAGACATTTGATTAACCCTCTTAATTTCAGTTGTAGTCTTGCTGTCCAACTATCAAAGGTCCGTGAATCAGTTTTGATAATATCAACAGATCCAGCACATAACATTTCGGATGCGTTTGACCAGAAGTTTTCCAAGGTACTTTTTCCAATTTATTTAGTTTCTGCAACTTTTTCTTTAGCTCTGTGCTACAATTCTTATCATAAACTATAATCCTATCTTCTTCTAGATAGGTCTTTCCTGTTTGTACTATTTGTTTTGATCTACCATTTGCCACATCCAGTCTCCAAAATATATATGTACACAGTTCTATTTATTTACCTGATTTATTAGTTTATTTTATCTACTAAGTGGGCAAAATGCTTCTTCACTCATGTCATATTTGAATTATGTGCCATCTTTTAACTTTCTAATTGAAATACCAATTTTTAACTATCTTCAAAAATAACAGATTTCATTACAAATTTTTCTCCCCTTTTTCACTTAGTGCTCACATATAATTCATTATTATTATTTAATATTTCATTAATGCCTGATGGTATATCAGGCTTGTATTCCAGAAGGGTTAGGCAGAGGTGTACTAATTTATACCCACAGTTTGCCAGGTATGCTTTAGGTCCCATGTAATAGGGGGTGAGCTATTGCCATTAATAGAGCACAAAGCCAAACTCCAAACTGCTATTGAGAATTTCATAGAAAACCCCAATAACACTTTGCTCAACCTGGGAATCAAACCCAGGACATTAGAGCATAGCAGTCCCACTTACAGCACTAGGCTAATGAGGCAGTTAGTGCTCACCAACTGAATGAATGAACACTGCATACAAATTTTCAGGGTCCTAGCATCAGTAGTTTGGTCTGTGCATTCATATGTTAGTCAGTGATTCTTTTATATATGTATCTAAAAAACATTTATCTCATTTTCTATTTAAAAATCTGATTAGTGTAACTAGTTAAGTAAAAATTATTGATCATATTATTTTTATTTTCAAATTATGTTTTCAAAAAGCAAATTGAACTAATATATTTATTTCATTCTTATAACTAATATTTATTGTTCTTGCCTCAAGGACAACATGTTCTTAACAATTAGGTTATTGGAACCAGAAATGATTCAAGTATAAATAGAAATGCTACCTACTTTATTAATACTATGAAATAATATGCATAAAATTAATTATATAAGCACATTTTGTTTTAATTAAAGTTTATTATCTATTTTATACATTAATTTAAATTTAAAAAAAAGAAGAATATTTTGACTATAAAATTCTTCCATAAAGCATGGGTAAAATGAATTTTCAGGTTCCAACAAAAGTGAAAGGTTTTGATAATCTGTATGCTATGGAAATAGATCCCAATATAGGATTGACAGAATTACCAGAGGAGTATTTTGAAGGACAGACTGAAGCCATGCGTTTAGGAAAAGGAGTCATGCAGGAAATAGTAGGAGCATTCCCGGGTATTGATGAAGCAATGAGTTATGCAGAGGTGAGCATATAATGTATATGAAAGTATTTCTAACCTCAATAAATATTGATGCAATTGTTATTACTCAATTGCTGACAAATAAGTTGGAACATCTTATATTCCAACCAGTCCACATTTTTGACATTTTTGTTACTAAAATACAGCAGAGCAAGCCTGCTGCTTCAAGAAGAAAGAGAACCTTTTGTACTTGTTTTATAACTTTACCTTTTACATTGTTTCTTAGCTTACTGTAATATTCCGTTAAATTGAGATATAAACTGAAACACCCGTGCACTGTCAGAGATTTATTTCATACCTACATATAAAATACTCGTAATACACTACACTTACATGGGAAGCACTTTGTGGTAAGAGTATCAGCTGTCCCAGATAAATTGTCAGAGAGATGCACACAGAGTGTGGTTGACCTGCCTCAGATTTGTAGATGTTTGTATGTGACAGACTTGTCTTTACAGCTGCCGGAGTTTATCACATGCTCTTCTTCACCTGGCTAGTCAACCGTGGGTGGGGATTCAGGTAGATAGCTCCCAGTACCAGTTTCGAGATATGACACAAAATAGGAGTACATATCGAGTTGTGGTAATTAAGCCGGTGTAAACCTGAGACCTGATACCTGCTCCCAGTATAAGGCAATGGACAACCATGGCCGAACCAATTAGGGCAGATCTCTGCATTCCAGTCACAACTTGAAAGAGTCCTATGTAGGTCATATGGCAAGTGTTTGCCACTTTGTTGGCACCCTGTTGTGACTTCTGGCCTATACAACACAAGTATCTACTGACTGAAACTACTACGTCTTAATGGCGGAAGGTGAGATGCCACCTCTGAAACCATACGAGTGAGACTTATGTCCTCTACAGTTGTTATACTAAAACTGTCGTGTTCTAGCCACCTGTGCCAATTTGACATCAGGTGTTACTAGTGCTAATCCACATTTGCATATTCTATGACTCAAGTTAAATCTTTGTAGTAAACTGTTACTTTGATCTAAAATATGCTATTACGTATGCTAAAAGACTAAATTATTCTTACTAAGAATATGTAATTGTGTTGTATTGTATATCATATCATACTTATATCTATATTATCAATACTTTGCAATGATAAATGTCAGGGTTACAAAATGGAATACAAGAAAATATGTTCAATGTAAATAAAATAGTTACAACTTAACAAAAAAAAAACTTGTGCAGATCACAGGCGGTAGAATTGAAACTTTCACAGAAAACATAAAAATGTCTTCTTTAAATACTCTTACTAGAAATCCTAAATCAGTGGGATACGAACTATCGACCACTTGTACTCTACATACAACTGTGCGTACAAGTCTGGTCGTCACACCGCTAAGCTAGTTGGACGACGATCATAGCAGTGAAAATCAAGACTTGCATTAACCGTGTATAATGTATTCTATATCATCCTCTCGCTGGCTAAATTCTATAGATGTATGTGTTTGTCTCTTTTTAGTGTTGCTCTTTTGTTTCATCTCATTTCAAGTCACAATGACACTAATGAAGATTTCACTTAAAAAATTAAACCTAATAATTTATTATTACATTGTAGGTGATGAAACTTGTAAAAGGTATGAACTTCAGTGCTGTTGTGTTTGACACTGCACCTACAGGACACACTTTGAGGCTGCTATCTTTCCCACAAGTGGTCGAGAAAGGACTTGGAAAACTTATGCGTTTAAAATCAAAGGTGAGTTCAGAAACAAACTCATGTGAATTTTTGGAACCACATATACCAATTTTTATTTATAGTAATTAATACAATTTCGTCTAAAAAAATAAAGGATATGATAAGTTTGTTGCAAGAAATATCTCGTGTAGCATCTATTTGTTATATATTATTTGTGGGAAACCTACTAATTCTGTTTTTATATACCACAGTTAATTTGAATTAGATCTCAAGAAATTAAAAAGAATTTCAGTACTCAAAACATATACAAAATTTAGAAATATTCTATGTTAACAAAATTTATTTTACAGGTAGCACCTTTTATCAATCAAATAGCTACATTTTTCGGTCTAGCGGAGTTTAACTCGGATATGTTCAGTAGCAAATTGGATGAGATGCTTTCAATTATTCGACAAGTAAACACTCAGTTCAAGGATCCTAACCAAACCACGTTTGTTTGCGTATGCATTGCCGAATTCTTGTCTTTGTATGAAACCGAACGATTAGTACAAGAACTGACACGATGTGGTATTGACACCCATAATATTATTGTGAACCAATTGCTGATGAGCACGTCCGCGCCGTGCGATCTCTGCGCCGCACGGCATAAAGTCCAAGAGAAGTATCTAGAACAAATTGCCGATTTGTATGAAGACTTCCATGTTACGAAACTGCCACTGTTAGACAAGGAGGTTAGAGGCTCTACAGCCGTGAACGCGTTTTCAGAATATTTGGTCAGACCTTACGTGCCACCTACGAAATCAAAGTGATCAAAAACATAAATTGTAATGCAAAGCAACATGTTTTTAGTTATAAATATAAAAAATAGTATTGTTCTTAAATAACTTTTTGGTGAAATTGAATTCCTTTTCTGGTCATATTATGGGTTGGTAAATACAGGACAGGCATGTAATATAATGAAGAATGGTTTTAGAGAAGTTTTTGATAGTATGATTATACTATTCCAAAGTACGAATGTAAAGTAAATGTACTAATATAGTAATATATATATTCTGAGTAAGAGTTTTATTTATTTATATAACAAAACATAGTTTGTAGTAAAATTCTTTATTTAAAATCATTAACATTGATATACAGTAAAAAACGATATCGTAAAAATGATAAACTTTTTCTTATTTAAATTAATACAATTATTCAGTTTTATTGCAGGATTTTTATATTATTAAAATCATGTCTGAAATAATTAGGAAACCAAGGCGTGAATGCTGTAGAATAACTACAAATCTAATGAAAATACTCAGAACGTCAGATGACTAAACTTATGAATAATGCATAATAATTAATTACGTTGATTTAATCATACTCTATTATAATTTATGTTGCATTTCATGTAAAACGATTCTTTCTAAAAGAAGTCAATGCCAAAGATTCTGATAATTTTTTTTTTTTAATTTTTCTGCATGCATAATAAATAAACCACAAAGAGCATAAATTAAGCTATCTATAATACTGGCGTTATAGTAATAAACAGCGCTGGTTTTAGCTATTCCAACGCCCTCGATAGGTTTTGACTTCACCAGCCGTCGCTTTTTAGGTGCTGATTTTGCCAGCGCGGTGCCTTTTACTAACAACATGATCAAAATAAGTAATCACTTGCGAGTGTGTAGAAACAATGTTTTTCAATTAATGTTATGAAATTATGACAACACTACTTACCTACACCTAACAGGAGTCGCCCCTTAAGCTCTAACGCGTGGGGCGACCGACCGGGTCTTAGCATCCCTAAAGCAGACACTGGTTACAAAAATACTTATGATACTAAGCTATTCGGTTCAAACTTGCCGTCACCTCCCTTCATGTTTTGAAAGGAAACTCCTCAAGTTAAACATTAATACTAATTACTACTTATACAAGTGTATTATTATTATTTAACATGATGACCCTTATTTAAAAAAAATTTGAACCTTTATGCTCCCAGGGTTCACAATAAATAAAAAAATGTTTGGTGTTGCTTACTCTCGCGATTACAATCATTTTGGGTAACTTTTGAATCATGTTCTAACCTTTAAAAAATATGGGTAAAAGATTTATTATACGTCAAATATAATTGTATGAGTGTTGAAAATGCGTAAATCGAAACATTAACTGTCTAAATTTCAAATAATAGAAAAAAGATCCAGTTAATTTCATTTTGAATCCGCCTTTTTTCTTTGATGTAGTAATTTTAACAGATTATAAGTATAAAAAAAAATACCTATGTCATACAATCTTATAAAAACTCTAAAATACGTCAAATTTATATGCTTTCATATCGAAGAATATTCACATTCAAAGATACCAAACATTCATTAGATATCATTTTGAATACAACTTGTAGTGCAATTTTAGAACAGTTTTACGTTGTTTAGTAGGTACATTTACAGGTGTACTATTGATAAACGATGATAAAAGGATACTTTTTATACAATAAAATGAGCTTAAGTAATTATCATTTTATTGGATGTTTTAAAAACATTGTAAAAACACATTTTTTTGGAAAACTTTACTTATTGTATTATATCCTACCTAGTTATTTACGTTGGTATTAAGAAATATTAAATCATAAATCATATTCTTTAATAAACGGTACCGAATAATTATGTAAAGTCAGTAATAAAGGTCGGCGACAGCAAATTTGAAGTAAACTGTAAATTATTAAAAAATATCAGAGCTAAGGGTTTGAATGTATGAGAGACGAGAAATGTCCTGAACTAGTCATTGGATCACAGCGAAAAATAATATTAAATGCGCACTGTGCTTAATATAATCATTACCTGATAGATGATGCCAGCCTTTCACCACCGATTAGGTAATAAGTTCACATGTTACTTGGATATGACGTAATTTAAATCCTGTAACATTTCCACATCACTCAACCCTGTTTTACTTTCTTACCAATAATAAATGAGGCCACGAGAACCAGAGTGGCCTATCTGCTTTTTTTCGGTAAATTGACCTATTACTATAAAATATTCATAAACTAAAAATGTGCTTTTACAAAACCACAATAGCCTAAAGTTATTAAATTCATATTGCCATTTATATAGTATTACGTAAATAGCTAGACAATGATGGTTTTCGTGGCGTCAAATCATATAATATTGTAGAATAACTAGGGTTGCCAACTGTATACATATACATATTTTATTTACATTTACAAAATATAATATTGAAGTAAAATATAGTACACAAATGTCAGGGCCGCCTTATGCATATTCAGCGCCGAATTGCGAAAGTTATCATGCGCCCCCCCCCTCCCCCTCGGTCTTTTAAACTACTCTTAACTTAATTTTTCGGACTTTTGAGTTGGAATATTTTTATACTTACAATGTAATTTTATCATTAACTTTTGATTCTATACCTACTTTTAATGGTCAAGTTTGCTAATCTATCTTGAGTCTTGGATACATGGTTGACCGTAAATAGCCTTTATTAATTTCAATTTTTCCAGTATAGGTATGTAAATATTAGGCCCTTATATATGAAATTAGCGTTTTAAAAGGAAAAGTAAAACGAAAAAAATATTATGAAATTATACATATTATTATCAATCGAAGTATGTACCATTATTATCTAAGCACGAGTGAGAATAAATAAAATCTTTGAAGGAGTATGGACAGCCTCATCGGAATTACATTTTTTTCCTTGCAAGAAATTGTTCCATATCCGAAAAAAGTGGTAATCTGTTGGATCGAGGTCTGGGGAGTGTGGTGGGTGTCGGAGAAATTCCAACCACAGTTCCTCTAATTTAGTGAATGTAAGTCATGAAGTATGGGGTCTAGCGATGTCCTGAAGCAGCAGTGGGCTAGAGAGATTGACCAGTCTCCGTTGTTCAACGGTTAGCTTTTCCATTATGATTTGCAATTGTTGACAATACAGATCTGCTTTAATCGTCTGGCCAGATCTTAGGAAACTGTAGTGTATGATACCAGCACTAGTCGACCAAACATTCACTAGTACCTTTTTCTGAGTCAACCCAGTTCTTCTGGGTTCAACCACTGTGATGAGCATTTTCGATTGTCGTAAAAGATCCATTTTTCGGTACGTAATAATACGATTCCAAATTCCCTCATTATTATGACGGTTGATTAATGTAACGCATCACTCAATGCGTGCTTGTTGGTGTCCTTCAGTTAACTCATGCGGGACCCATTTCTCGAGCTTTTTCAGTTTTCCAATTTGTTTCATATGAATTAAAATTGTTTTATCACTCACACCAAAGCCTGCCGTTAACTCTGATGTGATTTGCGATGGATCCGCTTCCTCGATCACCTTTAATTCTTCATTATCAACTCGGGTCTCCGGCCGTCCACGGGGTTTGTTTCGTAGGTCAAAATTTCCAGAACAAAAACGTCGGAACCAAAAACGCACCGTGCTTTCTTTTATAGTAGCTTCCCCATATACATCCATTTATTGTTCAAGCTGTTTCTGCAGCGCTGATGTCACTGAAACCATGCCACAATGAAGGGATTCTGAATCGAATTTTAGTAAGATCGTATATGATAATCGAAGTCGTACTGGTTGGTTGGATACAGGATACAGCCAAACTTTACTGCAGAGGTGTACTGTTAAGAATTGCAAATTATGATGAACGCGCTTGCTGTCAAACAATCGAGACTTGTGAATTGTTGTAGTCCATTCTTTCTTCACAACAACAATTGTGCACACACCGCACAACGGACCGACTTAAAATTACAGGAGTTACGGCTGGAAACTCTCCGTCACCCACTACACTCACCATACCTTGTTCCAACTCAGTGAACACGTTACATTAACTTGACCATCACACACAAGGCATACGGTCACAGCGTTTGATTTACACATGATATAAAACTGATATGATTAGTGATGTTTAAGTTATGTCAAACTCTGTGATTTTAATGTGGCGTCATACTGATTTAAAATATGATTTTAATGTGATGTAATGGCGTTATTTTATATCTTATGTTCATCTGATATAATATGAATAGTATATTGTTACGTAATATCAGAGTTCATATTTTTCCGTACAACTGTCATAACTATAAAATCCTACAATCACATAACTGATAAGTCATATTTTTTCGTACAGTAATTATAGTAATAAAATCATAATTTTATATCAAGAATACGTCAATTTATAACGTATTGTCTGACATAACAGTGGATCTTATCGTTACATAACTGGGAAGTCAAATTTTAAAGTGTAAGGTTACTCAAAACATTTCTTAAAAACATCACAACTTACGTTTATTGAAACTATGTATAGATGGCGTGACTAACTTCCTAAGTAACTTCATACAGCCCGTTTGATGGTAAGCAGCTACCATAGCCTGTGAATGCTTGTAATACCATACATAAGTATCACTAGCATGTTGCCGACCCAATGAGCTCTGGAAACCCTACTCGCCGCATGAACACAATACAAGGTTATTTGGATGTGATTTTCTGTAGGGTGGAGGTATTTCACCAGTCGGGATGACCGAAGCTCTACTTCTTAAAAAAAATTATCTTTGTCCTACCTCTCTTTAAGCAGTTCTTTCTTGAATAAATTTTAAAATCCGATAACTTAATATTAATAAAAACTTTACAGAAAATATTACATTTTTTTAGTATGTAATTAGTAGGTATGTAAATTATATTAGTGAAAAAAAATGTGATAACTATATTTATTCAAAGAAATTTAAGCAACCCTAATTATATCCTACATACAAGTGTGATTTATTTACAATTTGAAATTGTAAATTTGACAACATTTAACACATCAAACCATAAACATGTTAAAGGTACACATTAAAAGTTAAAAATGTAGGTCCCGTGTTCATAATTACCGTCACGCATATTCAAATTTAGCATTTGCAACCACTTTCAAATTAATAAATAAACAAATAATTTACAAAAAAATAATTACTCGTCGGTTCAGTGCAAGAACTCGATAATTTCAATAAATATTATCGACGGTTTTTAAGACTTATAAGGAACTACAAGTTCCAAAATAGTAATTATCGAATTTACGTTAAAGTCATAACGTTCTAATTAGAAAAGATAGAAATTAGAGACTTACTGCATGATATAGAACTGAAAAATAAGGTCATAGGTACAGTTTATGTAATGAATTTTTACAGTTTATGAGTTCCTGCAGTAAGCCGAGCCGTTCTTGAAGTGCCTATAGCACAAGTCACTTCGTAAAGGAAAAGTAACTATTCTGATAATTACAAAAACAATTTTCAAAACCAATACCATTATTGTACATATCCCTAAATTTTACATACATGTTATTGTATGTATTGGACACATATTCAAACAATATTGTAATATTTTATTGGCTAGTCTCTTTTGTGTCAACTGGATCGCTGCTGTGGAGGTAAGTGCCAGGCCGTTAGTGAAGCACCAATAACCGTGCCGAGTAGTGCAGCCGCACACACTCCGGTTTCGAATAACAATTTTGGCGTAAATACGCCCCATATCATTAAATGACGGCAGTGTATCGTCGCTGATATCGCACATGCAAACACCTAAGGAAAAAACAATATTCTCTAAAAAAAATCAAAACATCTCATTAAATAATTTACTTCTTACCTAATGAAATGAACTATTGGCGAAGTTACCAAAATTTCTAAAGTCAAATTATTTTAAAACTAATGAATACTTCACTGTACTTTACGTCGTATACTGGCGAGCTTAATGCCACAAGTCGTTTTCTTACAGTCAGTTGCAAGAAACTTCCATTAAGACTTAATACTGCCATTATAACTTTAAACCTCCATTTAACAGGACTAGTTTAATGACACGTTAAAATTAATTTTCAATCTGTCAAAGACGTCATTAACTCGGTTTTGCGTTGCAAGAAACTTTAAACGTACTTTATTTTGACACTTCATTTGTTAAATTTTAATGACGGATAAATATCCCATTAGCAGTCCATTACGAAAGTAAAAAGGATTTTTTGATGTGTTTAGTATCCGTCTAACTTTTGTGATATGTCTCCAATATCACTTTCATCTCTATAATCGTATTATATCGTCGAGAATTGATATACGGAATAATTATCATAATATATAATTTGTGTCTGAATTCGGGTTCGCTAAGAAAATTGTAGGTACAAGGTCTCTTATAAACATTACGCAATAGACATTAAACTAATGGAGACTATAAATTTAATGGAACATTAACAAATGGAGAGCTAATGGCGACTTTCTTGCAACTGACTGTTAGAGGTACATATTGTATTGTGGGGAAAAGTACCATTGTAGGTAGAGCAAATAGAAAAAATTGTAAAAAAGACATAAATGAAATACCACTGAAGTATGAGTACCTAATTACCTATATACATATAGGGTTATTGGTAATTCGACATATTCCCGTTATGAGGTGATAGGGGTGAATATTTGCGATAATTTTAACCCTCATGTGCATTAAGCAAAAGTGAACCATTTTTAAGTTATCATGTTTTTTAGCTTTCTTCAAAATAAGTCAAAAATGAAGTATCATTTTAAATCTCATTTATTCTTCTGATTTATAAAAACGATTAAGCACTGGTTATTTACCAATATTCAAACAATAATTATCAGTCCAAATTTTAAAATGCGAGACGAAAAACGATAACTACTAAAATGCCTTAAAAACAAAAAAAACTTATAAAGTTGGCTTGCAAATTATTTTAAAAACAACCGTTTTTTTGACTCCAACAATGCATAATAACAAGCACCCGCAAACGCATAGGTACGAGGATTTACGTTATTATTGTTTTGACACTATAAGTAGTCGTACAAGATCATGCGCGACCGTCCGATGTTTTAGACGTTGGGGGAGATAAGGTAGCACGCCACTACATTACACATTACACTAAAGTAAACAGTATGTCATCTCGGCAGTGTTCTTGAAAAAACTACCTGCAGCCGCTAGGTAGGTAAACACGAACTAGGGATGCCCTCTGACCGTGTTTCTTGGGTAACCTACTTACGTATTGGATAATGCTATATCTAAGTATTAAATTGTCATGATTCCCTTTTCACCAAAATATATTACTGCTTTTGTAAGGTTTTATGAAAATAATTTCTACTTTATTTTATTTCTAGTTTCAAAAGCGATTGTGAGTTAGTAAGAAGAGAATGTATATTTTTTGAAAGGAAAATATATTTTTTTGCGTTGTTTAATAAACCAAAAACAATTTTAATTTGTAGGAAGTAGGTAATAATATAATATTTCGTCATCAATACATAGTATAAAAGAAAGTCGCTGTCTGCGTCTGTCTGCCCGCTTACTTATTCTAAATCACGCAACGGGTATTTATACGGTTTTCACTGTAATTTAGTTTTTTTTTTCACATAAGGTTTTTTTTATGCAATAGGTATTACAGTTAAGTTTTTATATGTATATTTAGTAGAGAAAATCAAGGTTTTGTAATCAAGTCGTCAATAAATCTATTTTTGGGCGCTTACATGGCTTACCCTGGCTAAGCCTTAAGAAATACACCAAAATAATGTGTTAAAGAATTGTAGTTCACCAAAAACCATAGAGAAAAGTCAATGATGGCATATGTCTATCTCCTAAGGTTGAACCACAGTAACCTTTTTATCTTCAAAAATGCAGTATTAATCGTCATTCAGATAAATATGTTAGTTAAATTTGGCATTTAATTTAGATTAAAATTGTCCTTTATATTATACAATTTAAAAATCATGCTTTTCTTACTATATTATAAAACAGAGTTGTCCGCCGCGTCTATCTGTTTGTTTGAACGCGATAAATTTAAAAACTGCCGAACGAATTTTCATGAGGTTTTCAGCAATGAACGGAGTGATTCGCGAGGACTGTTTAGACTTCAAAGGTTTTGTGTAAATAGCTGAAATATGACGATGATTGTTGAAGATTTTTATTGACATAAATATGTGTGCGTTAACCGATGTGAAGCCTGGTTTGTGAATCAAATGAAAAAAATATATCAAAAAAAAATTATGATGACGTGCGCCGTGTAAACCAATAAAATTATATATTACCTAATTATTCTGTTATCTGTTACCTGTGCGAAGCGGGGCGGGTTTCTAGTTAGTTATAAATTGAGTAAGTACTTACGAATATTGTCTACTAAAGTTTACCTAGATTTTCTTTCGGCAGTTTGTATGAAGACGTAATACTGCTTACTTTAGTGTACTATGACTGCACGCATACGTCACATAATTGCAAGCGTTCCCCTTCCCCGCTACATTACCCGCCTCCCACTATCGTCGATAGTACCTCGTCCCCGCCAACGTATATCGGAAACATAGGGAGGTCGCGCACAATCTTGTAGTATTATAGGTTCCGGTGACTAAACTACCAAATAGGTAACACAAATCTTATCAAAATCGACTTGTATTTTTTTGTTTATATACTTACTACATTAAACCGAAATTAATTAATGCTTTCAAGTATAGTTTTTAAAGTTTTATCAGATGTTTATATATCAAAAGTTTAACAAACATAATATAATAAAGCTTTTATTGAAATTCTCAAATCGAAATATTCAAATACAGATGCCTACTCTAGTGCTACAGTCGTGCGTAAGCAAATAAAATCAAGGTGGCCTTTTGTAATATTCATTTTGTGGCAAAAGTGAACAATGATGGATGACTAAGATAGCTAGCTAAATTCTTCAACCAGATCTATTTCACCAGCAATTTAATCGCTACATAAACCTTAATAATATAGAGCTATACTTACCCTGATTGCAAAACAGAGGCAAAACTTAAGGCAAAGTGAGAAAACAGCTGCTAACTGAGTGCGAGGTCCAGCGGCAGCGGTGCCATTGCGTCCCCACAAAACAAGCAATGGTACTGCCGCTCCAAACATTAACGGCATGCCTGTCAATAACCACAATAATATCATATTTAATTGATGAAGCCATTGCTTTGCGGAAATCTATCGTAATTGTTCATAATATGATATAACCGAATAGTGTTTAGTTTAGTGATAGAATTAAAGAAAATACTCATTATTATCAATTTAATTTACCTATGACAGGAATTATACTATTGTAAACTAGCTGTGCCCCACGGTATCAACAGTGTTAATTTTATTTGATAAACACCGCACCGCCAACGCACCCATGTAGTCTATCATAATAGTTCTTCCCACAAGTACAAATAATTTTAATTTTTCATTATCTCCTAAACTATGTGTCCAAATAGCATACTCTAAAGTGAAAAATTTAACTTCATATTATTTTCTTTATGATGAAGTAACTTTTGTTCGTAAGGATTAATATACCATGTCTAAAAATAATGCTTATAAATCACTTTTTAATTTTCAACAAATCTATGTCACAGAATAACCTTATTGTGGCTTATGTATAAGAGATAGATATATGATATCGCTGACTTTTTTTTAGACATACTAAGGGCAAATATTATTCTAGATTATTATTAATTAATAATTATTTCCGTATTCTTAACGATAACGCCAGCGCACGCGGATATTGCAGTTCGAGAGGGCCTCGACTTCCGACTTACGTAACAAAAATCAATATTTAAGGGTATTTGAGATTACTAGTCTAATTTTAAAAGACTAAGAACTAATAAGACTTTAATTTTAAGAGTCCATAAACAAAAATATTTTTTTCGAATCCGACTGGTAGCTCCAGAGATTAGCGTGTTTAAACAAACAAACAAAAAAACTTTTCCATTTTATTATATTAGTATAGATAATTTAATATTACTTTGCTACTTTCACTTGAATTGATTGACAGCTGTTCTAACTAACAGTCAATAATGCAGTTGGTAAGTAGTTTATTTTAATTCTCTCACTTCAAAGTGTAATCAGCAAAAGAATATTGAATTATCCTATTTCCTACTAATATAATAAATGTTAAAGTGTGTATGTTTGGATATTTAGATGTTTGTTACTCAATAACGCTAAAACGGCTGAACAGATCTCAATGAAATTTGGCACACAGATAGTCAATGATCTGAAATAACACATAGGATACTTTTTAACCCGGTAAAAGTCATAGTTTAATCAGTGTTATCCTACAAATATAATAAATGGAAAGTTTCTATGTTTATTACTCAATCACGCAAAATCGGTGATTTATTTGGTTTGTTGTGTTCCGAGATCAGTCTGTGTATATCCAATAATACGCAAACGAAGTCGCGGGCGCCAGCTAGTTTACAATAATATCATTCCAATCATTGTACCTACTTAAATTAAACAGTTAATAATGACCTATTTTTTTTACATAAATGACATTATGAAATTCATAAAAATGACTCATAATTAGAAGGCTGTTAATTATACTACCAAAAAATTCGTATCAAAAATACGTAAATATGCCTATTATGTCGTTTTATTTCTTTAATAAAATATACTAATACTCACCGAATAGTTCAAAAGAGACTAGAGAACCAATGATCGGTGGGCCTATTGATAGGTAGTTAGGATCACCCGCATGAAACGCTGGCGCCCATCTAATATGACCCAAAGTTGCATGATGACCCGTACCATAAAAATGATAAGAAGCGAGCAAAGCCCACATGCATGCAACACTTGAACTGCAACGGGAAGATAATGCTGAAAAAAAATTTTAACATATAGCAACTTCGCCTTTTTACACATTATAGATAGAATAGATAGTTCGATACTCACAAAATTTAGAGGATCCTTCACTTTTTAATATCGAAACAATGTTAATGGCCAAAAATCCAGACAACAAGGCCAAGGCTGCTGATGGTGCAGAAGCCGCTCCCAATACCAAAGTATTCGCTACGTATAGTAAAAGGCTAAAAACAGTCAAAGGCAGAATTGCACCGCGATCCTCTTTCCTCCAAAGCAATAAGAACATCGAAACTACAACCAGCCAAGCTCCTCGTGCTAGTTGCCTAGATCTTATAGGAGAACCTAATGCACCCCAGCCAACTGCCCAATGCGCACAAGTAAGAAGTCCAGCCAAGACTATACCGTGTCCTCTCCATCCAATCTGACGTCTTGCAACAGCAACCACTGCAGCCGTGGAGCCTAAAGCCAATACTAAAGCTGTCCGTGACGCTTGTCCAGTTGATGAGGAGCCCCCTGCTGTCCAACAGTCACCTTGCTCTTCTCTACACCCTCGATAAAGCCTAGTTACAGCAAGAACCGCCCCTGAACACACCAATAGTATCAGCGCTTTGATAGTACGAGTATTCCATGCCATTAAACACAAAACAGATAGAACCATAAACGAGAGACTGGCACCTTCTTCTATAACGTAACTGTTTGACGTCAAAACAGCTGCGGACGCCATTAATAAAGAACGGGAAATTCTCTCGTAAAACTGAGATCGACCGTCATACCATCTTTGTGAAATACCATCCCAGTGCATTATCACTAGAACACAGATAATCACACCTGAAACCAAGCCAGTACTTAAAATAATAGCATGCTCAAGATCTTCGAGGAATTTGAAATGAAATGCTGTAAAGCAGACACTGATACAGACTGCCATTGAAATAAGTCCACAAGGAACAAAAGTACTGGCAAACACGTGAGAAAGCCTTTCCATAGGCAAACCTTCTGTTAACAGCCAATTAAAGAAAATTGCCAAAATCAGTAATAGTAGAGCTCTAAGCATAGAGATAGAGTCAAACTCTACCCAAACCTCACGAAATACATTTCTTATGTTGTCAATCAGTAACCTGAAAAACAATACAATTATATTTATTTAGTAGGAGACCAACTAACAACACTTTGTAGAATTACAATTACCTAACATCAGCTGTGTATTTTATGAGTTCTTCGGTGGTTTCAACATAAGCAGCTTTATCCAGCTGTTCTCTTGTTGCGTTAATAAGTTGTGCCAATTTGTCGAGAGATACTTGTTGAGATTCCTCACCATATCGAACTAAATAATGTGATATCTGCACAAAACCAAAATTATATTGTAATGAATTCGGTCAATGAAAATAAATGAATTCATTTTTGATTTTCAACAGACAAGGAAACACCCTTTTTAAGATATTTGCCTATTCTACAGTTTTTCAAGAGTTCATATGCCATGCCGCCTCAATGTCGTTTCGGGTTAATGGTATATACTATGTGCTCGTACTATAAAACTCGTATATAAGCACATGTTATGTATTAAGGAGGTAATTATGCCAAATGCAGTATCCCTGGAGATATTCTCGTGTTCACAGTAAGTTTGCGAAGAATAAACAATTTTTAATAAGAGCCCACTATCCGCATGGGGCAATGTGAATCCACTGTGGCCCTTAAATAATATTATGCAAAAAATTTGACATGCGTTATTACCTGTTTTAAATTGTTACTCAAATGCAGTAAAGTTTCTTGTACATCCATTTTGGGTAGAACAGAAAACAAAATATTTCCTAATGAAGGTGCTGGTGGTGGTTGACCCAAAGCGGCACTCATTGTTGGTGCTAAATCTGTCTGTTGTACTTCTCTTCCTATTTGAACATCAGCTTCATTTCCCCCGAACTCTGATCCCCGGTAAGCAAACATTGCAGCTGTACGCTCTGCCTTACTTTCCCCTCCGTGATCTCCTATTAAATATCCAAATTGTATATAATTTTTATAAAAACCCTCAAACCAATCAACAAATATGCATAAATCATTACACAAATATTTAAATGACTATTTATTATAGTGATTAATTTATAATGCAAATTTTACAAAAACAGTAGTGTAAAAAAGTAGCATTTCATAAAATCAAAAAATATTTTATCAAATTTAGGCCCCAAGAAGGCACCTATGAATGTCAAAACACTACCACCGGTTCGGAAAACATTCTAGCCATCGAGAAGAACCGACAAGAAACTCGATCGGGTTTATCAACATCTTATTATCTTTTTTTTATTGTTTTACAGTATTCAATTATATACAGTTATTATCATTTTCAGTAGATGTTCAGAGAGGGAATCACATCCAGACATCACCATCATTCACGTAATCAGCCACCCTATAATAACCCTTTCGACAATAGAACTTGCTTAACATGATTCTTGAACTTATTATCTGACAAATCGGCAATGTGCTTAGAAAGTTTAATATTGAACAATTACCTAAAAAACTTTTATTTGTTATTATTATTATTAAAAAAGTTATTATTAAAACCTATAACATAGTACCACAGAATACTGTAGAAGGCCAACTCTTAGGTATGTGACATTGAAAATAAAAATCGGATATTATAATTTGTATTTTAATTGATGAAACATAATCGATTTTTGTCTTAAAAATAATCGACTTAATAATCAATTTTCCCCATGTATATTGTCTTGAGTTCAAATGAAATGCCTGAAATTATAACTGTATTAATCAAATAATCATCAGTCAGTAACAATATCATCCAAAATTAATTACATAGTATTATTAAATTTATTCCTGAGGACGATTTATTATTATTTTATCATTTAGGGTCCTCAGTTAATAATCAGCAGTGAAAAAAAATTTATACAAATAATTTTTTTTATTTTTAAACTCGGGAAATAAACATCTATTTTTATTAAAAAAATAACAATATGATACAATTTTTTTTCATAATATTTTTGTTCTCATTACCACCTCCATACTACGAGCGATAACAGCGCAAGCGCACATAAACGCGTACTCATGACGATCTTAAGTCATAACTTCGTGCGAGTGAGTGCTTATGTGGCAGGCGTTATTCATTGAAGATCTTAAAAACTCTATTTGACATGAGAAACAATGCAGACTAAGTGAATATATATGTATTTCTATTCTGGACAAACAAATTACATAATCAAATATCCAATACATATAATATAAAACCTATTATGTTATATGTTATATAATGCTTTAGAATCACACACAATAGCCATAAAGTTTAGCTTATACAATAACACAAAAATCATACACTTCTATATCTGCAAGCATCTCTAATAAATTACCTACCCTCAGAATAGTTCCTTTCTTGTGAGTCTAAAACAACACGAGAAAAAATAATGAATTATTATCCAAGATATGATAAGTTTATTTAATTCCCATTGTTTTCATATCCATTTCAAAAGTTTATACAAATACATGAATTATGAAGAAATTCACCATTGATGAAAAAATAACATTGGCTTTTGGTATTTTCGAATATCCTTAATTTTATTGATCACATGAGCAAAAATACCTGTTTCAGTCATCCCATGATCACCAACAACATATAAAATCACATCTGGAGGTAGAATATCTATTATTCTCTCCAACCTCGCATTTGTTTCATTCAATTTCCTTGTCATTTCTGGATGGTTTGGTCCATACCTGTGACCTGCATGATCTACTCCCAAATAGTGAGCAACTAGTAAGTCCCAATCATTATTCTGAAGTTCATTAAATATTTTGGAATCAACATCTGTGGATGGGATAAAAAAAAATTGCATTATTAGTATAAGTGTAAATATTTCTTTTTTAGGTTTTGCTAAGTTGGCAGAATACTAATTATATTAAATAACGAATTTTAACAATTATTAATACAACTTAATTAATCATCGATTCTATTTTAACAATAAATCAAAAACACTTTATTTCATTTAAGATTACTTTATGTAGACATAGACAAACATCATAATATATGCTTTTGACAAAAAGAAATTGGCAATATAAGATAAAATAATAATAATATAATACCTGCATCAACAGTATCAAGGTCCCAAGTGTGGAATGAGTACATAGCATGTGAGCGTAACCATTTCCCAGGCATTAATCGGGCCCAAGTGTCATCACCTAACAAAACTGCTTTGCCACCATTTTTGGTAAGCTGTAAATGCATTAAATTATGTATTAATATACAATAAAATCAAGTTTATTAAGTAAGAAAAAACTCTATTATGCCTCTATAATAGTTTCTAAACACAATTGCAGGGGTTGAAAGTGTAAAGGGTCTAAGTCCAAAAATCAATATTCCAAATGCCTATCACTATTTCTTTTCAGGTATAATGAGATAATGCAGATACGAAATCTAAGTGCTAGTGTATTTGCACTTGCACTAGACATGACATAATAACAATCGCTTTAGATTTCTACAAATCTTTATACAGGAAAGGTGGTACCAGCAACCCAACAATACTTACAGGAACTGAAGACACCACAAATACTTATAAGAGAAACAGAGGTCAATAGATACACAAAAAAGAGACAAAGCACCTGGCCCAGATGCAATAACCAATGAACTACTGATCAATATAAAACCAGCAATAACAGCTCCTCACACACAACTCTTTAATGAAATATTGAAAACAGAAAGCATACCCACTCAATCGACTACATCCACAATCATTCTACTTTACAAAAAAGGTGAAAAATATAATATAAACAATTATAGACAGATAAGTCTCTTGTCTAACATATATTAATGCAGTCTTTCTCAATAGGATCACTAGAATGTTAGATAAAAATCCATCAAAAAGCAGGTGGGTTTTAGAAAGCACTTTTCATTACTGGATCACATTCATGCAGTAAACCAAATATTTCAAAAACATAAAGAATATAATATTCTATTTGTCAACTACAGCAAAACACTTGATTCATTGGAACACAAAAAGATCTGGGAGGCACCCACAATACTTACAAAATATGCTGAAAGAACTCAAGAAACACAGCAAAAATATTGGATTGAGCATAAATAAAGATACAACTGAGGTTACGACAAACAACATGAAAATTCCTATAGCGGTACATAACAGTACAGTACAATATGTAGATGAATATACTTATCTTGGTTGAATAGTATCCATGGAAAATACAATGTCAAACAAAATAGGAAAAAAGGATATCCAGTACATGGAAATGGTTTTGGTCTCTAAAGGAAAAAGCAATGACTTAAATTAATCTTTAAAGAGTAAACTATTTAATATTTACATTCTACCCATCTTAACATATGGCTGCCAGATATGTGGACCAACTAAAAAGCATATCATTCGAGAGATCAACGGAGCGAAGCATGCTAGGAATAAAAAGAATAGATAAAAACAAAAATATACACTTAAGGGAACTAACTGAGGTAAAGGATGCATTAACAACCACATGCAGATTGAAATGGAAATGAATAGGGCACCTTATAAGAGGCAAAGGCAAATGGAGTAAATCTGTTATATTTTGGTACCCCAGAAACCAGAAAACAAGTAAGGAGATGGGAAAATGAGATTTTCAAAAATTGCAGGTGGAAAATGGGTTAGGTTTCTGAAAGACATAGAGAAGTGAAAATCATTAGAGGAGGCCTTTGCAATAAAGTAAACAGACTTATTGATAAACAAAAAAAAGTAAATAAAATAATTACATAGATTTCATTAATTATGTAACATAAATATTGGTAAAAAAGAAGATAATGTAATGTAAAATTATTATAATTATACAGCAACTATTATAAGCACCTGTTCAATGAAATTGTCCTCTTGTAGTTCCATTGCTGCAAAATTTGAACTGGCATCAATGAAAGTAGGTAGAGATCCAGTGGCCAATGCTTTAACTCGCTGAAGAGTGGTTGTAGGAGGGTCTGCCATGAAACGGAATAGCCGTGCACGTTCTGGCCATTTTTGTAGTGTGTGATGCATTACGGGTAAACGATTTAAATAAGCCAAAGGCGATATAATCTCAGGGTCATATTCCGTAAAATCATACCTTAGCGCATCAATCAATAAAAATACTACTCTGTATCGAGAAGAAGCGCACGTTATGGGAGCGCCTGGTATTGACAAAATATGCCGAATTTTTTCGTTTGCGCTGCACGATTCTCTGACAGTGGAGTTTCCTTTATGCCTTCCATCGCAGTTGAATCTTTCAAGCGGCACACATTCACTAACATCATTCAGAGTTTTCCGAGATAACAGGAAACCGTGCCCAAACATAAGAATCGCTGATAAAACTAAATACGAAAACCAAATTAGATATAAAATAAAATTCCATTTTTCTTTCATGTTGTTGGGTTAAAAGGAAAAAATAAATTTTTTGAACTATAACCAAAATTTTAAAGTACATATATTAATTCTATCGCCCATAATTATTGTACTATTATCAAATTAAATTTGCATCCAATTTTACTGATGTCGATAAAATTGTACTTCATAGACCATTATCCAGAGGTTGTACTTCAACAATTCATAAACTGTCAAGTGTTATGTCAAAAATCAAGATTCTCAAACTGACGTTTAGAGTAGGGGTGTATGACTATGAGTTAAGTGAACTAATGCAATAATTCAATTAAGTAGATTACTCGGTATAACTCAATTATAACCATTACCTACTGTTTAGAATACTTTATCCGTATGCGCTGCGATAATTTTTAGTAGTACGTAAATACAATGTTGAACAAAAATACTGAGCCCTAGTATATCTAAAAATAGTTCGCGAATGCTATCTCTTATACATAAGTACATAGCCCACAATAAGCAATTTTATGACAAACAATTGTTCAATATAAAAAAAATTCGTCCCCGGGACGCCTGGCAGATGTGAAACATCGAAATTATTTTGTATAAGTTATATGCATAAAAGAACAGATTACGACAGGAATCAGATATGGCATAATGAAAAGATAAGGCACAATAAGGCATTACAGAGGCCATATGGCGATCAGCATACTGAATCGGCCCCAGAAAGATATCTGGATCATCATTTGATGGTATGTTGGTACTAATAAGATATGTTGATCCGGCAAGTTTCAAATCTTTATCTACTTTGGTTTTTTAATAAAAGGTGAATACAGAAAAGCAGAAAAAAAAATTCTCTATGATAACGTTTTCATACAATTATGAAACTATTTTTTTTCAAATATCTTTTTTGATGTAGAATAACATTAAAAATCCACAAAAAGATCAAAAAGGTACTGCATATTGAAAATAATGAAAAACCGATTTATTTCAAAGTTTTTATCTTTGAATCAACAGAAACGAAGCTTAATCAGTTACTTTTTAAGCGCAGATAACATAAAACATTCAAAACAATATTATATATTAAAAAAAAACTTTAATATCCAAAAATTAATTATAAAAAATATTGATATGTTAATATTTATATTTATAGTAAAATATAGTATGCTTAAACATCAACATGAACATTATTTATTATTATTAAGATTAAATCAGCATCATTTTTTTCTATATATAATAAAAGTATCTAATCTTCGTCGCTATTTTCATCAATAACGGTGGTAATATTGTCTTTATCAAATAAAGTGTTGAGTATTGTAGCTAGTCTAGGGATTTTAGACAAATATCGTCCGTGTGCTAAGTACAAAATTATTGCAGCAACGTGTGAACAACAACCTATAGTCCTAAGATCATTTGCACATTCACAGCAGTGACTTGATATTACACTCCATCCAATCGTATTTGGTTTATATTCAATAAAACTCTGTAAAGCTTTTTACCTAAATGACGAGACCGTACTTGAGTCTTTAATATATTGGTTTTATTTCTGACAAACTGAATATTTATATTATCCGATTCATCTATCGTCTCTGCTAAATATAATATTTGTTATTTATATTGATAATAACCACTAAACAAATTGTTATTTTATCTGAATATAGGCTTTTATATGGTTCTATGATGTGACCATATTTCATTCAAATCGGTCAAGCTGTATTTGAGAAAAAATTTTTTTTCTGATTTTCTGTTTTTTTTTTCATTTATTAAAAAACCAAAGTAGATAAAGATTTGATACTTGCCGGATCAACATATCTTATTAGTACCAATATACTCTCAAATGATGTTCCAGATATCTTTCTGGGGCCGACTCAATATGCTTATCGCCCTATGGCCTTTGTTCCATAAAATAATTATTGTTTATTATATAAATATTCATTTTTATTAAATACAACATACAAAAATAACAAAAAAATTGAAATCGCGACAACTCAATTATTTTCATAATTGTTTATTCTTAATTTATAGTACATATATTCCATTACAGAGCGTGGGGATGCGTTGCCACGGCCTGTATCGCCACGCCAACAATCAGGTTCCCCCGGCCAATAGATGTGTCATATCAAAAGATTTATGATCATTATTTTAGAGATGGCATATAAAGACAATTTTATGAAGTTAAATTTTTATGTTTATAGTATTTTATTTGGATACATAGTTTAGATGCATAGTGAAAAATTAAAATAATTTGTACTTGTGGAAAGTACAAATATGATAGGCTACACGGGTGCGTTGGTGTTGCGGTGTTTGGCGTATAAAATTAACATGGGTGAAACCGTGGGGCACAGCTAGAAATTATTATACACTGCGTAAACAGTTCCAAAGGCGCGGGTTGTGCGTTCCGTTACTTATATTACAATCCTTTTGAACATAAAAATACTACATTAAATTAAAATACAACTCATTATTTAATTATAAATAACGGTATTTATGGGTGATATTTAAAGGCGATTGAAAAGTTTTTAGGGGGATCTTGAAGTGACATGTTGTGGTTTTTATTTTTAATTAGCTGACCAGCGCAACTTCGTCTGTGTCACATAAGAGTGAGAGAGAGGGTTAGAAAGAGTGAGTCGTATGCACCTATAATACAATTCTAAAAGAGCTGAAACTTTCTTTAATTTGCTTCGTAGTTATTTTGAAATTGAGATATCTCCTAAGATATTGATTGAAATCAATTGATGTCAATGATAATTTTATTCAAAATTAAATACTTGTGATGAATATTGTATTATTTCAATAAGGATTAATACCACGTTTATAGAAACACCTTCGCAAAAAATACATTATTTTAGAACAAATTTTATTACCATAAAAAAGTTTATATTGAGTCAACTATAAAAGATAGCCAACTGTTATCAGTTATCACAAACTTTTTTTAGAACCCTTTAAAAGAAACAATTCTGTCACACATGATTGTTGTGTAACTTTAACCATTTACGCAGTGCACGCAATGGAAGCTCTCAAAAGTAACAAATTTTCCCCGTTTTTGCAATATTTATCCACTTCTATTGGGCGTAGCGTGATGTTATAAAGCCTACAGCCTTCTTCGATCAATGGGCCTACCAATAAAAAAAATATTTTTTCCATTCGAACAAGTAGATCTTGAGATTAGCACGTTCAACCAAACAAACAGATAGAGAAACTCTTCAGCTTTATAATATTAGTATAGATCCATTAATAATACTGGTACATTTTTTGTGATATAGATTGGTTATTGTGCTTATGTGAAGTGGATTATAAATATAAACTGGAAGCATACATTTTGATAAGCCACAAAAAATCCGTAGAAAGTTCTAACAAGAGAGCTACCATGTTGTTAGGATACTGAATTCGTTTTAAGACAGAAAAGATTTCATTATATTCACATGATAATGGCAGTAATGGTTTTCAATAAAGAGGACTAGTTGGCAAATTAGTAAGAAGAAGGGTGATTGAATACCAACTGTCACAAAAAAAGTTATATTAAATCCATCAAAAAAAAAAATCGACCGGGGAAAAAATGAACTTTTTAAATGTTCGTTTTTTTTTTTTTAAATTAAAAGCGATTTTTATTATAAAATAATAAATTATTAATCTTATTTATAAAAACTTTATTTTTTTCACATCCCTATTGTCATCCCATTTATTTGTAATCTGTGATGGTTGAATCCCTCTGGTTATTGGTCTATGGTTGAATCGTTGTGTTGTTATTAATGTAATACGATTGCATTTTGTTTTGATCATAAAAATATATATTACGAAAAACTACTATATGCGAATTGCGGATAGATTTAGTGTCACTACCAATAATGCATTTATACTTTTATTGAATTTTTTTATAGAAGACATAACCTATTCGTGCGTAATTAGATTGGTTCAGACAATTGTTATTTATCTCTGGTTCAGACTCTCTGAAATTAGTAACCTTGAAAGAAATGACAGTTCCATGTATGTAAACAGTATCAGATGTTAACACGACTGAAGCCATATAAAACACGTAATTCTCTTAAAGCATGCAATACATCTGTTATAACGAAAAATGTCTGCTCCTTCGAAAGTTAACAAGGAAAATTTTAGATTATTAGACCTGTCGAGCGATGAGGAATCTGATGACTTGCAATTAGAAATCATACCCAGCCGGAAAAAGAAAATTACGAGGTAATATAAACAATTCACAACTTCATAAACAGAAAAGTAAACCCTGTAAAGTTAATTTCAAAAGTTAAAGTATCTTATTTTTAATTAACAGTATATTATGTAACAAACATAAAAATTACTTATTTTCTCTATCCTTGTCTAGTCTTATATATTATATCCTTTCTTATGTCTAATCAAAGAAAGAAATATTCAAATAAGAATTAACTTCTCACAATAATTATGAATATATATGCATTTGTTACATTAGATTAGAGAAACTGTATATTTTATTTGGTTAAAGGAGAGAACGTAATCGAGTTCCTGCACCTCAACTAACAGACCCTAATATTGGCACGGAAGTAGAATGTGCATTCCGATGGGCAGTAAGAGGCACTTTACTCCTGTGGTTGCTGATGCTCACATGGATTTGTGCAGCACTTTATGACCAGGTCTCCACAATGGAGACAGATATAGCAAAAGGTAAATATTTCTTTGAAATTGTTATAGGTTTAGCATTGTGGTTACAGTCTCACATGACCTTAAGTGACAAAGTGGCCCAAGATGGTTGCACTCAAAGCCTAGTGGCGTTTGGTGACAGATATTCAACTTGAGGGTGGTAGCTAGCCAGGCAGGTAAAAAGCTTTACCACCATGGTATGGGGTTTCTTCATTATGTCTGCCTTCACCGAAAGCTTAGGTTCATTATAGTTATTAGACCTCACGTCAATTGACATGGAGTCCATACACCCTACCAAGTGATCCATCATTTTCTTTTATTTATACTTTACTACTGAATCTAGTTGATGTTGGTCTTCTATATTTCTTAGCTTACTTTGCACTCCTTTGATTGATTCATGTTTGATTTTTTACTCATACTGAAAATCCACAATATTCTCAGCATATTAGTGAATAGTTTTCTATTTTCTCTTCAATAGTTAAGAGTTTATGTCATAATAGATTATTAGTAAGGTTGTTATGGATATAAGGTTTTGGATCTGGATACAGTAGTATCTTAACAGTAATTAATCAGTTTGATTATGGCTATTGAAGTCAAATTATTTCAGATATCCAATATTTTCTGATAATTTCAGTTATGGATATTACATTTTTCAAAGAATTATATTTAGAAGGAAAATAAGTGTTGTTATTTGATCATTTATAATGTTATAGAGTTCCATAAAACCCATATTTACTAGTAGTTAATTGAAACTCTACCTGAAAGAAAGAAAGAAGTCTTGAACAGTAAAAATACAAGCATATAATAATAAATGTCTAAAACAATAATAATGACATAAAATATTGTAATGAAACCATATTGAGGTTACAGGTATTTTCTGGGGGCGCAAGCCTTGTTATTTACTTACTTACCACTCATGTAGATAGTTTTTGACTGAGGACCTATAGACATGAGTCCCCATCAGGGTTCGCAACCCTATAATAATTATCATACATATGTCACAATTTCATGCCTTTGTATGCACAATAGCACAGTTTTATTTTATTGTTTTATGAATATATTATAGTTATATTTAATAATTAATAATTTTGATATTCTAAAAATAGGTCAACTGTAGTGGAAATCGATAAAGTATGTAAGTTCTGGTCCAATATACGGCTTGCGGGAGTTTATATTTATATTTTAAAATTATTGTAAATTATCTGATTATACAGTTTTGCTACAAGTGAATTATTTCATTGTGTTATTCCACATGTGGTGATAATAAAATATGGGTGAAAGATTGTATGAAGAACTCATCAAGTCTCAAATTAGGGATATGAAATTCAATTTATGCTTTTGGTAAGAAAGAAATAAAAAGGGTTTCACATTTTTTAAAAACCTTGCCATAGGCCGCGATACAATAAGGGATGAATTTAATTATTTTTGAAGTTTTATTGGGACGGTTAATGTATTGGATTCATATTGGCATATAATGACAATACCATACACACTTTAATAAACCCATCTATGATTTTATTTTGGTTTGTCGTGTTCCAAAATCAGCCAGTTCATATGCAGTTATATAGCGGGGTGGTAGGGATTGCGACCACAATACACATAGTGATAAAAGCCATCTATGATTTTTTTGTGGTTTGTCGGGTTACGGCAACAGTATGTCAGTCAGTATTGTCAGTTTAAGCAGTAACAGTGGCGGCGCGGACGCTAGGCGACGGCCTCGCGCCTGTGGGGGGAGCCTCGCAAAAAACTTTTAACTAAAAAGTAATATTTAAAGTTAAGTTACATATCTATATTAATTACATGTAATATTTTTTTCAAATTTCTCGATAGACCTACATGAAGGAAATTGATGTCGAATATAGCATAACAATTTTTTGTCTTTATGTTCAGATTTAACTCAAAAATGGCTTGACTAATTCTCATGAAACTTTCTACAAGGGTAGCTTATGTGATCGTTGGTCAATTCATAATAGGCTATTTCAATAATCATTTTAGAAATAAAAAAAAAATCCAGTAAAAATATTTTCGTTTATTCTTAATCGATTTTGATATAAGCTATTTTAATAAATCTGTAGTTCTGTCTGTACATTTAATATTTTCCCAAAACTTCCCGATAGGCATACTATATGAACGACACTGATGACGAATATGCCATTAATTTTTTTTTTGTTTAATCCGACTTTGATTAAATTGTGTACTCAAGAAAAGTATAAGTAATTACTTAATTGATGGGCTGTATGAATTGTCAATATTATTTCTAGAAATCGTAAAAAAAGTAAAAAAAATATAATTTTCATGAATTATTCTCAACTGATTCTGATCGAATTTTGTAGACGGGAAGCATACATATAATATAATAGATAGACTAGACTATAAGAATCTTTAATAATACATTAGAAGTCGTAGAATGGAATAATAATGTTCAATCGATTTTAATGGAAATTGTAAACGGGAAATACACGCCATTCTTCAATTGATACCGCATCATACGAATTGTCAACAATATGGGTAAAAATAAAATTACGGAATGAAAATAACTACTGCGTAACTATAAACGCGTGCGGAGCCGCGGGCACACCGCTAGTAGTTTATATTTTTGTTAGAATTGTTCGATGCTTTCTTCAGTAATGTTACTTCATTATTTTGGTGAATGTGGCTGTACAATTACGGAACCCTCGGTGCGCGAGTCCGACTCGCACTTGGCTGGTTTTTTAATTTAATCATGCGTCTGCTTTGGTTAAAAATACATTTAGGTACTTACGTTATGAAATGTAATTTTGTTAGTGTTAAATGGTCACTCGCAATATCTCATCAAAATTTGTTTTTACCGTTTTCATATTTTTCGCACCCATTGTTCTGACAGCATAGGCTTTGCAATGTAATAGCTAAATAATATAGAAAACTGATTTTCATTAAGTTACCTCTAGAGAAAAAATTCATACAGTAATTTTTTTTTTACCTAATTAATATGTTATAGGATTCGTTTTAACTTTCCACCCTACCCTAATAAACCAAGCTGAAGATATACAATAAAATGTTTTGAAAAATAGCAACGATAAATCAATTATAATTGTTGTCATTAGAGCTATACTTCATACTACTACCACAGCTAATAAATCTATATGTATTATTACTACGCACCGTAAATAATCAAACCAATCTTTTGTTTTCTAACTTCGAATCTATAACAATACTATAATGTCCACGAGATTGTTTTTTATTAGAAAGCGCTAATATCTTGAACTACCAGTCAGTTTTAAAAAATATATGAATTTTAAAGCTTAAGTATTGAAGAATGATAGAAATAATGAAGGTTATATAACTTCACGATACGAACCTAAAGAGCGCAACAGTAACTGAGAGAACGTCAAGGAAATTGACAAGCTTTAGGCAAGTACGGGATGTGAGAACAATAATAGGTATTTTTATTTTAGAACTAACAATACTGTTAGCCATAAAGGCCCTGGAGCCTCAGACGGCTTTTACAGCTCCACTGTGGCTTTGGGGTATAATAATAGGATACAAGCTGCAAGGGTGCGTTGGCAGCGACGTGGTGGATAGTTAGTTGAATAAATTTAACTCGGGTGAAGCCTTGAGATACATGTAGTCCAGACTAATATTATGAGAAATTCGAACTAAATGCAAAAGTAACTCTCTGTCTGTTACGTTTTCACGCATAAACTGCTAAACCCATTACGATGAGTTTTGATATAGAGATAGAGTGGACCTTGGAGAAGGATTATAGGCTACATATTGTGCCTGAAGGCGTGAAATAGGGGATAAAAGTTTGTATGGAAACCCATCTATCTCAAATTAGACATATGAAAATTCATATTTGTGCGTTTGGTAATAAATAGTGTTTTAAATTTTTGTAAATATATCCCTTTAAGGTGGTACATTAAGGGTGATTTCAATTATTTTTGATCTTTGTATCTATAGAGTATACTAAACCTTTGGCGGATTCTCAATATTTGTCGGAAAGATAGCTTGTATCATAATTGTCATAAAATATTCGCTGCTTAAAGTCTATATCCTACGTAGGTTAAGTCGAGGGTAACCAGCTAGTGTTATATACAACTGATAACTTATATGTTAAGAAGTATTATTCTCTTTATTAGATTATGGATTATTTTATTTCTAGTTTTTAACAGCTCTTAAAGTAAATCCCAAAGCGATGCCAAACTAAATACTTTATAATTGATGATGTTATGTAGGTCACGTTGATTAAATAATAACACAGGTCGAGTTTATAGTACCGTAAAGCTTAATAATTAATTTTTAACAAATAGTATCACCGGTTACACCGGCCTCTACCGTGCCTGTTGCGGTTATAGAATTATAAAGTTACTGAAATAGACGCAATTTTTTACGCAATAGTCAATAACTTGCCACTTATTCCGATTTTTTCCCCGAAAACTTTGCCTAGACTATAACGAAGAAACAAAAAAAGAATTACGCATATCCATTGTTCCAATCATGTAGAAAAAGAGAATTACAGGTTTATCCAAAATGTTTACATTTTTCGGGTATATATATTTTTTTTTCCCTTGAACACTATTCGCACTATTACTAAGATTAAAAAATAGCAGTTAATTTAATATATGTCACATAATAAGAACTTACTATGCGTTTTAAGTAAGAAGGTAATAATTGTCAAACTGCCATCTTGCATCGCGTTTCGCATGCAAAACGATAACATTTGGAAATTATAATGAATTGATAAAATACAAAGGCTTATATTCTAATTAAAATTAATAAAAAATAGATAAAAGAGAAATAAACAACGCGGTAAGGTGCGTTAGAATTTTTAAATTTTTCTTTACGCAGGCTGTAACATTTAAATTGCTCATTGAGGGGAACACTGAAACTATATGAGATAGAGAAATATATTTTAAAGATAAGAAGAACTGAATTCATAGATTTTCAAAAAAACTTAAACACGAGTCGAGAATAGAACCTAATCATTTTTAGAAAAAAAAGTACGTAATTTTATTACGTTAATGGGTAGGGTAGGGTATAAGAAAATGTTGCCAGGAAACCCTGTGTATAAAATTAATGAACACTGTTGAAGGTGTAATATCAACCACAGAGAAAATTTTAAAGCAAAAAGTATCCACTACTTGAAAATACAAAACGCAGTAACAAGATCGTTACCTAAAAGTGTTGATTATTGTAATAATGGTTGTTATTGTGAATATTTCAAAACAAAATAATTAAATTTAGCATTCTTTTCATTTTAGATACAGGGTTTCTTAGCAACGTTTATTCCTTCCAACCTACACTATCAATTATCGTAATAAAATGACATACTTTTTTTCTAAAAATGATTAGGTGCGAGTCCCGACTCGTGTATAAGTTTAAAATCTTTATGTCATAAAATAAAATGAATGAATAAAATCGATGTCATGGTTCTTTAGAACATACTTTTCTATCTCTTATAGTTTCAGAGTTCCCCTCACTGACCCATTTAAATGTTATATTCTGTATGTTAACCAAAGAAATGTTTCAATTTTCTTCTATCATCAAAATCATCATATATACTATAAGTAAAAATTATTAATGATGTATTTGTAATAAAAATAATTTTTATACTTTATATTTTTGTTGTTGGAAGTAAAATTTTAGCAACTAGTGAGTGAAATTGGCGCGGGCGCAATTGTCTGCTCATTTAAAACGAGTATTATTATATACACATCAGTATTTATTCAAACGGCCGTTTTCTACTCATTTTAAGCACGTACCTTGTTACACCGAATGGTGTTCCTGTTAATATTAACAGAGGATGTCTGCTGTTACCGATACATATGGTCATGAAAACTTGGCCTTTCGTCATTATTATGTTTGTAGCTGTCGCATCTCTAAAGCTATTTATTAAAATATTAAATAAATTTATTTATGATTTGACAAAATACCACTGATTATTTATGGATGGTTAAATTTAGGCCAGAATTAGACCATATTTCTAGAGCCTTATCAAACCAAAACATTTGCTATAATTGTCGCTGGTAATATTTTGTATTTGCAATCATCTTATAAGAAAAATTAGGACTATCTAACAATATTTTACTCCTTATAACGTAAACAAGAACACAGTTAATACACTTTTGGTTATTGTATTTTACCACACATACTCGTATAGAACTTTTTCTTACATATCATACATATTTCTTTTAAAATTACATAAATAATGTTGTTAGTTGTAAACAGGTAGTAAGTATAAGTTGTACAATGTAAATTTATAAAAAAAATAAAGTCATAACATCCTTAATACCTAATAATAATAAAAATTCCTAAATTAAATGTTTACGTTCGAATAACGCATTGGAGTGTTCAATTACGGAACCCTACACTATGCGTGGCCCGACGCGCACTTGGCTGGTTTTATATTAGTTTTAGATAGAACACCTTTGTACTTTCTTTTTCATGAGAAACGTATTAAGTTCATGAATGGGGAAAAATGCAATGCATTATTCTGCTAAGAAACTTAAATTAATAAAGTTACAATACTGTCTTAATAAAAACCTCTCGTGAGTACGTTCTAACACCTTTTTTATATTCATTCATGTATTCAATAAACAGATTAAGATAAAATGCGCTATATCTCTATCATATAGATAAGATTTTAGATTGGTCACTTCCTTTCAAACAGGTCAGTTCAGATTTTTGGACGTTTCTGTTATAAAGAAATTGAACGGCTTGTGATAGTCTATCACAATACAATGCAATACTGCTATACAATTTTGCCAATATCTATAAACTAATTACTAAAGAAATTCTCCATCGATTATTAGGGTGTAGAAATGTATCAAATGTATTTTTAGCATAATTAATATCTCATCCAGTATCACTATATCACGCGGTGTTCGCACACTTCGTAGCACGCATGCGTCACAGCAACTGTGACGATATTACCAGTTCGTGTTACAAACTTCTCGGTGTCCCTTGTGTCCTAAACAATGCTCTTTTGGACCATGGAAAAATATTATTTTACACGGTGATGTTTTTAACGTGTCTGAAAAGTGTTTGTGTTGGTTTTATAAAGAGATAATTAATAATTTCACGATTACGGCAATGCGTCATTCTGTCTGTCTGTCTTGTACTAATTTGTTTACAATTCAGTAAGGCTACTTTTTTTATAGTGTTTGTTACAATAATGAGTTTACACCACAGAGGTTAAAACATAGCGGCTTTTTGAAGTAATTTAAAAAAGAAGCAGTATGTTTCAAATAATCATGATTCTGGGTTCAATATTTGCGATATGGTGACACAAATTTTACTCTCTGATCTACGGAAAATGGAAGTTACGCTGTACGGTAGTAATAAAAATTCATGCATACAATTTCAAACAGAAATATAACAAAGTCGACAATGTGGGCAAACGGACGTTGAACAATAAGTATAAATATCAAGTCATAGAAGAAGTATGAATATTTATTTGTAATTTGCCAAGTACTATCAAAATAATTCATATGAAAAATAATTAATAACTGAAATTTAGGCCCAAGAAAATAGCTATTGTTAGGAATTTACTAATCAACATTCCTTTACAACATGTTAAAATAAGAAGTAAAATCAAAACCGGATTGATTTATGTTGTTTATTGAGTGCAACACCCGTCTGTATAGATGAAATGGTTGATATTATTTATCAGAAATTGCTCTTGATGAGAGTTTACTCGGTGTCTCAGTTGTACCACGCATGCGTCAAAGCCATTCACCGCTTGCCACAACGTTGGTCGATATATAAACCGCGTCTCCTTTCGACAGCTTATCTACGTTATCGTGTTATCATATCACACTGTGTTTAATACGATAATGGGTGGTAAAGTTGATATTTGCAGTATATTTAAAAGGAACTGTTTTTTTAGAATTGAACATCATGTCATAAGTGTGTTGTTTATTGTTGTATATTATACGTAATTTACATTAGCTATTGTAATATAAACATGAGTATCTTGTTTGCAACCGCAGAGTCAATCTATACACTTTCAGTGACAATATGCAGACCGCTAAGCTTATAGCAAATGCCAAGTAGGAAAACACGATTATTCAGTTTTGTCTTTGTTTATATCATACATATAACAATAATAATAATAACTGCTTCACTCCACTCCACTGTTTCACCCGTCTTCAATTTATTCGACCGACTGTTCACCTCGCTGCGCCGCGCCTACGCACTAGTAGTGTAGCCTATCCTCACTTCCAGTACTTGCCAGACTACTTGACGTTCCTGGTTACGACTTTTCTAAGTTATATAGTGAAGTTATAACCTTCCTATATTATAAAGCAAAAAGAATTTTTCAAATCTGACTGGTCATTCCAGAGATTAGCGCGTTCTAAGTTCAAATAAACAATCTTAATATTAATGTAAGATGAACACGATTTCATTTAAAATCTGCATTATTTGTAAAAAAAATTAATAGTTTACTTAAAATTATAAATGTACACAAAAGTAATATGCAAATATAATTAACCTATCTTCGTCCTTATCGACCTTGCTTCAACTCTAATAGTACATGTACCTATAAACATAATCTGTATGGAGTAAAATGGCTATTTATTTACTCTCAAGGATTTTGTGTAGGTTTCATTTCTCCATTATGCTATTTCATTTTCTGTTAATTTTGTTAAAAATATTTAAGAAAAATAAAAATTTCTCTTCAAGTATTTTTCTTTATCGTTTTCTCATTCTTCAAGTTTTACTATTACCAGGTCAGTAAATATTTCGCTTGACAAAGTGTCTTCGTGATAATTTCAGTGGTCTACAAAATGAGAGTTATTATTTCCAATCCACGTCACTTGTGCACGATAACTAAGCTATATTACAAAAACTGCTACCAAAATTACATAAAATAGGGTCAAATAACGCAAGTTTATAAATAAACATTAATATAAACCCCGATACATGTAACCAATTCATTGAGACTAGATCTCTGTGATTCACACCATTCCAATGAGCCCAAACACGATATCTGTACTGGAATTTGGTGGGTTAAGTATCGTGCAGATTGCAGATGATACTGAAGGATCGGCCAAGGTTACTATGTTCTTCTAATACCATTGAAATAACAGAATACCAACTTCGTCTCTATTAAATCTGTGGCAGATGCTTATATCCATTTATCAACTAGAAAAGAGCTGATAATCTTCAAACTGTTGAATAGATTTTCTTTAATTATAGCTTAGAATACTCTCGATCGAGTCAATTTTGAGATTAAAATCGGTTCAGCCGTTTGAGAGGTTTGATGTCACAAACAGACCCCTTATAAAACCCATCTGTTTGCATGGAGGTTTAAAAAATAAAAATCACAATACGACAAACTAAGATCCCGCTAAAAACTCCTCTATCTACATTCTGATTAGTGTCTGAATTCAACATTTTCTTCTATGGGTGAATGACAATTGGTAACAAAATTTTTGTAACGACAGAGTTAAAGTTAGGAATGATTGATCATACCCGGTTTTTATAAAAGACTTGACGGAATTTCCTTTCAAAATTTCAATTTTATTTTCAAACACTTTCTTTTTATCTCTTGTCGGGACAAGCCAAATAAAATTAGCTCGAGCCATGGTGAAAAGATTGGACAGTCAGTAAAGTTCGAATCAGGAATTACTGCCCAGAGTGCGCCAGATGTATAGGAGCTAGTCTCTAGTATCTTTACTCGCCGAGGCTATTTCATGCACCCCATCAAAAACATTAAACTTAGTTGTAGTCAATGAAACTTACTTATAATAGAAAAAATCACATATTTTTTCATTAATATGACAAGATCAAGGTTGCCTAACAAATATATTGTGGGATTTCAATGTCAACATGTAATCGACCTCATACGAAACAACTCTCGTTTCTACGAGGCGTCTATTACTAATATTGTCTTTATATAGCCTTAGTATATTCGCAAGGAGTGCTTTACCTTAATCGTTTATATTCAGAGTAAGAATTTATATAGTCACTTTGTGATACGCTCTCCACAAGATACATGGTCAGAATACAATCGAATTTATACCAATAATTGTTTGCATAATTATAAAAGCAGTTAATTTAATTAATTATTTGAATAAATAGTCCATTATTCAATTGTGTTTAAATCATACTAGTATATGAATCACATTTTTATATTTATGACATCATAGTTTTAAATAATTTAATCATAACTCAAACTTCGCATGTCAACTTCCGAGACAGGGTTATTAACGTGACGTTTAATGTAGTAGAAGGCATTCAGACAGAAGTTAACGTATTTTGCGCGTTAAAGATAACACCAATAATGCCGTAACCCTTTCTTAATGGCTTGCAGAAGAAATAGATACAAACAGTAATTGTTGTCGTATAATATTATCGACGAAGCTCATTCGATTGTCTGAAGCGTCGGTGTGTGCACGTCAGTGTTGTTCAGATAAAGTGAAAGTGACTGGTTTAGTGCGGATGTATTTACGGTAGCGTTACTGTGAGATATGGAGAGTGCGGTGCACGCTGCGGTCCCGCTGCGAGTCGGGAAGAAGATGAGGAAGAGGAGGGAACTGGATGCACTTGTCGGCGGCGGTGGTTCGCGGAGCGGCAGGCTCTTGTCTGCCTCTAGTGATGAAGGCGAGCCATGGGCCAGGCGCACCACCAGACGCCGTCGCTCCAGGCCCTTCGTTCGCCTCGCAGCCGGCCTGGCCTTGTGTGTTTGTGTCGTTTCGGCAGCGACAGTTCTCTGGTTGTTCGTCGATGTCCGACGACAAATCGTATCTCTTCGTATAGAAATGGATAGAGGTTTGCTTTATTACATTAATAGTAATAATATAGATAATAATTTACAGAAATTTGAACTTACATATATTTGTTTTATTGACCTCCGAGTAATAGTTACTTTCTAAAAACAAACTGAACTCATTATTGTTTAGTTGTATTGGTTTGGGCAATGCGTAGGTGTATATGCGCCGCATTTATCTTGTACCAAGCCATATCTGACATCCAGTTTTAACATACATTCAACGTTCCAACAACAAACTCTTAAACCTACGTAAATAAAGATTTACGTTTCTCATTGACTAAGCATGAGATCGTTTGTTTCTCGCAAGTTGTAACCTGGAGACGTGAACAAATGACGATGAAATGAGTATTCTATTTTTCACTAATGCAAAAATTAACTAACGACTTCTGATCGGGTTCTCATTATCAGACAGCCTGAAGCTCTAAGAAGTAATATGGGTTTTATGTACTCAACCAGGGCTTTACCTCATACATCCAGATATAAAGGGTATATTTTTTGTAATCTTTCAGTAAAGGATTGTAACCGGGGCCGTCTCTAATTATAATTGATTAATTTTGTTAATTAAAAGCTGTTAGTCTGCCATAAATAAATAATTTGTCATATCAAACTATAGCTTGCATCATTTTGTGTGATTGTTATCTAATCGTTGTATGTTGAATAAAATCGCCGCGCCGCGCCGCGCTAGCTGAAACGAGTCAACAGTGCTAAGGCTAACTTTTGACATTCATACTCGACCTCACGTGTCATTATCAGTTTTGCTTAAATTATGTTACGTTACCGATTCCATTGTTTTAATGTTCGGTTACCATAATTAAGTTACTGAAAAAAATATACATTTCTGAACTTTGTTTACATAGAGGCAAATTATATTTGTTAGAGAAAGGCTGTGCTTAAAAAAGTAGTTTAACAGTTTATCTAGATTATAAACTGAAGGTAAATATAGTATGTAGTATGTAAATATGTCCATGTAATTCAGGTTACAAATTTAAGAAAGCTCCGATTAGATAGGTAAGTAAGGTTTATATAAACAGGTCAAATCATTCGTAAAGTGGAGATGCAAGATTGTGAAATGAAAATGTATGAAATCGTCAACTATCAACCCATGCGATTTGCTTTGATATATCTACCATCAGTGTTAATGTCGTTAATGATATGTCAAAATTCTTATCTAAACTGTATACAGTTATTTATCTTCTAGATCTAGAAGGTTCTATTTATACTGTTGGTGAGCCTTGGTGAATTTAAAAATTTAGTCAACAAAATTTGCAGTGTTTAACAAACCATAACAAGGTTTCGGCTTGAAAAAGTCAATAAAGTGTACGAGCCTTTGACAATAAAATTGTCAACTTGAGGTAGGCTATGGATTTTAATTCGTTGTCCCATCTAAGTGTTGACCAAAATATCATCTATGTTAATTAACGATATGATTATATGATCTGAGAAAAGACGTACTCAAATAGTTTTACTCCTAGTAAATAATAAATCTACGGTAGAAACGACTAATCCCAACCAAGGGTATGAGGATGGTTAACTACGGATATAAATATGTCGGACAGGAATTCATACCGGTAACACGCTACCGCTTGATAACCGCCGCGCCGGCGCGCCACATCCGTCAAAAGCTCTTTGGGTCGAGCTTTGCACATATTTTTTACTATCTAAGATGTATCTTAAAACGGGATATCTGTATCCGATACGATTAATACACAATAAAATATACCGGTCTAAATGTAATAAAATGTATACCAGTTGTATGCTCATAGCCGGCAAAAATTAATATATCACTTTTATTGCTTCCTGTAATCAAATAGGTGTTCCTTATTATACTTATGAATAATAAAATGTGTTTTCTAACCCCCAAAACCAGTTTAAAAAATTAATTAAGTAATGGTATTTAAAGTTTTTGGTTTTCGCATTACCTAATTCATTTCTTTTCACGGTTTCATTTTGAAATCGTCAGAAAGTCCGAGACGATTCCATAGCTTCTTCACAGTACGGCTAAGATTAATAATCTCATACGGTTTTACAATTAGTACAGATTGCTGATATCACTATTTTAAAAACACAATAAACTAGCAACACATGAAATGTTATTTTACTCTGTGGGAATAAAAAACGCACTAAGTATAGTTTTCTTAATAATTATAATGATATAAGTAAGCTTGCCCATCTTGACAAAGGGGCAGATTCAGCTGGTGCCTTGTTCTATGTGGCAACCATGACAGCGCTAGATTTAACGAGTTTAAATTACATATAATATGAATTTAGAAAAAAAAAACAACATTTTTATTAGGTATTGTAATCAGTGAAATTGGAATTAAAATATTACAATTGGTCAGCTTTAAGATAATTTGACCAAGTAAAAATCAGCTTCAGGTCTCAGTATTCGAAGATAAAACTTTTAAAAGTAATTTTTTTTTATTTCTACAGTTGTTTATTATAACATTAATTTGTATATTATAACATTAATTTGTACCAGATAATTAATTGAAAATTACGTATTATAAAATAATATTTATAACGTTAAGATTATCATGAACTGTCTCTTGAACCAAACTCATCAATTACTATTCATATTTGTACCATTTTTAAATACCCTGTTATTTAGAAGACATTTTCAAAATAAAATAAAACATTTCAATAGCTTTCTCGAGATATATATTTTTTTTAAACAAGTTGTAACACGTACAGTGTCAACGAGCAGCGAGAGCGTCGGTGATACCTTACAGCTATGCCATACGAAAATGAAAGAGCTTGCAACGAATACCAGCGAAATGAGCCTTAAGTTAGCAAAACTCGAACAAGATCACATGGAGCTGGTGAAGCGAGTGGATCAGGCGAGCAAAGACCTCACGGAAGTTTCAAATCAATTGTCCGCGGCGCCAAAATTGGCAGACACGCCGCGACGACTCGCCGAGCTGCAGAGGACGGTAGCCGACATTGGATCACAGGTTTGTTTATTTTTATATAATAATAATTACAGACATTAACTTTCTTACTGCTGGACAATGAGGCGACTTAAAATGTCGAAAAATCAAGAATTCTATGGTTTTGGCACATACAATGGTACTACAAGAACATTTCTCAAACGTTCAGGTTTCTTCACGTTTTCCTGCACCGTCTGCTGATAGTGTTACCAATTGAAATTTGCGAACGTACGCAAATTCTGAAGAATTAATTGGCACATGCCGGGTTTTGAACCTGCGAACATCGAATTTATATTCCGCCCATCCGAACCATTCGGCCGCCAAGCTTTTTTTGAAATATGATACAGATAATGTCTTAATCATTCATTATAATGCTTGTTCTGTACATAACATTAATTTTCACGTCAAACTGAATGAGCAAAGTAACTGCTAATAATGATAATGGTAGGTTGGCCTTAGCGGGCTTATAAGTTTTGTATATGATATTTCAGATCAACGGGTTTGACGGAGCTGTAAACTCCGCCAAGAAACAAGCCGTAACAGCCATGACAGGAGTCGACGAAATGCGAACATTACTCCACCAGTTAGAAGCGAGAACGAACGAGACTATAGTTAACGTCACCGCCAACGTCAAAAGAGACGATGACATTAAAAACGAAATCGCATCACTAAACTCGACGCTAGTTTCCAAAGTAGACACCTTGCAGAAAAGGATACAGGAAATGAATGTAAGTAACTAATGAACCTGTTAAGGTCTGCATTGATCTTGCATGCAAATTACGTTAATTTTTATTGGTTTTTCCTTTGACCTGAAGGTATTTAACCTTAACGTGTCGAGGTTACCATTGGATTTAGCAACAGGAAAGAGCTAAAATTTGTTGCCATATCGGCCAATTGTTTTTTTTTATAGTAGCACGGTAATGACGTCATTGTGCCTGATGATAAGCAAAGTATAATTCTTAAACGACGGTGACAACCCAAAGACCAGCAAGCCATCGTCGGTCGTCGTTGTCATACAAGCTTGCAAGCCTCTCGGCAGCTGGCAAAAGAGTTAATGTGACGAGTCTATCATCATGTGCATGGTGGTCACGACCCAATAAGGTACAGATCGCTACCACTTTGCTTGATTATAAGATATACACCAGATGATCCTGGAACGCGACTCACTTTATCGTAACACTATGCCGGGTGTTGCACTTGGTGTATAAGGTGTATCAAAATTGTCCTGTCTTAACACCCAGCAAAAGTGATGTGTATGTGATATGCACATGGGCTGTTCCAAAAATTGTTATTGAAATGAAAAATAGAATATGAATAAAGTTTATTAGTAGCTTTTCAAAAAATTTCCCCTTTTTTTCTACTGTTAGCCTTAGGGGCTCTGGAGTCTTTGACGGCTTTAACAGCTTCACCGGAGTTGGGGGCGAGCGCTTAGGGCACTCAGCCGAGAAAGTTTTGGACAACTCGCACACAAGGATGCCAAAGTAGCCGGACCTCGGCTTGGGCGGTTGTCGCGATTGCAAATAAGTCGCGATCTGACTAATTCCCTATCCGCAAATTCGAGCTAACTAACATATGTATATTCATATGCATGTTCCCCTCCTCCAGGGAGGAAGGAAGGAACGATACGTATGTGTATTTAGTGATCTGAAAAGTTTTTCTACACTAACTAGCGTAAAAAAAGAAGAAAAAGGTTCCTTACAGAACCTATGTACCTGTGAGGTGTGCACGTATGTACATATGTATGTAATGTTTGCATGTGGGTAGCTAAGTGCTGCACGTAGAGTCTCACTTGTATCGTGCGGGAATTTTTTTTCCTCCAACCACAATGTACTTATGCATTCGGGTGAACCAGCTTTCGAAAGATTTAAAAAATGTATGTTGCGGATGGATGTATGAATTTCTTCGACGACCTCTTCTGCAGTGTTAAATTTTCGCTCACGAAGAATTTTTTTTTACGTGGGAAATAAAAAAAATCGCATGGATATAAAATCTGGGCTGTACGGAGGATGGAGTAACATTTGTACTCCTGAAGTATTCAAGTAGTCTAGCAGCAACAGCAGTGTGAGTGGGTGCGTTATCTTGGTGAAAAAAATGCCACGAACACAGCTGCTAGGTCGCTCGCTAATCAACTCCCCGAAAGCTTAAGCCATTCATAAGTTATTGTTCTACGATCTTCTAGCGAAATAACTGCTACTGGTCCACTGCGTCGCAAAAAAAAACCGCTAACGTTTCTTTTTATTAACGCTCCTACTGCGAACAACTTTTGTGGGTAACTCGTCTTCTTCATACACCTATTGCATGAATTATTGCTTCGTGAGAGAATCGTAGCTGTAGAGCCAAGTTTCGTCAGTTGTAAGGATGTATGATACGTTTTGCAAAGTTCCTCCTTCAAACTTTTCTAGCATAAATTAGCACCTATCAACACGACGGGATTTTTTGTCTTCGGTGAGAGAATGAGGTATTCATCGCGAAGCAAGCTTCCTAACTTTAAGTTGTTTATGCAGGATGGTGGAAACTGCTTGTGATCCATCTTCAGTTCAGCCTGAATCTCTCGATGTGTAATGTGTCTTCTCTCCTACAATAGCCACCCTACCATGATGACATTTTAATGAGTTAATGCAATTGTAGGTCGGCCGGATCTGGGGTCATCGTTAAAGTTCTCTCGACCACGTTTAAATTCACGAAACCAATAAGTAACTGTTGCTAACGCAGGAGCAGACTCCTCAAATGCAAGTTGTAATTTTTCATGAGATTCCTTGAAGGTTAACCCTCGTTTATAATCATAAAAAATCATAGGCCGAAAAGACGTCCATTGTTGCAAATAAAAGAAGAGTGACATAAAATCTTTAAAAAAATGTGAAAAAAATAACTACATTTTTATGGCCAAAGATTTTCACGAAAGAGATTTGTATTTAAATTACCTTTCAATTCAAAATTGTTTCAAGAAAAAAGAGATTGTATTTATTATGTGGCTAACAATTTTCGGAACAACCTAGGTGTTTGCACATGGCTCAACGCTCACCGTAGCTTTAAAGTATAATAATTATACTATAAATATTTACCGTTATATTCTTTACTGTCTCACCAAGATAGAAAAAGAGCATTTGGATCATTGATATTATTTGTAAAAAGGCGTAGATAAATTATATTTGCTCCATAAGTGCCACGTTAAAACTATGTTAGTCTGTAAACTCAGACTACACGGCTCGAAACAAAGGTATACTTGTCTCATTTTCGCTGCCGATATAAAAAAACATGCTTTCCTACTTCCTCATGTAAACAAATGATATGTATGTGTGCAGTATCGTGCCATTTGCCTTGTGAAAATATAATGTAGTTAATTTACGTATCTACTCCTTTTTACTTTTAATATCATTGATCTGCATAATAATAATTTGTATCAAAACAAGAAGTGATATAAAAATATATATATATAAATGTGATATATATATAAATAGTCCAGTTACTTTACCGTGATACTATAAAAAAGTGTGCACTTAAGTATAGGTAGGTATATTAACTAAAGCTGGCACGTTCACAGTACTAACACTAATGCAATTTCGCTATACAGCATGTGTAAAAATAAATGCAAGGTTGGGTGGGTATTAAAAGTTAAAAAAAAATTTTTTACTTGTAATATACATAATAATATGTTTTATTACATATCTAGCTGCTGACCTGGCCTAACTTTATTTATTTAGATTTATTCGAATTAGAATCGTAAATTAAATCTTCTACCCCATTCAAATATTGACAAATGCAAAAAATAGCACTATATTTATGAGCAGTAGTGAAAGCAAAACAATAACCGACTCCTTCATACTCATATGCTTGAACACGCGCGAGAGTGACGGACAAACTTTTCATGATGCGAATGCAGTGCGTTGTCACACCTCGCGGTTATTCACAGATACTACTTAAGCACAACGTTTATAATGTATATGTATTTAACGTGCCAGCTTTAGTTAACAGACCTATACTGCATGTACTTCTTTGACATAGGAAATAACACTCCAAAAATTGTATCCAGCGTGTCTACAACATGATGAAGTTAGGCATCAATGATAATAATGTAAATTAATTTTACTATCTTTTATTTGTACATAAATAAAAAAAATAGTGAAAAGGATTCACATTATTATCAGTATTGGTTAACTTTCGTCACATGATACGCGCGCAGCTTTCAATTTTTTCACACACGCTTTAAATACCTTTTGTTATTCCAGAAACCTGTAAGTACAATGGCACCCATTGCGTCTGCTCCCATTATACCCAACAATACTTTGACAAACTTAACGATAGCGTCGTCAACGGCCCCGACGCAACCGCCAGGTAAGAAGAACTTGCATTCAAATTAATAAATATTACATCGATTTTTCTAATGATTGATTTTATTAGCTAGGTATATTAGAGCTCTGCTTTTTTATGCTGTGAAGTCAAGGGCAAAAACTAGTTACATTGATCTGTTGTATTTTAGGAGCCCCTATATGAAAGCAACCAATGAGATTGTTCAAAAGATAATATAACTGTTACTAAGCCGCTTAAATTTGTACACTTTATTAAGTTTTACCTATTAAAACGCTAAACCAACATGGCCGACAGTATTGATGTCGCGTCGTTGACATCACCATAGATTAAAATATTAATCCCAGTAAAAAAATTGGATTATTTTAGTTTACGATTTTGTATAAGTAACTATGAATTTTTTGGCAGGATCTAGATTTGTTATGAGGTGGTTTTTATTGTAAATCATATACTAATGTTATTTATCCCTATATTACGTAATTTTAACGGCATTTTACGTGATGTAGTTTGGTTATTGTGCACATGCATTTTTAGTTGCCACAAAAACTAATAGTTCTAACAAGGGAGACATCATATTTTTAGAGCTTTAATTGAATAAGAAAGCTCAAGGTCGCTCAGCGAGCTATGGAGAGGGCTGTGCTTGGTGTTTCTCTACGAGATCGAATCAGACATGAGGAGATCCGTAGACAAACTAAGGTCGCCGACATAGCCAAAAGGATTAGCAAGTTGAAGTGGCAGTGGGCGGGGCACATAGTTCGGAGAACTGACGGCCGTTGGGGCAGAAAGATTCTCGAGTGGAGACCACGCACCGGAAAGCGCAGCGTAGGACGGCCCCCCACTAGATGGAAAGACGACATAATAAAGGTCGCTGGGAGCCGTTAGGTGCAGGCCGCACATGATCGGTCACTCTGGAGATCAATGGGGGAGGCCTATGTTCAGCAGTGGACGTCCTGCGGCTGAAATGATGATGATGATGATGATGAATTGAATAATTACAAAAATGTTCTATTTACGTTGGCATTAGTTGTGGATGAACTTAGTTGCCATTGCCATGAAATAAAAAGTGAAAAAGTTGTATTGATGAATGATTGATTGCTGCATGAATTTTGTAATATGTTGATATTGTTGAATCGTTTATTTTCCAGGTCCACCGGCGAAACCAAGCATATTACAATCATGAGAACTAACAATCCTGTTCTAAATACGTCAAATATGAGCTCACAAGTCTTGATCATAAGCTACTATACGTCCGTGTCCATACGACAAACTTACGATAGTACCTAAGGATCATTCAAATTATGTAGAGCAAAGGATACCCTCCAAGTTATTGTTAAGGATATCGAGTTGTTTAAGCCACGTTCATTTGTTTTGTTGACCATCAAACTAATGTAATATACCTATATTAAATTGTGTTTCTCAAAATAATTTTATACGAAACATCACAATACAGCGACTGACATTTCTAATGTAAATAAAACTTGATAAAAACAATAGCATTTTGTACAAATTCTGTGATAAGACTTGGTTTAATTGTCATCGGGGTGATGATTGAGTATTATTAGAGATTGGAATTTAGACCTATCGAGGGAAGCAGAAATAAAATTGACACGCAAATAAGACCAGATGTTTTATTCGAATTGAAGACACTATGATAGGTGCATAATAGTGGAATGTAATTAATTGTAAAGTATTTATAACGTTAAATATGTGATTTTTACAAGCGGCTAATTACGTATCAATGTAGTAGCCACCAAAAAGCTTGAATTTTCAAACTGTCAGAAACTGTACGGTATTGTGATTAGTGAATTCGTAAATACACTATAAATTACAATCTTTAATAATAACAGGGGTTGGTGTGGGCTAGGCATGGAAATTATAGCTACTTTAATAGATCGTTGTGAAGTTATTTGGTTATCACTGTTATATCACGAGTGATAATTACATGTAGTGGTTTACAATAATACAGTTCGACAAAGTTTGACGCATCAAAGGATTTTTCACACTCACTAAAAACTTATTTCTAAATATAAAAAAAATTCAAGCAAAAGCCTACCAGTGTTGAGCATAAGATTAAAAATCATTCAAACAGATTATAACATCTAACTGGTGGCGCGAGTCACTGTAATGTTATTGTTTTATCATTTTCCCATGCGTTTCTTTACCATCTCACCATGAACTTTTTAAAATTTTATAGCAGTTTATTTTGCTTGCGCTATATTTAATTAGTATTTTCGATGCATGTAGGTGACGTGACACGTGATTTTATAATCACTTGCTATATAACCTGTAATACGTGATATGATCCTTGCCTATGCTCGACTGATTTACGACCACAGTAGACATCTTTTAGCTCGTCCCATTTCGGAATCGGCTACTTACTAATTATACCATTCGCCGAGTGGATTTGACTATTGTATTGGTATAAGGCTCTCATGACGACGGTGTTGTCATACTGTACTGTTGTTATTATGTACTGAATCTATTAGCAGATTCAGAATCAAATTTTTTTCTGAGCCAATATAAAAAAAGGCTACAGTCAATGTCCAGCCTGAGATGAAATTGCGGGCGAAAACATCGGTATTATTCTGATATTTGTGTGTTTCTTAAGTACTCACTAAAACTTTCTTGAGAGTTTTTGTGGGATCCCAAAATGCATGCTTTCAGTTTATATTTATAATCAACTTCACTTATGCACAAAAACCAAACTATATCAAGCAAAACGCCACCAATATTACACAATATAGGGTCAAAAACCTAAGTAAATGAATTGAAAGTAAAAAACCACGACATGTCACTTCAAGATCCCGTCAAAAAACTCCCATCAATATCTTACTTTATAGTTCATAATATTTAAAAAAAAATTCGGATATTTCACAAAAACTCTGCATCTGAAATCTGTTAAAAGCAAGGGCAGTTTTAAATTAAAATTAAAAATAAAATTACGATTTTTGTGTAACGAGTTTTTATTGATTAATCAAGTGGTTCATATTATTGATTGAGTTGTCACGAATTTAGTTTTATTACAAAATATGTTAAACCAATTACACTTTTAAGGTTATAGAAATTGATGATAGCATAATGATGAATCAAGTTTGTAATAAATAGAGGTATAATGAGTTGCAATAAGATATTGAAATAGGTTTCAATGCTGTGTAAATATATGTATGACATAATTATCATAGTTTTATTGGTAATTTAGTTTAACAAAATAATGTTATGGAAGTCAACGACTTGAAGTAGGTATGTTTTATTAGTAATAAGTAATAAATTATTGTTAATATATCAATTATTATTAAATAAATAATTGGTTTTATTGTTTTTTAAATACATCTTTTATATACCTACTAGCCATGGGCGTTATCAGCCATTTCTACCAAATGTGTAATTATCTGCCAATGAACATTTGTTCCTTTTTTTACATATTAGGCAAGGTGCCTAGTTTAAAGTTTCGAAAGCAAAATCTTTTTTAGAAAATTTAAAATTTAGTTTGATCGAAAATCGAAAACTACAATAGGGACTGATAACATTATTTACGAAACAAAAACGGAATAGTTTTGGTAATCGAACCACTTGACTACATGCTTTATACACCATCTCTACTGAACCACGGTACAGTTCGGTCTAGCCGTTCACTTTATTGAAGACTAGCTGTGTCCGCGGTTCAGCTCGCATGGACGACAGAACAACGGGTAGTGTTTATAAAAATTGAACTTAAAAAATATTGAATGAAGATCTCGTGATAATTTTTCGTTTTGATAAGGAGTAAATGAAAAAAATAATTGGTCAAAATCCAAAGTTTTTGCGTGATACGCGCACAACCATTATTAATGGCTCTTTGTCGTTGTACGCCGGATTTACTTATTTGTTATAAATATATCGAAGACAATTACAGTATTATAGTGTATTTTTCAATCTCGCATACCTAAGCCTTAATCTTAGTACTGAAAGGAAATATAATCATGCAGGTTTAACATGGTCATGAAGGATTTTTAGTGATTGGATGTCGTTAACTATCAGGCTCGAGATAAAAATCTGGCGCCAAATCCTTATTTATATATGTTTTTCATATTGTATACACGTACTACTTATATACCATCCAGCGGCTGGATTTAGAGTGCTAGCGTGTTATAATTTTTGGCCACATCGTGAATTAACATCAGATAAGACTGCAGTGAAGCGCTAAAACACATTTAATGTAAAAAAATCATTAAAATCAGTAGGGAATTTAATTTTGGCAAAATCTTCCTTATCAGCGTTCTGGTATTATTGCAAGTCTATTTTGTAAATCAAACGGAAAACTTCTTTAGAAAATGTGCCGCCAAACATCAATAGGTGTTGTTCCGGCAGCTGCACTTGAGAGCCCGTCTTCTTCCTGGCTTGGCGTGCTAATCTCGGATCACATCGTCATTTAAGATCAGGTGAGATTGTGGCCACAACGATAAACCAATAACCATAAAAAAGAACTTTCCTTGAAAAAAATTAAATAAATCATTAGGTCTAGTGTGTTAAAAAAACAACAATAATAAATAAAAATATTTATTTCTTCAGTTCGGAAATTAAATGAACATAAATTTTAAGGATTATTGAGCAGATATTTTTTAGAAAAACATTAACTACAATTAATGTAAACTTTATAATTTGAAAAAGAGCCAAACATTCGCATGGAATTTCAGCTCGGATAAAAAATATAAGGTAAGGTGTGAAGAGTCTCAAGGGTGTGATACATGGGTAGTGATCGTCTGTAAGTAGGCAATTTTCTTTATGCGAATACATTCTCACTTCGTATTTTTGTTATGCGTAACAGTTAATAAGTTTGTACCAAACATTTTGTTAACATTATTGTACGTACAGAGCGCTCATAAATAATTATAAATTTATATTATTATCGTAATTTTACCACGTATATTTTTTCGTGGGATGAATCGTGTAAGTACATATATAAGTATCTACTGATTTTTCAAACACGTCTATTTCTTTGATTAAGTGAATACTTTATAGTTATTTTAAAAGTACCTATTTATAACCAAATAGTAAAAGGAGATTCTAACATTTAAGTGTTTCTATGTGTAGGATCATGGTAAACTACGGAACAAAGTTTCATCTGGTTCTGTCAGATAATAACATGAGATATCAAATAAAATTAGGGTTGCCTACAATCACGCTTGAGCCCAATAACAATTCTGTTGAGGACTCTGAAAGTGTCGTTACGGAAAGACGCATGCGAGAAGCAATTCTTAAGTGGTTATATGCAGGTATTCATAAACCTCATTTAATTCATAGGTTTCTTCTTCCTACATCTTACTTATAATACATAACAATTAAAATAAAACAAACTTGTCTAATTTTAATCATTGGTTTCCTATAACAATTTGACCAAAAAAAAGTACTTCTCGCTTTTTAGCTCCATCCCGCAGTACTTAGTGTTAACGAAGTTTTGACAGAAGCTTATTATATTTAAAATAATAAAAATAGAAGCTTATTCAATTCTAAATCTTAACAATACCAACGCTTCTAGCGACGTCTGCGAATGCTTCGACTGCGAGCTTGATGTCTTGTTGCGTGTGCGCAGCGCTTAGTTGCACACGAACACGCGCTTCACCCTTCGGCACCACTGGATAGCTGAACGCCACCACGTAAATACCACGTTCTTGAAAACAAGAAGCAATAAAATTATATGTATATACATTCAGTCAAAAAAGTATCGGGAAATTAATGATTTGTTTATGGTTTCAAATCCAATTTTCTTTTTTTTGTTGGATTGGCGAAATTGTTTTTCAGTTTGCGCGGAATTTTAGTTGCATCTGTCATTTAGATGAAACACAGTGCTGTGTTTAGTTAGATCATATCTAGTGTGTATTGCGAACTTCATAATGGACAAAAACATCGAACAAAGAGTTTGTCTTAAATTTTGCATCGACAATGGAATTTCTTGTTCGGAGACACTGAAAATGTTACAGAAGGCTTACGGTGAATCGACTTTATCAAAAACACGTGCTTATGAGTACTACAATGCGTTCAAAAGCGGTCGAGATATGCTGGAAGATTTGCCTCGCCCTGGTAGGCCATCAACGTCTTCAACTGAAGTTAACATTGCAAAAGTGAAAGAAATAGTGACTGAAAATCCTCATTCAAGTTTGAGAGAGAAAGCCACTGAAATTTCTGTGTCTCACGAGTCGATGCGTATCATGTTAAATAATCACTTGGGTGTTAAACATGTTGCCGCTCATCTAGTCCCAAAAGACCTGAATTTTCTCCAAAAACTCAATCGTATAAGAGTCGCTGAGGACATTAGAACGAGTCAACTCCGACCCAACATTCATGAAGCGCATTGTTACTGATGACGAGACGTGAGTTTAAGAGTTTGAACAAAAAGCTTCGGAGTGGCGCCTTCCAACTGAACCGAAACAGAAAAAAACCACGCCAAAGTCGATCAAAAGTCAAAGTCATGTTGACTGTTTTCTCCGACTATCGCGGTTCGCGACGAAAACTAAACTCAATTCCGGAAAAAGCGTTTAAAAAATGATTGGATTATTCGTTGGCGTAAGTATATCGTTTCTGAAGGATCATACTTTGAAGGCGATAAAAAAAATTGAATGAACAACTAACATTTTGTGTATTATTGATCTTTTCCCGGTTCTATTTTGACAGAGTGGTACATATATGACAACTGTTGCAAGTTAAATACAACATATGATCCGTTCATAAATATGACCAAAGGAAAATAAAGAGCTTGCAAAAATTGTCACGAGGTCTCATGTTGTAGCAAAACTGCCCCCTTTTGTAATATAAATATAGTATTTAGGTATCTACCTCAGTTGCTGAACCCCACAATAAAATACCGTAAGACATTAAAGCTATGGAAGTTAGCGAAATACTACTGCGAATTTAGCAAAGCCAAAGTTTTCATGTACGGATCCCATTGTAATTTTGAATCAAGCGTAGGTAATACTCAAGAAGACAGTATTATCAACTAAGCTTACTAGATTAAGATGCTAGGTACTATCAACATGCCGAAAATTGGGCAAGACAAAAATCTCATAAATTTTTTGGTTTTGTTTGTATTTTGCATTATTTAGCAATTTAGCAATCAGTTATTTAGAGCAAACAACCCTTTTATGTAAAGTATTGTTAACCTCTGAATCTATACCTTTATCTAATTGATTTATTGATGTGTAACGGTGCTCTGTAGTCTAAAGATTACTAACCTAAGTAAATTAAGACCGAACGAAATCTCTTATCTAATATAAAGAATTTACACATACACATGATTAACTTACCCAGCATGCCCGTAGCTAGTTCAACCGCAAGAAATGCTTCTCCTACCATGACTGGACATATAGGGTGATCATCACCGGCCACGGTCAATCCTGCAGCTTTAACGCCCTCACGGAATACTCTTGTGTTCTCACGTAGTCGTTCACGTAGTTCATCGCTTTGCTCTACCAGATCCAACGACTTTAAAATTGAAAAATATTTATTTGTAAAACTAATAGCTATTTCGTTCTACATTTCTACGATAGATGTCATTGTTTTATATTTTTTTCGGCTCACCTTTGTAATCGCTACGGTCGAGTTAAATTACAATTTTTTTTACTGTTAGATCTCTCTATAATAAGGCTAAATTAATATAAATTTCACGCTGCAGAAATAAAGTTTTTGAGAATTTAAATTTTATAAATCGCATTTATTGTAATTCTGACTATTACAAATATTAATTCTAAGTTCACTTTATAAAGGATTTTCGAAGATCGTAATTTTTTTCTATGCTTTATTTTATTCCTTTTGAATGATTATTATGTATTATAATTTTATACTTATGCCCTGTTCATTTAATTTAGCGCAAGTTGATCTTTGGCCTTGAAGTACGAATTTATGACCAAGTGTTTATGGAACATTTATAGGTGACATGAAGTTTGATAGTTTCCAAATACCGCCTGCTATATTTTCTGGACATTCCATTTAAATTTAGATGGCAGGTTATAAAAATAAAATAAATGAAATCACTAACGTCATTACAATCTTTATAATATTGTGAAATATTTATTTGGAAATACCCCTATAATACCTTTTATTATATGTAATATAATCATCACAATTAATTAATTTGGAATACATACATGTAACTAACAAAACAAAAATAATGTAAACTTTTAAAAGTATGAACGAAGGAAAGTCCTTTGATGTTGATATTTTATTCAAGTTGTAACGTTAAAATGATATCATATTGAAAACACGAAATGGTACATATACATTTACTATGATATATATATATTTTGAAAACCGATATCGAAATTCAGTAAGATTAGATTTGATGCGCTGTAAAAGCGATATTACCCACTTCTACCGTCAAAGTGAATCTTTCTGCTGAACGAGATAGGTACCTACTAAGAAAAAGTTTACGCGCCCCAGAATCGAATGTCCTAGTAACATATAATACGTCGTTACGGATTAGATTAAATTCACAGCGTAGATATATTATGCCAGAATGTCGAACAATCTAAAGTAGTGAATTTAAGGTAACGCTGACAGCTAAACGTGAGTATCACGGTGTGTCTCAGAGATCTGAGACATTCACAAAGCATTTAACACGGTTAAATCACCGATGTTAAATTTCAAAACATCTATGTAGATAATCTTTTTTATTGCTATTTATCATACACGAAATTACATGCGAACGTAGTCGCGAGCACAGCTAGTATACATATATACGAAATAAAAAATATTTGGCAAAAATGTGCAATAAATACCAAATTTAGGGTGTGTCGAGCTTGTGACGTATCTAGGTATATTTCTTGTGTTTATGAAATATTTAAATAATTTGAAATAAAAAGGTGATATGTATAGGTACAAGACTGAAGAAGATTGAAGAGAGAAGAAAAAGTTGATGATTATAGGTACGTGAATTAGAAGTTATAATTCTTTGAATAGTCACACACGATGTTATACGTCACATAACATCGATTATGACTAACTTCACCACAATAAAATAAGAGGTTTAGCAAATAACTTCATAGTGTAGACTGTAGACGATTTGTTACAATGTGCGGACGCATAATAAAAATTCACTACAATGATTATGATGAATTATTATAACTTTACCGAGCATAGTTAGTACAGACTTACTCACCGGCCTCTTGTTAGTCTTTTAAAATAAAACTGCAAACAACATAAAATGTAAATAAAAAGTTTTTGATTTTGCGAATACTCAAAATACCTTCAAAGAAGCTGCGACAATTGGAGGAGGCGGTGCATTGGAGAATAAGTATGGTCTTGATACATTCCTAAGCAAAGTGATCAACTCCTTGGGACCTGTAGTATAGCCACCAGCCGCACCGCTGACTGCTTTGCCGAGAGTCGAACAAATGATGTCCGCTGCACCCATTACTCCACAGTATTCTTCAGTGCCTCTGTCATTGAGTAAGGTAAGTAATAATCATATTTTGTACCAGAAATGGGCAAAAACAATGCCATCACTTTGTCATGAAACGATGAGAAAAAATATAGGCTTAATCTGTTTAATCTTCACGGCAAATCATCAAGAATGATCATTGTCGTCATTAAAAAACAAAAAACGGAAATCTAAAATAACTTACCGACCAGTGTCTCCAAAAAAACCAGTAGCATGACTGTCGTCTACTGCCAATAAAGCTCTATACTTATCAGCCAAATTACGAAGACCTTTAATGGGCGTGACCGTACCGTCCATTGAGAATACGCCATCAGTTACGATCACTTTTATCCTAGCTTCACTATGTGCCAGGAGATGTTCCAATTCTATAACAATAAAAGTTTTTCAGGAGAAAAACATAAAGATATTATAACAAAGAGGACTACAACAAAACAATAAAAAACAAGTTAAACTTTAGGTTTATTTTTACAATCAATTTAGGTGTATACACCTACATATACGTCACAATAGATATTTACATTGTTATATTATGCACTGTCTCAGAATTTCTTAAAAGATGAAACCCCGATAATTGTGGCTTGTTCAAGTCTCGGCGTGTTCAAGGTTTAGTCAGTTAATAAGTTAGTGTAATCAATAAAAACCCGTCAAGTAGCAAGAAGAACTTTCGACCTGAGGATTTTACGTTTAAAAGACACTTTTATTTTACGGTTTTTTATTTTATTTAACTTTATCTCTTTTATTTATGGGTGTTGTTAAGGATGGGTGGGCAGTACCCACCCTAGAAAAAAAAACAGTATTGAAGGAATATACCGTTTTTATTATTTTCACCATATTTGGCTTATAGTGGCTAATCAGCTCGCTGGTTACCCTGAAGAATAATTTACTAACTACGCCAATGTGTATATTCCAGGCGGAATTTAAAATATGTTATTTTAGTATTTATACCTTTAATTATGTCAAAATGTCTTTTTATTTTGCTAAATATCAAGACTAAAGTACCCTATAGGTTTTGATAATCGCTCAGTGAACGGGACTTTTATTATGATGGGCCGCATCTCTTTAGTGCGTTAAACAAAATAGGTAGGTCCTTGAATTTTTTACCGCATTACGAGCCTAAAGACTTTAACATTAATTTTAACATTATTTATCAAACAGTTTTTTTAAGAAAAAAAAGCTTTGACACGTGGAAAGACAGATGGACAACAAAGTGAAAAATATTTCATTTTAGGTAGGTACGGAATCCTAAAAAACTGCAAATTCTATAAACTTACCATTTAAGTCTCTATTTGGATAACGATATTTTTGAGCCTTGCATAGTCGAATCCCATCAATGATTGACGCGTGATTGAGAGCGTCGGAAAACACGGCGTCTTCTGGCGTGAGCATCGATTCAAATAGTCCGGCATTGGCGTCGAAGCATGATCCATACAAGATTGCATCTTCACGTCCGTGAAACTGGGCCAACCGTTGCTCTAATTCCTAGAGTAAAGTTATTTACTTGTAGATAACAATTATTTTTATTATCTGCATTCATAGAAATAAATTATCTTATTTGCATTTTATTTACCGGTAACTATTTATTTACATAATATTTAAAAAAAAATTAAAATTAAATTTATTATTTAATTTTATTTGTTTTACAAAAATGGTAAAACTGTAGAGTTGACATCGTGAGAGATTATAATTCAAGTAAAAAGTATAATTTATTGGAAACCTAAGTAAAAGTGTATGTAAACTATAATTAATAGAAAAGTAAGAATTTGTATTTTTTTAAGAATCTTTAAAACTGTTCGGTTGTTAATATATGAATGTACAAGTGGTGAAGAGTTCTTATTATTATTTTGTATATTATGAAATCATTAGGTAGTAGTACAACCTGTGCAATAAATATTTCGATTTGGTATGATCATCTTTTCTCATATTTTCCAATCTTCTTAAATATACTTTAATCAAAATTACAACTGCAGATGTAGGTATTATTCAAATTATCTTGAATGATGATTCAGCTGTTTCTAACTAGTCTATAATAACAATGTAAAACTTACTTTATGTATAGTTTGAGTTCCACATATGAATCTTACAGAACTAAGTCCGGCGCCATACTTTTTCAATCCTTCTCTTGCGGCTTCCACCACTTCTGGATGATTCTGTTAAAATATGATAAAATTTACTTCAAACTGGTTCAAACCAGAACACATTATTTGTAAAAAAAAAATATACAAGGAATGTTGGTTTCGTCTTTACGGCGTTCACAGCACCGGAAACCATAAATACACATAATATGTAGATTGTAGCCCGTCTTAACAAATGATAAATTGTTCTATTTATAAGCTTGTCACTTTTATTGAAGAGAGTTAGAGCACAGAGAAATTTCTTTGGAAACTCCCCTCTACTTGGGACAAAGGTAAGAATTATTTGTGCAGTTGTGCTCGGTCTGCTGTGTTTGTATTCCAGTATCAAGTGCGTGGGAACACGAGGCATTCTAATTTAATCCTCAGGAGCAGCAACCTATTATTCTCTAGCCCCAGTTAGGATTGCTATCTGAAGTTTGTTATAAATTGTTATATACTAACGAATGTGTTGCATTAACAATAATGTTCACTTCGCTGTAATTTTGTCATCTTAGGTATCAATTCTAGATTATATTAATACTTTTTTTATATATTTAAGTTGGCAAACAAGCATATTCGCCTAATAGTAAGCGATTACCATAGCCTATGGACGCCTCTAACACCAGAGGAATATCACTAGATCTTTGCCAACCTACTTTGCTTACCGTAGGAATACAACACTGGGTTATTTGGCTGCGATCTTCTATAGGGTGAAGGTATATTACAAAGAAATTTCTCTGTGCCCTATTAGCTCTTAAATTGACTGAGTTAGGCCGATTTTTTTTTAAATGTCCATCGTAATTCATAAACATACGTCATATTTACATTCATACTCATATAAAAACACTTACAGAGAGGCCCAAATAATTATTAGCGCAGAAATTCAGGAACTCTCCGTCAGAACCTCGTATTTTCACCTGAAATTTAAGTAAGTATACATTAATAACAATAAAATCAGCCTGTGTGTCCCACTGCTGGGTAAAGAGGCGTTCAGCGGGCTTCATCACCACACCAGTCTATGACGTATAGGCGATTGCAAATGCCGAGAAATCCACAGTTCTATATTTTCACAAGCGTTCTAACGTTTGCTCACGTTGTTTTCCTTCACCGTTCTCCTACTTAAATAATTCCTAAAAAATCGTTAATATATGCCAGGGCTCGAATCTACGAATGCTGAATCGATATTCCGCCTCTAAACCATTCGACCATTGCATCGTTTTGTTTAGATTATAAAGATCTGGGTGACTACACTCGGTATCTTAAAAAAAACTTATCTAGGTAAACTTGGAATGTAAAACATAATCTAGTTCTAGATACAAAGTTTCGTCCAAATCGTTGGAGCCGTTTCCTAAAAACCAATTATATTTATACAAGAAATGCTCACTTATTAGTATTAGATAACTGTCAACAATTTTTTAAAGCAGCTCTAGCTCAGTGCTATTATATAACATGATAATATGACATTGTCTAAAACTCGCTGTAACACTGTAGTCCACGAAAGCAGAGCTGCGAGCACATCATATTTAAAGTCAACCATGGGTCCAAGACTCAAGATAGATTGACCAACCTGACTATTATAATTAGGTATAGAACGAAAAGATAATGATAAAATGACATTAAATTCAAAAATATACCAACTCAGAAGCCCGATAAATTGTGTTACATGTATGATTTTCCGTATTTTAGGGAAATTATGTAATGAATCCTTAAAAAATACATTGCGTTTTTTGGCGGCGTGATAACTTTCGCACACTATGCTTATGAGGGTCCTGCTCAATTTGTTTACTCGGCGCACGCCAGTAAAACTCCCAGTCGGCATAATTTTGTCAGACATTTTCAACAATCATCGTTATATTTCTGCCAATTTACACAAAACTTTAATGAATTAACCTAAAACTCTGTCAATTGTTGAAAACCGTATGAAAATCTTTTCGGGTTTTTGAGTTCATCGCGTTCAGACAGACAGACAGAAGAAGTGGAGGACTTTGATTTATAATATAGTACGAAAAAAAACAAAAACGATCTTTTTGTGTTCTAGTAGTTGAAATTGAGGATCTGTTACATTTCTAAAGTCCATGTGTCACAATTTTTTATTACAAATACGTCAGGCGCAGATCTAAGAGAGAGGGAGGTCATAGGGCCCGTGACCTCCCATTTAACCAATGATATTTTATATTAGTAATTGGTTTAAGGGGCAAATAAGGCTATATGACAATAGTATTCACTTAATTTATTGAGAGCTTTAGACACATTACACTATTCACACATTAGAGACACCATATTGGAGTACACGACCACAGACAACAGACTAGCTTTATGGTTATCTTTAAAAAGTTTTGTTGCATTATTGCCAACATTAGTGTCCAACCGAAACAGGATTTTTAGATTCAGCTGAAACTGTAATCGAAGCTTACGAAAACGAACGCGACATGGAGGATATGTATATGTATATTAAATATTGAAGATATCAAATTTTACTTAATGGAAACATTAGAAGTAATAATAACTGCATTCATAGATTTTCTAAAAAGCTTACCTATACCGGGAATCCAACCAACTAAAAAATGCAAAAAAACTGGCATACACTATGTTATGATAAGGATAAAATCTCTCGAATAAACATTGTATTTTACAATTAAAGGAGACCATAAAATTTAACTATTTAACTCCATTATTACCACCTAACCTAAACTTAATAATGTAAAAGTTATTTTAATTTACATAGAATTCCACGATGAGAGTTCCTACCCAATAAAAGAAAAGATAACGTGTGAACCCTTTTTCTCAAATCTGTGATGTGAAGTATCTTTAAAAGTTATCAACTACTACCCGTGCGCGATAAGTTGAGACTCGCCTGGAATGCAACCCTCCGCCTCAACTCAACTTCTTGACTCAACTCAACTTCCCCTCAAGCTACAGTGTTGTACTGTAGGCAACGCCATTTTTTTTACATCTTAGTCTCGTACTGGCTTACGTCACGCAACGACGACGCGCCCCGATTTTATAATCATATTTGATACTTTTTCGTTAATAGTTTAATAGAGTTACTGCTATATCTTATTGTTATTATTTATGTTAAATTTATTTTTATAATTAAGGGTAAAACTTTAGATAGTGGAGAGAGAAATCTCGTGTTAAAAATGTTGAACTTTTTTGAAAACGAAAAACGGAACAAACAGTTTTGTTTACCTGTTGATCAGACAGTAAAAAGAACCTGTATGGCAACGGGAGTTTCGAAAGCCATGGAAAAAATAGCAGAGACGAAGTCGCGGGTGGAAACGTGTTGTGATTTTTTTTGCACAGTACAACCATGCGTCTGTGGCGTCACCGCCCCCAGGTCTCAACTTATTGCGCACGGGTTGTATTGTTATAATAACACACAGAGAGGTTGCACAGATTATATTATATATTCTTGACAGAATGTACTCAAGTAATAGATATAATAAACATTGGTAGCATTCGTCTTTTATCATATTATAACAGACTACATACAGCCTAAAATCGAGAGATTCCCGGTAAAACAAAAGAAAAAGGTTGCCAACATGGGAGAACAAAATAAAAATGAAGTAAGTACAATACAATCGAGGGAATCCCCGTAAATCACAAAAGCGAGAAGGGTTGCGATCTTGAGAAATTTTATTTGCCTAGTTTTTAATTAAATAAAGAAGAAACAATGTTACGTAATGCGTTGTTCGAACCTCCCTCCTAACCCTTGTAACGCCACTTAAGTAGGTAAGTATCTACTAAATATTTTATTTCAAAATTATCTTTAATAAGTTAGAGAACGAAACGCGATCATTGTGATGATTTACAAAGTCGAAAAGTGACATTGTTTTACTATGACATCATCTATAATCTAGTGTTCATCATTATTATTAAAGAATTCAACGATAGATAACCAAAACAACTATGCCCGATGTTGGACATCATATTAGATTAGATACATATGCCCAGGTTATTTTTTCCTACGGAGCTGTAAGGTTCTAATGTCTTAATGGGCCTAAACTATTAAAGTAGCTCTATCTATAATGTGTACTTGTAAATACGTTTTTTGCTTAAGAATTCGTCTGACTACTCCAAAAAATTTAAGTCGTTTAAGTTTATTTGTACCCAAACGATGTATAATTCTAATATAAATTAATACTATAGAGTTAAAATTTGAATATTTGTATAAAGTAATTTCCAAAATCGGTGATTCGATTCTGAAAATTATTTAGCTTTAGGGAAGATAATTATTACCAAGTGATAAACAGTAATTAACGCGAACGAATTCGTGGGCCGTTGTACACTAAAATTACCAATGTCCACGCCCCAGTGAATTCACATCACACCTGTAATATAATGGTACCTATTCCTTATTTTAAGTGTCTACTACGGATCATTTTTGAAAATATTTTTAACTAGCTGACCCGCGCAACTTCGTCTGGCAATATCTCAAAAGGAATAAATTTCCCCCGTTTTTGCAACATTTTTCATTGATGCTCCGCTCCTATTAGTTGTAGCGTGCTGTTATATAGCCTATAGCCTTCCCCGATAAATGGGCTATCCAACACTAAAACAATTTTTCAATTTAGACCAGTAGTGCCTGAGATTAGCGCGTTCAACCAAACAAAAAAATAAACAAACTCTTCAGCTTTATAATATAGTACCTATAGATATTTACTGTGTAATCAATTAAAATATCTATTATTCCACAGTAGCTGGTACCCGCGACTTCGTCTGCGTATTATTTGATATACGCAGATTGATCTCGGAGCACGATAAATCAAATGAAAATCATAGATGGGTATTATATTTGTAGGATAACAGTGGTTAAGTTATGATTTTACCGGGATAAAAAGTATCCTACCTATGTATTATTTCAGGTCATAGACTACCTGCGTGCTAAATTTCATTCAAATCCGTTCTGCCGTTTTCGCGTGAATGAGTAACAAACATTCAAACACCTACACACTTTCACATTTATTATACTAGTAGGAAGTAGGATAAAAAATGTTAGAATACAATCTTTGATTTTTTACACGTTTTTTTTCTAAAGATATAAAATTTCGGACAACTCTTTTTATCAGATACCTACGTTATTCCAACAAAAGCCCTACAAAATTTCACCTAACGCAGTTTCAGCTGCTTTATGGATAAAAAGAATTAAACCAGTATAACAACATAAAACGTCATAAAATATTTTCAATAGGTACTGTTTAATTCAACTATCTCGGTGTTTTGTTTATTCGTAAATGTAGTGTATACAAATGTAGCTATGTAACCATGTGAATTGTGATGGTGAGTATTTCTGTAATATTATTACACTTTGTATTCAACACGAAACTCAGCCGGCTGTTAACTGAAGCTCACTATCACTAATATGGAATGCGTGATGACGTAAACATAAAAACAATTGTAAATGAGTATTATGTATGGAACTATATTATGATAACCACTTGCCTACTGTATTATTTACAAACAATTTAAGTAAACAAACTCGTCCGGGGTGGAAATATTTCCCTGTACCTATTATGTAATAGAAATATAATACATAAGGGTTTTAGAAATGAAAAAGTAGATTAGGGAGGCCAAAAAAAATCGTTTTTTTTTATGTTTCACTTCTCACATGGAAGGACATATTTAAATCAACGCGTTTTAAGAACTTTCACCGAAAATCAACTCTATAAAAAAGATTTAAACCTCGCTCAAAATTCCAAAATGGTTAATACGGTTAGTAGGTTAAATAGAAATTAAAACAAAAAGTGGATTACATTTGTAAAAGAACATAAGACATTCGATACGTCAGATCAGAGGTAATAAAAAAAAACAATATAGTTATCTATATAAAATAGGATAAGAATTTTAAAACAAATTAATTCAATAATTTGAATATGGTGAAAACATGTTTAATACGAATGCACAATATGTAACATAAATCGGATGTCTCATGTACAGAAGAGGCCATTCCATCCGTGGCTCTATAATGGTAGTTAAATTTTGGAATATTAAACATCATAATAGGTAAGTATTAATAGTACTTAATATATAACACTAGCTTTACCTTCGTATCCTGTGGTGAGGTCAAAACACGTTCATGTTTCCAAGTTTTCGCTTTTTTTATCTCCTGAAGGCGGTCTTCTAAAATTTCCCTGAGCTTTGCAACTCCTGCACGTTCTTTCTCCTTTAATTCGTGTAGATGACGTATTTGTACATTCTTGTAAACTAGACAAAAGGCACCTTTATAACATAAAAGTCAAAATAAAAATAAAATAAAAAGATAAAAAAATACTTAGTATGTATAAATAATTAATTATAATATTATGTGGAAATAAATTACAAGTACGAACAGGCTTACACAAACATAACGTAGGGTATATGTACCTGCCTATAATCCCATATTTATGATGTTGATGAGAGAAACGTATCTTTGTGCTTGTTATTTGATAAACACATTATTCCTTTCTGATTGTAACTAAGCGTGTGTTAACGTATGTCATATATACAAATGCCTCATTAAATGTATTGCATGTCACAAGAAGTATACCTATAATGCAGGTAATTTTTGAAATAAGCGTAAATTAGTATATTTCTTCTTAATTTGATAGATACTAAAATTAAACTTATCGTTAATAATAAAAATCAACAATCATCTGATCAGTAAAGGATATTACAACGAAAAAAAGGTCGTTCAGATGATATCATTAGTAAATACACAAAACTAAAAAGTTTATTTTTTAGTTTTGAACCGCAGGTGTGATTAAGTTTTCATTAATGTTAATAATAACAATAACAAACAACTCACCATTGCGCAGAAGTTGTGAGCGCAGCGCCATGGCGTCCAACGTAGTAGTACTCTATAATTTGTGATGGCGTCCAAATGGCGTCGAATGCAATGCAATGGAGGCACGGCACCGGCCGGCCGGCTGGCGCGACGCAGCGCGACGTGACACGTCGTCGCTCCGGTCGGATTCGCTCTTTTCTCTCGCCGCGCCCGCTGGCGCCTTTCGCGCCGCGCCGCGCCGGCCGCGCCGCGTCGGTCGCGCCATTGAGCGCAGACGGCAGAGCCTCAGAGATTCGACTCAGAGTTAAACGAGTACCTACAATAAATGGTAGAAGCGCAGACCCCGCGGCACGCGATATTATGCTCTTTGTTAGACCCGTCACACAAGTTTATATGTTAAATACACTGATTATAAGTCAATGGTTTTACATAATAAAAATTTGTGTTCGCCTCGAACTCATTTATGTAGTTTGTAAATAAACCACATAATATAATTCGATCTTCTTGGACTAGTGAAAATGGAAATCTACCATGCAATACAAAAATTATTCTTGAATTATATAAGTACATACCTAGTACGTTTACTACCTACTTCATAGTTTACCTAGGCACAGTAGGTAGGCACCTACTCCAAAAATAACAATAATTGTGTAATAAGTAATAATAAATTACTAGCAACCCGCCCCAGATTCACATGGGTACAATTTACAAAATGGTGTATTTTATTAGTATTAGGTTTTATATGAATAGTAGGCTATTCATTTAATAAATGTGAATATGTGTATGTTTGGATATTTGGATGTTTGTTACTCAATCACGCTAAATCGGCTGAACAGATCTCAATGAAATGTGACACACAGATAGTCTATGACCTGGAATAACACAGAGAGTACTTTAATCCGGTAAAAGTCATAGTTTAATCAGTGTTATTCTACAAATATAATAAATGGAAAGTTTCTATGTTTGTTACTCAATCACGCAAAAACGGCGATTTTTTCGTTTGTCGTGTTCCGAGATCAGTCTGTGTATATCCAACAATACGCAGACGAAGTCGCGGGTACCAGCTAGTGTTTAATAAAGTCTGATTTAGTGTTTATCGCTTTAATATTGGTAGATCATAACTTCATAACTGCCTTTAGCCTAGTGGTCCTAAACGCTACTACTATGCTCCAGGTCCTAGATTCGATTCCCAAGTCGAGCAAAGTGATATTGGGGTTTTCTATGAAATCATCAGTAGAAGCTCGGAGTTTGGCTTTGTGCATTGTGCTCGATTAATGGCAATAGGCTTACCCCACAGATCAGTAAAACAAGGGAGGTATGGTTCGGGGGCGCGTTTTCAAACTCATTTTGGCCTAAATTGGGCTTGATGCTGATGTTTGTTTGTAGTCGAATTCTCACATCTGTTGATTTTTGACAAAATACCACGTTGCAGCGTAAATTACGTTAATGATGGCACTTCATACCACACGTAAATACTAAAATATTATTGTTTTTTTTTTCTTTAAAAACCACTAAAACATCATTGTCCTAATTAAAACGTGATGAACTATCAAGTCGATTTTTTTCAAGTTGAACTAATGGCGCAATGGAAGAATATCGCGGTCGTAACGATACTTTCACTAAGACAGATTCGTGCGTGGAATAGAGATGTGATAGCTGTCGTTATTTTTTTTAAGTCCATAGTCCACACCTAGTTCGGATGATAGTATATACAAATATTTGATTTTTTTTATTATACATATTTGCTTAATATTTCTAGATAAAATCATATTAAAATCCTTGCCGCATTTTATTGGTATGAATATTTTTGATAAAATTTATTTTCGCGAGTTTAATTATTTAATAATACATACTTAAGAAAGCCGTGATGCATAAATACATTGATTTAAGACTACATTATTTGACGCAAAACTTTAACAGTCCAAGCACCAACTGTTAAATAAATATTTGCATTTTAGTGGTCAGTAAAACAATTTAAACAAAAAATGAAAAATTGTTAATGTATAATTATTCTTCATTTAGTCGAATTTGTAATAACTTATGTTACCAAATTTTTCTTAGAATATAGAGCACATATATTTTTTTACTTTTATACCGATTACCACTTTTTATCTCTATTTTTTTTTAAACTGACTTAGTGGCTTAGTGTGAGTTTTTCAATTAATTGTAGTTTACGTAACTTTTTCGTCAGCGTTAGAAACGCCAAACTGTCCGGCAAGGTTAATTTCGCGAGTGCGAGTTCCTTCACTGCATACTGTCAGAAACGCGTTTATACACCTAAACATAAGTTATTATTTCAATTGTTATGTTGGCTACTCTGCAGCGTGTATGATTAAACGACCAAGTTGAAAACCCGACTTCAACAGTATTCACGTATTGGGTAGATGAATACTGAATTTGGTTGAGTTTTAGATAGCCATGCCCAAATTTTTTTACTTTGTTAATGTGTTTCGTGGAGATAAAAATATTAATTAATGAAGACAAGCATGTCGCAACTTCATATAATGATGGCTTTTATGGAGTATTTTTCTATTTGGATAACGTTATAATTAGGCTCTATACATATATTCAATTTCGTGATGTGGAAACAAATACTTTTTGAATTATTTTTTTAAAGGTTTTTTTTTTTAATATGACAATACTTAATTATATATCAGTTCTAAACAGTTGTAATAAAATGAATATAGGTAAAAATGTTTATGTATGTTATTTTCGTAAATATTTTTTTTTTTTTTTATTAATAGATAAACCATTGCTTATTTTTTTTATAGATATAAAATTTAATTTAAAATGTCGTTTTAATTTTCTTTACGTGTTGTTGTTAGTTTTTTAACAATTATTCCTTGGTTTACGTCTTACGACTGTTTTCGATAAATATACGATTTCAATATTATGTGCTGTTTGTGTTACATATAATTTTAATATAATTATAATAGTCATATAAATATATAAATAAAATATATAAGTAACTATATAATATAATTATAACTATAATTTAGCGGTAAAATTGCTTAAGTTATGTTTGAAATGTAATCACAAATAATATAATATAGAACACATTGTGCAAAGATATCAATTCCTGAACCATGTATCTGAATTCATTAATTGGATCAAATATAGCACGAAAATATTCTCGTATTTAAAAATATATTTAATGCGTTCCTCTTGAGCACAGGCAAAAGAAAGAAGCCTCCAAGAAAAATAAAGTCTCCGAGTGAACTTTGTCATACATTTTAATTAATCAGTATAACAACTTTTGGCCTCTCTCACTACAAAAACCCAAGTGAATGACTCTACTATCACGTCAGCGTCTGTTTATTATTCGAACTGTCAAAATGTGTCCAACTTGTAACTCACACTCGCAATATCATTGCCTTACATATGCAAACGTCAACTGCGTAGTAAGTGATTCGTTTGTCGCTAACTATTTAGTAAACAACAAATCTTGCACTCGCATATTATTTTACGTAAACTATTCCTAAATGCGTTGTTCGTTTCTCCATACAAATGTCACGTTAACGCAAACGTGATATTGACAGTTAAAAACTCACACTAGGCACACAGGTCAACAAAGTGACAGATAGAAGTGGTAAAAGAGTGTTTACACGCATTATCAATTCCATATAAATAGCTATATATTATAATAACAAGTTATCAAGACAACAAGCGTTCATCAATTTCAATAAAACTACAAACTATAAAATTAATGCGTGACTTAGATCACTTAGATTCACAATAAACGTAAATAAAATTTACTTACACTAAATTAATTGCCTACAAAAATTGAGAATACTTATTATACCTCAATATCTCGACTGACTGAACTGACTGACTGGTTTGATCGATTGAGTGGTTAATGATTTATCTAAAAACAAGATGATGAATGTACCTATGTAGGTATACACAAACACATACATGATTTCAAAGTGAAACGTGCGCAAGGTACGATGCGCTGAAAAACGTAACGGTTTTTGTTAATACATACTTTTATAAATTTCACTCCTCCTAAATTTTCATACCAGAGGCCATATATGAAAATCGATATTTAAGGAGTAAACTCAAAAACCTATCTTAATTAACTTGGAATGTAAAACATTATCTAAATACAAAATTGCATCCAAATCGTTGGAGCCGTTTCCGAGAAACCAATTACATACATATATATATATACAAGAAATGCTTATTTAATAGTATTAGATAAAGCAGCTACTTAGGTACTCTTATATGCTGTAATAACCAGTGAATTTACGAGACAATAGAATGTTTGTCTCTTTATTTAGAATTGCGTGCGTGCAATAATTAACTACTGAAGCAATGACAATTTAATTTTCAAAAACTGTAAATAACCACTTTGGAACACAAAGTACAAATTTAAGTTTACTACGTACCTCAGTATCTTCCATGGACGTATAAAAAAGGAATAGTTATTTTAGATCCTACTTAAGACCTAGATAAGATTCGATTAAAAGTACAATAAAATTTTCAGATCTTATTGAAATTTTATCAACGAGAAATTACAAGTAAAATTTATTTTATACATTATCATGGGAAAGCAACTCCACTATGCTTCACACAGTCACTAGAGTCCAAAAATAACTGCGACCACGGAAAAATCGGCAATCCATCAACGGTCATCGTTGTTATGACAAGCGTCTCGGCAACTAGTTATACACTGACTGAACCCGTAACGTGACAAGCCAAAAGAAGAGTCATTATGACTGGCTTATCACCAGGTGCATCTCCATACCATAAGTTATTACTGGATATACGCCGGCTGATCTGAGCCTTTTGGTCTGAGGCTTAAGCGTGCCGCTTTAGCGAGTGTTGCACCTGTGGCATGGTTGTCGCAATCATAGATAAAATACCTTATTATTAGGAGGTCGCGATCCCGTCTCACACATATGACACAATTGTCGTGTCCTGCAACCCAGAATGTAATGGAATCCCAAAAGTCGGGATGAAAGTAACATGACCTTCTTCGGGGCATTATCTAATGCACTTTCTAAGTACTGTTTAAAACTCCAGCTTGTTCTACACTAGACTATTTATTTCTCTCAAAAACTGTCTTTAAAGATAATATTAGCTTACTAGCTGATGCCGCGGCTTCGCTCACGCGGACTACAAAATGCCCACACGAATCTTGCTCCCCCACTCCCGGGTATTTTAATGACAAAAATGCTTATTGTGGGTGTTTCTAAGAAGATAGACGTATACTCTTGCAGACTTTTTTGTAGGTCTTTTTAATGTCTATAATTGTTTTGTACATCAATTTGCTATATCTCTTACGGTTTATTCAGCGTAAGCCATTTAAGCGCCCGAATTGATACACCTTGACCAGTTTTTTAAAATTTGTGCGCAACCCTAATTATTTTTCTAACATAAAGGTAGCCTAAGTTACTTTCTATAAAATCAGCTATCTACCAGTGAAAGTCCCGTCGAAATGGGTACAACCGTTTCGGAGATTACCCGGAACAAATAGACAGACAGACAAAAATTTAAAAAATGGGCTTTTTGTTATACGTTTCGTATATACTTTCATATGCATTTAGTAAAAAAACTGTTATTTTGACATTACAAGTAGATTATAAATAACATTTTGTCAAAATCAAATCAATTCAAAATAATCTTTATTCAATTTAGGCCCTAAAAAGGCACTTAAGAATGTCAAAACACTACTGCCGGTTAGGAAAATATCCCAGACATCGAGAAGAACCGGTAAGAAACTCGATCGGGTTTATCTCTATTTTTTTTGTTAACAGTACAAATGTTACAATTATAACAGGTACAATAATAATATATTAGTGGATGCACAGAGAGGGAGTCACTTCCAAACATCACTATCATTCACATAATGATCCACCCTATAATAACCTTTTGACAGTAAAACCCGCTTGACATGCTATTTGTAAATCATTATATTAATACGTGAAGTAAAAACATTGAACTTACCCCTTTTTAAGCGTAGGTATTGCGTGCACGCAAGACTGAGATTTGGCATGGTTCAAGTTTATATGGAGAAGGAGTGCAGAAAGCTAATATTTATCTATAATATCTGCTACTAATAATATATTAAATAAAATAAATTAATACTGCGAATCCTAACACGACCAGTGCCATTGAACTTAGACCCCCCAAAATATTGACATTGTCACTCAATGGAAAGTGACAGCAAGTGATATTCATTCTTTAGGTTCATAATGCAAATGTCAAACAGAAAATAGTCTATGATTAAAAAGTCGCTGGTCGAATTTCGATCATTAGACGACTGCTAGTATTAATAAATATACAAGTAGGTACTGCAAATCGTTCATTCGGGAAATGTTTATAGTGATTTAAACAATTATAGTAAAATTGGATTTTGATTAAGTAATAATTAATTGAGGATATTAAAATATAGTATATATTTGATAGAGACAGTAGCTAATAGGTAATTACTATACTTGGGTGAATCTCGCAAAATAAAAAATATTATGTATTCATCAAAACAATCCTTTATTTGGTTCAAAAATAATACAGAACAGTCTTAGTTTCCTTTCACTTGCTCCTAGAGACGACTCTGAAAAATAAGAATTATTATTACTTATACTTTATAGAATGTAGCTCAGGTGTCTATCTAACTTATTTAAACTAATATTATAAAGCTGAAGCGTTTGTTTGTTTGTATGGTTGAACGCGCCAATCTCAGTAACTGCTGGTTCGAATGAAAGAAATATTTTAGTGTTGGGTAGCTCATTTCTCGAGGAAGGCTATAGGCTATATAACATCACGCAACGACCAATAGGAGTGGAGCATCAATGAAAAATGTTGCAAAAACGGGAATTATTTATTCCGTTTGAGTTCTTCCATTGCGTGCGCTGCGTAAATGGTTAAAGTTACGCAACAATCATGTGTGACGGAATTGTTTCCCGAAAAAGTTCTAAAATTGCCCTTTAGATTAATTGATTTCAATGAATACCTTAGGAGATATCACAGTTTTCAAATAACTCCGTAGGAAAATAATGATCAAATACCTACATTTTATTCTTAAAATACCTCAGTAATGTTTTACCTCAATGTTCCTTTGTTATTCCATTTCCCGTGACATTTTTTAACTTTAGTTCCACTCTTAACATAGGTAATAAAAAAAACTAAATCAATCTTCTAATTAACCAATAAATATTACCCATTACAGTCATACAAACAATGTTTTCCTGGTTTCGTCGGCGTGATTTTAAAGTAGCACTTAAGTACCAAATTTTGTCACGGTTCGTAGATATAACAAAGAATGTTTCAGCTCCTTTAGAATTGTACTGGTGCCTACGACCCACTCTCTCTCTCTTTAAGACATTCCATTTTAAGACATGGCATATTAATCCTTACGAATAAAAGTTACTTTATCATTTTATAAAGTTAAATTTTGTTATTTATAACATGTTATTTGGAGACATAGTTTACGAGATAATGAAAAACTAAAATAATTTGTACTTGCGGGAAGAAAAATTGTGATAGACTACACGGTGATAGATAAGTGATAAATTTCAGGAGGACATAACATTATATCGGGGTATAAAACAGTAAATTCGAAATTTGCTACTTAAATATATTTGAGAAAAAATACTATGGAGGAGTTTAGACTCATGGACAGAAAACATTTTGACACTTTTGAAATTTTTGTCTATCCGTAACATACCTACGGGGATCCGTAAATTTTATCACTGTTTATGTAAACATCATTCCTCTCCTCTCCTCTTCCCAGTTCTCCTCTCACTCAACTCACCTCTGGTCCAATATGAATTGCCAGCGTCATGTCATAGTCATTAGCTCCTACTTGAATTTGCGCACGTCCATCGTTACCAACGGTAACCGTTTTGCCCCGGCATGTGTTACCGACTTTGTCCCCGGATATGACGTCGCAGTATCTACCAGCAGGGAGACAAGTCTGCAAGGATTTTTTAAAAATTATGAACTCGTACTTTAAAATGATTACAAAAAATCATGAAAAATTTATTTTATTGTTAAGGGATCGACAACAATAACTACAAGATAAGATACAGTTATTGATAATAACTGACAATATGTGTGAAATTACTTTACGTTTAAAGTAATTCTTACAATGAAATAATAGAGGTTTACCGATGTGCGCGCTTCGCGCAAAAACTACTGGGTAGATTTTGTTTTACTCCTTAGAGACTTGATTATTATAAAAAAATATATATCTCACGATAATTTCTTTCAATAGAAAGTTATTAAAGTTGTAAGAAACTACGATGTTTATAGGCACTACGCGTTCAGCGACGTCTTGTCTTGCCGCGGTGTTAATATAATTCACACCGCAGACCCGCAGACGAATTCGCAAGTATCAGCTAGTAGAAAATAAAAACATTGAAAACACAGAATACAGACACAAATAATAGATGAAACACAGATTAATAGGTTTGCTGTTGAAGTTGTTGAAACGCGGCAGAGAACAATCCTAAGAAATTAACTACTGCCATTAGAAAATTCAATATAAAGAAATAATTATGATATAATTGCTAATTTACAATTATTATTTTTGAATTATAAATCAACAGCAAAAACAAGATATATCTAACTTTATATAAACAAACAATAAAACATTTAAAAATACCTGTAAATTCTGGTTAAGGTCCCAATAGTCATTGTTGATTGCAATAAAGGCGTTTCCACCTCGACAAAATGCGATCTGGTTGCTTCCATTGTCCCACCAGTCGTTCATACCAGTATTAGCTGCAGCATTTCTAAAGGCGACCATGCTGTAAATCTGTCGCCAACGGTGCTGGCACACCCAACCGTTGCCGCAAGAACCATCCTGATAGGTCAAAGGCAAATTTATTTACGAATAAGTAGAGGTTTATTAGATATAATTGTAACGCAAGTATTTTAAACGACGGGTGGTGAGGTATAGTGAGTGTAGAGCGAGACGGGCGGAGGTGAGAGTGGGAAAGAGGCGAGGAGTGGTGAAGAGAGTTGAGGTGCGGGTTGAGGAGAGGTGAGGTGCGGGTGTGAAGAGAGAGCGGTGTGATTTCTTTTAAAAAAAATAGGCAATAAACCTCCGTGAGACGGTTGTCATGGTTATGAAAAAAAGAGACGTCAAATATAAAATTATTGCTTTACATGTTTTATTATTTTATTAATATAATTATAATCAATGTTACATTACCCCTTGGTACCAATTTTACAAAAATATTTTTGTAACCTACTAGTCCTATATGGATTAAATTTTCAACTATAGGTACTAATAATGTAAAGCTCAAGAAATTGTATTTGAACACGCAAATCTCTGAAAGTACAAGGTTAGAAAAAAAATCCATTTATAGCCTACTAGCAAACAGGGCCACGCGTTGATGTTGCTCAGAAAAAAAAATAGATCCGATCGCTAACAATTCATTACAGGATCACCCGCTAGGCTAATATGAAGACCATCAAAAACATAAATGTGAAACGAGAGCCAAGTTCAATATTATGATATATGCCTTGGTTGTTAGCTTCAACGACAAAAGAAGTGAGATCTAAATGGGTGCCAAGTTCAATGGCTGGAACGAGCTGGAATGGCTGGTTCCTGAAATTTATTTATAACAACATAAAATATTTTATAACAACTTTCGGACATCAAATTTTCGGAAGAATAAAATAAGAACTTACAGCTATAGAACTTGTGAAGGGTGTAATATAATTATACACAATATCGGCGTATTCTTCATTTGTGTAATTTTGAATCATACGCTGTTCATTTTGATCAGGCTCATCCATTATTCAATTCAAATTAAAAATTAAACTACAATCGTGAGTGTACTGTATTTACTTCAAAAAACACGGCGCCAATTTATACCACAAAATCAATGCACGCCTGAAAAGTTTTTGTAAAAAGAAATCTTTGAAAACTTTGTTTTTTTTTTACCTGCCAGTTTGCTTCCTGCATTGGCTTAGGTAGGTACCCATTAAACCTATTTACAAGATATTCAAACAGCGATTTTCAGTTTAGTTCGAATACGAATTTCCGCTCGCTTCCTGTGTGATCATTTTTTTTTTTCAATTTAAAATAAGTTTCTAGTTGTTATGCAGTGTTGGAGAACTAAGAAAACGGTTATGTATTTAAAATAATCTGCAAGCCGAGTCTCATAACGTTTTTTTGGCATTTCAGTGGAAAAAAATCTCAAAAAAATATTGATATAATATAGTTTTTCGTCTCGCATTTTTAAATTTGGACCAATATTTATTGGTTTTATATTTATCAATAACCAATGTTTAATCGTTTTTATAAATCAGAAGAAAGAATGAGAATTTTGAAAAAATGCTAAAAAACATTATTACTCAAAAATTGGTCACTTTTGCATATGGGGGTTAAAATTATCGTAAATAGTCAACCCCTATCACGTCCTAACGGAAATACGTCGAATTACCAATAACCCTGCACTAACGGACACATAAACTGCATCAAGGTACAAGACAACTTTGAAGTAAATATTTTAACCAAAATATGCAAACTTTTCATATAAATTTAAATTCATATTTGTTCGTTAACTTTAAAAAAATCGTAGTATCATATCATTAAGTTGAAATTAGTTTATTTGATTTTTTTTATAACAAAAATTAGTTTAATTGAAAAGTTGGTTTTAAGAATTGAAATAAAGTTCAATTTTTTTTAAGGTGTGTTACCTCCACATGTCCTTAGGGGTTAGGCAGAGGTGTACTAATGCACACCCACAATTCGCCGGGTATGTTTTTAGGTCCCATGTAATAGGGGGCGAGCCTATTGCCATTAATCGGGCACGAAACCAAACTCCGAGCTGCTACTGAGAATTTCATAGGAAATACCCAATAACACTTTGCCCGACCTGGGATTCGAACCCAGGACCTTGCTCATAGCAGTCGCGCTAACGACCACTAGGCTAACAAGGCAGTTACATAGACCTGATTATGGTTATTAAAAGTTCTTGAGAAATACTATCCCATTTTTGTGAAATTGCTATACTTATCGCTGCCACTATCGTGGGCAAATGATTTCTCCCTTATACAGCTCTTTTTAAATTATCCTACATGTGCTCAATGGGATTAAGGTCCAGGCTACGTGCTGGTCAATTCATGGTACGTATCCCAACCTCTTCGCAATGTTGTCGAACTTGTGCAGCGACGTGCGGTCGGGCATTGTCTTGCATTAGATTAAAATTTTCGCCTATGAAACCCATGTAAGGGACCACGTAAGATCACCGTTACATAGCGGTGTGCCGTCTAACTTCCGCTATTACCGTTTTGACGAACCATAGCGATAAACACAAGTTTCCATCGTCCATTCATTGATATGCCACTCCAGACCATACACAAACCGCCTACAAAAGAACACGCTCCTCAATTCAATTTTGAGGATATCTTTCCCCTCGTCGACGATAGACTCTTCTGCGACCATCAGCACCATAAAAACATGTACTGCACTCATCGATGAATAATACGGAGGTACATTGCTCTTCAGACCAAATTTAGGTGTTCATGCGCAAATTTTAAGCAGGCTTGTCTGTGAGCTGCAAACAACTTTGGACCATTTGCTGGTCTAAAATGGGTGATAGACCGTTTCTTTAGCATCTTTCTTATTGTTCGTTCATGCACAGTTCCTTAACATACTTCATTCAGCTCTGTTTTGATGGTAAATGACTTGTGGAAACGATTACGCAAGGAAGTTGACACAATAAATCGGTCATCACGATGGGTGGTTACCCGAGTTCTGCCGGTATCACGTCTTCTTTTGTAAGAACCTGTCTCTACAAAACTTCTGTAAACTTTAGAAACTATAGACTGATTTAAATTTCTAGCAAACGTTCGCTGATCGCTTGCCTTGCTTGCCGCACCAATGCCACAATTTGTACGGCATGTTCGGATGAAGTTTCCATATTATTGTACCGAAACTCTTGTTGAGCTAAGAAGACTTCCTAACAATTCTATTGGTAACAATAATTCAATTGGCAAATGAAAAAACAATCAATAACAATCAATTAAAAAATTTATCATAATAACACAAAAATCTGAGAAAATGCATAATTTGTTTTAAATTAAGGAGGTTAAAGTTGTTTGTTATATGAATATTTTATTATTGCGTCACTAAACCAACGACGATGTCAACACCGATGACCGAAGCGACGCGACGCAACGTGCGCACCGCTGTTAGCATCTGGCTGAGTAGAAACTACCTAGTTACTTTCGCTGTAGAATTAACATGTTAGTATACAGTGCGTATTTACCATCAGGTGCAGTACAGTTTTTCTGCTCAATTAATTTTAACAAACGTCGCAAACCTCATTTTGGACAATCATTTACACCAAAAACTTATCGTTCAAATGAACCTCGCAGAACAAATAGTATTAATATACATCGTTTAAAAGATTGGATAATCTGAGATTAGCAAGTATTATGTGACTAAAATATAAAAAATACAAACATAGCCAACATAGGTACTCACATAGAAACTCAGATTTTTTATGAATGTTATCTACATCAAGGGGTTAAGTAACTTGGCGTATTTATTCAAATTTTAAAATTTACTAGATTGTTTATGTATTAGGTATAGTGTTAAATAAATTTGATCAAGCTTAATTATCATTTTGCTGACGCAAAGATTTGTAACAAATGACCCGTGATTATAATCACTCTAGAAAGTAATATGCTAATAATTTACATTTATCATTTTAAATCCAATATGAAGATAATGATAAATAAAATATTTATCAAGTAAAAATCATTAAACATTAAGAGGATACACTTAGTGCACTTACCGAATTTATTGAAGGGGATATAATATTACCAGAGTGGTCCATCGGTGGACCGATTTCAGAGTCCCAGAAATCAAAACTGCTCATTATTTGCGGTTCTCCGTAAGGATGCGCAAGAAGGAAAGCAATCGCTCCTTTGTACGGACGTGGTTCCTTGTAAGTAAGAATACCGCCTCCACCACCGTGGCCTCTTTCGTTATCATGGTTATCAATAAATGTTAAAGCATCACTATGGGCCAATAAGCCCCACTGTGGTCCCCAACTTGATAACCATCTTAGCTGGTTATTCCCTCTAAACGCATTGCTTAACTCCATTCCCGCTTTGAACTCGGTGACGGCTCCTATAGGAGTATATTCGTCTCGGCTGATAGCTTCACCTCCGTAGTCAATCACTTCTTGATAGATATAAGGTCTTGCGTTTGATGGAAAACCGTGCGCCGTGTTCAGATTGTGAAGACGATCATATATAATGCGCAAATCGTGAGGCCACATATGCTTTGCTGCGTCAATTCTAAAAGACAATTTTATAGCACATATAAAACGCACGTAAGGTGGCCTTGTTATTCAATAACTCGTTAAATACATTTTTTTCCAATTTGACAAAAGTATTAATTAATTACTATGATAATTTTGGGGATTTATAGAACAATAAAAAATATAGTAATATTATATTTGTGTCAATTTTAACTGAAACATAACAACTTTATGGAAATTTAATTTATTCTAAGTAACTACGTTGTTTTGGTTTACCTACTGTAAAATGTAATTTATTAGTTATTGTTAGATTCGCGGTGGTATTAGATGTAAAACAGTGAAGCGAACCTGGGCATTGATCAAAATAGAAAAATTGAATTACGGTGTTTTTCATTAACGATTACTTCATAAATAACGTGTAAATCTATACTAATATTATAAAGCAGAAGAGTTTGTTTGTTTGGTTGAACACGCTAATCTCAGGAACTACTGGGTTGAAAGGAAAAAATGTTTTAGTGTTGGATAGCCCATTTATCGAGGAACGCTATAGGCTATATATACAACCCATTGCAGGCAGGCGGTAGACAAGTCCGGTGAAGCTGTAAAAGCCGCAGCGGCTCTGTTTGACGATAGGGCCCCTAAGGCTAACAGTGTCGTCAGTTCAAAAAAAAAAAAAAAAAAAAGCAGGCGGTACCTATATTACAGTGCCTACGACCCATTCTCTCTAACCCTTTCTCTCTCCTAAATGACGCAGACGACGCGACACGTGGCGACGTAGCGCGGGTATAGTGTAATATAAACTTCAAAAGAAATATAGTATGAAAATATTATATGTTCCATTTAAAGAAAACTATGCTGCGTATATATTTATATGGTAATATGTACAAAGTATACGTTAAAAATATTAAAAAATATAAATACCTAATGCAGAAACACATTTATTTTAAAATGAATAAAAATTTTAATTCATTTAATAAAAATGATATTAAGGTTTTATGAGCATATCAGAGAAAAATGTATTATAGATATGTAATGTTTTTATTAAATTATATCAATTTTTTTTTTATTATGTTATAAAAAAATTATATCTGAATACATTGAAAAAATAAATGTACTTTAAATATCTTTTCTCTCGCTAAGTCTACTATTTTTCAGTGTAATAAATATTTCTTAGTCATTTTTCTCCCATTCGTTCTGTCTTTCACACCTTCGAGCATGTCTTCTTTATGCTTACTTACCTGAATCCAGCAACTCCCAAATCAATCAGTTTGTTCATGAAATTAACAATCATATTCCTTGTATGTTCATGACCTTGGTTAAGATCTTTTAACCCGACGAGTTCGCAGTTTCGAACCTGTTACAACATAAATATTGTTATGATTTCCTGATTCCTATCCCGGATTCTCGGGTCTCTGTCAGTTCTACAGAGAGTAAATATTAAAACAAATAATTTGCCTGCACATTTTGCAACATGGATAACAAAAAGTTTAGCTGAGTGGTCTAGGACACCGGACACGACAATTAATGCTTCAACTTGCTTTTTTAGAAGCATGGTACATAATATACCTGAACTCTATTTTTTGAGCAAGCTTGAAAGAAATAAACTTACCCGCCAAGCATTGTTGACGTAATCCGAACCATCAATAACACAGTGAGGCCAATTGAAGTGTTCAGCTCTGTAAGGCACTGCCGGGTAGTACCAATCTCTATATACTGCTGTATTACCAGCAGTACCGAAGTTCTCTGGAGGTTCACCAGTCATATGGTTGATTACGGCATCTACATAAATCCTAAAAATATAACAATGTTTATAACCTCAAAGTCCTCTTCTGATGTATCACTGTTTTGCCTTGACGAGTGATAATCTTTGTGTTTACATATTAATAAGTGACTGTGTTTCACAAGGTCTCATTTATGTGCCCTTCAATTTACTGGTATAATTTAATATTGAGTTAGGTTAAAGTGGCTAGTGATGAACTTGGTTTTTCGACGTGAAACTTCTAAGGCGTCGCAGCGATTCGATAATAGGACAATAATTGAAGGGGAAATTTCTAGGGCACGTCACGTTTAAGCACATTTCGTTACATGAGAGAGAAGAAAGATATAACATAGAGATATGGAGACAAATATTCTATAACTCATACACTGAGTATTAGGTTATCCGTGTATCCCTTTTTAAGAAGGTTCAATTCTATTATTATTTTTTATTGTCGTGGTGCAAAGGGACGGAATTATACTTCATGGTAATTCCAATACAATCCAAATATAGTGGTAACCACCGAGATATTAATAATTCATCGCCAGTCACCGATCCCTAAAAGCGACGAGCAAAAGTGTATCACTATGATAGGTCTTTTACCCAATCACCCTGCTATCATTATTTCTTCGTTCGTTACTCAGCAAGGTGAGGTTGGTTTGGGTGTTTTAAATATTAACATGTTATTTCATCCTCCCTAAACCCCACCTATGTACGTCTCAGATTGATAGCTTCCATCTAAGACCACTGTTTGCAACAACTGCGAGCTGATGTGACTGCGATTCAGAATCACTGCCAATGGTGAGTGGAGAATACCTATCATTATAATTTTAATCCCTACAAGCATAATATATTAGTGACTAACTTTTCATTTTAAGTTTAAATACAACACGATGGGAACAGATAAGTGTAACTAACATTAACACCCTTATATACAATAATATCACACATATATTGCAAGCATATTACATAAAACAAGAAAAGACACTCAGGATACAAATGATTGCGCCCCAAAAATTGACGTAAAAAAATCCTAGATCAAGGATCAAAATCACAACACATCGCCGCTCTATTTCCAACCAGCATAATGTTTTCTACTACATGTCAGAGGACCATTTGGTGGAAAAATAATTGTGATCACAAACCTGACACCGGCATTGTTACAGCGTCGCAACATTTCAGCAAATTGTCTCTCATCTCCGGAACGCGTCACCAGTGCATATGACATTGGCTGGTATCGCTCCCACCACGGACGATTGTAGGTCCAAAGTACAACATTTTCATTTGGTGGTGATATCTGTGTCGGTTACATAATAAATATATACTACACAAGTACGATCGTAAGTAGAATACTGCTGTTATCTCTGGTATGGATCAGCGAAATACGCTGGCCGCTCCTCACACAATCGTGCTTCGTGCTCAACGGCTTATTGGCGATAAAACATTGACAAAGTCGAAAATGCTCAGCCTAGAACAATAGAGCATCGTCGCCGTCGTCTCGTCGAGAGTAGCTTGACTCTCGGTGTTTTATAGGTTACACTTTGGAGAGTCAAGCCCGGTAAATCTGTAAAAGCCGACTGAGGCTCCAGGATCCTTACGGCTAATACTTAGTCAAAAAAAAATTAAGATGTTGCGAGGGATTTACACGATTTAAGTTCGCCATCTCCGTCCTCCACAACTCGGGAATACGTCAATGTGTGCCGGAACAAACTTGTGTCTGAAGTCAAGTCTTTGTTAACTGAAGTCTTTGAACTGGGGTCGACTAAACTTAGTCCAGTTCAACCCTAAAAAGACACAAGGCTGCGCGTTAACCGCTAAAAAGTCACCATTTGTCGCAACTCCTCGTTTTGAGAACACTCCCCTGTCTGCCACAGATAGTATCGGAATTCTTGGCGTCATTCCTACAATTCGACCCCACATGGAGTATTGTTCTCATCTCTGGGCGGGAGCCTCCCAGTACCAGCTACTTCCTTTTGACCGCATTCAGCGTAGGGTGGCTCGAGTTATTGACGATCAAGCTCTTTCCGATCGGCTTGATCCATTGGCTCTGCGTATAGATGTTGGTTCACTCAGCATCTTCTACCGCATTTATCGTGGGGAGTGTTCCGAGGAATTGTTTGGATTGATACTGGCTGCTGAATTTCACCATCTGACACCACAACAGAATCGTAAATTCCATCCATACCACCTTGATGTCCAGCGTTTCACAACATTGAGTTTCTTAAGGCACTTTCTGCCTCGCACAACCACTCTGTGAAACCAGCTGTCGCCCGAGGTCTTTCCGAGCCGTTATGACCTGGTGACCTTCAATAAGAGAGCTTAATATTCCCTAAAAGGCCGGCAACGCATCTGCGAGCTCTCTGGTGTTGCGGATGTTTGTGGGCGGCGGTGATCACTTTCCAGCAGGTGCGCCACCTGCCCGTTTGCCCCTTTTTATCATTAAAAAAAACTGTACGTTGCATGGTAATCTAGAGTTTTACCAGCATCTATTGCACAATAATCCGATTCACGCGAAGAGTCTCGTATCTTAATTTACAATGCGAACGGTTGTGGAATTAAATTTACTTCCGACGTCTGTCTTCCCGTTTACATTTAACCTGGAAGTGTTTAAGCGAAGAGTGAATGGAGATTGGTTTGGTAGGTGCGATCCATCCTCGACCTCATCTAACCAACATGTGAGATTGAGCTCAAGCATATGTTCGTATCACATAAAAAAGGGAGACCAGTTTCTATGAAGTACGTTGGAAGTAATTCTACAAACTATTTTTATTTCAAATGTATCTAGAAAGAAATTAGCTAAACGGTTACCATAGACGGTACGTGCTTAGTGCCTACGTAAGAATATAATATCGCCTTGGAATATAAACAGGGATAATAGCAAAACTACGTAACCGAATTTAATGTAGTTTTCACTAACATTTACAGCATTTTTGACGTAAGGTTAACATAAACTATACATTCCAATTATGTTTTTGTATAAGTAGTAGAGAAAATTCAATGATTTGTAATCAAGTCGTCAACAAATGATTTTCGGGCGCTGACATCGCTTACGCTGGATACTTATGAGATACAAAATTATGTCCTTTTTTAACGTGGAGAAACCCGTCATGGGTACACACCCGCCCGGGGGGACGAGTGGTTATGTGAGACTCCTACTCACTAAAACTCCACGGTGTACCATCCGCCGTCTCGATGGGGCGACGCGGGACCTGCGGTAGCATACAACCGCGACGGCCCGGCAATTTTGAGCCCCGTCCTAAATAGGGGACAGCTCAGTACACCCTAGCTGTCTCCTCCGTCTGCCGAACCTGTGCAATGGGAAGACGGGCCCTCCGACCCGTCTCCCCTGGTTCGGCTAGGGTGGCGGGAGTTGGCGTATAAAACGCCTCCTCCGGCTACCCATTCGTCTTTGGCGGAGAGGGCCGCTCAGGGGATCGCCCAGCTGGGCTGACGTCACTAGTGTTATAATCATGGCGATTACTCATTTTTTACAGTGTAATGACGTCACACAGAGATCCGTACTGTCCGGCGGCTCGATAGTGAATGTCACAAGTGCGCTCTGTGCCCAAAATTATGTCCTAAAGAATTGTTGTTCTTCAAAAAGTCTAGAGAAGACTAGAGAAGAGTTCGCGATGGCATTTGTCTATTGCCTATGGTTGACTCACAGTAACCATTTTTATCTTCAATATAATAATTAAAAAAAAAAAATTACATTCTTTTCGATGCTATTTTCTTCAATTCAGTATTAATATTTATACAGATAAGTTTGCTAGTTAGCTTGGGCATTTAATGTAGATAAAGATTATGCTTTATAATTTTCCATTTAAATGAAAACCATAGAAAATATCACAAATTCAAAATTGTTCGCTACCAAAGAAATCCTACCTAAAAAAGACCTATGATAAATTACGCGACGCAAGCTAAGTGCAGTATTCGTAACTATGAAGTTACATAACATACCATCACACCTGTATCCCCGAAGTGTTAGGCAGAGATGTACCACCCACAGTTCGCCGGGTATGTTTTAGGCGAGCCTATTGTCATTAATCGAGCACAAAGCCAAATTCCAAGCTGCTACTAAGAACGTCATAGAGAAACCCGATAGCACTTTGCTCCACCTGAGAATCGAACCTAAGACCTCGAGCATAGCAGTCGCATTTAGGACCACTAGCATAATGAGGCAGTTACCGTTATGAAGTTATGAACTGTCTATATTAAAGCGATAAACTCTAAATCAGGCATTTTTAAACATAAAATACACCACTTTGTAAATGGTACCCGTGTGAAGCTGGAGTAGGTCGCTAGTATAATATAATTATGTTCAGTTATTTACGAAGCTATGCCGTTCTTTCGACAATCATCGTTTTTCTATTACATTGTACTTTACAGAGCCAAATTAAAAATAATATATTTCGGGAAGTTTATCTAAGCTATGTTTAGGCAATTGTTAATAGTCTCACCTGAATTCCACCATAACCCCTGGGACCCAAGAATCGCTCACATTCATCAGCGATATCGTTCCATTTCCATTCGAAGAGATGTACATTAACTGAACGCCCTGAAGCGTAGTAGGGATTCTTGTATGCATCCACCACAGTGGCAAAAGCCACCAGGCATATAACCAGTATTGCCTAAAGCGTATGTGATGATTAGGATGTAATTTATGCTATTTATTATGAAGACCTTTACCTTTTTTAGCGAAATGAATAAGTAATAACTTTGTTTAATTTGAGTCAGTATGAAATTACAAAATTATAGTACATACCTATTTTCATATAATTTTGGCCTAAATTTATAAAAGTTAATAAATTTACAAATATGGTAAATATGTAATAGAATTTATATTATAATTAGTTATTATTTTATTTTTATATATTTTCCTTATTTTAGTAGTAATAATAAAATTTCAGTATAAAAATATAATAACTATGTCTACTTACTACTTACCATTTCACAACTCCACAGAAACCAAACAAATATTCTGACTATCGATTTAATTATCAACTCATTAACTGCTTAAATGAATATATATCTAATTAATCCAAGATAAAAATACGATAATAATTTGACTATCTAATAATTATTATCAAAGACTTTATCTTATTTATAATTTGTTGGGGGTTCGAATTCTTAATAATCTATTCTACATTACCTATTGGTTTATGCTTAATTTAGTAATTAGAGGTGACGCGCAATGAAACTCAAATGTTCGAGACTGAGGAAATGATTTAATTTTTCAGCTCCATTTACTCGCATACTCATATGAATATTGTTGGGTTGTAGTACCGTGTTTCAACTCGCTCCGTAAAAGAAATAGTTTTTGGTGTTAGAACTGTTCAGTTGTGCTATGTGTTCATTTAGAAAGTTGCTCAGAAGTGTTGTCTTACTATATTTGGTATTTGTGTAGCGTTACATGCCCGATTTTTGCCAATACATTAAAAGTGAATTATCGTTTAAGAAGATTACACAAAACCTTATAATAGACTACCCGCACTTCGCTCATCATCACTCGTAGATCGGACAGTTTGCTATTATATTTTTTAAGGATCTTGCCTGACCAACTTTGCTATTAAGTTTTGAAAGGCGTACCACATATATACCAAAATGAAGTGTAGAGCTTGTCAGAAAGTTGTTAAAGCTAACGATTTGAAATCATGCAGCGATTGTTCTGGTGGTTACCATTATCAATGTCTAGGAATTACTATTGATAATTAATGCTTGGAAAAGAAAGGAGATAATACAAACACGCCTATAAGGTCGACTTTATTACCGGAGCCTCCCACCATGATTTCATCTTTAGACATAAACGTACTAGAGGAGCATAAGGACTACTTCGATAAAAAAATTAGTGATGCGTCTACTAAAATTGTGACAGATTTAAAGACTATGGTGTCATTAGAAATCAAAAGTGTAAGGACTACAATCGAGGAGTTAAAGACCAGTGTTTCTTTTGTTAGCTCCCAATATGATGATTTCGCTAAAATTTTTAATGAAAAGATCAAGATAGCTGATAAGTTAAAGACAGAAAATCAGTTATTACGGTCAGAATTGGATTCCGTAAATTCCAGATTGACCCATATTGAACAGCAGTCAAGATCATGCAATTTGGAGTTACAGTGTGTGCCAGAACATAAGAATGAAAATATTCTAACGATTATCAATCAATTGGCAAAAACGGTTTCACATGACATAAAGGAATGTTATATAATGGATTTTCATAGAATTCCTAAACAAAACCAAGAGTCCAGTAGACCAAAATCCATTATTGGGAAATTTATAAGTCATCGTGTACGAGATGGTATATTGGCATCGGTGAAAATTAATGTATAGAAGTAAAGTGGATTATAAATAGATAATAACTGGGAACACGCAATTTAAGTTGTCACAAAAGCTGCCTGGAAAGTTTTAACAAGGAAACTGCCATTTGGTTGTAGCTATGTTTGCATATTGCAAGATAGTAATACTTAGGTAAATATTCTATACATATACGTGACTTTGGCAGAAATGTCTAAGAACACAATATAATTGTCATTCAATAAAAGGAAGAAGAACAAGTACGTACTTTTTATCCAGAAAACATGCTTAAAAATCATTTCATCGCCGGTCGGGGACACAAATTTCGGAAATTGTATATTAATTGGTAAATATTTTGATTCATTCCTGTCTTCTGTTGTTTTGATATCCTTAAAATATGTATTAAGAAACAAACTTATACAATTAAGAAGTACCTTACGATTGTTCTTTACGTTCACTGTTTTAAAATATTTTTGTCGGCAAAAATAACTCTTTAAGTACCTGCCGTTAATTCAACTTGATTATAACCTTAAACCAAGATTTACATAGTGGAGTTCACCACCCCTTTCATTGTACGCACGATCCTCACTTACGTAGTCGGCAGAAAACAGAACGATCAGAGAACGGGGCAAAAGTTTGCAGATTTTTACAACAAAACTAATTACTAAGACATTTGGTACGTTTATTTTTTCATTACCATTCGTAATATTTTGAGGTAACTGCTAATAATTTGTTTATGGTATTGTTGTAGATGCTAACATATTTAATCGTTATCGAGTTTGAATCATTTCTGAATGTGTATACTATATGTGACTCTAATTAAGTACAAAACTATAATGATCGTTCTTCTCATTATCATAATTTACCATCAACTATTAGGGGAATGGTAATGATTATAGAATTAGGTAATTAGTTAAAATTTTGCTGTTGTGTTTTCAGGTAGTTAATTCATTTTTATGGCATACTGATACTTTTCGTTTTCGATGTTGCGTTTTGATATAAAGCTCCAAGAACCTCATTTCTTTTAAACTTGCTCAAGGCATGGGCATCTTAAAAAATTTCCAACAATTTTTTTATAATAAGTACATTGGTTTAAGCAGTGCTGCATCTGAATTTAACTTTTAACTGTTTGTGAATTTATGTTATATTTATAGGTAAGAACATGGCTAAAGTAAAAAATAATAATTAAAAAATGAATATAAGCTAGCTGAAGCGAAACTGCGAGAAGAAAGAAGTTTAAAGAAATTAAAAATGATCTCGAGAAGTATGCGATACAGAGGGGATAAATAAGAATTATATATTTATAAAAAAAGCCTTATACTCAGTACTTAATTTATTCAATATAAATGAAAAGCTAATTTAATATAAATTTTTTATTTACTTAATTCTTCATTACCAACGTCATTTTTTCATTACCATAGTAGTTGCTTCTTTACGATTTTCCATTCCTCATTGCCGTGCCTTGGAACAAATTTAGTATGTAGCGACATCTATCTCGCCATATACGAACTAAGAACTGACGCATTCTACATGTCGATATTAAAATTAACACAACAATTGGTTGGAGGATCCTTCCTTTTCCATGGTGAATGAGGAACTTTACACCAGCTGTTCCTCACATACCTCCAAAAGTACCTATGTCCATAGTTTGCTAATTCTTCGTATAATTTAGTAGAATTTCAATTATTATGTTGTTTATTTTTTATCTAGCTTTTCATAGGCAAGAAAAAATTTGCAGAATAAAAATGTCACAAATTCTTCGAATATGCACGAAAGAGAGATTCCCGTAATAGTTAGTATATTGCAAGGGCAAAAATTAAAAAAATATATATTTCTTTGAACATTACGAAATTTATAAATATGTATTAACCGCCAGGGGTGTCATCGACAATAACGACATTAACTGCCATAATTTTTAAACTTAAATGAATTTTCCGGCTCAAAGGTAACGTGTATTATCTCCAATTGCTTTAATGTAACTTCGCTACAGTGTACCTAATGATATTTACAATAGGTACTTAACATTTACCAGGGACATTTACATAACTTTTACCAGGTTCGTTCCCGTTGTCTTTAAATGAAACGACTCGCGCGCCGTCAATTATAAAGAAGTCGTACTAATAAAGAAACCTTCACAAGTTCGTGCACAACAACTCTTCAAAGTTTCATCGCAATCGGATCAATGGTTCAAGACCGCTTATAGGATAAACAAAGAAACATTTTCTTTTATTGTTTAGATGGTATATATGTATATATATATGTGTGTGTGTGTTTTTTTATTTTTTTTTATTAGGTTCACAAACCAGACTTCACACCAGTAAAAATTAAAAATATTTCCGACAGTAAAAAAAAAAACAAACAATATGGTGTGTGCCTTAAAAAAGTGAACACAGCTTGCACACAGAAGAAAACAATTACATTTACATTACAAAAACATGGAGGAATTTATGCTTCAAAACACTACTTAAGCTGAATTTTTAGTGAAGGCAAAGAACAAAAAAAAAAACAATAAGGTGCCTTATACTGTTATATCCAGTGAACATTCGGTACAACGGAGAGTGTTGTCCTATATTAGTCCTGCAATGAGGAGTCATGAAAGTTTTCCTGTTAGTTAAGCGACTGCCCGGACGTGGTACAACAAAATTAATATGATCAACTACATTCTCGCAGTCAACCAAACCGTGGATCAATTTGTACAGCAAAGCAATATCTGCTGCCTTCCGTCTACCACGTAACGTTTGCATTTTAAAATATATAAGTCTAGACTCATAAGATTTTAAAAATTTACAACGTATTATGGAGTTGTATACGGTTATAGTAACCTTTGGATCTCCAAAAGATCTGAGCTGCCTTGAGATAAAACCTGATAATCGAGAAGCTTTACGAATTATCTCGTCAATGTGAAAACGAAAACTTAACTGACTATCGACAATCACTCCCAAGTCACGCATGCTAGATACTTCATTTAATGGAACCTTTTCAATATAATAAATTGCGGGTATAGGAATTCTCTTTCTGGAAAATTTCATAAAATAGCATTTTTTAGAATTTAGAAGCATATTATTTTGGTTGCGCCAATTTGAAACTTCGTTAATCTGAGTTTGTAATATTTCAATGTCTTATTAATGTTAATTCTATAACTTGGTAAAGTTTCAAATCATCAGCATACATAAGGAATTTGCAGGTAATTAAGTTAGCCAGATCATTAACAAAAATTAAGAAGAGTAAGGGACCCATGTGTGACCATTGCGGTACGCCTGATGGTACAGTGGTCGTATGTGATGCATAGCCTTGTACCATTACCAGTTGTGAGCGGTTTTGTAAATATGATTCACACCAACGTAATAGAGAACCATGAATACCCATCTTCAGCATTTTAGCCAATAATAAGTCATCGTTAATAAGATCAAACGCTTTGCTAAAATCGGTGTAAATAGCATGTACTTCTTTACCTTTGTCCAAAGACATTGCGATATCACTAGTAAAGGATAATAAATTAGATGTCGTTGACTTTTTAGGCAAAAAGCCATGCTGTGCAGGGTGAAGCATCTGTTTAACATGCCAGTAAACTTTTTTAACCACTAGTGATTCCAACACTTTACCGAAAATTGAAAGAATTGATACCGGACGATAATTAGATACATCACAAGGATCGCCATTTTTAAGTATAGGGCAAATGCGAGCTATTTTCCATTGTTTCGGGAAACATCCACGTCGCAAAGACTCATTATAAATAGTTAACAAAGGATATAGTAAAGTTTTAGCACATTTCTTTAAGAAAATTGGTGGAATGCCATCTGGTCCAGCTCCCTTATTAATATCCAGGTTAGATATAGCTAAGTCAACCTCAAACTCATCTAAAACAATATCATTAAGTGACAAAGTGCTGCAAAAACTATCCAAATTACACTGGGAAGTATTAGAATTATCTATGGTTTTATATACATCGTTAAAATGATCAGAGAACATGTTGCAGATCTCTTGACCTCCATTTGCTGTTCGCTGTCCAAGAATCATTTTATTAGGTAAAGAATTACTATTAGATTTTAGAGCATTTATATAGGCCCAGATGTATTTAGGGTTAGTACGCAGAGTTCTAGCGGCTGTAGTTATAAAAGTCTTCAAACAATCTTTAATCATGGTTTCGCTTCTATCTCGAAGAATTTCAAATGTGAGTTTATCCATCAAGTTGCCGTACTTTTTAAATTTATTATGATATTTTGCCTTTTCCTTTAAACATTTTATCAAAGATTTACTAAACCATATTGGGTATCGAAGATTACACTTTCTAGAATATGGTGTATACTTATTTATAATTTCACTTAGTTTGCTATAAAAAATATCCACTTTTAAATCAATGCTATCAGTAGCATTCCAGAGATCCAACCAATTTATATATTCTAACTCTGTATTGACCAATTCATAATTACATTTATTAAAATTAAGCGACAGAATTAGTTTAGGTCTAAGAAAACGTGCATTTTGAGACACAAGTAATGAAATTTCAAGAGCAGGGTGATGTGAATCTAATTTTGTCATAGGCGTAGCTTTACAAACTTTTATATATTGCGAAAACTTAGAAAAAAGCAAATCAAGTATTCGACCGTGATCATTTTGAATATAATTACATTGATCAAGGTTAAGGAATAACATCTCATCGAGCAACTTATTTTCCAGCAATCCTTGACATGATACTGAAGTACAAAAATTAACTGCAGAGTCCCATACCCAACCTACATTAGTAAAGTTAAAATCTCCAATTAGTAATGTAATTAATCTATTATCGACTTTGTTGTGAAAAATATTACTGAAATTATTTAAAAAAAGTTCGACGTATTCGTGTCTTAGAGGTGGAGTAATATAAACAGCACAAATATTCAGTTGAAAAACCGCACATCTATGCTTTATATCTAAATTAACCCACAACTCTTCACATTTGGATTCCCATGTGGACATGCGTAAAACTTTATGTTTTTTTAGTACAGCTATACAGACGCCACCTCCATCCCTCCTAGAAGCATTAATAGTCGTACTACGATCTCGTCTAAATACATTGTATCCAATATCAAATACTTCGTAGTCAAAGATTGTATCATTTAACCATGAATCCGTTAAAACTATTATGTCATAATTGTTATTTAGGACATTGAGATAAAACTCTTCTGCTTTGGTCCTGAGACCGCGAACATTTTGATAATAAATAGATAGATTGAATTTTGTTGCTTAAAACATAGTAACATTGCGTATGGATATTAAACTAAATAATATTACATTTACAATGATTTTAAAACTTCAGTAGTTACTATTAAAGATTTTGAAATAATATTTTTCCGAACAAAAATACGTCCGCCGCGAATCCAGACAAACTCATATTTCTTTTCTTTAGCCAGTACTCTAGTAGCAGCATGAAGTTTTTTATTAGCTGGTGATAAATGTTCCACTGCATAAACTGGTTGCCTTGGTCCTGCGATGCCTAGATGACTGGAATTTAATTTGTTTTCTGGCTGAGCTCTATTGTGTCGTTTATGAATTAAAACAAAAACTACCACATCACACTTCAAAATCCCGCCAAAAACTCTTTTCGTACTTATATACTATGCAAGTTGCCTAAAAAACTAACAAAAATAGTTTTATTGAATTACGTAGTTTTGTTTATTTTTTGATGGACATGTGATTTGCACGAAACGAGAAAACCACACTTATATACTTACTTCGTTCCTGGCGCGGTTTACTATATCAAATTTTATTACAAAAATAGCCAGTAGCACTCAGAAATAATGTAGCTTCCTATTTGTGTAATAATTTTCAGAATCGGACCTGTAGTTCAAAAATTACCTCCTACAAACTTCCCCTATTCTTCAACCTCTATAATTATATTGTATACTACAATTTTAGCTATACCAGAAAAAAATAAATCAGTGCCTCGTATATATCAACATTCTTTATATCCTTGGAAAAATACTATAGTTCCGTGGAAAAAATTTAGAGGTATTCTAAACTGGCTGTAAAGTTCAAATTTCATAAATGCTGTAGTCCGTAAGGTACAATAATTGAAATAGAACAATTGAGAACAAAAATTGAGATGGAATTCTAAACATTAAAGATTATTGTACACATCATTATTATTAATTATTTTTTGCTAAATATTCCTATCGATTTTTGATTTGGCAACTTATTGCAAAAACTCTGCTTCCGGTATGTATATTCTGACAACACTGTCAACAGCATGAGTTTCATCATAGATAATACACTAATACGGGAGTTTCATTCGTTCCATAGATTCATTCCATACGTCAATAATACCTACTTTTAATTCATCACAGAGTACATTAATTGTTTAATCATTCACAAAAGTTTACGATGCGAAGTTACTTGTGTTGAATAATTTATTTTCATAAAATCATAACATACATATATAGACCGAATATTATCATTATCAGTGCGAGAATCGTGCTAACGAATACTTGTTAATTAACAAAAGTTAGATCAGTGTATAAAGCTCTAGCGGTGTTGACACACGTATTTGTTGAGTTGTTTATTTTTGTAAGCGTTCTTTGAATTTGTTTACAATTTGTTCGAGTGCTGTATTCGGAGATGGCTGGTCGAATATACATCGTATTCGCGCTGATATGCGTAGTTCCAATTATTTACGCCTGTAATGAAGCTATTTGCGCAAGTGTTGTGTCAAAATGCATGTTGACCCAATCATGTAAGTGTGACTTGAAGGACTGCTCGTGCTGCAAAGATTGTTTCAATTGCCTCAGTTTTCTATACAGCGAATGCTGCAGTTGCGTTGGTGAGTATATATATATATATATATATATATCTTGACATACGCCATATTTGAATAAATAACTATACAAGTATTATAATTTATTTCATTAGATACAACTTTCATGTATAAACTTCAACACAAAATATTATTAGCTACAATCAAAACTAAAAAAATTGATAAAATAATACATATTAATATATTGTGAGTTAATCTTCTTTTTTTGGACTTTTATTCTATCAAATCCAGTCTTATCCCTATCCCTTCTAGGATCAAATCAAGAGAGTTGCTGAAGAGTTAGCAATACTAGGTCATACACCATCTTGAATTATCCAAAAAAAGGTCTGCCAAAATGCTGTAACAAATACCTATATTTCACACTGTTCAAAAACAGTTTAAATTCATGTTATTCATCAATGACTCCCTTTCTATCCTTCACATTCAATCACTCAGTGATACACATCATCAATCTTCCCACATACATTATAGTTGGGCAACTCCATTTTTCTCATGTAAATCTTCTTGATGGATAGTGCTCTGAATGAAGTCTTAATGCTATCTAACTTTACATATTGTTGATTTCAATGATATTCAGTAGACCAAGGTTTATGAAGTGGCTGACACTATTATTAAGTTAATCATCTATAATTAATTCTCATCAACAAATAAACAATTCATATATATTAATAATATTCATAACTCAGTTTTTTTGTAGTTGTTGTTACATTATTCAAATAGACACCACCAATTTATACAATGCTAACTTAAATTTGAAAATAGGTATTTTTTTGTGTCCAAGAAATTATAGTTCAATTTGAATAAATAATGAAGCTATAAATTAAACATAATATTCAATATAAAATTACATTCATTAATGAATCACAAGATACCAATATAAATATAAATTATGCTAAATACTTCCAGTGTAAAATCAATATTTTCAAGTTGTTATTGTAGTGTAAATGGCTGGTGTTGTAATTTAAGCATATTATCTACTGTTATAGGTTTAGTACTGTAGCCACAATCTCACCTGATCTAAGTAACAATGTGGCCAATGCAAAGCTTAGTGGTAGACTGGCTCTTAAGTGCAGCTGCCAGAACACAACTATTGATGTTTGGTGACAGATTTCCAACATGAGGGTGTTAGCTAGCCAGGCGGGCATTAGAAAAAACTACCACCATGCTATGGTTTCATCGCAATATTTTCCTTGACCGAAGGCTCAGGCTTATTACAGGGATTCAATTAAACTCATTGATCGACGCTGAGTCTGTACATGCTACCAACTGAGCAATCATTGCTTCTAAGCATTTATTAAAATTTAAAATATTATTAGGTTTATTATAATAATACATATATGGTCAGAAAATATTAAATAACATTTCAAATTGCAGATATGTGTCCGAAACCAAATGACACACAAACTGAATTATCAAAGACGTCATATGTAGAAGAATTGGGTGATGGAGTACCAGGGTTGTTTGCAGCTTTAACCAGTGATCCTGACCCTCAGCAACGTTGGCTATCAATCACATATCCTGTAGATATAGATATATCTGCATACAGAGCTGTTCCAGAGAAACAAGTTGTTTATCATTTGCGTGAGTTACTTTGTTATTATGTAAACTACTTTTTACATCAGTAACAGTAGGTTTTTATGAAATCTGTTCAATTTTATTAAACAACTAGCTATAGAATGCCATCAGTATTGTGGTTACCCCGCTTCTACACAGGGCGGTTGCCCTAATTCGTTTTCAAAAATAAAAGAAGCCTAAGTTACTCTTTATAACATCAGCTATCTGCCAGTGAAAGTCCCGTTAAAATCAGTCCAACTGTTTTTGAGATTCACTGGAACACACATTCAGGCAAACAAAATTTTTTTTAATGGTTTTTTATAAGTATTGTATTTAGTAAAAAGTTGTCATTTTGACATTACAAACAGAAACTTCAATTTTATTTATTTGTATAAAAAGTTTAGGTTTATAGAGGCCTTGTGTATTTGAATATCTGTACTGTACAAAATTAGACATTGTTACAAATAGTATTCCACCCATAACTACACAAATCCCTGAATTGTGTTGTGTGAGCAGTGAGGGCGAATTTTCAAAATAACATATTATTAGTATTATTGTATGTTTTCACGCAAAATTCCATTACGCAATATGTAAAATACACCTTAGAATATTCTTTATACATTTATTTATAATTAGCTGTGCCCGTGGCTTCGTTCACATGGATTAAAGAATGACCGCGCAAATCTTGCTTCCCCGCTTCCGGCTACTTTAAAGATAAAATGCCTATAATTATGCAGTACATTAATTTGCTATATCTCTTATGGTTTACTCAGCATAAGCCATTTAAGCGCCCAAATTGATTCACCATGACCAGATTTTTTTATTTGTGTGGAACCCTAATTATTTTTCTAAAATAAAAGTTAGCCTAAGTTGCTTCTTATATCATCAGCTATCTATCAGTGAAAGTCCCGTCAAAATCGGTCCAACTGTTTCGGAAATTACCCGGAACAAACAGACAGACAAAATTTTTCAAAACGGGCTTTTTGTTATAGGTATCCCTCTCCGTTATTTTCATGACCATGTTCATTCATTTATCAAACACTTACAATTTTTTACTAAATTTTATTTGATATAAACCCGTAAGTAATGATTAAAGTCTAAACTGAATATTTATTACTTTTCGTAAGTCGAGATCCATCCCGGTCATTGTTATTTGACCTTTTAAAAATTTGTCACAAGAATTTCATAATTAACATCCGCATATGTTGTTTAAAAAAAATTGTTCAACGAAATCATTACATACGGTTATCCAAACGCATTTTGAATAGCCTCCCCCGCGCGTCTCTTTAATCATCTTTGAGATTTCTACGAGTCTGGACGTATTAATAGTAAAACTAATAACTAGTAACTGCCTCTTAGCCTAGTGGTCGTAAGCGCGACTGCTATGAGCGAGGTCCGAATCCCAGGTCGATCAAAAAGTGTTATTGGGTTTTTCCTATGAAATTCCCACTAGCAGCTCGGAGTTTGGTGTCGTGTCCGATTAATGGCAATAGGCTCGTCTCCTATTACATGGGACCTAAAAACATACTCGGCGAACTGTGGGTGTACATTAGTACACCTCTGCCTAACCCTTCGGGGAATACAGGCGTGATGGTATGTAATTTCGTTTTTAACTGAATTTATTCCAGTTTATTAACAAATTTTGTCTTTTAAAGATTGGAAATATTGTTGGTAGGTATAATTTCTTTATATCAATGATAATGGTCATGGATAGTATTCAATGTGTACTAAATAAAGCACAATGTAATTGTAAAGGTTTCCGCTTGGTTGGACAAGTTTGATCGCGTTTCTTAATTTTTCGCCATTTATCGTAACATCATTCATCGTGTAATATGTTCAAAAAAAGTTTAAATAAATTATATTGCTATACAATAGAATAATAATTATTGGATGTAAATTATTTCATTACGTAATGCACACACAGCCATGGCTAAAATCAAAGCAAAACGTTTAGCTCAGTGAAGACTCTGCAAAAGATACAAGTATTTAGAAATAAAAAATAATCCATATGTATTAGAAAAAGAAAACCAACGTGCCAAGTTCAAAAAACGTAAAGAAGTAAAGAAACAGACATCCACCATCGAAATAAGTACACGTGATCAAAGAAAATTTCGTATACAGTGGAAGGAAAATTCGAAGAAATATAGACATCGTAAAAATGAAAAGACATCAGAGTTTCCAAATGTAGTTCATGTTATAAAAGGTGATGAAATGTCTGAAGAAATTACCAAGTCTACAGAAGATCCTTTCAGTTTATTTACAAAAGAAGATATACAAAAAGCAGAAAGAAAGATAAGTTATAGGGAATTTAAGAAAATAATCCAATTGATAAACTTTATAAAAAACCTGCAGAAAATTAACAAAAAACAAAGGATAACAATTTTCAGATTAAATTCAAAAGTCTCAACAACAAGAGTGACTTATCAAATAACCAGAATGACGGTAACAACCAAGAGGTACTTAAACAGAAGACGCGTATAAATAATCGCCCTGCTGTTTCCTATTTGAGGTCCAGAAAGAACAGTAAATTCCGTTTGCTTCGCCAACAAGTGATAGCAACAATCGAAATTTTTTACAACATGTAATTAATGTTCTGCTGGCAAAAAAGAATTTATAACTAAAAACAAGGTGAGGATGCAGAAACGCTATTTTACAGCCCCACTGAAAGTTTTACACACAAAATAATTGTCATAAACAAATATTAATGTATGTTATTCATTTTTTACGAAACATCGTCCGTTTTGGATAAGTCATCCTAAATCTTCAGACAGAGAATCATGTTTGTGTTTTCAACATACCAATATAAAATTATTAATAAAAGCATTGCATGATGCATCCATTGTAGGTGGAAAAAACCCGCATGAATAAGACTCAAATTTACGTTGTGAACCTAGGAACACAACATGTTTACTGAGGTGTGCATTTCTTGTCAAGATAAGAATATTAATCACAAAGAGATTTCGAATGACTCCTATTTGATTTATTTTAAGTGGAAGAGAGCATCCAAAGACGTAGTTATGAAAAAAGTGTTTAAAAAGAATCAAGTAGTAACGATAAAGGAACGAATAACTACATAACCGCTAACAGCAATTAAAAAATTAGAAACGTTCATAGATTCCTTTTTCATATATATTCAGTATATTGAAGCCCAATATAATATAATGAAGACCTTAAAAGAAAATTTAACAGGTACGGAAGCTGTTGTTCACATAGATTTCTCAGAAAATTACGTTTTAAAGTATGCTGAGGATGTCCAGTCATTTCATTTTCGAGGAAGCAGACAGCAAGTTACATTGCATACCTGTCATTTACACTAATAATTTTTGTTTAGGATCAGTTCGACCAATATCTGTATGCAGTGTTAGTAGTTGTAATCGTCTTGATGTGGCTGCTATTTGGGCGCATTTAATTCCATTGATAAAAAAAGCTTTGGAAATCAATCCATTTATCACAACAATATATTTCTTGTCGGACTCACCCATATCAAAGTACCGAAAGAAATTCATGTTTTATGAATCGGAATCACAGATTCGGAATGATTTTCAATACATTTCTATAATTACCTGGAATTATACAGAGGCAGGGCATGGAAATGGTGCTCCTGACGGTGTAGGAACCGTTTTGAAGAGAACTGTCGATAAAATGGTTAATTACGGAAGAGATATAGATGATTTTGATACCTTTTGTGAAGTATTAAAAGACAATATTGATAATATAATTATAATAAGAGTAATGGAAGATTCTATAAATGAAAGAGATGTGATATTGATGAGCTTTGCATAATTATACCAAAGCTGATTATTTTTAGAGGCTAGTTATTTTTGTACAAACATATCAAAGACTTTTGTGATTTATCTGAAGTTAAGTAATTAGTACTGATATGTTAATTTTTCTTCAATAAAGACTCAATTGTAACCACGGTGTGTTTTATTTGCATCATTAACTTCTACACCTTATCATTGAATACAACACACTAAATCATTTACATCTACACTACATCATTCACTTCAATGCAATTCTACTTTATAACAATTTCTATTTTATAACTTATCTTGTAAATGTGATATTTTTTAAATCGCAGTTTAAATATATTATTTCATAATCCTTAGTTTTTCAAAAAACATCGTAATTTAGTTGCTATTTTTTCGATTTTCAAGTAAAAATAAGATCACAAAAAAACTGTCATATTAAATCGTAATTTGAAAATTCACCCGTGAATATCAGTTTATTCCAAGATATGCAAAATGTCTAAAATTTTATTGAAACTATACAAAACAGGCAAGCATGATTTTTCGTTTTTTTTTAAATCTCAGTCCCCTAGAGTTCCATAATATCCCTACTTTTCTCTAAGTTTTCTACTCCCCTAAAGACCTTCAGCGCCCACTAGGAGACGTTATCACCCACTAACGAAGATCCTGTTTAAGGATAGTAAGTTGGATTTATTGATTATAGTATGAATGGGGGATGTAGATGGCTCAATTTTTTAAAATTCTAATTTAATGAAATTATCGCCAAACATCTAAGAGTGTATGACAGGAATCCATGAATAGTCATTACAATTTCGCCTGCCGTTATTAGCGTTATCATTATTTTTAAGGGTTTCAAATATCTATTTATCTATTAAACCTTTATATCCATTTATTTGTTATTTATTTAACAACATATTTAATAATTAAAATAAAATTACGAAACCAAAACCTATCTCATCTTATGATAATGTAAAATAGAAATGAATAAGCAATTTTATTTGAATATCGTTCTCTAGGAGTAATAATATCAGTTCCAACATCATTAGAATTGAATGAGTTTAAGTACAAAAAACGATGACGTCAAAGGGTTGCCTCCCAGTGAGATGAAAACAAAATCAATGAATCATTACTTTGGAATCTTTAATATTACCTGCTTTCGTTGAGATGTTTTATTGACTACCAACTGTGCGCGCCGCTACTCAGCGTAAGCCATTTAAGAGCCCTAAAATTGTCGTTTTACCGAAATGGTTTTTATTTGCGCGGGACTCTATTTTTTTTCTAAAATAGGAGAAGCCTAAGTTACTCCTTAAAACATCAGCTATCGGTCATTTAAAGTTCCGTCAAGATCGGTCTAACCGTTTCGGAGATTACGTGGAACAAACAGACAGATAGACAAAAGTTATAAAAATTGTTTTTTTTTTTAATTATAAGTATCGTATATACTTTCATTTAGTAAAAAGCTGTTATTATACAAACACACTTCAATTTTATTATATGTATAGATTTAGGCAGGCAAAATAATATATAAGTTAATATACAGAATTCGAACTGGTTAACAGAGAGCGTCGAACAGGAGTCGGAGCCGGTGAACCGAGACGTGGTCACGTTCAACTGCACCGTCGCCTACATGTCGCAGTGTATGTCGTGTGACAAATGCCGTGCCTCCTGTCGCTCGATGGGTGCTAACAGCATACGGTAAAGCAAATCAAATATAATGTATCCAAGTGTCATTATTAATATGAGAATAAGTATTTTATTCCCTTCCCTCTCTGTAAGTTTACTAAAATGAACTGTAAATAATACTTTAATTTAAATAAAGTTTAATAAGGCTGTCCCGTCCGCTAATTACGTATTTCGCAACAGCAAAGCGATAATATAAATCGTTAATTATCGGCTCCAAAATTAATAATTCAGATTATATTTGGTAAATAATACGAATTTGCCATTGGGGAGCTTATATTTAGCGATTCCGCTATCGCTTTGCTCTTCCGAAATACGAAGTCCGATCGAGCTCTCTTCGATGTCTGGGAGGTTTTCCGAAACGGTAGTATGTATAGTGTTTTGATTTTATAAGCATACAATGAGTCGTGAGTTTTTCGCTGACAGAAAACATCGTGATGAAATCACAGCACGGTGGTTTGGGCATTCCCTAATGATCGCCTGATTAGCTACAATCTTTAATTTCAAAATCTGTCGCTAAACCCCTTTGGATTTTTTTTCGATAGCTGCTAACGAGAGTTATTTCTCCCACTAGGCTTAGCGTAATACCAACTTTGACCAAATCGTAAGTTACCATCAAATAAGACCGTTGCCCAACACTAAATCTATAAACAAGCTTTGGCATAACAAAATAAAAATAACTAAAAATTGTATTTCGCGTTCTAAATTACGAGGTTAGCTATCAATAATAATATAGTAAATTCATTTTAATTCTTGCTTTTTCTTTATTATGTAAAATAAAAGTCAGTAAAATAAATTCAAATTATTATCACTATTGGCTAACTTCATCATGTCGCATTTCGGTCACATGAAGCGCGCGTAGCTCCATAATCGCGCCAAACGAAGTACCCTACAACTTAAAAAAATAATTAAAAACCTCTCTATATTGGGGCTGCCAGCTTTTTATATATCAAATAACTTTCGAGTCTTAAAAAATGAATTACAATATTAAAACTTATCTGAAAGAGTATAAGTAATTGTTAAAAAAATATACTTGACAGAGGGTTCAAGTCAATATTTTGTTTATAAAGGAATATTTCTGACTGCTTGATAATTGACAATAATATGGAAATAGATGGTAACCCTATTCTGTATTGACCTAACAGGCATAATAAATAAAATTATCAAGTGCTATAATATTTTATGTAAAAGCATTCTTCAATTGTATTCCAGATGGTTCCACGACGGTTGCTGCGAGTGCGTCGGGGATAAATGCTTGTACTACGGTATTAACGAAAGCAGGTAAATAGCTTCTAAATGTTAATAATTTTTCGCGAAACTCCGAATAATACTGCAAGTAACGTCATTTTCTTTGAATTAATAGAGATTAGTTACAATAGCATTATCCTTACAATGTTTATAAATCCTGCGTCTCTCTGTCCATTCGTTAATTTGTTATTCTAACTCGAAAAGTATATATCCTATTTACGTGTTTTCATATATACTAAGTAAGATTTTAATATAAATTCTTATTACATTACTTAACATAAGGAATGAACAGTGGAGATATTGAATCACGACAGAAAATATTTTACCATCTTGCTATTTTGACAATACGATGACTAAACAATAAATAAATTACTCCATGTGTATGGGATTGTAGTTGCAGTAGTAGTAAAAAAGGTTTCAGTCCATAGCTATTTTAATTTCTCATAAAAATATTTATTGACTCATTATAATTATTGCCACCTTTATGAACTTGGGTATAAAAATCCGTAAATTGCCAGTTACAAAATTTTGTTATATCGTAAAAAAACTTATTAAAAAGTCTATTATTAGTTATATTTCGCGAACATTTTACGACCAATCAAACAGAATCTAAAATCAGTTGAAATTAAGTTAAAACCCACAGGAAAGATAATATAATAAATATATATAATTTCAGTCATAATTATAATTGAATTAATAATTGGCAACACCTGTTTGTAATTCGATACACTACGCAGCCGCGTCGCACCTGTAGATGTGTAAGCGCACAAATCTTTTATGCTAATTTCAAAGCAAGAACGGGTCCTTGTCGCGCAGGTGTTCCTTATACATAATATATATTTAATAATAATTTAACTGTTTATTATCTTCTAGGTATATTATTTACACAATTCTATTAACGGATATATTAAAAATACGTAATAATGTCAAGAAAATGTCAATAGGTTAAAAAAATATGGCTTTATTATCATTATTTATATTATTAGAAGCATACGGCCCACCCTTTTTCCTCTGTTAACCAAACCAAAATAGAGGAACTGTGGCGGGTTCATGACCATGTGCATGGTGGTCGCGGCCCAGTCGGGTACAGGACCATACCCGCCCCATGTGATACCAAATGATCCCGGAACGGGGCCAATCGGAACAACATTTTGACATAACAGTAGTAGAAGCTTAGGCAATTGTTACAATGAATTCAATTTTGCTCAAAAATCGCATTAAAATATTAATAACTATGAAAATGGTGAATCTGTAAAAGTTATATTTCGTAAAATTCGTGATATTTTCTGTCAACATAATCGTCCTTCTGAGACCGCTCTTAAGAATTAGGTCCATTGACACTGTCAAATGCTTCTGCGGCGCCAAAACAAGAAGAAGAAGAATTAGGTCGCTAAATTGAATTTACATGCTTGGTACATAATGTGACAACACCAACACGTGTTCGACCGAGTCGTTCAAGTGAAAACATTGCAGCCGTGAGCCACAGTTTTGAAGAAAATCCGAATTTGTCAATTCCTCGACGTTCTCAACAATTGAGGTTATCTACAACGACAACAAGGCGAATTTTGCGTAAGGATTTGGCTTTAAAGCCTTACAAGGTGTAACTGGTGCAAGAATGCAAGATTCGCTAAATTCATTCAAAAACAACTACTTAGCTAGTTTTTCTGAAAATATTTTTTTATACGAAGCCAATGTTCATTTGTCTGGATATATCAACAAGCAAAATTGCCGCATTTGGGCTTCTGAAAATCCAAGAGCGATTGTTGAGTAGCCTTTGCATGTTTAACGTGTCACTGTATGGTGCGCTATGTGGACTGGAGGTGTGATTAGGCTGTGTATGTTTTTTCGAATATTTGGCGGAAAAAGCGTTTACGGTCAATAGATTACACTATATAGAGAGATGTCACTGACATGTGGTTTCAAAAGGATAGTGCTACAAGGCACACAGCCACCGGTACGATGAATTTATTGTAAACCAAATTTCCCGATCGCATAATTTCACGAAATTCAACTGTTAAGTGCCTGGCCCGATCATGTGATTTAACACTACTGGATTATTTTTTGTGTGGCTATGTTAAACAACAGAGTTTCTAGGGAGCCAATCGAATCTATTGCAGCCTCAAAGCTCAAAATCAGTGACGTAATAAACGAAGTAAACCAGCCTTTTTGTGAAAAAATGATTGAAAATTTAAATCAAAGAATCGACATCTGTAAGCGTGGTTGTGGTTGGACATTTATCCGATATCAATGATATTATGTATATCAATTTTCATGCATAATTGCCAAACCTTTCTCTTTCTAATACAATGAAAATTGGAATCATTTCAACTGAATTCTTTGTTTTATGTTATTTTAAAAAACAAAGTTCTTGTTGTAAAACCCGTTACTTAAGATTGTGTCTTAACGTACCTTTACGTTCTTAAATTGCCGCGCAAACTATACCACAAAGCGCGTGACGTCTCAGCTCAACGCATCACTTGGGTAACGTCATAGACCAATAACCAGAGGATAGACGACCATCTTAGAACAATCGTTTTGTTTCGTTAGCGAGGTGATTTACACATATTCACAGACGATACACATACACAACTTATTTATACATTTCATTCATGATTGATATCTCCATCGCATTTACTCTTGAAGTGGCCTAATGAGCCGTCCGCTACCTATCTCTTTCCCTCATTATATCTGTCTAAATGGTACTTGTCAAATTACGTTAGTGATAGAATCATAGATTTAAATCGGTACTTTACGGTAAATAAGTAAACTAGTGATGTATTTTCGTGTCAATCGGTATTTTACTAAACAAATTACCGGTTTTTATCGATATTTTTGCGACGGCAACCATTTTACTAGATTTATCAAACTGAGTCTTAAAATAAAAGAAACGTAAGGATTACATAATATTTATTCTTATTGGGATTTACAAATATTAACATGCCATAAAACTTTCCCTTCATACTTCACGGGCTTAGGAACGGCTTTATGCATTGTTTTAAAACCTCAGACCTAGGAATTTCGGCAGGATCTTGAAGTGTTATGTGGTGATTTTTATTTTAATTCATACCTTATGTTGGCTCTATATTGTGTAATTTTGGCGACATTTTACGTGATGTAGTTTGGTTATTTTGCACAAGTGAATTATAAATACCTAACTGGGAACATGCATTTTAAGTTCACATAAAACTCCCTGTAAAATTTTAAAAATGGAGCCTCGATCTTGTTGAAGCTATGTTTGAATATTGCAAGATAGATAATTACATTTGGGTAAATACTTATTGTTTAACATTGACTTTGGCTGAAATGTGTAATAACAGTAAGAACAGTTGCCATTCAATAAAAGAAAGACGGAGCGCATGGAACTAAAAGTGAAACCAGAAAAAAGGAAATACAAAATGGAACATTATTACAATTAAATGATCATAAGAATAAAAATATTACCATAAAACAATAGTTATTAAAAGTATATAAAATAAGTTTCTTAATATGACTCATGAATGTAGACAAAAACTACAGAAATAACAGAATTAATCATCAATATAAAAATCAATCGCTCACAACGTATTTCTCAATATTATTACAGACAGGGAAAACAAATTCATATTACAATTAATTAATTAAGATCATAAGAATAAAAACATTACAAAATATTAACATAAAACAAAAGTTATTAAAAGTATACTTATAAAATAATTTTCTTAATATGAATCATGAATGTTGTTAAAAAATACACCAGACAAATTTGCATGCTTCATAAAATATTTGTATGAATAATTAGTAAATATTACACATAATGCCTAATTAAGTAATTAGAAACAAAGAAAATATGCTATATTATGACATAATTACATACTAGAATTACATAATTATTATTTACCTTAAAAATCATAACAATACATGTGAGTATATTCATGCATGTTTTAAATTTTATTTTATAATTGATTCTGATTTAATCAATCAATGTTATATTATGTACATTAGATAACTAAGAACATTACCTAATAATAACAATGAATTATTAATAATATATTACAACTAGTAGTAGTACTATATTTTAAAAACAATGTAAACAAAATTTGCATACTCATTAGAATTAACTATGAGGCATACTGAAGGAATTCTGTTAGTAATTGCATAGTAATATATTTTGCAAAGGCAAAGATATAGGTATCTAGATCCAGTAATAATATATCTATACATAATAATAGTTAATAGAGGAATTAAAATAAAGACAATTTTAGTTGCAGAAACTATGATAATAATAAGTAGTACCTATACAGTTAAATATGATTATGTAGTACTACGCCTTCTAACTGATCTGTAACTAAATCCTTTTGTAGCTTTAGTATGGATTAAACTTTCCATTTCTACATCTTTAGATCTGGAATCAGATGCATTCGTCTGTTAAAATTAATGCACCATTGTTTTACTTGCATTCTAATAAATAACAAATAACCAAAAAGCTTTGAGAAAAGTTTCTTTGTGCATCTCACAATTGTACAATGTAGTATCAATTTTTTGTTCCAATGAACATTCTCAGGGGGAATAAAATTCTCTATGAATTCAGTGTCGTCAGTTTGAAAATTATCAATGTATGATCCATATTTTTATTGGTTTACTAAATTTTGAAGGGTACCTAACATTTTGTCATCATCATTAGCACAATTTGTAAATAATGACTTACCAGTAGTGATGTTATTAATTAATAAAGTTTTATAAGCCGAGACAAAGTGAGTACAATCTGGGTTGGTATTGAAATTACCATGTGCTCTTATTAGACCAAAAAAATTTTCGTTTAGTCGTCTGAGACTTAAAAATTTTACACCCTCAATAGAGCGTAAATCAGACCACAGATGTTTCATAGTTTTAATATTATGCATAAAATGCTTCAGTGACAAAGGCTTGTCACAAACAAATATCCACATTCGGAATAGAATATTCATGCTCCTGTAGAAAAAGCAGGGACTTCATATAAACTTCAAGCGATGTAGCCACTTGTCTGCTGAATACTTGAGCAGCTAGTTTGACCTGGAAATATACAATAAAGTAATTTTATTTATAAAATAAAAAAATTATGCGGGGCAAAGCTAGTATTCATAATATACAGACGAAGTCGCGGGTACCAGCTAGTAAATATATATTCAGTAGTATCGGAGATGAAAATGACTAAAATATGTTGAGATCTCTTTAGTATGGGCAATCATACATCACTTTTGTCAAGCAGAGTGGTCATTTTATAAATTTCACATGCGACTGGGATTTTAATAATTTTACTTACATAGGTACATAGTGTATATAAATGATTTCACGCCTATACAGGTTGATTTTTGAGATGGGTCAGTGAGAATTTTACTTACCTTCATTTTATCATATGATGTAGGTTTAACATGTTTGTCGGTGAGTTTAGTGCTTCTTGCTCGTCCACCATTTCCATCTACTTTATAAAGAATTTCAATGTATCCCCACTTAGCACGCCGATTACCGATGAGAAGATCTTTCTTCTGAAAATTATTGCGAAAACATTTTAGTAAATGAGGTACATCATAGATGTGATATAGCCGGTTACTATTAATGTTATAGGAAACATTATTATCATTGTAGCCTTCACTGCGTAGAAGTTCTCTATTTGAGTCCGATATTAATGACTTATTAGCTGCAACATTGGCAGAGCTTTGATTACTAACTGTGGCTCTAACTATGAATCCAGCTTTAAAAATTGCAAATACTACCTCCTTGATAATATTCTTTAAAACAAATGTTTTTACTCCATCTCGAGCAAAATAAAATGCGATTACAATTCCACAAATTAACAAATATAAAATGTTTAAACAACGAACAATGGCGGTTCAATTTGTTTTGTCAATTTTGACAATTCCAATGAAAATGGCGGCCACAGACCAATATGGCGGAAGACCATCAATGAGTATGCCTTTGTGTGAGTGTTTCTTTGTGTGAAAGAGAAACGTAGCGGGTACGCTTATGGATTTTTCCCATGTTGAGTGAAATAGATGCGTGAGCTTTTCGTGTTAAAATTTATAGGCGAGTTGACGGAGCCTGGGTAACGTTCCCTTACACACGAATGACGTCATGCGCTGTTATTGGTGTTTCGATTAACATGAAGAACAGCACAAAATATTCGATATAATTTATTAATTTAAAAATATTAATCAATATTATTTTACAAAAAAATTGTTCGAATAAAGATTGCAATAGTAGATCATATTTTCAACTACCATTATATATTATTGTGTGATTACTGTCCGGTTACCTATAATCATCGCGTCTTTATAGACTGACTATGTTGTCGATAATGCAGTCTATAGTAGTAATTTCACGTTGCAGATGCTTGGCATGCCCAGGTGGCAAGGAGACAACGGTGAACACGCTCGATGAAGATCTTACGTACGACGATCTCGACTACGGCGAGGATGTTGACGCACAGTCTGTATAATAAATATAACATCAAATCACTGGGTAGGCAAGGAAGTAACTCATTCCATGACAAAACAGATTAATTTATATACACTTTATATTATAAAAAATGTGTTTACCGTGTCTTACTGATGTAAAATTATATATTAAGATAAAAGGCATTATCTCGTTTAAAAGAAACGTAAAATAGAAGGGATTTAGGAAAAATGATTCAATTTATAATATGAAGGGTTACCACGAAATTTTAATACAAAGCCGTTTACACAGTTAGAGTAACCTGAACTGCTTTCTAATATCGTGTTATTAATTACTTATTACAAAAAATGTGCTAATATTTAGCATTTTTCGTTTGCATTACTTGTGAATATTTTACGTTATTTGTGGTACTTTTTAAAGTAATTAAGTTCATTTTTTATAAGTTTTGTATTTATCAATAATTTTATCAATAAAAATTTAATGCTAACTACAGTTTGGTATATGTATAATAACTGAAAAATTATAAAATAGAGCAAGCGACCCAAAGTATAAATATCATTATATCACCTATGAAAATAATTGAAAAGCAGTCCAACATTATTAGCTCTCAATATAATTTATTACGAGTATGCGGCAAAAAAACATATTAACAATTAGTAAAAATCATAAATGTAAACCGTATATTAAATCTATGGTAAAAATCTGCTGACTTAATCTATGCTAATATCAAGCATTTAATTTTTTTTATTGTCAATTAATAAATTAAATTGCAAATATTTTATTTTGTTGCATCATACTTCTTGATTTGTATTGTTTTAGACCATGGTTTCTTGTACTTATACTTATAGCACCCACTGTTAAATTTCCCAAAAATCTTTATCTTCGGTGTTAATTTAAATAATTATCAGGCAGTGATGTCACAAATTGAACGTAAATCTTGTTGAGAACCTCTACTATTAACTGGTGAACCCTTAGGGTTCACGTATCGCATTCTGATAAATTTATTTGATAAATCGATGAGTTAGCGAGCTTTAATGGGATAAAAACGAATGCTAAGATTCACGTGACTTCGGCGATCACGTGTATCAGTTTATAAGTATTACTTGACAAATTGCCAATATTTACACGCCACTTATTCTGTTGAAGGTAAAGATAACGTTGTTATTGAATGACATTGATAATATGCATTTATAGTGCATTTGGATCATTTACTTATATTTTTGTAGTGAAACTGTTTGAAGGTTTTTTATAACTACGGTGGCAAACAAGCTTCAGCTATGGTGAGTGCTTACCGTAGTCTATAGACTTTTAAAACACCATATTAGGTATCATTAGCGCGTTAACAACCGCCCTTCCCCAAGGAGCTCAGGTACACGACATAAAGTTATTTGGCTGCGATCTTCTGTAGAGTGGAAGTGTTTCACCAGTTGGGCTGTCTCAAGTAGATAGAAATCTTAAAATATAATTATTGTCGAATGTTAATAAGACTTTTTGTAACACAAAAATTGTATAAATAGGTACTATGGGAGAGAGAGAAAAAGAAAGAAATATGCTATAAACTGAATGAGATAGATGAACGCGATAGAATAAGACAAAGTAAATAGCATGCGTGGAGGTTTAATGGCCGCGTTTGAGCTAAGACGCGCGATGTAATTCTATCTTTGAATTTTACATCTTTTTTTTTTTTGGGTAATTTATGTAAAACGCATACAAAATTGAAATATTATTTACAGAAGTAATACGTCTGTTACGTGTGTTGATTTATACGCGCTCTTTTTTAAGATCGCATAATTCTTTATGCTCGTTCGAAAAAAATGATGAGAGTGACTTTTTACGATGCGCACGTTTTATGTAACGAAAAATCTATCTACACTACGAAGTTGCTTGCAAAACCTCTTGATTTATTGTGGTGTAGATATGTATTTTCGATGTTATGTGATGCATGTAACTTCTAACGCACGCACATATGTACACATCTTTTTAACACAAAATATTTGAACTCTCAGATCATTGAAATATATATTTTACAAAAGAAGTATAATTTCTAACCTGCATACTTTTTTATCGATTCTGAATATATAATATTTATCATAATATACGATGATTGTTTTGTTAAGGTGGTTCAAAGCACAAACCAGGATATCGTCATATAATCAGTCTAATTCACGGCAAGCATATTAATTAATGTTTATAATTCAGTACCTACACCAACTTCCTCTCGTCAAATTGTAATGTTTATATTACATAAAAATAAGTGGTAGATATTTTTGTTTAGGTAATTACTACCTAGTGAACCCAGTCTAGAATATTATAGGATAATTATTAATTAAGTATTGTTGATAATCTCAATTAAATCAATTTTTTTGTGTTATATTAGTAAATTATGTTGTATTGAAAAATTCTTTGTGTAGCTTTTACATTGAAAACATTAATAATATACGATAGAGAGACTCGATACCCAATATGAATAATAGCATAACTCATTTAGCCATGGTTTTTAGAATAGTCCCTTAATATTTTTTATTTAATTTATGATTTTTTTGCATCGCGGTTCAAATGTAAATCGGTTGATAAATATCCTTAATGCTCTTTCGACTAGTTTGTGAATTGTATTTAGTTAACGATGATAATATATATTACATTTTTTTTTTAATTTACAATAATTATTTCAGTCTAGTAAAAATGGATCAATTATTAGCCGTAGAGATATGGCTGTATAGCTCACATACATATAGAGATCTTTTTCTGTATTTGCTTAGCATATAGTTATATTTTACTGTAATTATTAAAGTTACGACGTTATTCATATTTGGTGTCAAATGTGTCAATGTATGTTCAAATATGTTAAAATTAAGTTTATACTATTTCAGTATGTTTGATCCGTCCTTCCTATATAAATTTCACAATATTAAGAACAATTATTATACAGCTGTTTCTACTGGCATATTCATTAAAAAATTGTAACAATTTTTTTGGTTTTGAAATAATATGTACCCTTAGAATTGGCTTATTATTTATTTCTTACACTAGTAGTAAAATATAGAAATAAGTTTAAATATTGTTATATATTTTTTGGAGGAGCAATTCATGTATTAGAATCTCCTAGTGCCAAACGCCTTGCTTGTACAAAAAATTGCCATTATCTTTAATGTAATAATTTACGTTAATATAAATTATTATCGAACAATTGCTGAATCTCAGTATATCCATGCATGTAATATTAACATGGGTAATATTTAGTGCCTTTAAATTGTTTTAAGTATTTTTGTACCACTTTTACACTATTAATACAAGAAATAAATTACATATTTTAATGTTTTATTTAAATACCAGCTGACCCGACAGACCTAGATTTCAATAAATTAATAGACAATTATTTTTCTTAGATATGTATTGTTTTAGGCTTTTTTTACCATTAGACCAATATTATTAAATAGGTACTTTAATTTTTAAAGACTGTTAAATCGCGGTCGCGGATTCCTTATACAACGTAGATGATCACTGTTATTTTATAGGATTATGAATTCTACATTTGAACCGCTTGCACGGTAACTACTCATTCTGCTATATGTATTAAAATGTATGATGTGTGAATTATCACAAAGTAAATCTCTGACTACGGATACCAAAAAGCATTGTGTGGAACCAAGCGTTTCAATATGCGTAAACATAAAACTTCAGTTACTGACGGCATCAATTAAATTTATCAAGAATTAAATATTCATACCATGGTAGTTTAAATAATAATAATTCTTTATCAATGATAACAATAATTTTAATAATGAAGAAAAGTAATTAAAATGTAGATTATTAAATAAAAATAACGTTATTAAGTTAAATTACTTAAAGCTTACTCTAGTAATATTCTTAAGGTTGTAAAATATTTGAGATTATAATAAGGCTTAAAAATAATACGGTACAAATAGTAGCATTTTCTACTTAACAGTCCACCATAGAATTGGAATAACCTAAAGGCAAAACAGACTGATTAGGTGTCACATCATAAGGTACTAGGCATTTTTCAAAGATTGTTTTGTTCAAAACCCATAAAAGTTAGTTTAAAGATAAAGTTCCAAATAAATCTGAACGGAACTCTAATACGCGAAACATTGATTTGCTCGAAAAATATTATTTAAAAATTAGTCGAAAAATATTTCCAAAAACCCTTAGGATCAATTCAAGAAATAGCTTCTTAAACATTGCCTACAAAATAAAGTCAATTTACCATTCTTACAAGAAAGATTAATTAAGAATTCTACTCTTATTAATTTGGACTAAGCAATGATGACGTAAATCAGGGCATTGCCTTTTATATTATTAGGTACATAAGTATTTTATTTATAACAATCAACCTCATTAGGGAGCTTGGTTTTAAATTAAATTACCTCAAGCGGAGAAAATGTTTAACCTGCCACTAACCAGTTATATTATCTACCAACCATCTATACATATACCTACCAGTCATCTTTAATACTAACACTTGGCACGTTCTATCAAATATTATACTTAGTGCGTTTCAGCCTTCTCAAGGACTCCTCAACGTCAAATAATAAAAGTTTTGAAACAATGATGGCTCAGTTGTACCGTGTACGGACTCCGCGTCGATCGACCCCCCCCCCCCCCCCCCCCCCCCCCCCCCCCCCCCCCCCCCCCCCCCCCCCCCCCCCCCCCCCCCCCCCCCCCCTTTTTTTTTTTTTTTTTTTTTTTTTTTTTTTTTTTTTTTTTTTTTTTTTTTTTTTTTTTTTTTTTTTTTTTTTTTTTTTTTTTTTTTTTTTTTTTTTTTTTTTTTTTTTTTTTTTTTTTTTTTTTTTTTTTTTTTTTTTTTTTTTTTTTTTTTGATAACACCACGTACTGAAGGTGATCGTTTATATAAAATACAGCCACTCATCGACAAACTAACAAAAAACTGGCGAAAAATATTTACCCCGGAGAGTGTATAGTAGTCGACGAGTCAATGGTTGGTTTTAGGGGAAGACTCTCTTTTCGTACCTACAATCCACAAAAATCTCATAAGTATGGTATAAAAATCTATAAACTATGTGCTGACAGTGGTTATACTTGGAGCTACCGCGTTTATTCTGGTCAAGACAACCAAATAGCTGGATTAGATAAGCCGGGATCAGTTGTCGTTAGTTTGTGCCAAGAATTGCTGAGAGAAGGAAGAATTATGATAACGGACAACTACTACACTAGTATACCCTTAGCAAGGTACCTGAAAGGACAAGCTACTGATTTATGTGGAACAGTACGCAAAAACCGACGAGAACTGCCCCGAGAAGTGGTTCAGCAACGCTTGGAAAGGGGGCATATATCTGTACAGCAGCAGAATAATTTTGCAACCATCCTAAAATGGCATGATAAAAGGGATGTGCTCATGTTGTCGACGTGTCACGACCATGAAATGCGAATGTCAGTAGGTTTTCGAAGAGTTTTAAAGCCTGCAATGGTGTTGACGTACAATGAAGGGAAGAAAGGCATAGACTTGGCAGATCAGTTAGCAAGCTACAATTCACCGGCGAGGAAACCTCTGTTTGGTATAAGAAGGTTGCTGCGGACCTTGTTTCCATAAGTGTAGTGAATGCCATACTTATTTATAATGAGTTACACCCACAGTCAAAATTGAAGGTTCTAGATGGCCATCAAGTCATTGTAAAAAAATTACTGATGATAGAAAATGAGAACCCTTCAAGTTCTAGTTCTGCGAGTTCTTTACGTAATACCCGTCACAAGTTTACGAAAATACCCAAGAAAGGTAATGGGAAAATTTGGCAAAAACGTTGTGCCAGTTGCTATAAGAAGCTAAAAGAATCAGGATTCACAGCCACTGAAGCAAGGAAGAAGACTCCACAAGTAACAACCGAGTGCATTTTATGCAAAAAACCATTTTGCTTAAAATGTTATAATGAATCTCACTAGTTGCAATTAGATTTTATAACAATAATAATGTTATTTAGTAAGCCAGTTCATGTTACCAGATAATAAAAAAAAAATCATGGGACATTGGTGTTTTATTATTCCCAATTCACTGCTCATACGTCTGCAAAATATTAAAGATGTAGCTCCTACGCCCAGTCCATAAAACCCCATTTAAAAAGTATAGGCTGGTGCATTACATGTAATGCACGGACGTCTCAGCTGAAAGAAAAATGCATTATATATAATGCACGGACAGGCAACGTGTTATAGATAAAGTTCCAAATAAATCTGAACGGAACACTATAAGTTCCCATAAAAATTTTGTTAACGCTCGTCTCTCTTTAGGGATTGAATTTTTAACAACGCCTAAAAATACGCGAAACATTGATTTGCTCGAAAAATATTAATAGAAAATTAGTCGAAAAATATTTCCTAAAACCCTTAGGATCAATTCAAGAAATAGCTTCATAAACATTGCCTACAAAATAAAGTCTATTTACCATTCTTACAAGAAAGATTAATTAAGAATTGAAGAATTATGAATTCTACTCTTATTAATTTGGACTAAGCAATGATGACGTAAATCAGGGCATTGCCTTTTAAATTTTTAGTAACTTAAGTATTTTATTTATAACAATCAACCTCATTAAGGAGCTTGGTTTTAAATTAAATTACCTCAAGCGGAGAAAATGTTTAACCTGCCACTAACCAGTTATATTATCTACCAACCATCTATACATATACGTACCAGTCATCTTTAATACTAACACTTGGCACGTTCTATCAAATATTATACTTAATGCGTTTCAGCCTTCTCAAGGACTTCTTAACGTCAAATAATAAAAGTTTTGAAACAATGATGGCTCAGTTGTACCGTGTACGGACTCCGCGTCGATCGACGTGGTATCGAATCCCTGCAATGAGCCTGAGCTTTCGGTGAAGGAAAACATCGTGATAAAACCATAGCCTGGTGGTAGAGCTTTACTAATACCAACAATATTAGCACCAACATCCACTCAAATATTTCAGAATACTTATTATTTCAACTGTAGACCATTTTTAACCATTTTGGAAGGTTTAAAAAACCCACGTTTTAAATATTTTAAATCGAGTTGATTTTTGATGAGCATTCTTAAAACATTTTTATGTGAGAACTATTAAAAAAACATAATTGTCATTTGGGCCACTTTACCTATATACTTTTATAATGTGAGTTATGTTGAAAATGAAGTTATGTAAAAAGAAGATTAATCAATACCTAAGACTTAAGAGAAATAGAGATTTTTTAAATTCAGTATTTAATGGTAATTTGCGCTAAATTTTAATTTTAAAGAACATGATATTATATGTAGTTTTTATGGTGAGGCAATTAAAACCCTTTTATACATTGAATACCTACAAACATATTTCACTAATTAAATGTAAATAGTACATAAATACTTAATATAATACAATTGTAGTATATAGCAATCATTATTTATGCATCCGAATTACATTATTATTCGTCGGCTGTTTAAAATGCAAACATACTCGTAAAACATTATTCAAAATAAACTTCAATTTTATTCAGCAGGTACCTTACGTATTTTCTGAATATTCATTCATAAATGATTTAAACGTTGATTTTATTTCACTTTTAAATTGACATTACGAATGCTGAAACCGTCGATTACAGCGGACGTTCATTACAATATTGTAATCGATTTTGAAATTAGAATTTTACATATCATGTACCAATTATTCGAGTCTATAGTATATAGTATAGTATAGTATAGTTTATAGTAGCACAGACAGAGATCTAGTGCATCACAAATAATAGGGTAGGGGAAAGTGGGGGAATCACGAACACCTAATGGAAAATTGGAATGAAACAGCAGAATTAGGAAACAGGCTTATTTTTATTCCGGTAATTACGAACTAACATTAAAAATTAGTAATCAATCTTCAATTGCGACAGAACATATATTTATAGCCCAAAGATGTTGATTGTCCATCTGTACATATCTCACGAGCCCAATTTTTACAAATGTAACACATAATCCAGTCTTCAACAGGAGCACTTTCATAATTATCATTCATTAAAAAAAATACAATTAAAGTTTTCAATTTTGCCTTTTTTGTTCTTGTTTTTCTTCTCTTAGTTATAGTGCCAGTTTTGGATTATCGAGATTGCCCTCCACTCGGTCTGCCCGTGATTCCCCCTCAGTATCAAAAAGTAAAATTCATAAGCATAATTTTTTTTAGTCAGCTATTGTCGTTAGCGTTAGTGTCATTGTAATCTTTGATTAGTGAGTATTCCAATTAATAAACTTAACATTTTTATATTTTATATAAATAAAGCTACATTAAGTCACTTTTGTGAAAAATATACATCGAAAACACAAAAAATATTTAAGCATTCATATTTCGTTCTACGCGATTGCTCGCTTCTGTCGAGTCACTCTCTGTCGCTAGAGATGGCGTGTTTGTTATGACAATATTGTTCGCGTACGTGTTTCTCCACTTTCCTCTATTATCTTAAAACCATTTTTGAAATAATGGCGTTTTGAAAGTTTGAAAATACATTGCTGCATAACTAAAGGTTCAAATGGTCCTAAATTATTATATTTACGCAGCAATTAATTTTCAAACTTTCAAAAACGTGATTATCTCAAACATCGTTTTTAAAGATACTAAGTACCCTATTGTTCGTGATGTGCTATCTGTAGCTCGGCATAGTAATGGCATTGTGTCTAATATTAAGCACACTAGAATTCAAAAACAACAGCGATCACGGAGAGATCGGCAATTATAGGCGTAGCTATTCATTGACCGCCATAGAAAAAAAAAATCTTTGGTCCTGCTCAAAAATTAAATGGTTTCTTATCAGATTAAGTACCGAAATAAAAATCTTATAGTGGCTGAATAGCTGGCTGGCTGCCCCCCTTAGGAAAATTCGCTAGCTACGCCAATACCGGCAATCCGTTGCTGGTCGTCTCTGTCATGCAGATACAAGTCACATCGAACGATTTTTTCCGGATTTTAAGTTTTTTTTTAATTTAGTAGCACGGCACTGTAACGAGACTTTATCTGATGCTAAGCAGAGTACAATCCAAAAACAATGGCAATCGCCAAGACATAGGTCGTCACAGCTAAATATACACTATCTGATTAAGAAACGCAAAACAAAAGAGTCATTGTACTAGATTTATCACTATGTGCATCGCCTGCAGTCGGAACCATATCATTTGGTTTATTTTCAAAAGACATTTAATTTTATCATTTAGTAGCTTGTGCCTGAGCTGTAGCTGTAGTCGATCGGGCACAAGCGCGAATCGTTCTACCCCCGTTCCCGGTTATTTTAAAGACAATAATGCTTAATTGTGGGTGATCCATAGAAGATAGACATATGCTATCGCTGACTTTTTTAAGTTTTACAATTATGTGCTACATAAATTTCATATATTATCTCCTTATAGTTTACACAGCGTAAGCCATTCAAGCACCCCAAAATTTTATTTTTATTTGCGCGGAACTTTAATTATTTTTCTAAAATAAAAATAGCCCAAGTTACTCCTTATAACATCAGCTATATGCCAGTGAAAGTCCCGTCAAAATCGGTCCAACCCATAGATTTCGTCCAAACGTTTCAGAGATTACCTAGAATAGGCAGACAAACAAACAAAAATAAAAAAAAATTGTTTTTTGTTATAGGTACCATATATACTTTCATATGCTTTTAATAAAAAGCTGTTATTTTGACATTACAAACAGACACTTAAATTTTGTTAATTTATATGTATAGATAATTTTATAACTGAAATTAATAATATTTATAACATAAATGTAGAAAGACTTATGATATTTCAGATTACCAATCGTAATCTTTGACCAGAATACTTGTGCGATATGAAATATACTTAACAAACAATAAAAAAACCCGTCAAGTGTGAGTCGGACTTGCGCACCGAAGGTTCCGTAATTGTACAGCTACATTCACAAAAATAATTATAATCACATCGGCGTGCACAGTGTTTTTAGACAGGGTGGGCAAAAAAATTAAAAACCTATTAGCTTACCAATTATACTACAACTTGCTTTTCGTGCGTCGTCTTGTCGATTAAATAATGATGTAGGTAATTCAATTAACTTAAATACCACCTCAAATATCCATAGGCCGTACATACATTGGCAGATTATATAGACATATCAATTCACAGTTATTAAAAAGTAGTAATTCAGGTAATATATAAGTCAATGCCTACCGGCGCGTTTGTTTGATGTTCTGTATTTGCTAAATTACTTAATAGCAATATAAAAGTGGTGGTATGAGTTATAGTAAGACATTTTAGGATTTTTTAAATTTGTATATAAAATATACACACCTGTCTTTACCTTTAGTTTCTCTTATTTTCAAATACATTGTAAAACGACCTTTCACTATCACTTGTTTGTTTTTCACCGAAAGATAATTTTGAAAACGCATAATTTTTTATTTTGTCTATCTAGAAATAGGGTAGTATGTCAGCCAAGTTAGGAACGGGTGATACCGGCCAGTGTGCATATTTTACACGAACCATTTCGATCCCTCCATAAGTCAAAAGCTATTGAACCTACACATTGAAATTTTGAACGATTAAAAAACTACCCTTGAACACCTACAATCCCAAATTTCAAGAATAAATCTATTATAGTTCTTGAGTTATTAAGGTCTGAAAAGTAACATTTTTATAACTCACTGACTCATCAAAAACCTAGAACACTTCAAGGTGACTTAGAAACTTGAAATATAGCATCAATGTAGATAGATCACTAACCATATACCAAGGAATCAAAGGAAAAAATTGAGAAACTTAATCGAATTAATATTTATTTATTAACGGCGTTTCCATCCTCTCACCAATGGCGTTGTGCAGTCTTCAAAGTAATGATATCCCAACAAAAGGATAAATGTGAAAAAGGGCCAAGTTCGGTAGACTCGACGTTCGGGGTAGTCGTTGTCACGTTGAATGTGCGTTCTTTAATTCATATAATAAACAATTTGTTACTTTCTATGATAGGGGAATTCTAACGTGGCGAGTTTTAATCACATAGAAACTGCGGTTCGGAAAACTTCGATAATTGTCGTAATTTATCATGTCGTCTAAAATACATTTAGGCGCGGATAGTTTGTGTCTTTTCCAAGGCACTCAGCGGCGCTAGTTGTATGAAACTGCACTCGGGGCGGATTTCTTTTAAAAGTGTACCAATTTTAAGCGTTCCCTTGTGTAACTAAATGCTCCATTGGCTAACGTTTTTGGAAGAATTACTCAGTGGAATGTAACGAAATGCCTTTTTCACAAACATATATATATATATATATATGTTAATTACAGAATTTAGTTAGTTATCCAACTGCAAATAAGTTCATATTCGCAAAAATTTTTTTTTTTGGAATTAAAACTTTAGATTTTTGAATTTTCCCCTTTTTCTGTGCAATAAGATATTGCTTCTTGCCAAAAATAGTTCTAGATTAACGGTTAGTACCCCATAGGTTTAGATTCCTTTTACGAATATCAAAATATACGGCATAAAAGGCCGTATCTTTTGATTGCGTTGACTTAGAAGTTTGATTTATTCACAGCTCCAAGGGATTGCAAATCTGAGTATTTGATATTAATTTCAGCTTGATACCTCCACGCGTTCCTGAGAAAAAGGCTCTTGATAGACAAACAGACGGACAACGAAGTGATCCTATAGGGTTTCTTTTTTCCTTTTTGAAGTTCGGAACTCTAAAATAGCAACAGGCCCAATAACATTATATAAAATATCATTGAATAGACCAGATAAAAACGTTTTATACGGCTGATAATAAATAGCTAAAAATTATAAAATAACTTTATCACTCATATACGAAAAGCGTTACTAGGGAAAAGTAATTATTATGAAATAAACACATATGAAATCGTCATGCTGATTATTTTTGGTTGGTATAAGTTTGGTAACATTACACTTGATGTGAAGGGACTTTGGTCAAAGACACATCAGGCTTTAAAGAGGACCAGGCATTGAATGATATCCTGTCTCTCCAGTCTCACCATTGTACCACCGAAAACATACCCACTATCATTTATCCGTACTGTGTTTTTTAGGCGCACTACTTCTAAGCTATATTACACGACTACATGAGTATCATATCTTCGTGACTTCGTAATACATTACTATATTATATCCAGACGTGTTCATGTTTTACTTTATATTATGTGATTCAGAAAAATGTACATATAAATCTAATATATATGAAAGTAGGTAATGAAAAAAAAAATTACGTTCATGACCTTAAATACAACACCGAAAACAGTTACATAATAAAATATGTTAGATCGAATACACTCTACTAATAATATGGAATATAAATACATATAAAGAAACCACTGTTCCTTCTTTCTTACGACATGGATTACGAACTCTCGGTTGTCGCCGTCGTGTTTGGATTGTAACGTGCTTACCAGCAGAGACAGTACAGTTCCTTTGCCGAGATATGTATTACAAAAACACAATATCATTGTGAAATTATAGTTTTATACTTATTAGTTAAGAGTTTTGAAAAGCGTAGGTACTGGATTACTAAACAGTGGACAATACCCTAGCCCGTTAATTTAAAGAATACGGCTAAAACTATGCTTGAAAGAAAAAAATAATACTGAAGGACCATTGCAACCAGTAGAACTATAATCAACGCTTTAAACATAGGTTAGCGAACAGTTGAACTGCATTCAAATAATTCCATATATTATTTATAGTGGATCAGCTGAGAACGGGCCAACCGCGGGCACGAGCGCTCGCTGCGAGCAGTGCGAGTAACAACGCGGCTCGCGCGAAGACAGCGCGTGTGATAAACCTGAGCCCGTAAAGCCACTGACTATCTATATCCGCGATATCTTTTAAAATTATATGGTACACGTAAAACACTAATAAACCGGCTTTGTCAACTTGTTCAAGCCGCGCCGTTTACGCACAACACATAATTTACAAACAAGACTTTAGTGAACTAATTTCAAAATAAACTATTTTCGTATCGGATATAATATCCTGTTCGTATAAATTATACGATTATATAAATCATATATTGAATCTTATTGTATTTAGCACGGCCATACACAGTGACAAGTTACAGTGAATTGTGCGAGTGTAATAGAAAAATAATGTTCCGCTAAAGATGCGGGTAAAAGAAATCTAAACTGTATTGTTGTGTATTTAAAGTGTCAAAATGAGGAGCGACGTTTTAGCGCCGAGCGAGCTGGAGGGGACCGACTATCTCCTCTCCTCGACTATGAGACTCGAGGACAGCTTTCTACAAATACTCGGTGAGTTACTTTTTGGAATTAAATATTTACGTCATACTTTAACTACATGTCTGCGATCGCAAAATTTTATCCAATTAAATCTTATCACATGCACGACCTATTCATTTCAAACTAAAAGTTAATATATTGAAATATTCTGTAAATGTTTTCGTATTATATGGTATAGGTATACCATACAGAATATCGCAGCCAAATAACCTTGTGTTGTATTGCTACAGTGAGTAGGGATTCCAGAGTTCCTTGGGCTAGGTCGGCAACCTAGAGATACCTACCTATGAATTTACAAGCATCCATACACTACGGTAGCCACTTATCATCAAGCGCGTCGTAAACTTGTTTTCCACCTTAGTTGTATAAAAAAACTCAGTTCAAATAATCTTCATCATGATTCAATATTCAGTTTTCTGTATTAGAATATAGGTAAGCTACTTCAAGGGGTAGTAAGTTCATATTCTATAAGACGGTGAGGGTATAATCTCTCTTAAATTAGGGATTAAACCGTATAGGAATATAGAGATATCATAGTTAGATTTTACACGGACTTGTCAATCGTTCAGCATTGAAGGAAACTGCGTAAGAAAACTAACACGTTATTATAAAATTCATGTTTAAGTTGTAAGACACATTGAGAACAGTGTTAAGTAGCACTAATTATGGAACAAGGCATGTTAACGCCTTTAGTGCCAAAATAAATATGGTTATTACACCTGAGAAAATATAGTTATATATTTCTGGAAACCGTTATAATTAATATACCTAAAGACATTTGTCTCTATAGACATTATAGACGTGTATATAATCAAACATAAAAAGAACTTTAGCTTAAAACAACTGTTCTAAATAGTGTTAATTTTTTATTCACAAAAGAACCACAGATTGTATTTTGTTTATTAAAAGAGAACAATTGTCACTGCGCAAACAATTTGCGTTGCTACCAGCAAGCTCTGTATTAAACAAGACAAGTATATTATAATTATATCAATATATTTATTTTGGTAATGCGATGTCTCCCTTAATTCTCCATGAAAATTAATGATTCAAACATCATTTTAAGCTAATATTCCCTGCTATTGACGAAAAGGAGACAAATAAATAAAACCGAGGTTTTCGTGAAAAATATATTCAACTAACATGTAGGAGACGTCATCTATTTAACTACATGTATAATAGCTGTTACTTCCATTGTTTACATTCTATATTGTGAAATATTCGCACTGGTCAGCTAGTAACATTTGACAACCCTTTTTTGGGCACAAAAGCCCCATAGGGAACCAAGCAGTTCCTTAAATAGCGTAAAAGCAACACAACTATAGGGAATAGCGTACGTTGGTGATCCATGGATAATTGGAATCATTAAGACAACTTGCATAAATTACCTATACAAAAGCAAAATTCTCTAAATATCTAAGTACATAATATTATTGACCAGCTGATACTGATAGAACACGACCCGCTGAAGATCCGTACCATCGCGGGTTTTCGCTGGTAACGAGTAGGTAGTTGTGTAATAACAGTAACATACTTTTCTCAAGCGAACTGTTTTACTTTCCTTACCTTGTCGAAGGACCGTACAAGAGGTATATAATCAAAGCGTACACGGTACAAGATATTCTAAGTCCGGTGAAGCTGTAAAAGCCGTCCGAGGCTCCAGGGCCCCTAAGGCTAGCAGTATAGTCAGTCAGAAAAAAAAAGAAAAGGTACAAGATATATATGCAGATATATATAAATGCATATGCATAAGGCATTTTTCTCCTACTTTTTATTTCATGGCAATATTTTTCCAAATATTCTTATATTCTTCAAACATAACTCTAACAAGATGGCGGCTCTCTTATTAAAACTGTCCAGGAAGCTTTTGTGGCAACATAAACTGCATGTTTCTAGTTAAATCCACTTCACTTGTGCACAATAACCATACTACATATATACAACCAAACTGTCAAGCACTCTCATTTAGTTTGTCGGGTTTCGGGATAAGCCGAGAGGGCTTATAGGCCGGCATAACAGCCACGACTAGCGATGGATTGTAGAACTAGAACTCTCGCTGGTCGCCGCAGTTTTTGGATTCTGTTGTGCCTACCTTCAGGCACAGTGCCGCCACTTTGTCGTACTTTTATAAAAAAAGAATTCCGAAATAATTTGCAATGTCTGGTAATATCGCTACCTACATAATAATTATAATCTATTCAACGTATTTGGTTAGTTTGACGTCGTGTCGTTGTTTGGAGCGCTAACCAAACATTGCTTAAAGCCATTGAAAGTATTGAAACAGTCAACAAAATATTATTGAGTCACATAACAAATAGTTTTAACACAATGGTATTCGTGTTTTTTTCGAAATTATTTTTCTTTTACTATTTTAGACTAGGAACTAGAGTAGGTAGACTAGAACTATTTGATTGATATTCATCTATTAGAAACAACAATTATATCAAGGCTGTCTATAATTGAACACTAAACGATTGCTCTAATAGAAAAAGGCATGGAATACGATCTAGGCGTACTGAATGCACGTAAATGTGTACAGCCGTTCATTGTTCATGCATACATTTAATTCATATTGTGTAGTAGACTTTACATTATTACAAAAGTCATTGTTTTCATAGTATTTCAAGATATTGTAAATTATTTTTAAGAAATAGTGAATTAAAATTCGAATAAGAAAAATCCATATTTGTTTTTTACACAAGAGAACATTTGAAGAGGCTAACGTATTATTATTTAGATAGTTTTTGTTGAGAATTTACAAAATGTACGTTAAAATCTGAAAACTATTCACAGCAGTCTATTGACGTAATGTACATATGCTTTTATGTACGTTTTGTAATTTTTTGTTACTGTTTAATTAATTATAATTATATACATACAGGGTCAAGTCGCGGTCTACTCATTAAAACTCGTCCGTCTTCGAGCGTTGCGAGTCCTGCAACCTATTATTTAATGATTGACTAATAGCATAGTTGGTCCGATTAGAGATTAGGAGGGATATTACGGGATACTTCGTAATGATCTGATGAACTCTAGCTGTATTTTAGATTCGTTATAGGTTACAGCAGACTTGCCTGCGTCACGTCCCTGAAAATATCATTGGAAGAGGATAGATGAAATTGGGTTCTTCTATAATACAAGTTACAGATAATATTCTTCGACTTGTAAATGATTTGTATATTAAGAAAAAAAAACTGTGGGTTTTTTTTTACACAACTTAGGTTGTAAACAAATATACGGTCCGACTGGTGGCAAGCGGCTACCGTAGCCTATGGACGCTTGTAATACCATAAGTATCGCATTGCCGACCTACAACCCTCCTATCTGAAGGAGCTCTGAAAACCCTGTATAAGACGATGAACTCGCAATAAACGTGAATATTTATTTACTTGATAGTTATTCTTTGTTGCTAAATTAAAATAAATGGAACGGCATAATTTTTTTTTTAAAATATTAATTAATAGAATTATAGATTTACTTCACGTTCTAAAAAGGTAAATAACGTTGTGTGGGCAACCATTGAAAAAAGGAAGATCCTCCGACCAGACGGGTTTTATGTCTGGCGGGCAGCTACCCAACGGTTGTTGTCGGGTTCTTGTATACATATATTTCAATTATTGGGTTAATTTTAATATCGCAATGTAGGATGCGTCGCATGTGGCGAGATAGATGTCGCTACAAGTTTAAAAAACGTTTGTCAATGTTTTGGTGGCTCTAAGTTCAATTGCACTCGTCAGTGTAGTATTCGTAATATTAATTAATTTCAATGTAATATATCATGTAACACATATTTTATGTAAATTTTAGCTTTCTCCACTCATTCTCCATAATTTTAAACTTTATCCATGCCAAACCACACAGTCCGCACGTATTAATACAGGGTTATTGGTAATTCGCCGTATTCTTGTTAGGAGGTGATAGGGTGACTATTTGCGATAATTTTTACCCGCATATGCATTATGCAAAGTGAACCGTATTTGAGCTATCATGTTTCTTAGCTTTTTTCAAAATAAGTGAAAAATTATACATAAAAAAATTATTTAAAAAAAAGTATCAATTTAAATCTAATTTTATCTTCTGATTAATAAAAACGATTAAACACTGGTTATTTATCAATATTAAAACAATAATTATTTGTCCAAATTTAAAAATGCGAGACGAAAAACGATAGTATTATAATTTTTTTTTTGAGATTATTTTCCACTGAAATGCCTAAAAACAACATTATGGACCATGGCTTGCAGATTATTTCAAAAACATAACCGTTTTCTTAGCTCTCCAACAATGCCTCAACTAGCAACTTATTTTAAAAAAACGGAAAAAAAAATATCACAAAGGAAGCAGGCGGAAATTAGTATTCGAATTAAACTTAAGGTCGTTCTTTAAAATTTCCATAAAATTAATTAAAAACAATACTCAATGTAAATAAAACAAAAAATACACATTGAAAATAAACGTTTAGTAACGTTTAGTAGTAATAACAAATAAGCCTTCTTACATCACTGTGAATTCATCTGGTCAGCTACACCGTGCGCCTTGTAACCGTACCTTCAAAACAAATTTAGTTTCGCGAGGCATATTCGCCGTTGACGGATAAGTAAAGGAGGACTTCATCGTCATTATTATTACACAGACACATATATAGGTATTATTATGTTATCAATATAATTTATCATTTGTAATACCTACCACATACAAAATACTAATTAAAAATGACCGGAAATAAAAATCTACTTGACTGACTCCAGTCGTGTTGGATCAGCGCCGATTTAACATGTTTTTTACCTTGATAATGATTTTAGTTTGAACCATGTTCACATAGCACTCTCTGATTATTATTCAGTTTACAATTAACTATTTTAATTAATTCGTAGATAATTATAAGTTACATAACAATTCTTACAAATATTAGTTATAAAGCACACGAGCTTCTAATTCTAAAATACTTAAATACACTGGTGAAATATTTTACAGTCATGGGCCTAAGTATTTTTGTTTAGTTATTATTTAGACGATTTCTTTAAAACCAAATTCCTTACACATATATGCATCTGGTTATAGTTTATTGAATATAATATAATAATCTCATAATCGGTATGTACTAAATTAAATCTTATTCTAGCAAAGATGTCACAAACTTTAATTCAGAAGGGTGTTTAAACATATTAAAACAATGTTTTACTTAACCGACTAATTTACATTGTAAATTAAATTATAAAAAATAGGTATTTGATTATAATATGAAAAACAAAGCACTTTAATTAAACAGTTTTTGTACAGGACCCTAAAAATGTATTAAGTTTCTTCGAATTTGTGACTTAAGTATATGGTTTTATTCTAACAATATTTAAGGCAGAATCATACTATTACGATTACTTTTATTGATGCGGACTATGTAACGCGTGTTGAGTCACATCAAATTGTACAAAGTATTGCCCTCCGCCCTATTGCCTTAAACACATTATTAACACCCGACGTGACGCGACGTCGCGCTCATCTGCAATCTCGGTTTAAGCATAGTTCAGTCCTTTTCTGCACGTTGCGTCGCCTCACGTGTTAAAAGTCTTGTCGTAACATAGATCAACTCGGGCCAACGGCGCGGCGCGGCGCGGCGGGTCGGAGAAGAGTAGCCATAAGCAGGCGTTCCCCTCTGTCAAAGTGTAAGTCCACGCGGTCCTTCCCAGTGTATTATAATCTATTGGAGTAGCCATACACAGGTGTTTCCCGTATTAGTGTAATAATCTATGGTCCTACGCGTCTAATAAAACTAGTTGCAACCGGACTGTTCACTAGATTAAATCCAATTGCGCGGCTGAATTGACTTCCAGTGAAAATGCCGAATTGTTCAGTTTTTTGCTGCAAAAAGAGATCTGCTACGACAAATTTACAAAAAATAGCGTTACCTTTCATAATTAAGTAATTTAATTACGTTATTATATATACTTTTTCAAAAACGTAAAAGTATTACAATAATAAGTATCGACAGTTAGCGAACATATCCTCCCGCAAAAAACAACAGACAGTTTTGTTTCGGGAAGAAACGCTATGGCTACTCCCCTCCGCGCCCGCGCCGGTGGCCCGTGTTGCTCTATGTGTCGTAACATATAGAAAGAGAATAATGTTATTATTGTAATTGTCTAATAAGAAAGCTCAAGGCCGCTCGAAAGGGCAATGGACCATGCTATGCCCGGAGTTTCCCTGCGTGATCGAATCACAAATAAGGAGATCCGCAGAAGAACTAAATTCACTGACTTGCTAGACTTAATTGGTAGAGGGCGGGGCACATCGCTCGTACTTATATGTCCAGTGGTGGACGTCTTTTGGCTGACATGATCATGATGCACTTTGTGGTATTATATACTACGTTTGTAAATAATTTTACTATATACAATATTTTTTAACTCGTGATTCAGTGGTAGTAAGCCCTATTGAGCCGAGAGGTAGCAGGTTCGATCCACGTCAATGACTGACTTTTGTGTGATGAACATTATTGTCAGTTGTGTGTCTGGGTGTTAAATCTATGTATTATGTACGTATATCATCAGCTCTTTAGTTACCGTAATACAAGGTTTGCTTAGTAATAATATATAAAACAATCTCCCACTCGACGCGACGATACCTGTATGCTAATATAAATTCCTACTTGATAGTATTTTTTTTTCTTGTGACCGGGGTCTGTTTCTGTCTTCTTCCGTTGATTATTTATCTATAAATTATACTCGTTATTTTAAATAATCTATACAGTTAATAAAACTGAAGTGTGTGTTTGTAATGTAAAAGTAACAGCTTTTTACTAAATGCATATGAAAGTATATAAGATACTTATAAAAAACAATTTTTAAATTTTTGTCTTTAATATAACCGGGAGCGGGGATAGTATGACTCGCGCGTGTGCCCTTCCGACGGCATTCTGTAGTACACGCGAGCGCTGCCGCGGGCACACCTAATATATAATAAAATTTATTCTCACTGAGCATGTATTTTAAAAAGATAATAATTGCGAGCTTCAGACTCGCGCAGTGAACACCCGTGAAAGGGCGTGAACGCGAGTGTGGATGGATTTCACGGGAATAGCGTGAAAGTATATCGATATTCACGGCGCGGCGTCGCAGTTTGACTCCTTATAAATTGAATATGCCAAACAACTAACACTGTATTGTAATAGTTCTATTAAATGTTTAAATTATTCAACATTTGTGATGATAATATTATCAGATTTGACGGTACTTTAGGTAGGTGTATCATGTTAAAATAAAAATGTCTAAAGCATAATAAACTCGTTCTGTTGCGATATATACTCGTTATCAACCATCTGCGTTTTCTTTGTTTGTTTTGTATCTTTATTAAGCAGATGATTATAAAATGACTGTGTACATGGATTCAAAGACGCAGCAGCTGAAGTTGCACTACTTCACGGCGCGAGTCTGGAGCGCGCAAATAATAAAAAGAAGTTGAATTTTCGATTTTATCTATATACAATTTTTCCGACCGGCACTTCTTTAAAAAGGTCATACATTCCACGCTTTTCCTCCGTTCCCGGTAAAAGTAATAGTTTAACCAGTGTTATCCTACAAATATAGTTATAATTGCCAGTGTCAAATATGCACACCTTAATAAGGCATAACTGCATTTGTAATTTTTGCCTTTCTCTTTTTAAAAGCGTCTTTGTTCTTCCAGATAAAAGGAAGTTTTAAAAAAACTTAGGCGTACTTAACTCATTTCATATATTTTTAACTTTTGTGCCCTTGTCTTAGCGAAGGTGCGTTATACTTACACTTTAACGCAACACCAACAAATTTTTTTTATCAAGTTCGCAACGAACCTAATCAAATAACGAATAATTCATATTCATTCTATGTTAAAAGCCCCCAATCGCTTGTACAGTTGTACCTACAACGATGATAAGCAATGCTACAACGAACGTAAAGTGTACAGGTGAGTTGATACGAAAGATTTTCTTAATACCTAGCTTTGTTATCTAACATTTTACAAATTGTATTTATCTACTCGCATACTTATCGACGACTATCTTGTTAAATTCATTTCTTATCTATATTTTTTTTACTTTACCTTTATTACATAATTTATATACAAATTTAAAATCAGTCATAAAGGGTATCATGCAATATCTATACATTGTTGTTACAAAAAAGTTGTATAGCAAGACCCAGGATTATGTCCAATAGTTGTTAGCTCAATAATAAAGACCAAAAATATTTTGGAGTTAATCGTGTAATTGCATTTTCTAAGTAACCTACATTAGGTAATTGATTTTAGATAGGAAAAAAGAAACAATGGCAAACAATTGGTAACTACTCAGAAATTACAGTTACAGGAATAGGTCCAAAATATTTTTTAAGGTCTTTTTATGAGCTAGCTGTTGAGAATAATCCTAGGTATGGTTGCGCAAGTTTTTTTCATACTAGAATGCTCCTTGAACTGTTTCATTAATAACAAAAATTTAGTTATGTAATTTTGCTTAAGTTTTTGGTCATTATGAAGTCTATAATAATAAAACAGTAGGTAAGTATCTATTTCATTTTATTATACATGTTGAAGATGCCTTCAGTTCTGGGTGCTTTTCTATTAATAAAGAGACGAATCGTTATCGAAAAACTAATATTTCGGTATAATTTAACATTACCCACACTATTATTATAAACTAGCTGTGCCCGTGGCTTTGGTCACGTGAACTACAGAATGCCCGCGCGAATTTGACTCCTCGCTCCCGGCTTTTTTAAAGATAAAAGTGCTTATTGTGGGTGTTCCTTAAAAGATAGACGTATAGTCTCTCTGGGATTTTTGTATGTCTTTTTAATGTCTACAATTGTGTCGTACATTAATTTGATATATCTCTTGTGGTTTACTCAGCGTGAGCCATTTAAGAGACCGAATTGATTCACCATGACCAGTTTTTTTTATTTGTTCAGAACCCTAATTCTTTATCTAAAATAAAAGTAGCCTAAGGTACTCCGTATAACATCAGCTATTTATAAGTGAAAGTCCCGTCAAAATCGGTCCAACCGTTTCGGAGATTACCTGAAACAAACAGGCAGACAGACAGACAAAAATTTGTCTTTTTTGTAAGATTGCAAATCATCACACGATTGACATCAATACGCCTTCGGAGAAGACTAAATCGATTTGCATTCTGCACCGTGCAGCGTATTATATAACGATAAAATTACAACTGCTAAATTAGTTTCCACTTCACTCGTGTTTAAAGCCAAACACGGTGGGTATGCGACGGGCGTCTCGAGCGCCCTGTTTCGTCACATTGGTGCCAAAATAGTAATCCAATAAGATCACGACGCGCGGTGTTATAAGAGAGAAATATATGACAGTCTCGTTAGACCACCATATGTCAAAACGATAAGTTATAGTAGATATTATGCATGTTTTGTCTTTAAAATCAAAACATCTTCCAAGCAGTTACTATAAAACATTTTACCCCGTGTTTTAGGCTTAATAAGACAAATAAGATAATAGTGTTAGGTTCTAAAGTATGATCCCTAAGCATATATCAATTCTCCGGATAATAACTTCAATGACTAAGTCAAGTATGAGATTATTACGTGAACGATAGTGATGTCTGGAAATAACTCCCTCTGTACATCCACTAAAATAATTACTATAGCATTATTCACTATTAAAACAATAAACTTTTTTATAAACCCGATAGAGATTCTTGCCGGTTCTTCTCGATGGCTGACATGTTTTCCGAACCGGTAGTAATGTTTGTAGATTTAAAAAACAAGTTGAGATCAAAATCATGACAATTATTTGAAGCGGTATATGTATGTATAATAGTTACACAAGTTCAACAAGTGACAAAAGGGGAATTTAATTCGTGAGATTAAGTTGGTTTCTGAGAGCAGCGAAGGATTCGAGATAAGAATAATGACAGGAACGAGGGATACAAGGACCGAAATAAAATAAAATAAAAGCGAGTTATTTACTCTACCTTTTACCACTAACTACGAGAAAATAACATTAAATTTTATTATGTTATAGGAAATAACTTAATAAGATAACAAAGGATTAAATACAAACATTACAAAATAAGCAAGAAATTATCTACGATAATTACTGTTTTAGAACGAAATGATTCCGGAGTCAGTGTCTCATTGTCATCACTGGTTGTGTTTATTATAATTCTAGCTGTGCTCGTTACAAACAGACACTTAAATTTTTATAATTCATATAGATTTTTTATAGGATTTTTCAGTGACACAAAACAACCACGACAACGAAAAGAATGTAACTAAATTTGACGTGCTATTTAAAAAAATTAAATTGGATAGTTCAGCGTTTTTTTTAACATAATTCATATAACTCGTGCTTGTTCCAAATTCAAAATGTTTTATTCATTATACTAGTATTATATAGAGGAAAGATTTGATAGGCATTAAATAGGCTCCGTAACTAAAGAACCGATTTGAAAAATTCTTTCACTGTTGGGAAGCTCCACTATCCCAAAGTGGCATAGGCTATATAAAATTTTCTAAAAAATTAGGGAGCCTTACTAAAACTCCAATAATGTAACCCAAGGTGTAAAAAATTTACCTAAAATATTCTTTACATCGCGTGCGCTGCAAAAACTATTCACGATAGAATAAAATAATGTACTATGACTTTGCAGAACACATCTTTATTTACAAAAAGAGTCGGGATAGTATATCTGTAACTATTATAGTTATGTCCCAATAAGTGTTATTTTATTTAAAAAATTTAATTGACAAAACGATCCGATATTGTACGATATCGTAACAAAAAATATGGTGCACGGACCATGCGGAGAGCATAATTTAACAGCACCATGTATGAAAAACGGTATCTGTACAAAAAAGTACCCTCGACGTTTCGTCAACGATACCCAAACCGGAGAGGACGGATATCCAGTTTATCGTAGTCGTGACGCCGAAAATGGAGAACAGTGCGCTACGCTAAATATCAGAGGAAGTAGTTTCAATATAGATAATAGATGGATTGTCCCTTATTCTCAATTATTGTGTAGGACGTTTAACGCTCACATAAATGTGGAGTACTGCCACTCAGTTCAAACCATCAAATACATTTGCAAATATATAACGGGTCTGACTAAGCTACTTTTAGCGTCATAAATCCAAATGGAAACTACGTGAATGTCTGATACATAAGTACATCCGAAGCTGTGTGACGAATATTCGAATTTCAGATACACCAAGCGGCATCCTACAGTCTTGCGTTAGCTGTCCACTTACAAAATGGCCAAAGGGTTTATTTTACCGCAGAAACAGCTGAACAAGTGGCCCAAAACCCACGTAAACTACTTTGCTGGCTTTATATGAGCTCTGTAATGAAGATGAATTTGCAAAGACACTTCTATACCACGAAGTCCCGCAATGGGTACACATGGACCAATAATAAATTCACAAGAAGGAGGCGTGGTGTGGACATAGGCATAAAAAAAGATGCTTTAGGAAGTTGCACAAAAAGAATTTTCGTAGGTGGTTTTCTAGGGCAATGGTGACACCTAGGAATGATACGGTGAACGAAATAAACAATTTGATTATTCAAAAAGTCCCCAGTCAAATAAAAATTTACAAATCGATCGATACTGTAACTAATAACGAATACGTAGTCCATTACAAAAAAAAAAAATTAAATTGTCTAAACCGTTCTGGACTGCCACCACATGAATTGACGTTAAAAAGTAGCAAATTAAAACAATGTCCAAATATCGTTTACAGGAAAGCTCATGACTCAATAAATTGAATGGCTTTTTTTGTAATATGATCTTTTTACAAAAATTAGAAAAAAAATTAAACACTTATTACAAAATAACAAAAAAAAATATATAAAAAATAATAACAAAAAAGAGATAAAAATAAAAGTTCATTAAAATAATAATATTCAAACTTTTTGTTATAATTTTTTTTTGGTAACTTGACGCAAATAGAAGGACTTATTCGTGTGTATTATAATTTTTAATTTTGAAATTTTATTAAATACCCATGCGAAGCCAGGGCCGGCCGCTAGTCGATGAATAAAATGCCCTTTTCGAGTGGTAACGGTAAAAAGTATATTTTTTATAACTAGACTTCGGTACCTAAATTAATTAACTAATTCGTCAATTAAATCATTGCGTCACAAGTTATGTAATCATATAATAATTATTATTAATAATACGAAATCTTTATTGTATGAACATAGTACCTATACGAAAATATGATAAAAAATCGGTTAGCGTTAATATTTGTCAGTTTCAGTACACACCTACATTATTATACTTGTACCTACGAACGAATCCGGGTCGATGCGCTCCCACTATCATACCGTTCGCGTTATCACAATTTAAATTGCTGATGTAATTATTATGACATGAATTATACTTCGTATATTTGTTTAGTAAATAAAATCAAGATTTCTATTTAATTACTTCAAAATATGATATTGCATCATATGATTTCTCCGACCCATTTACTCTAGTGGTCCACGAGAAGGTCATTTAAAACCGTAATTTCTTTTGTAAATTACTTCGAGAATACATATCTATTATTTAGGACAACTTACAAAACAGCAAAAACACTGTTCAAAGCTGAGTACTTGAACTAGCTAGAACAATTGCGAATTAGCGAAATTGTAAACAAAGAAGTCACGTGACCAATTCCATAGATACATCTTAGACCAAATTTAGTGATGGGATTTATTGTGCACGGCTGCCTATTCTCGTGACAAAACACCCACAAAATCCAACATTGTGTGTCCTAAAAATAATAAACATTAAATTTTAGGCCATAAAGATTTCTTATCTACTCTAAATTTCTGCATTGGCTATTTTGATGAAATATTAAATAAGTAAACAGACAAGCAATAGGACACAGAAGGATGCTAAATTTTTAAATGAAACATCTGTATCTTCTATAATTATCTATACATACATATTATAAAACTCATCGTCTCTCTGTCTGTCTGTCCGTTGATGTTCTTTTCATGCGAAAACTGCTTATCCGATATACATAGTTTTTATTTAAATTCATAGCTATGTTATCTGATCAGGTTATAGGATATATTTAGTTAGATAGAGTAACATACGAAATATGAAGTGACGATAATGTCGAATCAATTCGTAAAAAAGACGCTTTTGGGTGCTTAAATAGTTTCCGTTGAGTAAATCATAAGAGATTTATGAAATTAATGTACTACATTATTGCAGATCTTATAAATACCTAAAAAAAACAGCGACAGCATATGTCTATCATCTAAGGAACATCTATAATAAGCATTGTCTATAAAATAAATACAGACGGTAATCTGTAGTCCACGTGAGCGGAGCGGCGGTCGCTGCTAGTAGTTAAATTAAATGCTAGATTGGTGAATAAAGAACGCACGTTCTATAAATTTAAAATATATATTTTCATGTGATTTTAAAATTCTGATCGTAAGGAAAGTGCTTCTAAATGTAGATGTGAATAAAGCCAGTGGCCCCGATGGCATTTCATCAAAGGTACTTAAAAACGCTCCTTATCCTGACTAGTCTTTTCCGCCTCTCTCTAGAATCGGGTATTGTTCCAAAGCTTTGTAAGCTTGTGAACGTCCAGCTAGTTCCAAAAAAAGGGTGCCGAGCCGGCCCCTCCAACTATCGTTCAATTGCCATAACCTCACTTTTTTGCAAGTAAAGGAACAGGTAATAAATATGCAGCTTTTGGCATACCTAGCGCTTAACGATATCCTTAGTGATCGTCAGTACTGCTTTCAACGCTTTGGCTCCAAGGCTATAAATGTCAAGGCAATAAATGTCAGGAGTTCCACAGGGATCAGTACTCTCAGCGACACTATTCCTGCTGTACATCAACGATCTACTAAAACCCGGTAACTTTGGATACGCAGATGACATCACTTAACTGAGAGGTACTTATCCAATCCGCAGACTAATTTACAGGAAGTCCATAAAGAGAGAGAGGCTATTGTCGAACGCTTGACTTTGAACCTTAAGTTTGTATCCGACTGGGGTGATACGAACCTGGTCAGGTTTGATGCTGAAAAAACACAAGCGTGTCTTCTATTCTATTCGTGTTCATTCTTACTCCTACTTTTCTGCTGGCTTCCCTTTAGGTTGTAGATCCTTGGGGTCCAACTAACATCTGATTTCAACTTTGGGCGCTCGATCGAGGTAAAGGCGAGAACAGCTGCCAAGAAATTGGGGATCTCTTCAAGGTTAGGCGGAATTTCACACCGAACAAACTTCTTAGCTTATATCAAGCACAGGTACGTAGCTACATTAGGTAGGTAGGTCACATGTGGTTCGGCTGTACCTTTGGAATGGATCAGCCAAATATCAGCTGGCAGCTTTTGACTCCATTGAGCGCCGAGCACGTCCACTTGTTGGCGATGAAGCACTGTTGACGACATAAATGCTCAGTCTAGAGCATCGAAGTAAGGTAGCTTGCCTCTCAGTATTTTACAGGTTACAATTTGGAGAGTGTCCATAGGAATTGCACTTTTTAATTCCGCCCATCATGTTCCACCACAGGACAACTAGACGCCGTGAGGGTTTTCACCCTTATGTTAAGGAAATTCCCCCGATTCGCACGAAGCGGTACGCTTCATCGTTCATTATGCGAACGGCATATTTATGTACATACGTGCACACCTCACAGGTATATAAGTTCTGTAAGGAACCTTTTTATTCTTTTTTTACGCTAGTTAGTGTAGAAAATCTTTTCAGATCACTAAATACACATACGCATGGTTCCTTCCTTCCTCCCAGGAGGAGGGGACATGCATATGAGTATATGTTAGTTAGCTCGAATTTACGGATAGGGAATTGGTCAGATCGCGACTTATTTGCAATCGCGACAATCGCCCAAGCCGAGTCGAGGTCCGGCCACTTTGGCGCCCTTGTTCTGAGTACCCTAAGCGCTCGTCCCCAAGTCCTGTGAAGCTGTAAAAGCCGTCAAAGACTCCAGGGCCCCTAAGGCTAACAGTATAGTCAGTCAGAAATACAATACAAATCCACGCTGCCACAGTGTCGCTTCATTAGTCGAACCATTCACATTGTTTTGTTAGTGAAAATTACGTCGCCGTATTTGAACTTCTAAATATATTCATAGTACATGTTGTGGAATTTTATGACTTGGCCTTTGTTGCTATAAACTCAAACTCAAGAAAACAGAAGTACGTAATAATAACAATGACTCCTACAATATTTTCAACGGCACAAGTCATATAAATTAAATTAAAATATTGTAAGAGTCATTGTTACTATACAGTATAGAAGAAGATACAGAGCCATGCCCGAGCGCTTGGAGGGAATGGGAAATATAAATGCTATAGGCAATAACGTTTTTAAATAGACGCGTTATACTCGCACAAAAGGCAATTTGAAAACGGTATATCAGAATGTTGAAACAAAAGAGATAGGAAATCACACCGTAGGCGGAAACTCTGTTGTCACAAAGGATTAAAGTTGTGAACCGAAGGAAATTGCCCACCTTTTACGATTTCATGTAAAGAGCGTCAGTGTCATATCTATTTATTTATAGGAATTGATTTCAGTAAAATATCATTGGTTATAGGTATTGATTTGACATACATTTGTACATACATGTGACTATTTTAATAGGAACATTACATTTTTTTTATTGATTCATTTGTTATTGTGTAGAGATATGTAGCGATCATAGTAAAATCCGTAAGGTGTCCCGACCCGACTTTTTGAAAAACGTTGGCTAGGCTGCTTTAGATAAAAGGCCATGTTGTATCACTTCTTTTAAATGGCTTACCTCCGCTGTACAAACACACGATGATCAAGCAAAACATAACATAATCATAGTTAAAAGCACTTGCATCATCGTAACCTCGTCAATATGCGATTATTTTCATAGCTCATTATTTAATCATAACCTTGTAAGTTGATAAAAAAACACACGGAAACATGTTAAATCTTAAATTCGTTGTTTTATCCACAATACAATAATAAGTTTTTGTGTGAAACAGTACTTTAAGAAACAAACATTTTCTACGAACAAATATCCTAGTGGCAAAGGTAGTATTAAAAACTATTTCGTATGTGCAGATAGTTATTATAATGAATGTTGTGTTCACTAAATAAATTTAAGAAATCATTAGTTCAACTATAACTTCTAGTGTGTGCGTAATAATTTGTTAAAATATATTTATCGATATATTTGTATTAAGCTAATTGTGTTTTACATTTATAAATAAATGTCGTGTACAGTTTGTAATTGGATGTCAGATGTGTTATGCTATAATATAGATACATAGTAGCTTAGTATAGAATACAATACTAAGCGGGATAAAATAAAAGGTACAGAAGCAAACAAGGACGTCATTGAAGAAGAAATACCACGCATACTATAAGCATAAGTTGTAAGAGCTATCCAAACCAATAAAAGTGGCAAAGCACCAGGAGACGATAAGGTCTCAAATGAGCTATTGAAAGAAACAATGGTAATATTCAAACCCTTAACCTATTTATTCAATGAGATATTTTACACTGAGGAAACACCGACACAATGGACAAATTCTACCATACCATTTGTCATTAATTTAGTATTTATTGGGTTAATTGATAATCCTGCTTTCCTTCTTACTTGGGTCAGTAGTTGTAGCATAGTTTTGAGTGTATCTGGTGTCTCGGCAAATAGCACAATATCGTCCTCAAATCTTAGGTGATTTAGGTTTGTTCCATTTATATTGTTACGACCTATTACAACCCGATTAAAAAGAGAAAAACCTGTTCCAGAAATATCTCGAAACAACTACATACTACTCAGTAATTCGAAATAATGTTCGCGTCGTAAAACAACACCGGCGCATGTTTGTGTAAATATCACAGTTTACACACACATGTATAGGGCTTGTCGCCTCGATTACGTCATCGAGTAGGCATAGCAACTAAACGTCGAGAAAGATAGCGATGATTCATGATTTTTCTACGATCGTTCAGTCTAGGTATTTAAGTGGCTCAGGCGCGGCGCCGAAGTAGTTCAGTTTGGAATTACAAAGCGATAACATCGAGCGATAAAAGGAAGCGAAACCACAGTGACATAAATAACAGTGTTGTGAGTTCGTGTATTTTGCAACTGTGTAGAATTCGAATAAAACTTCTTCACGTCAATCATCGGCATTTTTATTACCCACGGATGTAACAATATTCAATTCAGAAAATTCACTCAATCAATATTTCGAAATATATTTCAAGCACTGCTGTAAAAAGTTTCGGTGACAGTGGATCCTCTTGTCTGACACCTTTCTCAATGACAAACTCTTCTCCTACCTGTTCAATTCGTAATTTTGCTGTGGATTTTTTTGTATATATTCTTTATAATTCTTACATACATGTTTTCTATGCCTTGGGTTTCTAGCGTCTTCCAGATGTAGGTATGACTCAAGGAATCGAAGGCCTTGCTATAATCTACAAATGCCAAGTAATAGTTTTGATCATACTCATTACATTTTTATAATCTGTTTTACTGCATGAATATTATCGAACAGAGCGGAACCCTGCTTGTTCCCTAGGTTGATTTGCTTCGAATTGTATGGTTATTATTCCAAGTACAAGTTTTGAGAACACTTTGTATACATTTGACATTAGGCATATTGGTCTGTAGTTGTTAATAACACTCCTATCTTCTTAATGCGATAAGGAAAAAATTGTATTGAGATATGAGGGTATTGAATATGTAGATGAATACATATACCTGGGACAAATAATATCTAGAAAAGACCAATATTGAAAAGAAATCGATAGGAGGATAAGCAATACTTGGAAACGCTATTAGTCTCCAAAAGAAATAGTTAAAAACCAAACCACGCCCATGCCAGTTAAAAGGAAATTATACAACACATGCATTCTCCCATGTCTTACCTATTGGTGCCAAACTTTGCCTGCTACGAACCAAAACCTTACAAACTGCCAACGTCATACGCAGCGAGGCATGCTAAATCTAAGGTAAAAGATCAGTGAACCATTTCAAAAATAAGGAAAAGAACAAAAGTAAGCGATTTAAAAAAAAAGAAGAAATTAAAGTGGAATTAGACTGGACACCTCATAAGAGCAAACAGATAGAAATGGACGAAAGATTTAGTATTTATTTATTTATATAGGTCGCCAACAGAATCAACATCAACACATCATCTTTAAAAATATAATTATGCAGTACAATTAAAATGAGCGCGGACCCGAAGCGGAGCCGGCCGCCTATTATACAATGTGCTACGTCAATCTATACAGAGCGGGACCGCGCACCGAGGGCGCGAACGCGACGGAAACGATTCCCTCGTACTCTGTATATAACCGACGGCGGATAACACGCTACGGTAACCAGCTGTCTGGAAACCAGTGCGTGCGAGCCCCTCTCACTACGTGCGACCAACCCTGTTCACACCCGAAACTACTAGGCGTGAAGAGGGCGAAACATCAAGGTACACACACGCAGTGAGGTGCCTGCTGGTAGGCGCGGCGATGACGTAGCACGGAGCGGAATGGACTGGGTCGCTGGCGGGTTGAACTTAGTGAAGATGCGAAGAAATGACACACAGGCACCACAATAAAATTTGCTGTATTCTTCAAGACAATACACTTTGTTAATACTATATCTTCTGGGTACGGTTACTTCCAGTTTCTTGAGTCTTGAGTCTTGAGTCTTGATTCTTCAATTTGTGGTACCCGTGTGCGCTCGTTTGCCCCGGCAGAACGCCTTTTATATGGTTTGCCGGAGAGCGAGACGGACGATGGCGTCTCTATCCGTACTGCTCATTACCAAACTTGGGTGTGGTCCGTTAACCGCGGTAATGCGCAGTGGTTGCAATATTGCTGTCTCTGTCTATTATTATTATTACTTGTATACAGAATACAATAAATTGTTAATATCTCTAATTACAGTTATTCAATTACAATAAAAACTATTCCACATTAATGTAGACATAAATACCTATTCAAAAACACTAACTTTAACATTATAGGTTAATAAACACGGGAGATATAAAGCATTAAACATTGCAACCTTAAAACGTCTTGTGACTCGTTATATACGTACTATTTGAGCTTACACACGTTATAAAATACATACGGAAGGCTATTCTACCTATATCACGCGAAACATTATGTATAATTTTTACAAAATATGAATTATTGACAATATATTATTTTAGTACTTTACGTGATTATTTTTATTAGATTACATACATTTTCATGACTTATATACTGTCTTTACATACCTACGCGCTATAGTAACATATTTAAAACATTACAAACATTTAATTATTGATCGTTTGTGCAAATTATTCATCCTTACAACTTATATTTACAAATGTTATTCTTATATCATTACGCTTAGGCTTATGCGTCGCTAACAACAATATTTTAATTAAATGTGACCCTAATTATAAGCAACGACGGCATGCACATTAAATCTAGGATTTTACACTGTATATCTTTAGTAATTTAAAGATATAAACAGCTATATAAAATAAAAACAACCACAAGCAAATATAAATAATGTTTAAAGTACACAATAATTTTCTTCTCGTCTCACCCAATCGTATCCAAGAAACAAGAAACAAGAGAACCTCAAATAAAGAGATGGGAAGATGATCTACCAATGGGATGGAGTAGATTAGCTCAAGATAGAAAAGCGTGGAAGGAACTAGGGGAGGTCGGAGAGACATCCTGACAAACATACTGGTTGCTGAAAATATATGCACTAACTATTTACTTTAGTTTATAAGTCATTTATTAATATTATTTATGTTATGATACTTATGGTCAGCGAATAAAGGCTTTATCTAATTGGATTAATCTATCTAATATTGTCTCATTATTTATGTAATTATCAATCTGTTATCTATAATTGTACCTATTCAATAAAATAAAATAAATATAAAATCAAAAAGTGAGAAGAATAATCAAATATATATTTGATTATATATATATATATAATTGTATATTATTTAACCATCTTTGTCTATTTCGGCTAAGGCGTCTTATTCTGTGAATTAAATAGTTCAAAAATGTTTAATCTTAATTTGTTAATTTATCTTACTTTGGCGGTAAACTTGGGTGCACAATGCAAAACCACGTCAGAGTACTCTATTTACGTAGTTGTAGAATAAGTTTTCAGGCAGTTTATATTTAAGTTTACCCATGTTATCTTCAAGTTCTCCAATACGTTCATCCTCAAATTCATATTTGTCTAAACCTCGCAACCTCCAACGTTTCCATTTCTCGCAACCTTTATTAATTCTCCTAAAGAAATAGCTTAATATTATATTGTTTCATATGTATTTTCTTATCATCATTGTGTCTGAGGAACTGGCCACCACGTTTTCGCTCACTATTTTGAAGTTCAGAATAAAACATGCGCTTTGCTATCTCGTTGGGAATCACAAACACGTGTCCACATCAACGCAACTGGCGTTGTTAAATATTTGTATCTACCACATGATAATGTTATCTGTGACATGCATATATTTTTCCCATTTTCTTCGACTATCAACTTGTAAATAATCAGAGATTAATAGAAGTCTTTGCAATTTAATAAAAAGTGTGTACCTACCATATAATCTTATTTTATCAGGAACTTAAAATTTAATCCGCTGTTAATCAATAAATTCAACCTTCATAAATAAGTGAATTTTACATATATTTTGTTTGTTTTTGAACAAAAAAGTAATGTTCACACATTCAAAAAATCATTCATCAAATGTAACACGTGTTATACCTATGTGTTTACGAATTACTGGTAGGCGCGGCACTGCGCGTAATCTCCTGGAACACCGACAGCTAATCGCCATATAATAACAGCCTAATCTAATTTTATGTTTTAATAAAATATAGTTCATTTTATATTTACGCTCTTGCTTCGCACGGGTAGCAGAGTAATACGTATATAAAAAGGCGCACACCAGTTTGTACAGCTCCCAGTCGGTATGATTGTTTCCGACATCTTCAAGAATATCGTTGTATTTCAGTTCATTTATACAAAACATTAATGAATTACACACCTAAACCTCTTTCATGAATCACTCTGTCTATTGCCGAAAACCATATGAAAATACTTTCGATAGTTTTTGAGTTTATCGCGTTCGATAAAGTGGTTTATACCAACGAATACAAACGTATTTTTCGGAATCCTCGTAAGTACATTTGTTAATTCGTGGCATTGTATAATATGATTTGTGCCGTTGATAATATTGTAGGAATCATTGTTACTGTTACGTATTTCTGTTCTTGAACTTGAGCATGAGCAGCAATGGCCTAGTCATATAAAATTCCACAAAATATAATACGAGTAGATATATTAACCTTATTGTCTTGTCATAAATTAAAATGTTTTAGTCTCATATAATTAGGCACAGTAGATTCTAAAGAATGGAATTTAACCTGTAAAAGATAAGTCAGATTTTAGCCACAGTTACTCGTTTTTGTTTATATCCACCTCCTAAATTTAGCTGTATAAGAGATTTCACTACTTTTTACAGACAAACCATCTCAATCGAGACTTGGCTTGTTAATTACAGCATATTTTTTTTTGGGATATCACGTCTTTTTGTAGTTTGTTATGAAATTTCTAAATCAGATACTGGAATTTCACAATATCGATAAGCATAAAAGGCCTATTATCATGTTGATTGATTTTGTTGCTGTTAATGTTTACCCCTAGGCGCTGTTTATATGAACGAGCGTCAGCGCGCGATTTAAAAACGCGCACTTAGACTTTCTAATATTTAACCCAAACCGTTCACGTGAATGCGCGTCAGCGCACGTTAACGCTGCGCTTAGAAAAATAATATATCTGAACGCCCGGGGCCGCGGGGACTTTGTGTTCCACAGAACACATTTTCAATAAAGATGCATTTTTTCAACATGTTTTACTGTTTGGTCTGGCTCTTTGGGTTCCACATCAGCTACTTTAGATCTTAAATTTTTGTGGACCATTAGAAAATGCTCATCAGATTGAATATCTTTTACTAAAGCGGCATTTCGATAGTTCTAATAGTTTGGCGGGGCTCTTAGTGTTCCTCATCAGGTCCATCATAAAACGCTCCTCAGATTATGAAATAATTTTTACTAAGGTGTCATTTCGATAGTTCTTATAGTTTGGCTGGGCTCTCGGGTTTCATGTCAGGGTCAGATAATCGAAAATCCAAATTTAATAATTTTTTCCTTTATGTGGGTATTAAACCCTATCTCCGTGCCAAATTTCAGCTCTCTATGTATTGGGGAAGTACTACTTCTATTTTGATGATCATGAGTGGGTCCGTGTCGAATTTTTTTACTTTTCATGCCTTTATTTTCTAAACGGATGAAGCTGTAAATTTGAAAAACCTTGACATTGTAGGGTTTAATAAGTACTCTGAGCAAACAGAATTTTAGTCTTCTACAATAACTTTTTTTTCAAATTGACTATACTGTTAGCCTTAAGGGCTCTGGAGCCGAGGATTTGACAGCTTCACCGGGCATGGGGGCGAGCGCGGAAGGCACTCAGCCGCGAAAACGGGCTAACAAGCTCTAGGGTATCAGAGTGGCCGAACCTCGGCTTTGGCTATTGCCGTACATGCAAATAAATCGCGATCTAGCTAATTCCTTATCCGTAAAATTCGATCTAATTAACTGTACATATATACGTGTTCCTGCCTTCTGAGAGGAAGGAAGAAACATGCATATATGCATTTAGTAATCTGGTGATTTGTTCTAAGTCTAACTAGCCAAAAAAGAAAAAAAAACTATAACCTAGTGCTATTAAACAGGCGTGAAAATATGCCGAAATGCTTCCAGTAAAGATGGTAAGGTCGTGCTTTGGATGGAATTCGATTTCGGGATTTCTAATTTTTTCCTTCCTTTATAGGCTAAACGCTAACTAAAATTCAAAAATTGAAGTTTATAAGACTGCTAGAAGTACCTTAGATTTTTGAAGATCGGTGAGTGTGTCAGTAACAAAGTTAAAGAACTTGACTAACGATAAATCGTAAACTATAAGGTATAATTATTAGGTATTGACAATATAGCCAATTTTAGTATGTCCTCTTGATCTCTAAAAATTTAAACTTATTGCTTTATAGAAACCGAAGTTACAGATGGGGTCAAAAGTGCTGTAAGTCGCTTCGAGAAAAGAATGTCACTGCACGGCCGTGCCTTGCGCTCGACTTGGCGAGGGCACTACCGTGCCACCAGATTCGTACTCCAAAAATACAAAAACAAGCAAACACACAAATCGATTCTTTAAAATATGTAGTCTTGAGGTACTTACAGTTGCTTCTTCTAAAGTCCACTTTTACATAACTTCTTTTATATCACTTGTTGTTTTCACTTCGCTTTCGAAAATAGAACGAAAATAGATCTGACTACAGTGTTAGCCTTAGGGGCTCTGAAGCCGCTGCGGCTTTTACAGCTTCACCGGACTTGTCGTCCGAGACAAAATACGGCTCGCTTATATAGACACATTAGCTGTGCCCGTGGCTTCGCTCACGTGGACTACAGAATGCCCGCGCGAAACTTGCTTCCCCGCTCCCGGCTATTATAAAGACAAAAATGCTTATTGTGCGTGTTCCTTAGAAGATAAACGTATACTCTCCCTGACTTTTTTGTAGGAATTTTTAATGCCTATAGTTATGTAGCACATTAATTTGCTATATATATCTCTTATGGTTTACTCAGGTAAGCCATTTAAGCGCCCAAATTTATTCACCATGACCAGTGTTTTTATTTGTGTGGAACCCTAATTTTTTTTCTAAAATAAAAGTAGCCTAAGTTACTGTTTATAACATCAGCTATCTATTAATGAAAGTCCCGTCAAAATCGGTCCAACCATTACGGAGATTACCCGGAACAAACTGAAAGACAGAGAATTTTTTTTTAAATTGTTTTTTTTGTTTAGGTGTCGTTCAAACTTTCATATGCATTTAGTAAAATGCTGTTATTTTGATATTACAAACAGACACTTCATTTTTTTTTTTATAATAAGCATTTTTGTCTTTAAAATAAGCGGTGGTCGCCCGCTGTGAGTGGAACTGGGGGCAGCACCATTCGCGCGTGCACTCGTCCGAAGGCATGCATCCTGTAGTCGACGCGAGCGGAGCCGCGGGCACAGCTAGTATTACATAGGTATAGGTCGTTACGTAAACATTAATAATAACAATAATTAATTAACTTACTATCTAATCATATTTTATACCACGCAATTTTAATGGATTTGAGTCTGGTAGATTATATTAATTTCTATCCACTCCCTAATCACAAGCATTTGAAATTTTATGATATGCTTTTTCTACTGTCTATTACAATTTGAAAACTAAAGATTAATTTAATTAATCAATCAGTTTGATAACATTGATAAATGCAGTGCCCCCCGTGAGTGCCCCACGCTGTAACCGGGAAGATTTTGGGAAGGCGGGGAACTCTCTATAGGCACTACAATAAAATTTAAGTCTCTATTTGTAATGTCAAAATAACCGTTTTTTTACTAAATGCATATGAAAGTATATAGGATACTTAGAACAAAACACCAATTTTTTACATTTTTGTCTGTCTGTCTGTTTGTTCCGGGTAATCTCCGAAAAGGTTGGACCGATTTTGACGGGACTTTCACTAGCAGATAGCGGATATTATAAGGAGTAAATTAGGCTACTTTTATTTTAGAAAAAGAAATAGGGTGCCGCGCAATTAAAAAAATCTGGCCATGGTGAATCAATACGGGCGCATAAAGGCTTATTGCTAAGTAAACCATAAGAGATAAGTAATATATCAAATTAATGTAGTACATAATTGTAGATTATAAAAAGACTAACAAAAAAGTCAGCGAGAGCATGTTTCTATCTTCCAATGATCATCCACATTAAGCATAAAAACGGCAGCGGGATTTGATTTGCGCGTAAGCCCGATCGACTCCGTTCTGTAGTCCACGCGAACGAATTCGCGGGCACATCTAAGTACTATGAAATTGGAATTTTTCCATGGAAATGAAGTAAGAAATATTTGAAAGAGGTAAAATACACACTTATATACTTAGGTATAAATATGTAAATAACAATGGACAATAACGAATAACCTTATCACCGGAATTCATTACTAGCACAACGCAACCCTTGTAATTTGTGTATATAAATATACCTACACATAAAACAATGGCGAAGAAAAAAGTACGTTCTTGGGGAACTGCTAGGATCTATTTAAGATATACCTACCTCGACAGATTCTTTTATCCTAATAATGTTATCCATTTGTACATAGACAGACGTAACTAACGATAGGTGTAATTAAAAATAAATGATTATTCGATTATCTACTCAAATAAATAAAAAGGAAGTGTCTGTATGTAATGCCAAAATAACAGTTTTTTTCTAAATGTATATGAAAATTATATACGATATTTATAATAAAAACCAATTTTTTAAATCTTCGAGACGGTTGGACCGATTTTGACGGGATTTTCACTGGCAGATAGCTGATGTTATCATGAGTAGCATAAGCTACTTTTATTTTAGAAAATTATTACGATTCCGCGTAAATAAAATAATAAGCATTTTTATCATTAAAATAAAAAGCAAGCGACCTGCAAGGGTGGCAGCAGGTTCACCACAATACCGACATTCTGTAGTCCACGTGAGCGGAGCCGCCGGCACAGCTAGTTATGAATATATTACTATTGTTATGCAACACTGGAATAAACAGCTATTATTCCGTCTTAGGAAACTTCTATTTCTTGTACGTCACTAAAATTATTTCACCTGCGCTTTTCACTATACCGTTAAATTATTTTTTCTACGCTATAGGTTTAACACTATTAAAACTGTGCTGGTCTTTAACCAAATGTAACTTTTCAAGGTTTTTACGAACAAGCATTAAATTAATTATCAAGAATAATTTAAAAACGACAAAGGCGGCCTTGAACGAGACTTAAACATTTCAAAAGCCAGCATGAACCGACGACTGCCGACACAACGCGATGGTCGTCGTTGTTTTTTGGACTACACTTTTGATTCAAATACATACTATGCAGTCATTTTGTCGAGCTTGCATAAAAAAGGAGACTAGCTTCAAAATCGTCACAATGTTTTCTTGCGCGTGAAGATGTAAAACGTGTGGATCGATAAAATAGCGTTGGCTTCAACGATTGGACTGGCTTCACACGTTGGACTAAAGGTAGGACCGCATTAGAGCGGCGCTGCGCGTCACGGCTCTGTGCGACAAAATATCATTCGTATCATTTTGTACGGTGCATGTCGCATTAGAGCGGCGCTGTCCTGCGCGTTGCGGCATATTTACCTCCAAAAGAATATTGTGACACGCAGCGACGCTACGAAAATACTACATGCCTCGTGGCGCAGTGGTAGTAAACGCTACTATTGAGCCGAGAAGTCGCGGGTTCGATTCCCGCCCATGACTGACTTTGTGTGATGAACATAAATGTCAGTTATGTGTTTCTGGGTATTAAATAAATATATATATATGTATATCAGCTGTTAAATTACCATATTATAAGCTTTGCTTAGTTTGGAATTAAATGGCCGTGTGTGAAATTGTGTCCTCATATACATATTTACAAAAATGGAAATAGACGAAGAAAAATTTATTAATACTGCTCGTACTTATCGAGAGCTGTTCAATCTCCAACACGAGCACTACATGAACAAGAAAAGACAATATAAGGGCGAAAACCGCAATAGAAATAGGTGTATCCATAGTGTATTTAATTTTATTACTCAAAAATCAAATGAGGATCAGTAAATTTTTGTTCTTTGTTATCAATTATACTTTATAAGTACAAAATGATGCAAATTATATTTTGACGCGCAGCGCCGCACTAGTGCGGGGGCGGAAACCGCAATAGAAATAGGTGTATCCATAGTGTATTTAATTTTATTACTCAATAATCAAATGAGGATCAGTCAATTTTTGTTCTTTGTTATCAATTATACTTTATAAGTACAAAATGATGCAAATTATATTTTGACGCGCAGCGCCGCACTAGTGCGGGGGCGGAAACCGCAATAGAAATAGGTGTATCCATAGTGTATTTAATTTTATTACTCAATAATCAAATGAGGATCAGTCAATTTTTGTTCTTTGTTATCAATTATACTTTATAAGTACAAAATGATGCAAATTATATTTTGACGCGCAGCGCCGCACTAGTGCGGGGGCGGAAACCGCAATAGAAATAGGTGTATCCATAGTGTATTTAATTTTATTACTCAAAAATCAAATGAGGATCAGTCAATTTTTGTTCTTTGTTATCAATTATACTTTATAATTACAAAATGATGCAAATTATATTTTGACGCGCAGCGCCGCTTTATAGTGTTGAGGCTAATAGTGTTGGTATTTATTGAGAAATTTGGAAGAAATTCGTACGAGCGGTGTCCGGACGCACTGTCACTGAGCTATCAAGCATCATACTATTAACTAAGAACATGTATGTAATCAAATCACACATATCATTTCGAATACGTACCTAATAATTGAAGGTAAGTGGTACAAATATAATATTCTCGCATTAAACGAACAGGTTTATGTTTTATAGCAAGGGCAGCCTTGGAGACTCGCATTATTGTACATAAATGTACGTACAAATAAACCTTGTTTTTAAATTTAACACTTGAATATATTTACAAAAATACATAATTATTCACATCGTGATTTAAAATTACTCGCAGAATACAACGAAAATAAACATGTTCAGTTATGATATGGATGATTATTATTTCAATATGTAAAAAGTGTTTAGTCGTACATAAAATCACAAATTAAATAAGTTTTATTAACAAATCAATTTAATAAAATTGATTTCTTGTTATCAAAAATTAAGAAATGGAATTGAAATTGATTGACTTTAAACTTACACCTCTATACATACTCCTTTGTTCTCCTATCCTGGAATCGACTTGTAAATTGAACGTAAAATTATTTTCCTATTTTTAATGATCTATAATAGTACCTACATCCATGATGATGACTTAATGTGTTGTAATTGAAAAAATTAATATGATTATCACAATATTGATAGAAAGCTAAAATAAAAATAAAATCACAATATTCACATAAAATCAATTGATAGTTTTAGTGTAAAAAAAATTAAGTACTGTAAATTAATAAGTATTTACTTAGTAGGTACAAATATAAAATATGTACGTATGTAATTTATTAACATTGAATGAAGACTATGTTAAAGTTACGTTAATTTTAAATATTGAATTCTTAGTAGCTTCGATTAATGAAATAGTATTTTTATTAAGTTATAAGCTCACTTTTGAACATAATCACATTTGATGGCTATTGACAAAGAATTTGAAATGGTAACACACAAGTAGTGCGCGCCCGGGTGACAAAACTGTCACTATACATTTTTTCTTTACATATTTTATAGCGATAATTAATAACTTTTTTACTGAGATAGACTAATCCTTTTTCGTAATTTTTGTATGTTAATACAAATAAAATGCGTACTGATTCATCAAAAATTTAGAACCTCATTGCAACTTTGAGACTTCGTTCTGGCCATATTCCTCTTAATATATTTGCCTATTATATGAAAAAAAAATACAGTCACCTCTGTTGTGACCTCGGTGCAATAAATGCGACTTTAAAGAGGATGTTTATTGCTATTTTATGGTGGAATATGTCCGGAATGAGGTAGAAAGATAAAACTACTGTTTATTAATTAAAACTTCACCTTTGATGGAAAAACCCAGGATACTTGCTGTACAGGGCTAGTACAAATAGAAAATAATGATGTGCTGATGCATGTATTGTAATAATAATAATTATTATGTGTATGCCCATAGAATTAAAACATTTAACTCTGTTTACGCGTACCAATAGGGCATGGTCACTTATATAAAGAGAAACACTCATTCGAATATATCCAGAAAAAAAACTTTTGTCACAGTGACAAAAAGCACCCGTACGTGCTAGCTCTAACCCTAGAAAAAAGAGTAACTTTAAGTTGCAGGTAAATTAACGAAAATATACTGTGAAACTGTGGAACCATCTCCCGGCCAATGTGTTCCCCCTTCTTTCTTACGACATCGGGTCCTAAGAACTGACTACACTGTTAGTTTTTTTTTTTTTTTTTTTTTTTTTTTTTTCTTCACCGGACTTGGGGGCGAGCGCAGAGGTCACTCAGCCGCGAAAGTTTTGTGGACGACTCGCACGAGGGTGCCAAAGTGGCCGGACCTCGGCTCGGGCGGTCGTCGCGTTCGCAAATAGGTCGCGATCTATTCGAATCCCTACACCTACGATTCGAGCTAACTAAATATACACATAGGCACGTTCCCTTCCTCCTGGGAGGAAGGAAGGAACCGTGCGTATGTGTATTCAGTAATCGGAATGTTTCTACACTAACTAGCGCTAACTAACTAGCGTAAAAAAAGAAAAAAAAAGGTCCCTCACAGAACCTATGTACCTGTGTGGTGTGCACGTGTGTATGTTCATACGTGTGTAGTGTTGTATGTAGGTAGCTAAGTGATGCACGTACAGTGTCACTTGTATCGCGCGGGCGGTTGCCTGACCCAAGGGTTTCACACCGAGGAACGGACCTAGGCTTGGGTTACCGCTAGAGAGGGTGGACGTGACGGGTCACTGTTAGCCTGAAGCCGCTGCGGTTTTATAGTTTCACCGAACTTGGCCCTACAAACGTGACATAAAGAGATATTTATACAGGTCGGCATAACAGCGGCGACCGCCGACGAATTTCGATCTCTCAGTGGTCGCCGTTGTGTTTGGATTCCACTGTATCTACCATCAGGTATTGTACAGTCAATTTACCGAGTTACTATAAAAAAATGTTTTCCTTCGCCTTCGACAGCGCTCGCTTCAGGGGCGAGAAATCCGAACATTTATCCGGTGCGCCAAAATTTGAGGGCATCATGTTAGCTGCAAGTGTGATAAAAATAGACATGTGTTAAATCATAATCATCATGAGGGGCGGCAGTTTGTCCTTTTGTCCGGGGGCAATATAACCAATAGAGCGGGTATTGCCATCGAACCTAGGTACATGCCGATATACAACATAGTGTTCGACCGCCTGACTACTGAGTTAATATAACCAACATTTTAGCTGATATAACATTACTTTTAATGTCATACTCATAATATATATATTATCATAATAGAGAACAGCTCATTAGCAGTAATGTATGGTAAACACATGACTGTAGGTACTCTCATTATCGTTAAGTTCAAGGATCATGGGTCATGGGCCTTCTCTGCTATTTATTTCACAAAGTATAAGAAGCGTAAACGGTTTAATAAAATAAAATAAAGGACCTATGAGTGATTCACGGTAAGCTCTAATTGTAATTGTAATGGCGCCATTTCAAACGAACCAATTACGACGTGGTTGTGTTTTTCGCGTGTCACAAAATACTTTCCTGTTTTTTTCTTCAAATATAATAATATTAAAAGCTCAAGAGGTTGTTTGTTTTTAGATCGGGCTAATCTCTGCAACAACAACTAGATTTGAAAAACTCTTTCTGCATTTTATAACCTATTGAGGATATGGTTGTACGGCATAGATGATACGTAACTTAGCCCTAAGGAGCGGAGGCAAATAGGTAAGAGAAGTGAGAAAAACTACTTATATAAGACTTCAACTACACGGGTTCGTAGGCAGTGGCGCGGGCGCGGTGGAGAGTTGGTCAAATAAATTTAACACGGGTGAAATCGTGAGGTACCTGGTCTTATAAAATATCATTGGCACCGGTAATCATAATAGTACAAATATTTATATTACTCCACTGGCATCGGTAATCATAATAGTACAAATATTTATATTACTCCACTGGCACCGGTAATCATAATAGTACAAATATTTATATTACTCCACTGGCACCGGTAATCATAATAGTACAAATATTTATATTACTCCACTGGCACCGGTAATCTTAATAGTACAAATATTTATATTATTCCACTGGCACCGGTAATCATAATAGTACAAATATTTATATTACTCCACTGGCACCGGTAATCATAATAGTACAAATATTTATATTACTCCACTGGCACCGGTAATCATAATAGTACAAATATTTATATTATTCCACTGGCACCGGTAATCATAATAGTACAAATAATTATATTACTCCACTGGCACCGGTAATCATAATAGTACAAATATTTATATTACTCCACTGGCACCGGTAATCATAATAGTACAAATATTTATATTACTCCACCGGCTAGTTACTCGATATATAAAATGCTCTATGTTTACCATTGCTACCACCGATCTCTTACGTTAACAATATACAAATATATTTGAAACTCAATTTTATAATTTACTAGCTGTACCCCACGGTTTCACCCGTGTAAATTTTATCCGACAATAACCAATATTATGCCAGCGCACGCGGATAAAACAGTTCGGGAATTTTTCCACTTCCGACTTACTTGACAAAAACTAATACTTCAGGCTAGCTTAGAGTTGTAGCCTATACCATTTCTCGTGAATCTGGCTGACCGGTAATTCCAGAGATTAAGCGAGTTTAAAAAAACAAACAAATAAAACTTTTCCTCTTTATTATAAGTATAGATATCCTCACTATAAATATAATTTTAATTATTAGTCTTATAATAGATATATACTGTTTTAGAAGTTAATTCGTAGTTATATATCGATGTCTCCTATGTAAGTTGTTGTAAGCCACATAACATGGATTTTTCGTTTTTTTGTATGACTGATTATGTTTGTATGTATATTAATTATTTTAAATAAAAAAATCTGGAAAATATATGTTTAACGAGGTTTTACAAAACGTAATTACTATGTTGTATGATACAAAAGAGAACATCGTAAACTGTTCTATCATGTTTTAAAACAGTTTACATCGGGCGGGCAGAGGAAAATGAAGCTCGTCGGCGCATCGTATTGGTCAAATAAACAAAGAGTAAATTAACTAATAGAGGCCGACACGCGACAATCACAACCGTAAGCGCGCCTCCTCACTTTATTGTGCTAATTAATTTTATTGGGAAAACTATCTACCTCTGTTACAATGAAACGTTAAACAATGCAAACCAGAGGTCAAAAATTATGCGCTATGGTTAATAACAATATTACTAATAGTCCAGAAAAAACCGATTTCGAAAAACCTATCGAAAACTACGTTATTTCATTAGATCATACCGCAATTTCTAGTTGTTATGATTCAGAACTTCGAAGTATACAATGTATGTAAACATTTTTATAGTTTTATTAACTTTTTTTTTGTTTACTTGACTTACTTCTAGTGATGTCAGTTTAAAATGTTGTACAGATTACATAACATAATTTACGCGGGTAAGGTAGAGGCAAAGCTGTGTTGTAAGATTACATACAACAATCTACTGCGTTAATTTAGGATGTATTTCATGGTAAGTGCTAGATACCATATTTTACACTGGTGTGGGTTACACAAATTTGTATTGTAAGTATGATGACATTGATGACTTATGCCAATATACGTTGCTAGATGAATTATTTTCGGTGAGTATGTGATACATAAAACATTCTACATTACTTATAATTATTGATGTGTTTATTGCATGTTAAAGTCATACTATTATAAACATGCATTTTTTACCATATTATTATTACTTTGATAATAGTCCACGTACCTCCAAGAAATGTCCAAGAAAAGATAAAGGTAAGAGCGAGACATGTTAAAGATTGGACAGACGTAAAACTTTAAGGAATTTCGGTAAGGAGTATTACGCGCGGAATGGTTGCCGTGTAAAATGTTTCAAAAGACTGAAGGAAGAAGAACGAAAATTATTAGGTGATAGCGAGAAGCAGTGGATGTATCTGGCTAATTTGGTTACTAAGAAAAATAAACGAAGGACTTATACAGGTACTGTTTCAAGCCTTAATTAGTAAACTTCGACTTACAAATTGCCAGTTAGTCAAGGTGAGGTCACAAATTATATAGAAGTATGCAAGAAACAATTTATAAGTACCAGGTCCATTAGCGATCAAGTTGTTAATAAAGCCCTAGAAAAATGGACGGCTCAAAGGAGAAAATTAGTAGAGATGGTAGGGGTCGACATGTAAACCATCCTCGTAAAAATACTTTAGATGTTATTAAAAGTGTGTGTGACCATATCAACAATTTACAACCAGACGAGTCACATTACACTAGAAAAAGCTCAGACATATTTGGATGGAGATTTAAATTTCCATCGCGTAAATAAGCGATACAGGTATAATACAGGTGAAAAGACCTGTATAACGAATGGCTCCAGAATATAATTACACAGAGAAAGCTGCATCCGAAAGACAATACCGTGATATTGTGAACCATGTTTTAAGTTATGCTTTTAAATACCTAAAAAGGTTCAATGTGATCAATGACATATTCATAAAAATTTGTACAAACCCTACTGAACAACAAATAAATGAGTATGAAACTCATGTCGCAAACAAGAAATTATGTAGAGAGCTGAAGCACATTGACAGACAAGATAGTCAATCTCCCCAGGGCAAAATAGTCTCTGCAACTTTTGATTTCCAGTAGATTTTGAATGTAGAGGTACCTCATGGACAAATAAGTATTCTGTATTACAAGCGAAAGCTATCAGTGTTCAATTTTAATTTATTTCATCTTCTAAATAAAGAGACGTATTGTTATATGTGGCACGAGGGTGAAGCCAAACGTGGCGCCAATGACGTATCCGGTTGTCTGTATAATTTTATAATGAAGATGCGTGAAAAATGTGTACAGGAATTTCGAAGTTCAATGTAACGATAAAACATACCTTTCTGGAGAAGCGACATACTCAGGCCGAGGGAGATATTGCCCATGCACTAATTGAGCGTTCATCAAAGATACACCTTACACGTACACACACACTTATAGAATGGTTTAGCGTGGTCAGATGGGTGAAACAGGCTGGCAAACTATATAATGTTATAGAAATTAACCACACTGACTTTTTTTTACTATAAAGAATTATTAAACGGGCGTAACTGTCGATGAATATTAACGGTAACATAGTAACGGCATTGGAATAAAATAAAACAGGTACGGGTATGTTCTGAAGATCTCTCATAAAATAGATTATCAATACGATTTAGAAAATAATAACTTCCTAACCATCGCTGTTAACACGGATACACGAAGGCGCCAAAGAACTGGTATAGTTGAAGTGAGTCCTCTCTATCCCAATGTTTTGCTCATAAAAAAAATTGGTTGCCTGTAAAGTCGGTATACGGGCGAAAGTTTTACGTGACAACGACTTTATGTCTGTCTCTCTCGCTCTTAGGCGGGCTAACCATGCCCGAGTGGAAGGGACGCGTGCCTCTCACTCGCTCTCATTGTGAGCGCATAACGTGAGCGGAGCGTAACGCAGTTTCTTGAAGTGTCACCCGGCAAACCAATTTATAAGACGTTGTCACGTCAAAAGCGAAGTTAAACGACTTAATGTCTCTTTGTGACAGCGGATTAATACCAGGCTCTTACCATGACTTCTTTAGAAGCTTATGTGTCGTTGAAACGTTTGATAACCATTCTGACTCAAAATAGAATTTAGCTTCAACGTTACTACTTTCAGTTACCACTTATTTTTTCAGATTCAATAGGTCTGGTACTTACTTTATACATTCAGCTTTTATAATATATGTGCGCAAATTCTGTTAATTATTATATAAGCAGTTAGCTTTATGAAGATTTGTTTTATAATGACTACATTTTATAGAAGTTACATTTTTAACTTATATTTTATTTTAAGAAATATTATGACTATTACATTGTTTAGTCTTGTTGGTAGTAGAGGTTTCATTACCTTTGAAATCTTTTCTCTGAGAGTATAAAGTGATTATCATTGTTTATTATTACAATTATTTTTCGAAGAAGCTTTATTTTAGATTTGTAACAAATGCATAATGATTGCAAAGACTAATTTATTTCCAATTTTAAGAAATGTTTAAATACAGCACTTCACAGGTTTGAGCATTACTTATTATTAAACTCCGACTATTACCTCATTACAATAAATCGTATTACGTGCTAAAAACATGTTATTTTATTTTATTACGTTATAACACGACAAGCCAAAAAAATCGCCGTTTTTGCGTGATTGAGTAACAAACATAGAAACTTTCCATTTATTATATTTGTAGGATAACACTGGTTAAACTATGACTTTTACCGGGATAAAAAGTTCCCTATGTGTTATTCTAGGTCATAGACTATCTGTGTGCCAAATTTCATTGAGTTCTGTTCTGCCGTTTTAGCGTGATTGAGTAACAAACATCCAAACATACACACTTTCACATTTAATATATTATATTAGTAGGATAGTAGGTTTCATGAACTTAGGTATTTTACCCTATATTATGTAATATTGGTGGTGTTTTGCGTGATATAGTTTGGTAATTGTGTTTATGTGCAGTGGATTGTAAATATAAACTGAAAGCATGCATTTTAATATCTCACAACAACTCCCTAGGTTTTTGTTAGACGCCACTTTGAATAAAATACCTACTACTACGAAGTCTTGTAATCACTGACGCTGGAAAGGCTGGCTTTTTACGGAGCCAAAACAAAAAGAAGAAGAAGAACTTCATTAAATATAAATTTATTAAATTTTTGCATATCCATTACCAAGCTCTATTCTGGTATACCAGTAGCTACATTTGACAGCTAGTCCTGTTTCTTAGCTTATTGTCATTTTAGTCAAAATCTGGTGTATAGGTTATCAAAAAGAGAAAAAATATGTAGGTACCCATATAAAAGAAGATACATCAAAGATAAAGCAGACCACACAGGTATGAATGGATCGCATAAATGAACCATGTCATTGAACGGCAGAGTGCAGTGCTTTGCCAAATGCTAATGGTAACCGCCACTAGCCCTGCCAACATACAGACTTGTGACGTCACTCCATATATCATGATTATATTATTAGAAACGTTACACAATTATCGATGATATACGATTAGACGATGTATAGTCGTCTTAATTTAACATTTGTATTTGTAATGTTTCTAAGCAGTGAACGCGTTTATGTAACTTATTTCAAAAATCACAAAAATGAGTACATTATTTTCCTTTGCATTTTATCGTAGTGGAAGAAGACCAACTCCTTTTGAAAGTGTTTCTATTTAGGTACATAGCCAGAAATGTAACATATGTAGCTTATTTAAGTACCTACTACAGTTTAGCATAAAAAATTAACCCTTTTCTACATCTATGCTTTCTTTGGAAATTTCTTACTACTATGGACAGTCTGAGTAATAAAATACCTACACCCTACAGAAGACCGGAGCCAAAATAAAATTGTGTTGTGTTCCTGTCGTGAATAGAGTTTACAGAGATCCTTGGGAAAAGGGGTTTCAAGGTTGGCAGCGCGCTAGTGATACCCATGGTGCTGCAAGCATCCATGGGCATTGATTTTTAAAATGATAGAGAGAGTTAGGTAAAAGTTCAATCATAGCAGCACTGCACCGTCGTAAAATTGACTTCTGCCGCAAAGCACCAGTTCTGGCTCAGCTGTGCTCTGATTCGAATGATGTGGTTGGCAACACGCATTGGCAAACGAAGCAGTTAATGTTGCATGTATAGGGACAGGTGAGATGCTTAAAGCTACAAATGGACCAGATGAATGAGTGTTATTGGTCTGCCTCAACCCTTATGTAGTCGTGGTGGTTAAGTGGTTTGACGGGCGGAATATCGATTATCTTACCGTATACAGAATACTGATCGACCCCGGCATGTAAATACCAACGATTCTTTCAATTTACTGATTTCAATTCGTAACACTATCGGCTGACGGTAAAAGAAAACACAGTCAGGAAACCTAAGTACTAGAGAAATGCTCGTTGGGAAAACGTAGAACTATGAATTTCTTGGTAAGTACTTGAAATTGCCAATACGTCGCATCGTTAGCTGACGTAGTGATTAAGCCCATGCTTTTGCCCAACCGTGGGACATTTAAAGGCTGATAAGATTATTATTATATTTATTTATAGTTGAAGTTTTTATACCATTAATTTTGTGCATGAGAAAGTAGGTATCAGGCTATCTTCTACATAGGTAGTTGTTATTCTTTGAGTATCTTGTTATTAGTTATAATCACAGTTATTCATAAATATTTGTTTCTCACCGAAGTTTAGTTTTGCTCTGTTTTTCTATTTATTATTACGTAAGTGATGAAAACTATGTAGTTCCGAGAATAGAACGTCTATTTCAGATGCAGTTAACTATCGATGACCGTACCTAATACATATATTTTGGCTTATAAGCAGTTATAACTACAAAATTTAATATTAAGTAATATTTACCTTGTTAAATAGGGACTACAAAAACACAAATTACAAAAACGTGTGAGTCGTCGCGGTGTGAAAGTCGCGGACCGCAAAAAAAGTAAATAAATAAATTTGGTACCTATGATTTCTTAGGTTTTCGCGATTGTTTCAAATTAAAATATACAAATAGGAAAAGATTCATCGCGTATATTTTAACATTTTTTGTCATTACATAACGTTTCAAACACGTTGTAAAGCAGTTGTTTATTGCATTAAAAAAATTCATAATTCAATAATTCATATTAAATGACAAAAATAACTCATAGTTTGTCGAAATAATTATTATTATAGGTTTAGATGCCGATAATTGGTTCGCCTCAAACTTTCCTTAATAATTATGTAAAAACAAATGAAACGTTTTATATACTATGTACTTCATATAATAATACGTTACAATCTTTGAAAAATCAATTCACATGAATTCGATTCAGATTGCGTATCGATTCCATGGGTTCCCAGTGAACACATTTATGTCAGTGTGGCATCTGAATGACATTGAGCAATATCATGTGTTACCTAAAAATGACTTAGTAATGAGTTAGAAATAACTCGTTATTTCGCACTTTTTTTTGTAACATGCTGATTTAACAAGTATATCCGTGACGTACATTTGACATCCGTTTAATATCCCTGATATAATTTTGATAAAATATATACTGACCGTGAAGGTTCGATAACGTCAATATTATTATCTTTTATATCAACCGTACGTAACAAACTTACTTCCCAGTTATGTAACGAGAAAATTGATTGATTTATTATTAATGCAAAATTTTGCTTATAATACTATGTCAAGAGCACGTAAAAATTTTGTTCTGTTATGTGAAGATAACTCTGATTTTTCGTAACAATATGATATGAATGCTACATCAGATGAATGTCATATAAAATAATTACCTTGATATCACATTATTATCTTATATTACATCAGTATGTTGTGACATAACTTTGAGATCACTAATCACAACAATTTTATGGCATGAGTATATAAAAATTCTGTGACCCAAGTATGCCTTGTGTTTGTGTGTGATGTCAAAGTAAGGTAACGTATTCACTGATTTCGATTCATTACAATTAAAAAAATCGATTCAGTTCAAAAGATCGGGCGTCCCTACACGGAATTATGGAAACCAATGAAAGGGGATTCCTGCGGTCTCGCTCGCTCGATACGGAACTAAATACGCCCAATGCAGAACATCGCTAATCTAAACACTTGATTTGTCGTATTTACGGAAATACTAAAATGACCTGTTGCCGTGATACAATCAAATGTCTGCTGTAAATTAAAACATATATTGCCGTTTATTACGGCAAATTACCGTATCAATAATAGCACTGCACACCGCTGCGCAGTAATGTTATGAATAACCTATTTATTCAGCGCACTCTTAATTTTCCTTATGAGCGCGAAATTCAAAATGGTTTAAAATAAAGTAGCACCAGATGGGCCAACCACAAAAGTGTGCCGCAGGTTGAGTAAAGCTGCAGTAGAGCGTAGGAAATACACCAACAGATCATGTAGCCGGGTGTGAGATAGCGATATGTTAAATTAGTGTAATAATTTTCTTAAAATTTAACACACACACATATTTTCATAAAACTGTTAATTGACTATATATTCTTGCTTGAAAAAACCACGTCAAAACACTCGCAATCTATAGAGATACAAAATCCATATAACCCCTTTCTATTTCGCTCTTCGTATTTTTATATGTCGCTTTTTCAGCTCGTAGTGAAAGCGTAAATAATATCTCTTTAACTCCTTTGGTTATTCTCTCTACGTTGTAGAGGTATAGTTTATATACGAAAACTAGATGGCGCTTACTGTGATTACAATTCATTCATTCTTCCGCTATTTTTACTTTTGTTATGTCAAAGTGACAGTTGTCAAAAATCACTGTCATGAGTTAATTGGTTTCATGTAATTTTGTAATTTATTATTATATTGAGATAGAGTTAAATGTATAAGTGTGACAAGTCATAGTGTTTATTTATCAAATATCTACAGATAACATGGGACTTTGTGATTCAGGTAAGATGATTATAATTTGTCAATTTCAGTATGGGTGTAACAAATATTTAATTACGCTCTCGCCTCGTTATATGTGTTTGTTTTTTTTATTGTACATCATTATGTATATGATACATAGTGAGTGATAAAATATAACGTATCATCTTTGTATTTGCTATATATCCGTATTACGCTAATGTTTCCTTAAAAACGGTGATGTGTTTTATGTTTGTTGTTTGTTTTTGTAAAACTTGTTTGCTTTAACACTTAACAACAGTCCTTCTAAGCAATCTCGTTGCGGAACTGAGTGAGGATAGGTTTGACCTCTATATGTATTACAAAATATATATGTTGAAGGGTTATCAGTATCACCTAATGTGGGTTAATAAACATGTTTATATTTGATCTATTATGTTATGTAGACAGTGTGCATTTATATGTACGAAACATAAATCCGGTAAATAATATAACTATCTACTAGCTAATTACTGTTTCCTATGTACCTAGGAATGGCAAGAGTTGTTCAAGTTAACTTAGTCATATTTTGTTTTAAAATCTCAAGTGTTAGAGGGCTAGATATAGCTAATCATTCATATATTTTTTAATAATTACATATTGCCTTTCTTCTAAGATAATTTATTGAGCAAAGAGACACTAGCTTCATTATATGATATGTGGCTTGGACAAATATCATAGTAGGTATACTATACTGTAAGTGTAGGTATTTGTATAACTGAAGGTGTTGGCATAAAGGGTTATTACATTTCTTATCTTCCACAACCGATTTTTGGAGGGGGGCTTGGCTGCAGGATTGTCTCTCGCAATTACACTACACTGCCATTCTTGCCCCTATCTCACAAAGCTACAATATTATACTGCTATCTCAATTGAAAAACAACGGTGAGAGATTCATACTTCTGTTATCATGGTGCTGACACTGTCAAAACAAAAAAACTAATTTTTGTAGTGACCGCAGTAGCCACAACAGTGTTTTTTTCTATAGGTAGTAATATTTTGCTTTATTTTAATACATTATGATTGTATAAAATTGTAAAATATTAAATAAGATCCAATTGTATGAAAATCTGTCAGTATCGATTGTGTTGTAAAAATAAAAATAAAAGATAATTGATGTTTAGATTACTGGTAAAAACTATAAAAATAAAAAGCTATGTGCAGGGATTGAACCTTAATCTAAAAGATATATCAGTCATCTAAAACTACAATGACATAATTGCAATTTGTCAATTTTTCAGGACAAGCATTTTAAAGTTAGGAGCTGAAAATATTGAAAATGTTAATTATATTGCGTAATTTATCTTATTATTGTCATACATTGGTTTATTGATGACAATAAAATATAAAAATAAAGTAATTAAATCTCATCAAAATCTATATTAAATTACCAATTCAATTAATAAAACCTGACCCACATTTGTGACATTTTTTTGGATAAAATAATCTAACAATACAATTATGACACATAGTTATGTTGTGCAAATATGAATAAAACGGGAAAATTGACTATTAAAGTATGAATGGAATGTTTTGTTGAATAAAAATAATATCAATGATGTTGATACAAAGGTAATAGAGAAACTTTATGCTAAATATGAATCAGAACTTTGTAGGGTTGTACTTATAGCTAAGTACTAATGGTGACTACTTTTAAAAATTACAATGTAAAAGTACATTTACAAAAATAAAGTAACCTATAACCAACAAAAGGAATCAAAATATTGCTCTTAAAAATAATACAGTATATTTTTGTCATAACATAACTTTCCCCAAGATAAAGTTTAAATATTAGTTGATTCCATAACAACATTCATACCCTCTATCGATAAATTTTTTGATGTAGAATTGTGACTTTTATTCTTAGATAGAATACCCACAAATGGTCCTTATGAAATCAAAATGAGTGATATGTTGACTACAATCTATTGGAAGGAGTTTTTGCATGTTCCTAAGAAATAGTTTTTAGTCTTTGTCATTTTTTAGATTTTCCCAAAGTATTGATGTACAACATAAATGCATAACAATATATTACAATAACTATTTAAATAAAATATTCAAAGGTTTGCAACAAGCATTTTGAAAAAGAATGTTTTCTCATATGTAAAATGAGTGATGCTGTGTCTGGTTCTGTACCTACATTATTCATGCCAGTTTGTTATTTATGATTAATAATGTTTATTGTAGTATAGAATGACTTTTATTTAACAATAGCCATTGAAAACGGGTGATAATTTTAACTTTTAAAAAAAATTTAGTTTTATGTGTCTTACATTATTGCATTTTTACACTTTCAACAATGTGGGCATCGCTCAATAGCATAGATTTCGTGAATACTAGCAATACCCGCAGCTCGTCACGCGTTTATTATGCATTAATTTCTTCATATCCTTATTATTAGTTTTACTCATATTTCATGATTTCTAAGAGTATTATTGAAAATTCATATAGCCTATCAATTGACCAATGACAAAAGCTTCCAGTGTACAAAATTTTATAAGAATCCGTTGAGCAGTTTTAAGTGATACGGTTCGAGAAGTTTGGAAAAAATTTCATGTACAGTATATACAGTATATATTAAAAATCCCGTCGTATCTGTGGAGGTGTTATTAGGTATTGTTCTGTTTATGATATCTATCTCAGATTATAAGTTAAAAAAATTACCCCTAATAAAATGTACAAAAAATTAGTTAAATAAGGAAACTTACATGGCAATACAGGCGGCGCGGTGCAGGGTACCGCCATACGATCAAACGTACCGCTGCGCCGTGCCGGAGCTGGCGACGGTGCTATCACGTTTTAAAATTTTGCTAAATTTTAGGGAAACTAAAACTTAAATATGTTCATTTTAAATCGCAATTACATTTTTATTTTCATAATAAATAATATTTTGATATTTATTTTTGATAATGTCATTATGGTACCTATATACCCTTTTCGGATTCGATGGGGTTTTTAATACATATTGTATATAATCAAATAAAAATATATTATAATGTAGGTCTGAAATATGAATACTAACTAGTAAATAAACCAAATTAGTAAACACTTTAAGATTTAATTAATGTAATGAAAGTAGGAACTAAAGTTTTGAATGATTTTTATTTAATTGAAATTTTTATCTTTGAACTGTTTTTTGGCAGTTTTTTTCCAAATCTGTAGTTCTTTTTGTGCGTGTAACTTTTTTTCATTGCTCAATTATTAGGATACAATAATCTTAATAATACTTATGGAAATTTCAAAATGTAGTAAGCGGGAATTATAAGTCAATCAAAATAAAAAATAAAATCTTTATTCAATTTAGGCTCTAAGAAGGCACTTATGAACGTCAAAACACTACTGCCGGTTCGGAAAACATCCCAGATATCAAGAAGAACCGGTAAGAAACTCGATATGACGGGCAATAAGAATTGTTAATAATACTTTTATTGATCTTAAAAATATACATTCTGTTAAAAAAATATCGGGAATCGATGATTTGTTTATGGTTCAAAATTCATTTTTTTTTTAGTTTGAGTTGCTTCTATCATTTACAATTTAAAACAGTTAGTTCTGTTTTTAGTTATATCTTATCTAGTGTGTATTGCAAATTTCATAATGGACAAAAACATCGAACAAAGAGTTTGTCTTAAATTTTGTATTGCCAATGGAATTTCGTGTTCGGAGAGTGATAGTGAGAATGTTACAGAACGGAACAATATTGTCAAACGGTAAATAAAGTATATTATTTGAGCGTTATGCGGCGTTTAAGAGAGCAAATTCGATGAAAAAGGCTAGATTTTTGGAAAGAAAATGCTTGGATTTTGTACCACGATAATGCGCTTTCGCACAAGGCCATCATTGTGAACGAATTTTTGTCCAAAAACTCAACAAATACTATCCAGCAACCACCTTATTCACCAGGTATGGCCCCAGCCAAATTCTTTCTTTTTTCTAAACTCAAATTACCACTTCGTGGCGCCCGTTTTCATTTGGTAGAAAACCCAAAAGAGAATTTACGACAAGAATTAAACTCAGTTCCGGATAAAGCGTTTAAAAAGTGTTTTGATGATTGGATTATTCTTTGGCGTAAGAGTATCGTTTCTGAAGGAGCATAATTTGAAGGCGATAAAATAAATTTGAATGAACAACTAACATTTTGTGTATTATTGACCTTTTCTCGGTACTTTTTTGACAGAGTAGTATATCTAATTAATTCATAACCGTTTCTGATAAAATTATGGACATAGGAAGTATAAGTCATTCTATAATTGACAGGCTATAAGAATAGTTGATAACACGTCTAGAAATCGTAAAAAAGAAATATATTATTTGTATTCATTCAAAACTGATTTTAAATGAAATTTTGTACACAGGAAGTATAAATCATTCCATATATGATAACCTTATAAATAGTAAATAATAAGAGTAAAATACAATTATGGGATATGGTATGAAAATAATTATTGCTTAATAAACGCGTGTGGAGCCGCGGGGAACCGCTAGTATTAAATAAATTTGTAGTATTATAAAAATTGCGTGTTTGTTTAACTAGGCGACATGAATACACCGATATGTGTATCGATATCGACATTAATGCAGAGTCAGTACACGGTACAGCGCTATTATATGCACACTAATGTATTTTGTTTTTCGCTTTGCCCAAATCTACTTATTGTCGATATATATTTTATACTAGCTGGTACCCGAGACTTCGTCTGCATATTATTGGATATACACAGACTGATCTCGGAACACGATAAATAAAAAAAAATCATATATGGGTTTATCATTATGTATATGGTATTGTAATTATATGTCAATATACAATACACATTAACAATATACATTAACCGTCCCAAATAAATCTTCAAAAAATAATTTAAATCACCGTTATTGTACCGGCTTGCGAGAAGGATTTTTACTTACCTAAAAGCATAAATATGAATTTTCATCTCCTTAATTTGAGACAATATGGATTCTTCATAAAAACTTTCATCCCCTATTTCACCCCTTCAGGTTTACAAAAGGTAGCTTATGTCCTTCTCTATGGTCCAATACATCTCTTTACCTACGTTTACAATTGGATTTACCAATTACAATTGGTTTAAAGTTTGTCAGAAGATTGCGTTTTCATATCGAGTCGGGGTCATCACATGTAGGATAACACAATAAAAGAATTCACTCGTAGCAAATCTGTATAATCCAGATAATTTACAATAGGTATATCAATATCAATAAATCAACAAACCAGTTGGCGTACCCTAAGTAGGTTTAGATTTAGATTTGGGTTCAGGTTTGGGTTTAGATATGGATTTAAGTTTGGGGTTTTTTTATGGGACACTATTTCACACGGCCATATAATTCCAAACTAAGCAAAGATATTTATGCTCATCACACAAAGTCAGTCATGGGCGGGAATCGAACCCGCGACCTCTCGGCTCTTTAGTAGCGTTTACTACCACTGCGCCACGAGACCTGTTAGGTGCGAGGCTTAGGTTTAGGTTTGGGTTTAAGTTTGGGTTTAGGTTTAGGTTTGGGAGTGTGATTGGGATTAGGCTTAGGCTTAGGCTTAAGTTTAGGTTTCGTTGACGTAAACAGTACAATAATCGTTCAAAAGCTAAAAGAGACTGGGCTTTTGATAACATTCCGCTAAATTTGATAATGTGAAAACTTGGGGGTGGGTGAGGGGCAATCTCTATCTGAAGGAAAAAGTGCGGAAACAAATAGTTTCTAAATATTATTATTTCAATTTTATTGTTATGTCTGTCTAAGAGTTTTATATGAATTTTCAAAGGATAATTATTTGTTTCTAGCACTCGCCGACCGCTGCAGCGACCCGCTTCTCGGCTCGTGCCTTATTCACAGTTCAAACAATCTAACTCATTTTACCACAACGCAATAATTTTAGATTTAGGCTTAAGCTTAGATATGAATTGATAACAGTGGTCAAGCTATAACATTGACCGGAACAAAATGTATCCTATGTGTTAATCCGGGTTATGGACTATCTGTGTGCTAAATTTCATCCAAACTTTCCATTTAATGTATTTGTAGAATAACGCTGGTTAAGCTATGACTTTTATCGAGATAAAAAGTACCCTATAGGTTATTCCAGGTTATAGACTATCTGCGTGCCAAATTTCATCTAAATCCGTTCCGCCGTTTTTGCGTGATTGAGTAACAAACATAAAAACTTTTCATTTATTATGTTTATAAGATAATAACACAGGTTAAGCTATGACTTTTACCGGGATAAAAAACCATTTATTATATTTGTAGGATAACACTGGTTAATCTATGATTTTTACCGGGATAAAAAGTCCCCTATGTGATATTCTAGGTCATAGACTATCTATGTGCCAAATTTCATTGAGATCTGTTCAGCCGTTTTTGCGTGATTGAGTAACAATCATCCAAACATACACACTTTCACATTTATTATATTAGTAAGATACTACATACATGTAAATTGTAATAGACGGACGGTAATTGTTTGCATAGCCTGAATCAGTATTGCCAGAAGCCATTTTTGATGATAATATAGATGATAATTGTAGATTTCTAGCTTAACAAAATATCATGACTCACCAATATTGAATATTTTCTACCTTCAATAACTTAAATTACCATTAATTTACCACAACATTAGTGTTTTGTGTATCACTCAGAGACTGCTAGTTGCATGAATAAATCCATTGTAAGGTCAATAAAACTTGCAAAATAGTTTTGTTAACACTTTGCCTTAAAGTGTTTATTAATTTCTTTTATTTCTATTATATATACATTATAATATTTCAAACAAAATAGTAACATCCAGACTTAATTTTATTATGATTTTATGTTATATAAATGTAGTATGGACCTCAAAGGTTTGCACGTCTGTATTACATTGAACATAAAAATTATAAAATAAGTAATGTGTAATAGGTATGTGTGTTGACACTGTCTTTATTAAATAAATACAATGATATGAACAACATAATATACTAATTTTCAAGGTCTTTGTAAAGTCACACCTGACTAAACACCTAGGTACTTCTAAACCTGGGGCCCAATTAAACGTTTTCATATATTGTGTTTTGTGAATATTTTATGTAATAATATTGCACTTGGTATATCAAAATATAAATTTGCATTCATCAACTTATCAGTTACATTGGTGTCGTACATGCTATATTATCTGATGCAGTATTGCTTGATACGAATGATGCAATACGGACTCTATTTAATATACTATTAGCTTTTTAAAGGTTGTTACTCTTAACTTTTAAAATATCTGAATATACTATGTGTATCGAGTTAATTCTTCCTTTTACAGTTTCATTAGTATTACAACTTTAATTATAACAATACCACTTTGTGAAATTAATTCCCACTATCATGCAGAGGCCTTTTTGGCAAAAAAGATCTGACAACAATGATTGACCATTGTGCATTTATAACCGGCATAAGGACACAAATTAGTCTCAATTGCTTGCTTGCTCCGGGTGCACTAGAACTGACAATTGACAACCATACATTTATTGTCACTCAAATATATTTACACTATTTATGAATTATGAATATTATAATAATTATGGCATTCAAGCGGCCTCCAACGGTCAAAATTATACTCTTAAAATAGATTATATTACAATATACATTATCCATGCTTGTCAAAAAAACGTTGATATATCGACGTTTTAAAAAAATTATAAAATGGCTATTATTATGAAATTATTTCGAAACGTTCAAAATATTTAATGTCCCATCGAATTGTTTCATGTCAGACATAGTTTACCAAAGAATTCTCTTTAAAACTAGAATCAATGTTATTTAAAAGTAAAAATCTTTCTTTTAGGTGTCTGCAAGCAATCTTAGCATAGCCAATTGATACGCTATGATAAAAATATATTGAAATTATTTGCGTGCATGCGAAACGCATAGAGATTGAAATAAATATATTGTTATATACCAACAACTTAGACGATGATACCAAGGAATTTGAGTCTGCATGCTGGAAAAGGAAACGTGATAGCTTTTTACGGAACTCTTTCTCGTGAAGAGTTATTATGGGATGAGCTTTCGATCACTGAGACAGATAATGTTGCAGAGGAATTTTGCTCAGATTTTATGATGAATTATTAAGAGAATTAATGTGAGTAGATATTGCAGGACGCCGCACCGTACCATTGGTGTACGGGCATACAATACAAACCATGGTCTTTTTAAATTTTCTTGATAATAATAATCTGTAATAAATAATTTTTCAATAATTAATCAGTTGTATACTCAAAGCTAACAACTGATCAAATGTTAAATATCCCGTTTTGTATTATTTATATTGGAAAAGATAACACTGTTTATTGACATCAATATTTATAAATTATTTTCTGAACTAGTTAAATTAGTTTTAAAACTAATTATCGTAATGATTCGACAAATGTATTCAAAATATTCAAACAAACAATAGATAATGAATGGATTATAATAATAAACATGTAAAGTTTTATAATAATACAACAATTAAAAATGCACACTTATTCATATTATATGTAGATGATACATTTTTCAATCCGTTTGTAGTCATTTACTAATTAGATTTATTTTCTAGCTGCATTGTCATCGTGATATGGTTATAACTCATAAGCGGTTAGGTATACAGTTGTTAACAGTACATTTTCCTATCTTGAAATGACTAATACTGCATCCAACGATATGTTGAAGGTATTTCATAAACATTTGTCACGTCAAAACATATTTAAATGACTGGGGTAAAAGTCATTATTATTTATGAAGTTCATCTACCGGAAAAAAGGAAATTGTGAGTTATTCCATATAGAATACATAATATGTAAGGGGAATAGTGGCGACGTTTCGTCTACTTATACATACATGTTCCCGTTTTATCCCTAAATATAGAGTAAAATATTATTATACTCAGCGGAGGCCATGGGGTAGAGCGAGAGGTGCGATGCAAAGGCTGCATCCAGGGTGCTAAATTCTCAAACGCGATAAACAATTTTGAACGAAAAAAAAAATTTTTAATTTTCAAAATGGACAATTGAATTAAAGAAAATCAAACTAGGCATAACTACAGGCGCACTTCTTGCCCGCAACACCACCGCACTGCAGCTGATAATAGGACAAAATGCAGAATTTTTTAAGCGTTTATTTCTATAAAGCACCGAAAGACAATCTCGCTCTACCTTGCCGGCACTGATGATTATACCTAACCACCTACCATACAAATTACAATTTATATCTACCATGCCATGCTGCTATGTTGTGATTTTTTCCATAAATTAATTATTTGTAGGAACTTTCTAAAATTACTATAACTGCCCAGTTATACGCCTTTACCTCTTTTACTATAACTATTAATTTATTCCATGTATTGGTACATTGAGATTATAACTACACTACATAAAAAAATATGCCATACATTCGCAAAAAGTATCTACGATGTTTAAGTTACAACATAAGTTGAATAAGACATAATTGCACTTTGGACCCTCTAAAATATCTATATTATCACGGTTTAAAGTCCAGTTCATGAACACACCGTACTCTGGTTAGGCTTACACTGATTCGCAAGTCATAATGATTGCGAAAGAAAACATCATGTCATATTAATTAAGATAATTTAAGATATTGATCTTCGTGGGGGATTTAGGTTGCACAACATTGTACTTTGCGCTCGGGTTTTATCTAAATCAGTTTATGGCATAGTTTTTCTCTTTAGCTTATTTGTTTTAATTGTTATTACGATAATAGTTACTATAATGACAACATAAATAAAATACTGCCGTGATAAAAGTGGTCCAATGCACTTCCCGTAATTGCCTACAGCTTGCCTGATTAATTCACGTTCATGTTAACTGATCCGCTCCTTAGTTTTAGCTTGAAGTTATTATTATAACATAAATAAATAAGCAATGTTTGGGCTTCCTCACTAAGTAGGTTCTAAAAATCAAAAATATTTTTTAAATGTGACTGGTACTTTCAGAGTTTTAGTGCGTTCAAACAAAGAAATAAACAATGTCGTGATCTTTATATGTAATATTATTTACCGACCATCTAGACACGGCCGCGGCAATACGGTAGCCAAGTTCGGAACGGGCGACACCGGTCAGTGTGTATATTTATCTAACCATTTCGAGCTACTTTCGACCACTTCATAAAAACTTTTCTACACACTTGAAATTTTCTATTTAAGACTTGCTACGTTAGAAATCCCATATCAAAGAAAGCAACAGATTGTTTTTTAAATGAATTGAAGAACGTAAATTCCTACAGCTATAATTAAAGGAACTGCTATGACACCTGGCGCCCGTTATATCTCAGCTCTTTTATCGGTGACAACGACTACTCCGAACGTCGTTTCTAACGAATTTGGCCCCTTTTTGATACAGTTAACAGATGTACAAGTAATACGTATATGTTGGTAAAAGCTGGTTCTGAATACAGATATAAACTTTTGTTATAAGATTAGCAGTAAATACTGAAATTGGTACGTATTCAGAATCAAGTGTTTATCTGGATTACAAGTGGAATGCCTTATATTTTCTTTAAATGTAGGTTTTTGTTATTATTTCGACCTTACAGTAAAACGTAATTAACTTCTTTTTTTTTTTTTTTTTTTTTTTAGAACTGACTACACTGTTAGCCTTAGGGGCCCTATCCTAAAACAGAGCCGCTGCGGCTTTTACAGCTTCACCGGACTTGGGGGCGAGAGCGCTTAGGGCACTCAGCCGCGAAAGTTTGTGACGACCCGCACGAGGGTGCCAGAGTGGCCGAACCTCGGCTCGGGCGGTCGTCGCGAATGCGAAAAAGTCGCGATCCAACTAATTCCCTAATACTATGAGAATTCGAGCTAACTAATATATACTCATATGCACGTTCCCCTCCTCCTGGGAGGAAGGAGTGAAGGAGTGGACCATGCGTATGTGTATTTGATAATCGGAATGGTTTTTCTACACTAACTAGCGCAATAGTCTAACTAGCGCAAAAAAGAAAGAAAAAAAAAGGTCCCTTACAGAACCTATGTACCTGTGTGGTGTGCACGTGTGTGTGTTCATACGTGTGTAATGTTGTGTGAGGGTAACTAAGTGTTGCACGTATAGTGTCACTTTGTATCGCGCGGGCGGCTGCCTGACCCAAGGGCTTCACACCGAGGAACGGACCTAGGCTTGGGTTGCCGCTAGAGAGGGAGGACGTGACGGGTGTGCGGGATCTTTAATCGTGCCCAACCTTGAAAACTTGTTAAAATTGTTGATTAATTTTCACACCACGTATTCTATGCTATATTATGTCTTTAAAGAATGTATGAATTAAATTCTTCGATGGCCTCTTCTGCAGTGTTAAATTTTCACCCGCGTAAGATTTTTTTACAATGGGAAAAAAACGCATGGAGATAAATCTGGGCTGTACGGAGGATGGGGTTACATTTGTACCCCCAAGTATTCAAATAATAGTCTATGGTTCTAGCAGCTGTGTGAGCAGGCGCGTTATCTTGGTGAAAAAAAAATACCACGGACCCAGTTCCTAGGTCGCTCACTATTCAACTCCCCGAAAACTTAAAGCAGACAAACTTCACTATTCACTAGTAGGTAGGTCATCGTTAAAGTTTTCTCGACCACGTTTAAATTCACGAAACCAATAACTAACTGTTACTAACGCAGGAGCAGACTCCCCAAATGTAGTTTGTAAATTTTCGTGAGATTCATTGAAGGGTAACCCTCGTTTGTTATCATAAAAAATCTTCCCGCGATACGTCCATTGTTGAAGGTGGCCAATGACTTTCACTAAAAAGATTTGTAATGAAATTAGCTATCAATTCAAAATATTAAAAAAAAATTTGATTGTATTTATTCGGTGGCTAACAATTTTCGGAACAACTTGGGTATAAAGTTTCAACTTACTATGATGAACAATGTCCGAGAACACGACCAGGGAAATTGTATTATTTGTAGATGGTTATTATGCGATATTGGTTGGTTAGTATTGAATGTACAGAGTTGTATCATTCATCTCTGTAGTCAATAATATAGTAAAAACATGGAATTAGTAGTTTAGAGTGCGTCAAACCCTAAGAGTACGATCGCATTAGGCTGCCAAGTTGCAACTGCCAGTGAGATCTAGCTATTGTTCGTAAATTTTAGATACCGCACGCACCTGAAAACAAGCGGCCAGCCGTGGCCGTCGAGTTCAGTGCATTTCTTTGAATTTTGTCGACGCACGCATTAGCCGTTGCGGCCGGTACTGTTGACAATACGATGTTTCGCCACAATTATTTCGATACCGTAATTACATCAAGTATCTGATGAAACGTGCTCCTTGACATTCTCAAATAATTGAATAACTTATCTTCATAATTTTTGATATCTAAGTAATAAGCATAATACAATTCTTTTGATTGTCTTTCACATAGTAATGGGTGTACCCAATATTTTTTTGTGACCTTTTCTTCTTCTTTTCCCCTAGCATAGCTACATACACAAGCACAGCAATACACTCTTCAACGTTCATTTGGAAAGCAACCCGTATAGTCGACTGAGAATTCTTGGCCGCTATGAACCGCCTCGCCGCGCCGCCGCGACTTGGCCGCCTAAAGCGTTTGTATCCTAAACTGCAGCTGAGGTGAATACCATATTTATGTTACAAAAGCGGGCAGTTCGAGCAATTTACAATAAGAGACCCCGCGAATCACTAAAGAACAAGAGATAAATTAGTCGTACCGTGTTTTAGACTTAGTAAGACTAATAAAAGTTTTTTAGGTAATAATAGTGTTAGGTTCTATATCAAGAACTCGAAGCAAATTACTGATTTGCTGGACAACAAGTTCAAGGACCATGTCAACCAGGTTTTAAGGCCAAAAGGTTATTATAGGGTGGATGATGTCTGAAAGTGACTCCCTCTCTGTGCATCCACTAAGTTATTATTATTGTACCTAATATATTGGACACTTGTACAGTTAAAAAAAAGGTAAACCCGATCGAGTTTCTTACCGTTTCTTCTCGGTATTTGGGATATTTTCCGAACCGGCAGTAGTGTTTTGACGATCACGTGTGCCTTCTTGGGGGCTAAATCGTTTTTTTTTTTTTTTTTTTTTTTTATTCCAATATTTAATCCTCGTCTCCATTTGACCCATTTTATATCATTTTTAATGTTATTTGAATTTGTGGTCACACGATATAACATTTCTATGCTTTTATTGTTATTCTCTGTATTAAATAAAGGTCGGGGAAAAAGTGTTTTCGCTTAACGTAGGTATAAACTTGTTATAAAATTTCTTTGGCTGTACTTCTTGTATCTGGCTGGTTTTAGTAACATTAAAAAGGTTACATCTATACAACTAATAAAATTGAAGTGTCTGTTTGCAATACATATGAAAGTATATACGATATCTACAAGGTGTCCAGAAAGGGTATCGGGTATTTGTAAGTTCAATGAAACAAAAATTATTTGTATGCAATAAAAAAGTTTATTGTTTATTATTAGCATATGAATTGGAGAATTATTTGGATAAGATGATGTTATCCAAATGATGACCGTTACGTTGCTGGCACTCTTCTAAACGGAAACGAAGATTGGCGATAACACGTTGACACATAGCTATCGATATTGCTGCCATTTCTGACCTGATGTTTTGCTTTAACTGGGTTAGATTCGTCGGATTGTTTTGATAAACCTTACTTTTAAGGTATCCCCATGCAAAATAGTCAAGCGGGCTAAGGTCGGGGCTTCTGGGAGGCCAGTTGATGTTACCCCTTCGCGAAATGACTTTATTAGGGAATAATTCGTTAACAACTTCCATTGAGTCATTTGAGGTATGGCAAGTGGCCCCATCTTGCTGGAACCACGTTCTTGAGTTGAAACCTGCAAACTCCTGCAACTCTGGGACCAAAAAATTTCGCAACATATCGCAATAACGGTCACTATTCACATTAATTGCTCGGCCTCGTTGATCTTCATGAAAATAAGGACCAATTATGCCTTTAGCAGACATAGCGGCCCAAACAACGACCTTTGGGCTATGCAGGGGTCGTTCATGCTTTCGTCTCGGATTTTCCACTGCCCAGTACCGACAGTTCTGCTTATTAACATGACCATTCAGGTGAAAATTTGCTTCGTCACTGAACAGTATGTTGTTAAAGTTGTTAAATCGCTGCAGCATTTCGTTCGCAAAATTCAGTCGATTAGCATAGTCCGTATCCTTCAATTCTTGAACCAATTGAATTTTATAGGCTTTTAGATGTAAGTCTTTCTTTAAAATCGAATGTAAAGACGATTTTTTGATGTTCAACGCTTGGCTTCGCTTTCGGATGGATAAAGACGGATTTTGACGAACCGACGCCTCAACTTCTTCAATTGTTTCTTCATCGCGAACTGAACGAGGACGACCAGAGTTTTGAATTTTAACTGTCGCACCTGATCCATTTCCTAATGCTATCGTCACTTGGCGCGTGGCGTGTACGATATTCCGCACGATAGAGACGTTGAGCAGTCACTATTGAATCACCATTACGATAATACGCTCGTACGCAAAATGCGCGATGCGTCCCCGAGTACTGTTCCATCGTGACTAAAACTCCACAAAATGGCGGACGCCACGAACCCCTCCCCGCACCCTTTAGACGCCCCGTTTCGAATATGGCACGAAAACAAATACCCGATACCCTTTCTGGACACCTTGTATAACAAAAAGCCCAATTTAAAAAATTATGTATGTTTGTTCCGGGTAATCTCCGAAACGGTTTGACCTATTTTGACGGAACATTCACTGATAGATAGCTGATGATATAGGGAGAAATTCGGACTTTTATTTTAGAAATTAGGGTTCCGCACAAATAAAAAAAACTGGTCATGGTGAATCAATTCGGGCGCTTAAATGGTTTATGCTGAGTAAACCATAAGAGATATAGCAAATTAATGTACTACATAATCATAGGCATTAAAAAGATCTACAAAAAAGTCCGGGAGAGTATACATCTATCTTTTAAGGAACACCCACAATAAACATTTTTGTCTTTAAAATAGACGGGAGCGGGGGAGCAAGATTTGCGCGGGCATTCTTTAGTCCACGTGAGCAAAGTGACGGGCACAGCTAGTTAGAAAAAAAAAGTTGTTTCCCGCTATTTTTCATTTGTTTTTCTTTCTGTAAAATGTGTGAATCTAATTTAAAAAAAAAATCTTTAAATTCGATACATTTTAAAATATTATTACAAAAAGAGCAAAAATACAACACAGGCAGCGAAAAAAATTTGTGATGTTTATGAACCTAATGCAGGGTCAGTAAGAGTAGCACAAAGTTGGTTCAAAGGTTTTCAGTCCGGAAATTTTGATCTTAAAGATGCACCTCGCTCTGGTCGCCCTGTTACGAATAAAATGCACGCCATTTTTGAAAATGTGGAGCAAGATCGGCATATCAGTAGTTACGATGTAGCTGAAGAACTGGAAATTGACCACAAAACAGTTTTAACCCATTTGAAGAAAACTGGCTATACCAAAAAGCTCGATGTTTGGGTGCCACATGAGCTCACTGAAAGAAATCTAATGAACCGTGTACTCATTTGCGATTAATTATTGAGACGTAATGAAACCGAGCCGTTTTTGAAGGGATTGATAACTGGCGAGGAAAAGTTGATCACGTTCGAAAAGAACATGCGAAAAAGGTTGTGGTCTAAGGTCTTCGCAGACTGTGGTTAGCCAAAGTTAAAAAAGTTAAAAGTTAGTCAAAGGTTTAGACCTGGGCTAACTTGAAATAAGGTGATGCTGTGTGTATGGTGTGACTAAAAGGGCATTGTTCATTCTGAGCTTTTACCGCCCGGCAAAACTATCGATTCGGATCTCTACTGTAAACAACTGATGAGATTAAAGGAACAGGTTGAGAGAAAGCGGCCGAAATTGATCAACAGGAAGGGTGCGGTCTTTCATCACGATAATGCTAGACCACACACATCTTTAGCCACTCAGTAAAAATTAAGAGAGTTTGGCTGGGAGATGTTATTGCATCCACCATATTGCTATGACCTTGCACCTTCAGATTTTCATCTGTTTTGGTCTCTTCAGAATTCTTTAGGTTCTGTAAGGTTAACATCAAGAGAGGACTGCCAACACTATTTGTCGCGGTTTTTTGATCAGAAGTCTCAAAGTTTCTACAGCAACGGGATCATGTGTCTACCTACAAAATGGCAGAAAGTCATCGAACAAAACGGCACATAAATACTGTAAATAAACTTTGAATAAAATGTTTTGATTTTTCATATAAAAATGCGAAGAAACTTTTTCCCCGACCCATTATACTGTATTTATGACCATCTAGGTAATTCTTTTCTCAATGTCAGTATTAATTACATAGCAAATTGTAATCTTTTGTTATTATTAAAAATCCCGTTGGCCAACCGGATTTACCTTGTTTAACGTGTTCTTGTGAAAAAATTATGTATGACATAATATTATTGCTATTATTACAAAAGTTAAGGTACGCGTTTATTAGAGGGCAAAATTGACATCTGCGAGTTAGCCATGAATGATATTAATATAAATTAGTTTTATTGTTATCATTGATGGCTATCATATTATTGACACGCAGGATACAATTTTTGGGCATATTATTGTGTATTTACGTCAAAGAAGTACCAATAACTTCATACGTGCGTACTTAAGTACATACGTGTAATTTTTTTTATATATTTTAGTGTTGTCCCTAAAGTAGCTCAAATAAAATCGAGAAAAGTTTGTAAAAGTTTTATTTTATTGTCATACAAAACCTAGGGCATTCTAAAAACATTTACTACATTCAACGCGTTGGTTTAATCCGCCTCTGCTCGGGCTTATGTAGCAACTACACTTTAGGACTTAGCGACTAAAATATTTAAAGTAGGCCATGCATCAATTTGTCGTCACATAGTAAATTAGGGTCTACACATAAATATGTTATGTGTATCTTAATGTGAAAAACACAAAAAGGAACTTCAATCATTTTGTGGAGTTCTCTAGTTTATCTTCAAAGTCGATGGTCCAATGCAATGCAATCCAGGCCACCCTGGAGGTATCCCCTTACCAACGAAAAAAGAATCATCCAAATCGGTTGTTCATAAACAAAGATGTTATGTCTGAACATCCATAAAAAAATATACTAGTTCCAAATTGAGAACCTTCTCTTTTTTTGAAGTCTGTTTAAAATATTTATATCCTTTCTCTCCTTTTTATAAATATTTTTGGCTATTAAAATACCTACCAAAACATTACAGATCTTTTTATGCATAAATAAAAGTTAAAATATTCATATACCCTTCGTTACAACACGTTTACCTTCATAATAATTTATAATATATTATGAATAAGTAATCCAAACTTCTATACTCTAATATTATAAATGCGAAATTAACTCGGTCTGTCTGTCTGTTTATTACGTCTTCACGCATGAGCCGCTTAACCAATTCTAATGAATTTTGGCCGCGAAAATAAAACTTGAAAGAGTGAAATAAGGGATGAAAGTTCTTATAATGAATCCATCAAAGCAATTTAGATGAATTTTTGTATACCTAGAGATGGATTGGACCTTGGGGAAGGACATAAGCTACATTTTGTCTCGAAAATAAGACTTGAAGGAGTGAAATATAGAATGAAAGTTTGTATGAAGAACTCATTATTTCTCAAATAAGGCATATGAAAATTCATATGTATGCTCTTGGTAAGAAATAAGTGTTTCATGTTTTTCAGTCAGTTGGTGATCGGTCAGTCGTGGTATCAGTTGGTGTATATCTTCTACATAAATAAAATAATAGAGGTTTGCTGTTGTGCGCGCATCACACAAAAAGTACTGGATAGATTTTGATGAATGGTTTTTTTTTAATTTACTCCTTGGATACTTGGTCCTTATATTAAAAAAAAGAATTATCTATAAATAAATAGGCTACTCAACATAATTATTCTACGCAGACGAAGTCGCGGGTACCAGCTAGTAAGAAATAACATATTTATTTCCGTGTTCCCAGCAATAGTTAGCGTGTATTTGGTTAAAAATTAATATCTCAATTAAATCACAAATATTAAAAAATATATTATTTTAATAATAGGTCCTTGCAAATGAAATTAGCTTTTTAAATGAAAAAATTAAAACGAAAAAAATATTATTAAATTAAAATTATACATTTAATCAATTGAAGTATAATTATTCACTTTCGCCATTTTATAGGTAGTTCATTAATTTCATTGCTGAAAAAATTGCGGGAGCGAGAATCAATAAAATCTTTGAAGGTAGTTTGGACAGCCTCATTGGAAATTGCAAGAAATTGTCCAAATTCCTGTTCTCCGGTTCTCCTGGGTTCAACCACTGTGATGAGTGTTTCCGATTGTCGTAAAGGATCTATTTTTCGGCACAAGTAATAAATAATACGATTAAAAACTCCCTCGTTATTGCGACGATTGAGTAATGTAACGCAGCACTCAATGCGTGTTTGTTTGTGTGATTCAGTCATGCGGTACCCATTTCTCGAGCTTTTTCACTTTCCCAATTTGTTTTAAGTAAATGAAAATTGTTTTATCACTCACACCGAAGCCTGTCGCTAACTCTGACGTGGTTTGCGATGGATCCGCTTAACATTTCAAATTATATTTACCTATATTATGGTAGTATTTTTTTAATATTTGCCACCTTTTTTCTTAACAGTACAGTAAGGATGGTGGTAACACGGGAACCTATTTATTTTATTACATTGAAGAAAATATGTAAATAATGCATTGTTTTAACATGACCCTTGTGATTTCTCTATTGTTTGATAAAAGTGTTATTATTAAACAAAAATAAGCCGAGATTGTTATTGAATCTTTGTTGAATACCGAAAAAAAAACATACAAGAATTCATCTTTAATACGTAAAGATAGAATTTACTTTGTTATAATAATCGCTTTGTAAAAACATTTTCGAAGTTATTTGATGGAGGTCGTCTGTAAGCATTGACATTAGCGAAATTGCATACATAGGCAGAAGCCATATTGAAATTATAACCATAATCCAACTGTTCTTCCTCTATAAAGTCAGTCACTGTATTGACATAAATAACACTTGTAAACACACTACCATTTACTTTAATTACTAAAAAAAATGTTCGTTAGTATTGTTTATCGTAATTTGTGATACTTGTCAATCAATTCAATAATTAATTATACGTACTTAATATATATTGAATGTTTGCTCAACGCTAATTAGTAAGTTGATTAATTAATCACTTAGTAATATAATTATATATATATATTGTGTACTTGAAGATTCCTAATGATTTATAAACATAGTTTTTTTATTTATTAAAAACATAAACAAATTATATGGATTATCATTATGTACATTAATTGTTTAGACAAACACACATTAGAACAGCGGATGATAATTTTATTTTTAATTCCTTCTTCGTAACAGACTTAACAGAGTGACGCTTTATCCAAAAAATCTTACGCTTATTCATTAATCATTATGGTTTTATTATTGTCAGGATGATTCTCACATTCTTATAATCGATAATCGTTTGCACAAAGTTTGTTTTTCCAATATAAGTATTTTTTAAATATCCATCTTATATTAGCAGACGGTTTTGAATTGAATTGAAAGTCATGCTATTATTTTAGTATATTTGTTTGTATAAAATCGTGTTTACTACAATTCAAATTGCCAGATAAAATAGTGATACTTTTTTTTATTTTATTTATTACTATAACTTAATCTTGATTTATAACTATAACTATATTTAAATTATTATATATTTAATATAACTAAGGTGACAAACGAGCTTACGGTGCGTCTGATGGTAAGCGGTTGAAACCTTGAACTCTGGAAACCCTACTCTCCGCAGGAACACAACGGAGGATTATTTGCTGTAATCTTCTGTAGGGACTAGGAGTGAAGGTATCTCACCAATCAAGCTACTCAGTATAGAGAAATCGTCAAGGAGGTTTCTCTGTACCCTACCCCTCCTTTAAACGGTACATACCAAAACGTGTTTCTGTGAATGATTTTTCTTGATGTTAGTCTCAACACATGGCCATTTCCTCAAATTTTCAAAGTAGTTGGTGAAGTGCAGTTCTTATGGTCTCTTATATTTCTTAATCCTGCGCAGCTTTGCATTAAAAGTATAATAATCGTGCACAAAATTGTGATACCGAAAAAAATTTATTAATAAGATTACGTTGAACTAGGTAGATGGTTATCCTTGAGATGTGTAACTTACAAAATTCTGTTTGTCATCATTACTTTGCGATTTTTTTTTACAATTAATTATCCAAGAAACGGATAAATAAGATAAATACTTAAACACTAATCTATACAATTTATAAAATTGAAGTGTCTGTTTGTAATATCAAAATAACAGCTTTTTACTAAAGTATATAGGCAACATATTACAAAAAAAAATCATTTATATTTTATTTTTAACTGTGTTTGTTCGTTCCCAGTAATCTCCGAAACGGTTGGACTGCTTTTGATATGACTTTAACTGGCAGATACCTGATGTTACAAGGAGAAATTTAGGTTACTTTTATTTTTATAAAAGAATTAGGGTTTCGCGCAAATAAAATAAACTAATACGAAAATAGTAGTGGGTTGAATCAATTCGGGCGCGTCAATGACTTACGCTGAGTAAACCATAAGAGATATAATTTAATATAATCTAATTAATGTACTAAGTACATAATTTTAGATCTTAAAAAGACCTACAAAAAGTCAGCGAGAGCATATTATGTATATCTCCTAAGGATAAACCACAATAAGCATTTTTGTTTTAAAAAAAACTAGGAGCAGGGGTAGCAAGATTCGCGCGTGTACCTGATTGACGGCATCGTGTAGTCAACGTGTGTTTAGCCGCGGGCACCTCTAGTATATTATATAGTGCAGGTGAAAACATTACGATTATTATTCCGCGTTGATTCTTAAACTGTAATATTGATTCGTTGATATCAGCCGCCACGTGCCTTATTCGTGCGTTACCAAATCAACCATGGACTATTTTGATAGAAAAGGTTATTGTGACAAGTGCTGAAATTTGTATCCGATGGCGTCGTAGTCGTAGCTGTCACACGAGATACGAGCGACCCGGGCGCCCCCACGGAGATAGCATCCGCCGCGCCGCGCCGCGCCGTCCACTGCGCGCCTTGTTTACACTAATACCTAATCACTATTCGAAACGAAATACTAAGAAATAATTTAAGGGTAACGTTTATGTATTTCACAGTCATCAGCATATTAATTCCTTTTATTCCTTATAAAATAAAATTACTAGCTTTGTCCTAGGTTTTCCCGTGTGTAATTTATTCGATCACTTGTTGTTCTCACTTCCCGTACTTGCCTACAGCTTGCCAGTTTGTTTGAAGTTCATGGATACTGTTTCGCTCCTTAGTGTTTTAGCTTAACAACTGTGCTTCTCACCCATGTACAAATTTTTGATAGGCTTCGCGTAAAATCTGTTCTTAGTATGTTTCTACGTGGCTATTATGGAAGCCTTCGTTGGCACTACATTTGGGTGTCGTAGATGGCGTTACTTGTATTCCACTAACTTTCACCCCATTACCTTTGGCTGTCGTAGATGGCGTTACTTGTATTCTACTAACTTTCACCCCATATTTTATACCTTTATGTATTGAATTTGAAAAAAACTATGTAACTCGTCTTTTTTTAACTTTCTAACTAAATTACCAATTTTCGTGAATGTATCTTCAAAAATGACGGACTTTCATACAAACTTTCGTCCCTTTTTACACCACCTTAGAGGTTGAATTTCCAAAAATCGTTCCTTAGTAGGTACTCACCTACAGACATAGTGTAAAAGGAACATGCATGCATATTTTCAAGGTTCTAGCCCCAATAGTTAGGGTCTTTGATGATGAATATATGATTAGATAAACCTTTCTCAATAAATGGGCTATAAAATGCAAAATTCATTTTTCAAATCGGACTGGTAGTTCCAAAGATTAGCGTGATCAAACAAACAATCTAAGCTAGCTAGCTTTATAAATTTAGTGTAGATCACACGTTGTTCCTTCAATATTATTTTAACTTAAGAAGGTAATTCCTAAACAATCTAAGAATTAAAATAAAATTTGTATATAGGAAATTTCCATACATTTTATTTAATCGTCTTAAATTGATATGTTTTTGTTGTGTTATAAAAACTATGTATCCTGTTTAATATTCGAGAAATATAATATATGTATGTTTTTATTAAGTTACACATATTATTACCCTTGAAAGTTAATGCATTTATGACATGATACATCACTTAGCGATTTTTATCTGATTCGTGATTAGTAAAGACGTGCCCGCACAATGGAGAAATTGTAACGCATAGCAACAAAGGAACAAAGCCAGTAACCACTCGTACCTAATTAATTAGTCATCGGGTCAGTTTTGTTTACTTAATATAACATGCTGTTTATGGGTAAAGCTTCTGTTCGTCAGCTGCTTGTCGAATGACTCTTTGCATGTAGTACATTCGACTCCACATCCGCTGAAGTTTTGATAAAAAGTGAGTCAGCGTCAACACAACCCCGCGTCAACCCACCATTTGCTGATCTCGGCAAATACTCTGTGGTTCACTCACTTGTTACGTATCTTCCTCCTCGATTCGCCGGTGAATACTTACCGAAACGGATGGTAGGAGCTGTGGTCTATATTATATGTCAGTCATAAACATATCGCACACAAGGCTGGACGCATTCGGCCTCGGTTTCCCGCAATGATACCGATCATACTGTAAACATAATTACCGACCGCGTTCTTAGACGCGTGATAAAAAAAAAACAAACACATCAGCCGGAAACAAAGAATTTTCTTTGCTCATAATAATAACATAACTAGGGATAAATATTTGCTGTGATTATCTAAAACAATAATTAGTGTCGCACATATTATTTTTAACCTTAGCGTCATTTGTGATAAGAGTTTGATTTTGACAATTAATTTGGTCGGTGGTAAAACACCTGTTTGGTGCCTAATCGGCGAGCATTATCACCGTCGCTATCGATTCGTGTGTTACCAAAAGTGACTGATAACAGTTACAAGTGAGATTTCTTTGAGTGTGGACGGCTAGAAGATGCCAGTGCTCGGCTTCGAAGGGATGACTTCTCAGGATTTCTGTCCGGTGGGTTACGGAGTGGCACCCGAGTATATGTTACCGACTCCGCCTCATATGTGGGACAAGCATCATGAGAATCAATTTAATGGCTACGTCTCTAGAAACCCTGAAGTAGAAAATCGGGAGGTCAACATGACGTACATCAGTGAAGGTTTGTTGACAGAAATGTAGTTATTTCATTACACTGAATACAACAATTATTTATTATATGCCAAACGTAATGTAGTAGTGTATTTAACACACGTTTAGTTTTTCAACGTGTTTCATATTTAATCACATACCGCACAGCACGTTCATATCTATGAAGCGATAAAAATTGATAGTTTATATTATCAAGTTTCATAATCTCTGTGGATTTGTTGAAGGTTTTACCGATTGTGATACGAGGAATAGTTTAATAATTAAATTAAAGTAAATTATTCATTAATACTTCATGCATTTACAAAATAGTAGGTGTAAATAGGTTATTCCAAAAATGTTGCGTTATACCATCTTAACTAGGATTTCTAAATATACTTTATAATAAATAACGTATTGTACTTTATTTTCGTTAAATATACTTTATACTTTTGTATAAGAAACTCGATAATACTTTATTTGTATTCTTTACTGTGATGCATAAAACGAAACACTCACTTTTTATCGATATGTACTTACAACTTTAACTATAGTAGTATAGATTCAAAGAAAAACTACTAATAATGATAAGATTTTTTATCAGACAAATAAACTGTGACAAATGTAAAATTAATTTCTTAGTTACTCTCTGTTCCTGCCACTTCAGCTTTCACTGCAAGAGTTTTTTCAGTAATCAATTTGAAGTGCCGCGAAAAGAGAAACATAAACATAAATTTAATAAACGAATAGTTTATGAATTTAAATCTAAATTTACATTTTAAAACTAGCTTTGAAACTTCCAAAGTCAACAGTAAATTATTAGCGTGTGATTAAGTAAATAAAAATATAAATCTGTAAAGATTTTTTCTTGTAAATACTTTATTTTTTCCTGTTAGAACTTGATTTGAAATAATTTGATACGTTTTTTTTCTTGTGAAATAAGTCGGCAACCCTAGTCTTAACCCCCTATATCATGATGTAGACTGTAAGCAACATACCGTTCGACCTTCCACCAAATTCATACGATTAATTTTTTACAAACAGAAGTAATAATAATAATAATTTACTTATGCAAAAAGTACAATTGATTTACACCTAGAAACACAAATCAAAAATAGCATAAAATAACACTTTTGTGAGCTCCTGACTGCCAAACTAGGGTATCCTGTATCTTGGCAGTCGATTTGCCTCCAAAATAGAAATATTCACTTGTCGTTCCCATTACTAACGTGTTAATATAATAAAAGAGAGAGACACTAAAATAAAAAACAAAAATAAATTAAAAATAATAATAATAATGCTACCAATACTACTACTAACAATAGATACTACAAAAAAGAAAATAAACATTATTTATAATTGATTAGTTTATGCAATTGATGGTGTCCTATGGTATTTAGTGGTGAACTATATGTGTAAGGGCGCGAGTGTGCATGTATTATATGTTTGTCTATTCACGCGTGTGCGTGTGTAATTTTGTGAGTGTATCTATGTTGAAAGGTTATATAGAGTATATTGCACTTATGTAATTTAAGTTTTATTCCAAAATTTTGAGAAGATCTTCCGTTTCATCATAGGATTTATTTATTAGCCAGCTTCTTATTGCTTTTTACATTGGTAGTTTGTCTATTCATAGATAGAGATTTCCCGATTTATTTTATTATATACGTAATCCCCAAGGAAACAGAAAAATCAATGCAAAAATGCTGTATAAAATAACCTATTTCTACACACTATGTCCTTACGCCGCGGCCGCGCCGTTAAATTGAGTTCATGCTGGGATCATAATGTAGAGTTTTTCTTTATTGTTAGTTGCAATATAAATAATTGACGAACTGATAAATCATCTGCAGATTTATATAACGGGAAAGTTGGAAATTGATATGGTAGGAAGAACTTTACTTTTACTACAGCTCTTTGGGCTTTCTCAAGCATAATCAATTTAGATTTTGTTGCCCCTTCACGAGTGGATACGCAATAAGTGATAACAGATTGAAAAAGTGCAAAATATATAGTTTTTAATAGTTTACAATCTGCCACATGTCTAAGATTTTTTAATATATAAATAAGCTTACGTACGCGAGTTGTCAATCTTTCAGTATGAGTGTGAAATGATAGATTTTTATACAAGATTACTCCCGAGATATTTAATTGAATCAGTATGCTGAAGGATAGGACAAGTAACGCAAAAGTTGAAATTGTTACAAGTATGAGCAAATATAGAATAAGTATTATCATTAATTTGTCGACTTTGGTAAGACTAAGAGTAAATGTGATATACTTTGTGTTCATTGCATTGCGGGTTAAAAAATTTGCGCTAAGCCATTGAGGAGTGATCTTGTTAAACCCTTTTTGTGCAGTATCGAACGCTTCTTGCCACGTATTTCCTGAGAATAGCAGCACAGTGTCATCCGTGTACGCAACTATCTGTCCATTTTCAAGTTCTAATGCACAAAAATCATTAATGTATACCAAGAATAGAGTTGGACCCAAAATACTACCTTGTGGCACTCCATACTCTATAGTGCTTTCTTCACCTACAATTTCATTTATTTTTACACATTATGTTCTATGGGAAAGGTAATCTCGCAGTAGTTGCAACTGTATTCCCCGTACACCCAATCTTTCTAGTTTCTCAAATAAAATGGGAATAGAGACTGTGTCAAATGCTTTAGCTAAGTCTAAAAATATTGCCAGACATTTCTTTTTCCTGTCTAGATTATTTAAAATATAGTCTGTAACTAAGTGAACTGCGTCACTTGTAGATCTTTTAAATTGAAATCCAAACTGATTGCAACTAAGTATTTTATTTTTTTCAAAAAAATTGATGTCAATTATTTATTAGGCGCTCCAAAATTTTTGACATCGAAGGCAAGACAGAAATTGGTCTATAGTTTAAGATACAGTCCCTATCTCCATCTTTATAGATTGGGTGTATGGTAGCCTTCTTAAATGCATCTGGGAAAATTCCACTTTTAAAGGCAAAATTACAAATGTGCGTAAGATATGGTATTAGAATATGTCTATATTTTTTAATTAACCACATAGGAATTCTAACTGCACAATCAGATCTAGATGTCAAAATAATACGTTCAACCTCTGCATCATCTGTATCCATTAAAGTGAAAGAGTTTTGAGTACACGGTAGATTAACAGTATCATAATGTGAGGTATTTTTAATTTTTTCCGCTAATATTCTTCCTATCTTAACAAAGTACTTATTAATTGTATTAACAGAATGCTCTGGCGTATTTTCTATTTGACAGTAATTCACTAGCTGATTCATTGGGTTTGCTAGTGTGCATAATACGCGTAATTATCTTCCATAGACGTTTCCCATCGTTACTAGCACTTTTTAATTCATATCTTTCATATTACCTTTTTACTTCTTTCAAAATATTGTTGCAAAAGTTTCTATATCTACCATAAGTTATTTTAAATATCCGGTTTTTAGGATCCTTTTTAGAATTAAAGTGTAATTTATCTCTATTCCTAATACAACGAAGGAGTCCTGGAGTAATCCACGGCTTGATAATCTTTTTATTTCGAGGCAGTTTTAATGTTTTAGAATTAAATGCGACAACATTTTTTAGGGAATTTACTAAAATATTAGCAGCATCATTTAAATCGTCTTTAAAGTAAATAGGACTAAGACATATATTTTTTAAATCCGTCTCGATACTAAATCCATTAATTTTGTTGTAGCTTCTAGCAGCGGGTTTAATGTTAACCTTAAAATCAATGCTTAATATAACAGCACAGTGATCGGTGATAGATGGTTTTAATACCAGGGTGGTATTATTAACCTTATTTTTAACCATGAAGTGATCGAGATAAGTCTTATCCCTAGTAGGTAGATTGTGAGTTGGTAAAAATCCATGAGAATACATAAAATTTATATAACTAGAAACATTGCTATCATGATTACCTGGTGCAATGTTAATATCTCCAACAATGATTATATATTTAAAGCTTTATAAAGAAATTATAATTATATTCAATGAATCCAAAACTTAGCACTGTTAGTATATGAAGGTGAACGATATATTCCGACAATCAAAATATCCTTATTAATTTCGACTAAAATACAAGGTCTCCAGAAAGGGTATCGGGTATTTGTTTTCGCGCCATATTCGAAACGGGGCGTCTAAAGGGTGCGGGGAGGGGTTCGTGGCGTCCGCCATTTTGTGGAGTTTTAGTCACGATGGAACAGTACTCGGGGACGCATCGCGCATTTTGCGTACGAGCGTATTATCGTAATGGTGATTGAATAGTGACTGCTCAACGTCTCTATCGTGCGGAATATCGTACACGCCACGCGCCAAGTGACGATAGCATTAGGAAATGGATCAGGATGTTCGAGAATACAGGTGCGACAGTTAAAATTCAAAACTCTGGTCGTCCTCGTTCAGTTCGCGATGAAGAAACAATTGAAGAAGTTGAGGCGTCGGTTCGTCAAAATCCGTCTTTATCCATCCGAAAGCGAAGCCAAGTGTTGAACATCAAAAAATCATCTTTACATTCGATTTTAAAGAAAGACTTACATCTAAAAGCCTATAAAATTCAATTGGTTCAAGAATTGAAGGATATGGACTATGCTAATCGACTAAATTTTGCGAACGAAATGCTGCAGCGATTTAACAACTTTAACAACATACTGTTCAGTGACGAAGCAAATTTTCACCTGAATGGTCATGTTAATAAGCAGAATTGTCGGTACTGGGCAGTGGAGAATCCGAGACGAAAGCATGAACGACCCCTGCATAGCCCAAAGGTCGTTGTTTGGGCCGCTATGTCTGCTAAAGGCATAATTGGTCCTTATTTTCATGAAGATCAACGAGGCCGAACAATTAATGTGAATAGTGACCGTTATTGCGATATGTTGCGAAATTTTTTGGTCCCAGAGTTGCAGGAGTTTGCAGGTTTCAACTCAAGAACGTGGTTCCAGCAAGATGGGGCCACTTGCCATACCTCAAATGACTCAATGGAAGTTGTTAACGAATTATTCCCTAATAAAGTCATTTCGCGAAGGGGTAACATCAACTGGCCTCCCAGAAGCCCCGACCTTAGCCCGCTTGACTATTTTGCATGGGGATACCTTAAAAGTAAGGTTTATCAAAACAATCCGAAGAATCTAACCCAGTTAAAGCAAAACATCAGGTCAGAAATGGCAGCAATATCGATAGCTATGTGTCAACGTGTTATCGCCAATCTTCGTTTCCGTTTAGAAGAGTGCCAGCAACGTAACGGTCATCATTTGGATAACATCATCTTTTCTAAATAATTCTCCAATTCATATGCTAATAATAAACAATAAACTTTTTTATTGCATACAAATAATTTTTGTTTCATTGAACTTACAAATACCCGATACCCTTTCTGGACACCTTGTACAATTTGAATCTTCAATTTTGGGTTCTTCCACAACGATATTAGCTATATCATTTTTTAAATAAATAGCTACGCCATCAATTTGTAATGAATTTATTTTTGTGAAAAACAGAGTATAGCCGTCAATATTTAGAATATTTGCAGAACAGCAAAACCAACATTCGGTCAGTACTATTATATTACAAGATACTTTTATTCTGTGAATAAGTGTTAAAAAATTGTCCATGTTGCATTGTATACTACGGATATTTTGAGTAATTATATTGAAGGAATTTATATCGCTTATATACCTAGAACACAGTTCAGGTTCGCAACTATATGCATTTGTGTTATAGATTTCGTCAATTGTATCCATCGCATGTTTTATCTGGTTATCGAATTTTAAGAAATATTAGAGCTTATCCAGAGATTATGACTGAAATAACTCATATATATAATTACAGATTTAAATAAAAAATATACGACATAGATACAATTACCGAAACTCATAACACTATCACAGACCATTGGGAGCCGAGTAAATTTCCTGTATGTAAATGGAAAATCGTATGGATACAGTGTGAATATATATTATTTGTCTATAAAGAGGTGATATTTTTTAGATAATTTGTAAAGAAAGTAGTTTTTGTAATTAATACGTACAAAGGACACCAAATAGTTTTTCTTATAACAGATATAAAGTGAACAATAACATTGCTATAATTTATGTGATAAGTTAGAAATAAAATTAGTCACGCCTCTTTTAGATCTGATGGTAACAATTTTTGAACCTTCACATTTTTTAGAAGTACTTTTCCATTTACTGGCCAACAGAATTTGTAACCATTAATTAGACTTAGCAAACGCTCGAGCTTCGTAGAATAATTTTCTTAGACTCGCAGGAAGGAACTCTGCCAGATATACTGGAGTGCGTGCACCAGGCAGGTTGAGTTGTTCAGTATTGAGCTTTTCGTGAGCAGGTCGATTTTTGTTGTAATTTTTAACAGACTGAATGATTTTGTTTTTAGGAGTATTAAATTCAGCTACTATGGTTTTATTCGAGTCGTGCTTACCTTGTTTTCTATATATTATATATCCCGAATCTCAAATTTTGGACATTTACGTCCAAAAGAGCTCACAAGTTTTAATAACATGTGATATTAACTCATCTGAGGTTTCATTGTCTTTACTGGGTATATTTCTAATATCTATGAATGAAGCACGTGAGTAGTTTTGAACATCAGCGACCCTCTTTTCCAAATCCAATAAACAATTTTGTTGTGCCACTTTTTCCGCTAGTTTTGAACATCAGCGACCCTCTTTTCCAAATCCAATAAACAATTTTGTTGTGCCACTTTTTCCGCTTAATTTTTTTTTATTTTAGGTTTCATATCTTCGTAGGCTGTGTTAATAAAGTCAATTGCCTTTTCTATGTCAGAATTACTTTTTTGAATTTGTTGGTTTTGCGACTTTATTTCGTTGATGTCAGCTGTAATTTTAGACAACAAAATATCCTGTTCCTTCTTCCAAGTCCAAAGCATATCCAGAATTTCTTCTTTAAAAAGTTGTAAATCATTATTAGTTAGCATAATATTACGTTGTTTTTTAGCCCGAGTCTGAATTTCAGCGGCTTTTTCAGCCGGCTGCATACTAAAGGTTTGATTTGTTGGAGTTTATGGTGGTGAGTGTTATAATTTTGACATTCCAGAATCCAGTAGGTATCACTAAGACTTCAAAATTATCACAATGTCACACCTCTCAGTGATTTTTTTTCCTTGTAATGTGGGTATATAAATATGGCCAATTTCGTAATAACTTTATATCATTGTAAAATATCCAATGATTCATGTAGCATCCAATATTCGATATAAATAAGAAATAATTTTCGAAGAATTGTTGTGTGAGATCTCGGGAGGTAATTACCGAGCGGTGAGCACTATTACTGATAACGAACATTGCAGAGCTGCATACAAAATTCTATGTTATGAAACTTGCATAGAATCGAAATTTGCTTGCATTATAATCACTCTTACTTGTAATATCATCACTGGCAGCAGTTGAACGTGCAGTTTAAAGCTACAATATTCATTACTGTTTTTGTATTATTCTTTTTATTTAAGCACATATTCTATATTTAAATTATATAAAGATACTCACTGAAACACCATACTGTCTTTAAACTTGATTTTAGTGGGAACTGACAATTTATTACACATAAAATAACGTTTTAATTAGAGAGCGCAGACACTTGTCAGATGTAGGTAGGATGTTCAACGAACGAACAAGTACTAAAAAAATGACTAGAAGGCGTTACCTGTCACAAGTCGAAGTTTTTTCACACAGTTGTTAGGGGTTTGAACAACTTCGCGCGTTCTCCGAATTGAAAAGTATTTTAAAATAGTATTTTCGTGTTTTTACGGTTTATTTTGATAACATGGACAGGTAAGTGCATGAAATTTAATGTTTGACGTTATATACATAACTTATATTTACTTTATTTTGCTTTATTTTTTAAAATTTGTGTTTGTTGCTTGTAAGCTAAATTGACGGATAGGGGGTATTATTTTGTATTACTTTGTGTGTGTGTTATATCATGTTCCAAAGCAGCTCGTAAACGGTCTCTTCGAGTCCTTTTAGACGAGAACATGGTGCTGCAGAATGATGATGACAATCAGGACGGTTGGATTTTGACTATGACAGCCTCGCAGACCCGTATTTTGTAGTTGAATTAGAAACATTTGAAGACAATACTTCTGAATTAGATATCAATGTGGATTCTATTATAGAAACCTCCATCACCTCTAAGCGCTGAAACGGCATCAAACGTTACCGTTCCTCAACCTTCATCAGCTCAAAGCAATCAATCAAAAGAAACTACAAAGAAGCTCACCAAATTGAATTTACGCTGGCAGAAGAAGAGCTAAATGCTGAGCAGCTCAGGTTCAAAGGTAACAAGAACTTGGGTACTGGACTTCTAGAGCTAGAAACTCTTATTTAGTTTTTCTTGTACCTCTTTCCACAAGAACTCTCCAGATGATTTCAAAGGAGACCGATCTTTATCAAGTTAGAATCAATGGATGGACAAGAATGTTTTCAGGCAGTTCATGGGTACGACATATCTAATGTCTCTTATTCGATTACCTAGAGTTATTAACCACTGGAGTCCAATACTTGGTACCACAATAATAAAACGATCCAATGTTGTAGGGACCCATGGGCGGTGTTGACCTAATCGACAGCATCATGGGGATTTACAAGATACAGCTGCGTAGCAAACGATGGCAATTACGTGTGTTCTACCATTACTTGGATCTCACAATGGCAAACGCATTGTTGTTTTATAAAAGAGTCTAATGACAAAGACCTTTCATATCGTTTATAGTCTTTGTAAATTGGGCATAAAGACTAGTATGTCTAGCCGCCGTTTGCTGGAAAACGAGATACAAGCAAAAAAAAAACAAAGGACCTGCCCATCATGCACCTCCAATGGCAGTACAGCAAGACCAGATTGGGCACTGGCCCCAATGGGTTGATAAAAAATTAGATGCAAGTTCCTAAAGTGTATTGATTTACTCACAATATATGCGAAAAATGCGGGTTTGCGTTGTGCTATAAAACGAAGAAGTGCTTCAGAAACTCCCACCTTTCATAACGTCCACCTATATATAGTTTTTAGGCTTATGACTCAATGTTGCCTCGAGGCAGCGCTCACTGTTTTTCAATTTTTTTTGGAAATAACTGAATAAATAAAAAATTATAAAACACGTATATTTTTATTTACCCGCACACAAAAAATTTAGAAATTCTATGTTCTTGAGTTATAGAGGGTTTAACATCGACTTCACATTCTGGTCAATCTCGGACCGATTTTAACACAATAAAAAACAATATTATTTTTAAATTAACGGCGTCTACAAAGCGCCGGCTACGCGATAGTCTACAGACTACATCTTAGCACGAACAAAGAAATGGCAAACGTTTACCTTTACATAATCGAATTCCGGCCAGCTATGTTATCTCTTCTTCTGAGGATATACTGTCCTTTAAAATAGACGAGAAAAGCATTTTAACCTGGAAACTACTCTCGGTGATTTTCGCTTTTTTTGAATTGTTTTATGTATACTAACCATCAGAAGTAGTGCAGTCGTTTTGTTGAGCTAAGATAAACAAAAATACATGATAGTTAAAAATGTCACTACTTTATCACTAACCATTAAAATTCTTCTTACCTGATTATTAATGTTTATTATTTGATACTTAAACAAATTTAAATAATACAACACCACTTAAGTTTGACTGTGATATGGTTTGTAAATATTGTTTAACCTTTCATAGTCTGTGCTTATTTAAGTTAATAATAAAATTAAATACATTGTGATTTAAGACCTGATGCGATTCTTATTATCTGTCTGTTTGGACGCTAGTCACGCAAAAATACGTGCATAAAAGTAAATATTTCATAATATGCCTAACCTAAGTCCAGAGAGGACACATATAGAGAATATTTTTCATAACTTACTAGTAAAAATTTAAAAAGTAAATTATCATCGTTTCTCATTTGAAAAGTGATATATTTGGCTTTACTTGGGAAAGTATCCATCGTTCGCCACTGATAGATGTATTTAATTGTTACAGATAGTGATATGCAATTGGAGACAAGTAGCAGTGAAGCGAGTGCGGCGAGTTCCACAGCTTTGTCTCAACACTGCGCTATATGTGGCGACAGGGCCACGGGGAAACATTACGGAGCCTCTTCGTGTGACGGCTGCAAGGGTTTCTTCAGGAGGAGCGTCAGAAAGAACCACTTATATACGTGCAGGTATACATTATTTGTAATCTATACGAATATTATAAAGCTCAAGAGTTTGAACGCGCTAATCTCTGAAAATACCAGTCTGATTTCATAAATTCTTTTAGCATCGTATAGCTTAGGAACAGTAACCATGAACGTTAAGGAGTCTGGTAAGCTGTTAGCAAGTAAGGGAAACCTTGGCGGCGCGACGCGACAGTGCCGTGGATGTTGTCGAATAAACAGGGCTGAAACCGTAGGGCACGCTAGTTATTTGAATAAATATAATCTAAACGATCACTGAAACAATACATTTAATTTTGTTTCTGTATATTACTAGTTAGATTTATGTTCGTATGGTTGTTTTAAAATTAAAGTTCATCCACGGAATTTTAAAAGCCGAAGGAACAGTAGGGAATCGCAGGAATATTGACAAGAAGAGAACTGGTGTGCTAACGGATATCGGAAAGGAATGTCACAATAATTTTTCTACCTACCCCAGTTGTCGGTGCTGGCTTTAGGTAGGTGCGAGTCTTATGCTCAGGGCCTAAGAAGCGTCACCCGTTACAGCAGAACTATGACCAAGAATTAATTGGAAAAAATAATTAACAACTATCTAACAAAATAAGCTAGCAATGAAAATAATCGGACAATCAAACTCACTGTTACAATTAAGTACTTGTCTCTCAAATCCTTCGGAAGGCGAAGTATTCGCTTGGAAAATATATGTTCAAATTTAAATGTGGTGAAAAAAAATTGTCAAGTTCTTTGTTTTGCCTTAAGAAAAAATAAAAATCTGTATTAAAAAAAAACACAAGTTAACAAAACATGAGAGGCGGAGTTTAAAAATAAAAATTCTCGTTTGTCATTAATATTACGGGCAGAATACCTACTAACGAATAGTAAGAAATTAAGAACGCTACAAAATATTGCGTCTGGTGCGCTAGGATAGCTAAAGGCTATAGTAGGTAGACTAGTTAGTCTTGGTAATTTTTTTTTTCGCACAATCAATTTACTCGATTGTTTTTTAGGTAGAGAAAATAATATGTAAGCCAGTCGAGTGAACGACAGCGAAAAAAAAGGTCATCGCGTGTTCCGAAGTAACTTTAGTAACTTAAGTTAAATACCAACTTCAATGGTTTTGAAGAGTTCCCTGATGTATCTTCGAAGTCGAAGGTTCAATGCCAATGATATTAAAATGGGACTACCATTGAGGTATCCCCATTTCAATGAAAAAAGAATTATCTAAATCGGTTCATAAACAAAGAAGTTATGGCTAAACATCCATAAATTATCTCCGAAACGGTTGAACCTATTTTGAGAGGACTTTTAATGGCAGATAGCTGATGTTATATAGAGTAACTTAAGATACTTTTATTTTATAAAAGAATTAGGGCTCCGCGCAATATAAACAACTGGTCAAGGTAAATCAATTCGGGCGCTTAAATGGCTTACGCTAACTAAACCTTAAGAGATATGTCTAATTAATGTACTATATAATTGTAGATATTTAAAAAAATTACAAAATAGTCAGCGAGAGCATGTGTCTATCTTTTAAGGATCACCCACAATAATCATTTTCATCTTTAAGATAACCGGGAGCGGAGGTAGTAAGATTCGCACGTGTATGACGGCATTCTGTAGTCCACGCGAGCGAAGCCGCAGTTTCAGCTAGCATATGTATATATCGACATAAGAAAACTTATTTGCCACGTATTTTGGTATTTTGTAACCAAAAAAGTACCAACTTTTCACCAGAGCAAAAAAACTTTTCTGAAATCGGAAAATATTAATTGAAATTTTTATGTAGGAATATGAATTTAAAAAATTTTTTTGGTTTTCTTTAACTAGCCATTATGATCTTATTTCTAAGTTGATTATTTTCGCCCTTCTTGTGGGTTACAGCAAACTGGTTTTTTTTACATACCTTTAAAATGCTGTAAGAAGAGAAATTGATTTACTTAGTAAAGTGAAATGCACGTAAGATACAATGAAAAATTATCTTGCATTGATGTATTGATTTATATTACTGAAGTAGTAATAATTTTTACAACGAATGGTTGGTTGGTTTTTATATTTACTGACTGCAAGAATGGCGTAAGCCTCAAGGGTAAACAAACAGCCAACTTACTTTTACTGTAAATCGAAAAAACTTTAAAAACACCGGTTTTGGTAGACTTACATCAAATTAACATGAGTATTGTTAAAAACACTGACGTAAGTGATTTTGTTTTCGTCGTAAAAATATGAGACCCAGACCAGTCAACGCACATTTTTTTCTGATTATAATGATTTAAAAAAACGTATATCACTTTTTTGGGTGTTACAGCAAATAAGTTTTCCGTCGTCGATATATTTAAATACACATAAAGACATAACTTAGAGGAACACAAATAAAAATGGGGCAAATTAAAGTGAAAAAAGATGTATTTTTACAATAAAAGCTTTTAAAATTCGTTGAATAGAATCAATTAATTAAATTAGCATTTTTGAACACTAAAAAATTATACTAAATGAAAAAGAAAAACACACATTAGAGGCAGTAAGCTCAATATTTTAATTGTAAGAAATTTTGAATTCACATTTTTTTTTTCATAACGGGTGACACAATCATTATTTAGTATTGCCTCCTCTCGCTGTCAAAACTGCCTGCTTCCGTCTGAGCAAACTTTTTATTAAATTGCCAATGAAACTTTGTGGCATTAGGTTCCATTCTTCAACCAATGCTGTTTTGAGGTGTCTTAGGTCAGCTGGTGCTGGATTTCTTCGTTTAATTTGTTTTCCCAGTTCATCCCAAACATGTTCTATCGGATTTAGGTCTGGCGAGCGGTCTGGCCACACCAAAACTTGGATTCCGACCTCAATAAGGTACTCCGATACTACCGCCGCAGCGTGAAACGATCATTAATTATCGTGCATTAAAAGATAATTACCCTCTATGAATAGGGCAAAAGGCATCACAATCTGCTCTAAAATGTCTGTTACGTATCTTGCCGCAGTCAGGGACCCGTTTTCTACGATGTGTAGCTACGTACGTGCTCCTAAGCAAATACCACCCCATACCCTTCACCATAAGGCTCTCTTCCAACAATGTTACACTAAGCATGTCTTTCTCCGGATCGTCTTCATACTTTGACCCTTCCATCATCTGACTTAAATCAGAATCTGAACTCATCAGTAAAGAGTACTTTTCCCCAAGCGTCATCATCCCAATTTCGGTGCGAACTAGCAAAGTTGGACCGAGCTACTCAATGACCTGCGGTGAGCAAAGGGCCACTGGCGGCCAAGTGCGCCCCTTTACCAGCCGTGCTAACTGTCACTTGTCGAAGTTTCTAGACATTGTTTCGTACCTCGGAAGAAGTCGAAGTGCGGTTTCTGAGGACACTGCTAACAATAAATCTCTCTGTTTTTACTTCTTTGTAACCTTGTCTTTTACATCTTGTATACTCTCATGTCTGCCGGTATCGTTTAACATTGCTAAGAATCAAAGATTTGGACACTCGTATTCTTTGAGCCACTTCATTGTAAGTGAAACCATTATCAATTATAGTTACGGCTATAGACACCCGAGCAACGCTGAGATCCGGCATTATCACTCAAAATTATCAAATGAAGTTCCCTTCACTCAACAATAGAAAATTCTGTAAAAAAAAAACCCCAGAAATAATGTTAAATTTGTTAAAAACAACAAAAACCTGCACAATTTCTTACACTACGTATCAAAAAAATTTACAAATATCCAAAAACAAATGATAGTCTTCTTCTTCTTCTTGTTTTGGCGCCGCAAAAGCACTTGCCAGTGTCAATGTTTTTAAGCGTTCATAACAATTTTCCAATATACACAGTGAGGTTTTCATTGTCAATCTTTTAAAGTCTTAGTAAAATTTTCCAGCGTCAATGTTTTCAAGCTTTCGTAGTAATATACAATATATACAAAGTGGCGTTCAACAAGATGGTGGCCGCCTTGTTAGAACGATCAAGGGAATTTTTATGGGATCCCAGAATGCATGCTCTTGGTTTATACTTATAATCACTTCACTTATGCACAAAAACCAAACTATCACGCAAAACGCCATCAATATTACATAATATAGAGTCAAAAACCTAAATAAATGAATTAAAAATAAAAACCACAACATGTCACTTCAGGATCCCGCCAAAAACTCCCAAATGTTAGTCGTAAGTAAAATTCTATTCAAAATCCTTTTTCAAATTAAATTTTACTAGTAAGCACAGAACAAAGAATACATGGTTTTCATAGGTAATGAAGATTGGTGTTTTATTAGTAGTAGTATGTTTTGCTTGTGTGATTTTGGCGACATAGGTCTCGATACTGTGATACAAGTGTACCAATTCCAACTTACTCTTTATTCCATGCTGGTAAGTATATTTATGGCCAGTATAAAATAAAATATTTTCTGTTATTCTACCTTTTGATTGCGTTCCGCTAAATATGTCCATGAGAACCTACTCCGTTTTTTTGAATTCGGTTATTAACAAAAAAGGTCATTCGCGCAAAATCTCGCCTTTTAATTACAAAAATACAACAATCGATTATTCGACAGTGCTAATGATTATCGATGTTTTACCAACACTAAGGCTAGTTAAAGCTAAATAAATAGTAACACAACTCATAAATGGTGTACATATCTAATCAAAAGTAATATCTCAAATTAAGAGTGAGATAAATAATACAAACGTATAATAGATGTAGTGGAATAATTCAACGCATCATAAATGCGTTATTCTGTAATTGGGGGCTTTCCTGAGAGCTTTGTTACGCAAACATGCTATCAATAATGCACGTGCAATCGGTTGACTATTGGTTTGATGTTGACGGTTATGTCTGGGTGCTGACTAAACACTCGCCGGTGTATTTTCACCTTACCGTGTTGTTTATTACGTCAAACTTTTAATTATACTGTATGGGTTTTTACTGCTAGCGGTTTGCCGTGACTGAGAACTGGTTTCTCATATTGACGTCTGTGCTATTAGCTCGCTTATGTCAACTTCATGGAATATACTAACGTTTTTCTATCAGGAAACTGTTTAAAATATATAATTACTAGATTTCCGCCCACGGATTCGCTCGCGTAGACTAAGTTTGTACTGTTTTATTTTTAACAATCTGTGCCCGCGACTTCGCTCACGTGGACTACAGAATGGTATCGATCGAGCACACGCGCGAATCTTGCTCCCCCACTCCCGGCTATTTTGAAGACAAAAATGCGTATTGTGGGTGTTCCTTAGAAGATAGACACATTATAATCTCGCAGACTTTTATTAGGTTTTTTCAATGTCTACTATTATGTATTACATTAATTTGCTATATCTCTTATGGTTTACTTGGCGTAAGTTATTTAAGCGCCCGAATTGATTCACCGTGATCACTTTTGTTTCATTTGCGCGGATTTGTTATAGGTATCGTATATATTTTCATATGCATTTAGTAAAAAGCTGTTATTTCGTCATTACAAACAGACACTTCAATTTTATTAATTGTATAGATTAATTGAATGTATATGTAATTATATCTATTGTTCTTGAATTATGGAATTGTGTAAACAGTGTACCTAATGTATGTGAACCAAGCTGTTCACAGAATATTAGAATTCAATAAACCATACTTCTTTGCATACCACATTGTGGTATACACTGTTTGATTCTAAAATTACCAGGCTGCTGTTGGAACTTACTCTGGAACAGGCCCCACAAAATGAATGGCTAGAAAACAATATTTCCCATGCAAAGTTTTTTATCTCCTTTCTATCATAGGCGTTGAATTTTGAAAAACGCTGATATCCGTGTTTCATTAATTGTGTCGAAGAATATTAATATTTAAATAAATCCCAGCTGAAAATTTTGGCACCCTTTTTCATACCCTTAGAAGTTGGATTTGTTGAAAAATTATTTGAAGTTGATAAAATTGGTTGTTACTCACTTGGAAAACACTTTCTTAGTACGGACTTTTTTTTAATGTTCACGAGAATAAAGAGAGATTAATAAAATCTAGGAGTCTTAGGGTGACTTGCGCAACTTTTCATTTATCTCACTGCTAAACAAAATTAGTTAATTACAGTTAGCCTCTTAAATGGACTTATCATAAACGCATTTAGGGTCATCTTGCACGAGACATACAGTGCGCTGATTTAGTCAAACATAATTAGCGAGTCGGTAAAGCATTATCTGCGTTCCGTTTCACATTTTGACGAGTTTCTTAACTCAAAAAGTGCGATGACTTTGCTTAAAGTATACATAATTAAACATGCATAGTTGATTGTCATTGTTTGTCGTCTGTCAAAATCAATTGAATAACATGAAAATAGTACAATTATCTTTTGTTAGATACGAGTGAGAAATGTGGTAAAAGTGTTTACCAGGCTTATGGCCTTTACGATGTCTCTGTTCTTTTATTCCCATAATTTTTATAAATAATTTGTATTTTTAAATCATAAGGAGTCACATAAACGTGTTTAGCGGCGCTAAATAGCCATTTTTAGCTATTTAACTTTGACAGTTCGTTAAACATATTTATATAGCAATTCATTTTTCTTTATGCAAAACGCTAATTTTGTTTAACCACTTTAATTGTGTTTAGCCTTATTTTAATAATATTTAAATGTGTTATGCAAGTCGCCCTTCTGCTTTCCATTGCGTTACAAATCGTCGCGATAGCTATTTGTTATGTCTAGTAAGCAGGGTTCACAATCAGGAAGCGCTGCAGCTATCGTACCAGCATCGTTAAATTATTGTATAGTGGACCAGAATGGCTGTGAACCCTGCTAGTAAGTAATTTAACAACATTCATTAATATTAACAACAATTAATAAAATAGCAAGAAGCTAAAACTAAAATTTCGTAACCAAGTAAAGGCGACTTGAACCAAAACCTTAAATCATATTTAAATCGTTAAACCAGATTTAAGATTGACCATTGCATACATTTTGACACAACTAAACTAAACTTAGCTAAAACTGGATTTAAATTTTTTGGTGCAAGTCGCTCTTTTCTGTCTGTCTGTCAGTTGTCTGTTGTTGTCTGTCCTTTGTTAGGTTTTAAAATAGGTTTTCTAAATGTGTTTACGTTAATGTGGTGTACTTACTATATTATAAGTGAAATATCGTTTTTAATTTCGGTAATATTCTTTTTGTGATTATGAAAATCCATTTCGACGACCACCAGTATAAAGGTGGAATATTCAAATCGCGTTTTTTTAAGATTCCTTGCTAGTTGAACAGCGCATTCTTATTCGCAAAAAATCGTAGTTTAAGTGGTTTAGACCGGCGGAATATCAATTTATTATCCCCCGGTTCGAGCCCCGGCATGTAACCAACAATTTTTTCTGATGTTGCCGACTTATTTGAATGGGTAACACTATCGAGTGACTATCGTGAGGAAACCTCAACGCAGGAGAAATATTGTTGTAGCCCCACCGTATACGAAAAATAAGAACTCTGGATTTGTCGGTGTAAGTTGACATAAACAAATAATTATAGCCTGTGCCTTCCCTAGGAAAGTTGGCCTTTGTCTAGACAAATCACTTATAATCCATCATTATATTTCTTAATCGACATTTCAATTTTTCTTATTGCAGATTCAGCAGAAATTGCGTTGTAGATAAAGATAAAAGGAATCAATGCCGATACTGTAGATTAAGAAAATGCTTCAAAGCTGGCATGAAAAAAGAAGGTAAGTTATTTTACCCCAACCGTTTTTAATTATGAAGTTTTATATAATAATTTATTTAATTGACCTGTACCACGGGGGTAAAGCGATCTCAGATATTAGTCATTCATGTATTTGCAAGCATACAATGTCCCGACTGTTTCATTTTTATATTATAGTATCATGGCAAGCAAGGTCGCGGGCCCTGTACCTAATGAAGTACAATCCAATCCAAAATAACGAAGGCCACCCTTGACAGCTGGATACACGGGGTAATCCCGAAACGTGACAAACGAAAAGAGATTCACTGTGACATTCACATTGATTATGTACCCAGTCGAGTACAGATTTTCCCACCACCCCGCATAATTAATCCATGGTGATGATTTAAAATCAACGCAAAATTAACTATTTCCTCGTACTCGTAATTTCATTAACGAAACAGACCCTTTAGATGTTTAAGAATATTTACGAGTAACTAGGGTAATAAATACACCGTATAACACTTATAATATTACCTATCTCCAAATAAATGCACGTTCAATGACCTAAGTAATTTGCCCCTAAAATAATAGATGTGTCACCAAACAATATCAAAACGCTTACCTAAAATTTCTTCAATATTGTTCGCCGTTTCCAGTTGTTTCTTGTCACAATTCAAGCCTAACCTTACCCAGCCATATCTTCCGTGATTTGATCATCTAGCTTAGGGATTTGATCAAATCTCCGTTTTTATCATCTCCTTTAATGACAAAAATATTTGTTGGGAATAGATATTAAAATTAGGGGATACAAATTGGTAATGGATATGAACTTTGGTGACAGAAAATGTTGTTTATCTTAGTCTATTAACATAATGGTTAAAGTAACATACTTTTAATTTATTGTCATTATAAATTATAACCAACATTTATTATATCATTTCTGGGAATGATGCATCATTGTTTCATTGCAATTTGTCCCTTTGTTTGATAATTGTTCGTTGGTACAAACGGAATGCGAGTTCGCTAACCGATACCGTCTGGCCTCAAGGGAAGCTCACATAAGCTTCGATCGCTTTCCTGCTCGCATTACTTGCAGTAATTAATTAATTATATACTAGGAAATAATTAATAGTATGTATGTAAATATTTCATTGTTATTAATTACGCTCTTTCGTTGTAATTACTGCGCAAATATGTTAATTGGAAATTGTGTCATTTATTGTTTGTTCATAAAGTACGCGGGTACTTACCGATTAATAGCTTGTCAATTAAACCAACTGTTTGGCATCGTTCGACTATTTTTTTTTAATGTGAGGACATTCTCATACAAATGACCCTTTGATTGCAAACTAAATATTTATATACATGCATGTAGGTATAAATAAATACTTATTACCCAAACATAACTGATAATAATTTTATTCATCACACAAAATATTGTCATGTACGCGATCGAACCCGTTACCTGTCTCCGTTCAATAAGAGAACTTACTACCACTACGCCATGAGGCCTGTGAACACTTTATTAATTTTGTTTTAATCTATACAATTAATAACATTGAAGTGTCTGTTTGTAATGTCAAAATAACAGCTTTTTACTAAATGCATATGAAAGTATATACGAAACATATAACAAAAAAAAACTTTTTAGTTTTTGTCTGTCTGTCTGTCTGTTTGTTCCGGGTAATCTCCGAAATTGGTGGATCGATTTTGACAGGGCTTTCACTGGTAGATAGCTGATGTTATAAGGATTAACTTAGGCTACTTTTATTTCAGAAAAAGAATTAGGGTTTCGCGCAAATAAATAAAAAACTAGCCATGGTGAATCAATTCGGGCGCATAAATGGCTTACGCTAAGTAATTCATAAGAGATATATTAAATTAATTTACTACATAAAAGATCTACGAAAAAGTCAACAAGAGCAATAATATGTATGTCTATCTTTTAAGGAACACCCTTAATAAGCATTTTTGTCTTTAAAATAACCGGGAGCGGGGGATCAACATTCGCGCGGGCATTGTGTAGTCCACGTGAGCAAAGCCACGGGCACAACTAGTGCTATATAATATATATACGTATAGTACAGTGACACCTAAAACAATTTGTGACTTCATTTGAACACTGTATTTCCACTAAAATATTACAAATTGCAGAAGACAAGTTTTCGTTTAGTCATTGAAAAACCACAAAGCTCAATCATAAAATATGTTATAATTTAATACTTTATTTATATGAATTTCATATTTCCTAGTATTTTCTATATATCATTAAATACCTAAATACAAGGGACAATCAATAAACACGTTTTTCTGTAATCAAACGGTTAGTGTTTGTCAACTGCTTCAAATAGTATTTTAATAAAAGCATAGCTAAATAGAATAATATATCGTACATTTCATTCTACAGTGGTGGTCAAGTAATTAGAAACAACAAGTACTCTACATTTATTCTTACCTAATTAACGTTATATATGTAAAATTGCAAAAGTTCAGATAATAATAAGCCTGACATAATCAGGCTTATATTATAATACTTCATTAATAAAATACTACTAAATATATTCGAATATTTTTCTTTGATAGGTAATTGTAAATAATGGAAATTGCCACCAATTTATTTCATACTGGCCGCTGGACACATATTTAGAAAGAGAACTTTGTGACGCGTTCTATATAGAAAAAAATTACGTGTATCTTTTTTTCTGGTGGTTGGCGGGAATTTCATTTTTATCATTCATATTAGTGTATTATTGTGTAGTTTGTAATTGTTGATAATGGGTTAAAACAAGAGTTGCGATGCGATAAGTCTATTAGTGAATTTACATTATAATCAAAATTGGATATACAGGAAGATCGCTAGTCACTTGGAATGATCCGCGAAGAAGACGTTTAACGTTATTACACATTATAAATCATTCGGAACAAATAATAAGGTACCTAGAAAAATACGAGCAAGGTACACCACACCCCGTAAGGATATGCGTAGTATAATTCGCATAGTTAAGAATGACCCTTTTAAAGGCTCGAATGAAATGTGAAAGGAAATTTTCAGTCTTAATGACCTTTGAAAAGTATCAGAAAGACTAGTTCGCAGGCGTTTAGTTGAAGCAAAATGGTTCGACAGGGCTGCTCGGAAAATACCGCTTTTTACCAAACAACATAGGGTAAATCGTTTTATCCTACGCGAGAAAATATGGCAGTTGGACAGTTCAACAATGGAAGAAAGTTCTATTTTCCGACGAGACCAAAATAAATATAATTAATTTCGATTGAAAACAATTTTTGCGGCGTCCTATTAACGCGGGTTTCAATAATGATTATACAAAAAAGATAGTTAAACACGGCGGTGGAAATATAAAAGTATGGGGCTGTTTATCGGGTGTCGGTACTGGTCCTGTAAAAAAAATTAAGGGTTTACTGCATTAATACCAGTACAAAACTATATTGGAGGAGATAATGATTCCATACTCTGATGGAGAATTAATTACCTGTGACGTGGATATTTCAACACGACAACGTTTCGAAACATACGGCAAATAGTGTTAAATAATTTCTTAGAGTAAATTCGGTATCGGTTTTAGAATTGCCTGCAAATAGTCTTGATTTTAATCCGATTGTAAATTTGTGGTATAGAGTGGAATTGAGTGAAAAGTTTATCGGATAAAGGCTTCAGTAACCAAACAGAGCTTTATTTCACGTTTGCCGATGCGTGGATTTCTATTTCTCTGGATAAATTGCAAAAAATAATAGAATCAATGTCGCGTCGTTATAAAGCTGTTATTAAAAACAGGGGTTACATACTAGCGTTGTGTGATGTTATGACTGACGTGTCTAAGAATATTGTAATCATATTATTTTAAGTTATTTTTGATTTAATGTACCTGTGTTCTCTTGTTTCTAATTAGCTATCCTCGTTGCTGTAACGCGAAATGTTAACTTACATTTATAATTCTATTTTATTTTACCTTAATACTTCTTTGTATTTTAAACTAGGTAACTTCGATTGTAATACAAATGACTATATTATCCTACTAGCTTAAACACTCCCATACCTGTACATATAATTTGGTCAACTTGTTCTAAAAGTAGAAACGATGATACTTTTTGTTTCTATTTAGTTGGCCACCACTGTTTAAAAGCTTCGTGACATTATTCACCTAAACATTGTTAGCTTGAGGTATTGTATTTTCGTATGTTCATTTATACAGGGCAGTAAAGGGCAGTAGACTGTACTTAACTTTTTGAGTAATTTTGACCTGCATTTTCCTGTGTTTTTTTGTAAAGTGGTCTAGAAAATGGGCAATTTACATAAAAAAAATTCATGCCTTTTTTTTTCTTCTGGCTAAGTATACTGTTAGCCATAGGGGCCCGGAAGCCTCAGACGGCTTTTACAGCTTCACCGTGACTTGCTTTTCATGCCAATCGATCCTGTTTCTTATAAGCCCTACGGTTTTTAAAGGCCTCCTGGCTAGCTACCACTCTTCAGTTGAACACCTGTCGCCAAATATTTATACCTATGCTCCGGCAGCTGGACTTGAGAGTATTGACTCCTACTAGGCTTAATGTTTTACCATCTTGGGTTACATTGCCACTTATACGCAGATGAGATTGTGGCCAAAATGCTAAAACCATTAAAGAATAGTAAAGTAATAATAATAGTTGAAAATTCGTTTCTGTAAATATGTCTGTCCCTTTCCAGCCGTACAAAACGAGCGAGACCGCATCAACTGCAGACGGCCTTCATATGAAGAACCAACGCAAGCTAACGGTCTCTCAGTTGTTTCCTTGCTCAACGCTGAACTCCTTAGCAGGAAGGTCATTGATGAGGTTAGTGCATTTAAAAGCAGTTTTGGCCCCTATGTTATTTTTTTACTATTATCAGGGATTTTCCAGATTGAGCTTAGGTCTGATTATTATATATCTACATCTTATCGTTTATATATCACGGTTTTACTTTTTCAAAAGCGATGTTATCGTTTTTAATATCTTCTATAATAATGCTAAGTCATAATCATACGAGTTGCTAAATATGATAATAATATATTGCATTAGCTTCTTAATATTTTTTTTTTCCAAACGTCTTTCAACAAAATGACCGTTACCGACGAGGTTAATTTTTTTTTACTCGGACCTAATTGCAAACAATTCATTTTAAATGTGATATTTTGAAATATCCACATTCGCTTCTTATAATATTAGGTAATTTTTTCAAAATTTTCTTCTGTCAACAAAACTAGCTTAGAGAAGGAATCGGCTGTCTAAGTGCCGTGGTAAAGCTACAACAATAAGTACCTAACTATAAATTACCAACTCGAGAGATCTCTGTAGGGCAATCCACAGCCTTCGACGCAACATCATAAACACCCACATCGTACATCTCACAATAAATGAGGGACATATGGTTTCATATATCCTTACACGATATCGCATTAAATTAGACGTCATTTTTACTGTTCACAGACGATAAACGTGAGTGACGCAGAAATAAACAACAGAAAACTGGCGAAGATCAACGACGTATGCGATTCCATCAAACAGCAGCTACTGATACTAGTCGAGTGGGCTAAGTACATACCAGCTTTCACGGAACTGCATATTGATGATCAGGTATGTTTGCACTGACTAACTTTGTGTAATCTGATTTGCAAAATCTTTTGTCTTATTATTTGTTGCGGGGGTAACCCCATCAATTTACCTTGTTGAAATTACACTCATTTAGGCACTTTATGAAACAAGACAAATTGAAAACTTTATAAACCCCCGACACAAGTAACCTATTCATTGAAACCATTCCAATAAGCCCAAATACAATATCTCTGTTGTAATTAGGTGAGGAGTTAGGTATCTTATGGATTCCAGATAACGCTGCAGCATCAGGTCAAGGTTTTTCTAATATTATTGAAGTGATAGAATACCAAAGCTCGACTCGATCAGACCTGTGGACGATGCTCACATTTATTTATCAATTAGAAAAAGCTGATAATCTTCAAGCGGCTGAACAGATTTTCTTGAATCATAGTTAAGAACAATCTCGATCAAGTCTCCTTACAAATAAAAAAAGGATCAAAATCGATACAGCCGTTTGTGAGCTACGATGTCACAGTTATAGACACATCTTACACACGTTAAACTTATAACACCCCCTCTTTTTGTGTCAAGGGTTAAAATGTGATTTTTTTATAATGCGTTTGCACAATATGGTAACGTAAAGTCTACACATGGAAGTTTCTTGCTAAACCTCTTGTTTTATTATGGTGATACACTCGATTTTGTGCGTCTACAATTTTGTGTTTGTTTTATGCATTTGTGTATTCTTGCGGTAAGTAGGGTTCAAAGAGAAGTATGGCACTGAGAAATTTCTCTCAACTTGAGGCAGTCTGACTGATGGAATACCTCCACCCTACAGAACATGGCAGCCAGAGCTCCTTGGTGTAGGCTGTACGGGGTGTTCAAGGTTGGCAAAGCGCTATGGCATTAAAAACGCGTCCATAAGCTACGGTAGTAGCATAACATTAGACGGGCCGTGTACTTGTTTGCCAAATCACTATATAACAGCGTATTTATTTCATCCTATTAATCAGCTTGTGTTAGATCTCTTTTTTTATTGCAATAATGATATTGTGTTCGTCGACAGGTGGCGCTTCTTCGTGCGCACGCCGGCGAACACTTACTGTTAGGATGCGCGCGACGTTCACTACATTTGAAAGATATCCTGCTTCTCGGCAACAACTGCATCATTACTAAACATAATATTGGTGAGAAAATATTTGTTTTAAATGTACATTGACTTATCTCTTTCTTATGATTATATTTGCTTTTATGTAACATTGGATGTGTAAGTCCTGTCGATTAACAAATGAGATAATGATGATGCATGACGTGGAACATTCGAGTCCAACTCAATGATGTTTTATAAATAAACGCGATAAGCTCTCACTAAAAGTAATCTGAAAATGTTACAAATTTTGTTATCAGCATGTTGAACCAAAAGAGATAGGAACTCACAGCGTAAGGCAGAAACTCTGTTGTCAAAAAAGGATAAAAGTTTCTTCTCACTCACGCCGGTATCAACACCGGTAACAAACAGAGTTACTTTCGCATTTACAATATTAGTTTAGATATTCCATATAAGTAACAATATTTCCTCAAGTGTACTATGACATAATTAATCTATGTAAATTTTAAATCAAGGCTTAAGGGTGATTTTGTAGGAGCAGGTTATTTTTAGATAAAAGGTTGAAATAATTATCAACGATATGTAGTCGTGTGTTATGAACGATGATACTATCGACATCTCTCAGCTGTCACTTCCTTAGCCTTGAGCAGTCCTTATCATCGGATAAAGTGCGATCATTTCACCAAGCACGTATATTTAAAAAGAATACATCTAGGTAAGCATAAAAACTATAGCGACTTTAATATAACTAGAATGTTGTGAAATTATTATTTGTCACTGTTATATCAATTGTAATAATTCACCACAAGTTATATGTATAGCACAGAGCCCCGCGACGATAAATAGTCTGCAAGTGCAATTTCTCACACTCACAAAGTTATTTCAGGGTTATTATAAAAAACAGTAAATCAAAGACTAATAATGTTTAGATCAAGTTTCACTTAAACAGATTCTTTCGTCTAGATGATGTCGCGTGTCGTTTCTATGACATTGATTAAGATTAACCTTTCCCACTCGTGGTTTTGCTATTGGGTGATGGAATTCTACAAATTGTAATGTAGCTAGGTCCACATAAATACAAATTATACTCGCACGATATGTAACGGGTACTTTCGATGCATGTAACTGACGTGGCATGTAGTTTATTTTATCACTTGCTATATAAATAGTCATACATGTAATGCTTCATGCTAACATAAAAGTTTATAACATTTTAGAAAAGTTGGCGATTCTAAAATGTTATCGAGTCTTTCTGCAATAAATTGATTTGTTCCCTATTTTACCTGTTTAATCGGTTCTTTTAACCTAATACTGAAAATGTATGTGGTAATCTACAAATGAGAAGGCGCTCAGTATAGTAAAGCTCCCTAGCATTATCGCACTATTAATACAAAAGGAGACTTTAAGGGCTAGTTTACATAGATGCACCCCGCCACACCCCGCACGTGCCGTGTGCATTGTTCACCATTATATGTAATAAACTAAATACTCACTGGATCGGTTGTCTTAATAATGTTTATACACATTACTAGGCCACGTGGATGGAGATTTCTCGTTTGCCAAGACAAATTTTTATACCCGAGGTTGTTTGTTAACCTAAAACGAACAGTGGGACGATTTAAAAAGGTAGTGGGAGACGCGACATGCTCGCTTTGAATGTCGACGGAGACCGATATTCACGACATCTGACGGAAAATGATTGGCGATGGCGTTGTGGTCTACGATCATGCATGGTTCTCTCTCTCTCATAGGCGCGAGCTACGTCATCAAAACGACGTGACCAATCCTCGGACGCTCGTCTGTGCTGAGTGCGAATGTAACTGTCGCCTGCACAAATATCATAAATAAATAAATAATAATAATAAATTATTTCAACAAATAACCGTAAGCCTTGATTACTGCATTTAATGTTTGCGTCATCGAACAATTTACCTATTGTATTATTTTTATCGATTCGTTGACAGATGGACGTATGGATATAGATATCAGTATGATCGGCATGCGAGTCATGGACGAGATTGTGAAGCCGCTGCGTGAGATCGACATCGATGATACCGAATTCGCCTGCTTGAAAGCCATCGTGTTCTTTGATCCGAGTTAGTATAGTGTACATTTTTAATACATCGATATTATTCTTTTTTATAGCACGGTAAAGTGACGGCACATTGACTTATAGTAAACACGGTACAATGCAAAAATAAACAATCCTCTCTGCAGCTGGATATACATGCCAGATTCCGAAAGTGATAAACCAAAAGAGAGTCAGTATGACGGGATTATCACCGTGTGCCACCTTACCACCGCGGTTGATTGCTGGATAATGGATATACTTACACGCTATATATACATAATATATAACTTATGAATATCGAGTTTTGGAATAAATCATTTCGATCAAAACAATTTGGTCTTATTAAATTAAAACATTCCATATAAATAATTAAAACCCAGTATTATCCTATCTTTAGTGAATTAACAATAAACTCCATAGAAGCTGTTATAAGAATAATAAACCAGTTCGCTTTCTGTCTTAGTCATACTGAATAAAAAAAAAGTTAAACCCGATCGAGTTTCTTGCCAAATCTTTTTGATGACTGGAATGTTTTCCGAACCGGTAGTAATATTTTAACATTCATAAATGACTTCTTAGGGCCTAAATTAAATAAAGTATTTATTGATTTTGATTTTAATATCTTATAATATTACATATATGACGAAGATCAAAAAGCTATTGATTAAGAATAATTTATGGAATTTAAAAAGTAATTTCATTAATAGGTTTTAGATTAAAAATTTACCTGCAAATACTCAGTTGGCCCGCGGTCTCCTCAGTATTCGTGGGATGATAAAAGAGTTTAGACAGAAAAACACAATTCCCCAGATGCGAAAGGGTTGTCGCAGCCGCAGAAAATCAAGCAGCTCCGCTACCAGATCCAAATAAACCTGGAAGACTACATAAGCGACCGGCAGTACGACGGTCGCGGCCGGTTTGGAGAGCTGTTACTATGTCTGCCTCCGCTGCAGAGCATCACCTGGCAGATGATCGAGCAGATACAATTCGCGAAGCTGTTCGGCGTCGCGCATGTCGACAGCCTTCTGCAGGAGATGCTGTTGGGAGGTGAGTTTTCTTTGAAACCTCTTGGAGTTTATTCCTTAAGAATCGATACAACATACCTTGTGCACCTTTCACTTTGAAATCATGTATAACCTTTCCCTGAATACTGCGTAATGAAAATTGTCGCTACATACTTATTAATAATTTTGATTAGTAATTACTAATTTTCATGATCGAACAACATTACTAATTCTCGTTCAGTTGAAAACGAAGAAGTTTTTTATAGGAACTTGTATACCGACGAGCTAAAAAATAAAATGGTTCAACTTACTACCAACACCAAGTTTGAAGTTGGTTACTGATCCTATGAAATTAGTAAATAACTCATAGTTATAATCGAGATATTATAATATAATCGAATGATAGCCTTAGTATATTTCTATAGTTTTTGTTTTGTTACACCAAAGAAGTATAATTTTTCGTCTTTACAAGCTATGTTCCTGCGGTTTCAACCGTGTTATATTTGATTGAGCAACTCTCCACAGCGCCGCCACCTATGCACCCGTGTAGGCTATCGTTGTTCTCTCTTCCCATACTTGCCTACAGGTTGTCAGGTCGCTTGACCTTCATGGTTACTGCTCCGCTCCTTAAGGTCGTTGTGTGAACTTATATAATCTTCTTTAATAATTAGGTTATTTAATAGAAAACTATTCTTTCACATCAGACTGGTAGTTCCAAACAAAGTCTTGATCTTTCTTTATAAATTTTATATTAATTAAAGTGAACGAAGTTGCAGGCGGTTGCTAGTTATATATATATATATAATACATACATAAGTGAACACAAAGAATTTAATATACGTTTTTTTAAAGGGGCTTCAACAGAAACTACTATAGAGGAACCATCAAGAGAAGCAGCAGTGGAGTCTTCATCACCGATGTCAGCGGCGTCATCACCGCCGCTCGTGCCGCAATTACCCATCGGCGAACCAGCATTCTTGGAACCATTGCCTTTCAAACAAGAGCCTAACATGTAAGCGAATATAGACATTAATATATACTTTAAACTAATTGTTTATATTTGCCTAACGTAAATGGTGTTTCCTGTGCTATGTTTGTTACTAAAGTGTTTTTTTTTTTAAATTCCCTGGAGTAAAGTGACATTTCATGTAATGCTAGTTTTGGATTTTTTAAATAGCGATATCCAACCAATCCGAAGTACCTAATCGTAAAACCTTACATGATATCATTCCTATTGCTAAGTTTTTCTGGAAAAAAAAACCTTATAAACGCCAAAGATGTAGGCCGAATAAGGTAGAAAAAATTGCATCTGTCATGGCTCATGCTTTTTTGTTCATTTAATAGATTGGTTAGGTACATAGTTTCCTAAACTGTGTAATGATAATAGTACATTAACGGTTATGTTGAATAATACAAAATATTTTAAAGCCCTCAAATCGGTATAATTAATCATTGAAAACGTAAAATAAACGGTAGCACAACACTAAAAAAATTAATATGGCATCCCTATTTTCAAGTTTGACATTAGAGAGTAAACAACGGAGTATATGTAATTATTGTGTCTTATTACATGGTGGAGTTGCATGTGGATTTACATAAACTAAAAGATAAAAAAATATATGTAGTTAATTGAAAGGTTAATTATTTTGTAATGCGACTTTTCCAATGGTTTTTACACTATCGTAATGAGGAAAACAAACGGTGATAATTATGAATTTACAATAAACGTAGATCTATTATTACTGTAAAATTATTCATATTGGAAATTATATCGAAAATTTGTAGTTTATCGATAATACATTATTTGATCAAAATATCTACCTTCTTTAACTATACTAATAAGAAAAAAGAAAAATGTCCGAAGTGAAATGTAATGAATGAAAAGTGGGTTACTTTGAACGTTTATTGTATTTATGTTCGCCAATAGAAATGAAAAGTTTCCAAAACTTTTGGAAACTTTCACTTCTGTTTGCGATATTGGTTTTGTGAGATCAGTTTACCCGTGTGAGATTATATTATACATAATCATCTCATGTGTAGGCACTGGTTTCGGTTTCTATGTTTATATTGTTGTTTTTATTTTTAATTAACACCAGGAGCCCGGAGCGCGACTCTCCGTTACTGAAGACTGTAACTATGTTATAATAAACAGACAATTACAATATAATGTCTTCCGCAAGCGACAAACGTCGCAGTACACAACAGGCGCTGATCTAGAGTTTAAGTTCGGAGGAGGTCATACATAGAGTGAAGTTTCTCGAAGTTTTAACATATTATAAAAAATAAAAAAGATACAGAATTTTATATGATACAGTCGACTCTCGTTAATTCGAAACTCGAGGGACTCTTAAAATATTACGAATTATCGAGTGTTGGAAATATCAAATGGTTCGAAATTTGTGAGAGAAAATAAATAAAACTTCGAATTATTAAGTGTTGATCAATTATTATTTATTAACTGCTATTCTATAACAATGACATAATGTGAATTAATTATTCTTTTGAAAGAACTCTGTAATACTGGTTTGCTTCAAAGCACATTGCTGCTGTTCAGAATGCTCAATAACTTTATTTAAGAGAAAAATTGAAAATTATATTTGTTTTTGGAGGAGTGGATCATGTGACCCCTATGTGAGGCCCCTCTAGATCAGCACCTGGTACAAATTTATACTTACGCAATGAATTATGATAATGTTTGAATCAGTCGATATTATATTTCTGATTAAAGGCAGAAACATAGCATAGAAACATGCCACGTAATCAAATTGTATTCATTTGTATGGCCTGAATCACATTATTAATACCCGAAGCGACGTCGCGCTTATTTATCTATTTCGCTTTAAAGCACACGGGTTCTGTTCTTTTCTCTTGCTTCGCGTCACGTGTTTAAAGCATGTTTTTCCGCCATAAATCATTTTTGATATGATATATTCACTACGTAATAAATAGTAAATTGACGAAGAAACTTTTTTCTTTTTGTTTTGTATACCGTAACATTTTCGTGCTGTTCATTATACCAGCGAATAAACTCTATGAAGTGTAAAAGTGGTAGACTGAATTACTTTTAGACAAATTTACTATCGGAATGAAATCTTTGTAAACTTCGAAAACATAAAAAAAAATACTTCTAAAACAGTTTACATAAGACTGACGCATTCGTTTAAAAAATTATTTTAAAATTTATTGACTTACGTATATAATTGTAGTGTTACTATTTTTTGTCAGCTATTATAAGGTTATTAATACTATTTAAGTGTTGTATGGGGTTTAAGGATCATAATATGGTTTAGAAAAAGAAAAAACGCATTGTCTGTCTCCACGAGCTGTGTGTCTTGTATCACTTCGAAGATAACTATTGGTTAATTATTAAAGTTGTATGGGTCAAAAAGCCATGTTTATTTATTGGTTTACGAAGTTGAGTATCTTGATTGGATGTTACAGATTTTTTAAATTTTTTTCCATTATAGATATAGTTGTTACCACTAAATTTAGGTGATGGTAAAGTTTAATTAAAAAAAAACTTTATTTTGTGGTTACAGGAATACCTATTGAATTTTGATATATAGTTTTATGTTATGTATATTACTTTTAAATATATTTTTTTATGACAACAACCTGTTGATTATGTATTTTTTATGTTGTTTTGTAATTTCTTTTTCATTATAATCATGTTTTAGGTAATTTAAATTTTACTAATTAAAATGCTCAACGTATATTTTTTCCTTGTTAGATGGTGAAGTTGTTTGATGAAATTATAATTTGGTGAAAGCTGTAATCTACATAATATTGGAGATATTAGACAATTTTTTGTAGGTTTCAAAATTGCGTAGATAATATATGCTATATTGTTAGAAGTAAAAAACATAAGTGCCTTATTATCTCTGATTAAGGTGTATTGTTGAAAATGTACATACTATGTTATGAATTTTAATTAAATATATTTTAATAAATAATGTTACCAAATAATTTGTTTATTTATGTAAAGCTAACACATATTTCGCAATTTTAAGAACTACGTAGTTATAAAATAATAATGAACCTAATTTCTATTTCTAAAAAAAACTAAAAATGTCCGGAAAACTGTTTAACAGTTACCGGTTGGAAATAATGCACATCGAGCTAAAGAGGGAGATAATCTGCTTCATAGAGCGTCGTCTCTGTCGCATGGAGCACTAAGTGCCCGAAAGCGACAAAACATCACATATTGTACTGAGTGATAAGAGACGACGCTCTACAAAACCGGAAGTAGCCAATTATCACCCTCTTTAGCACGATGTGCATTATTTACGACCGGAAACTCTACTACTAAATTTAGTTTCGCCAATATCGGTTTTTTTTAAAAAGCATAAGAAGTTTAACTCCTTTTAGATGTGCTACGACAACCACGGTAGTCTTATTTTTTGTAACTAGATGGTATGCAAAACTTCGTATGAAAAAAAAAATTTAGGGGATTTTTTACTATTCATACAGCTAACGAACAACCCTCTAATTGAGTATCTATCGTCACACAATTTTACAGTAGCTCTTAGATTTGCAAAAAGCTTACATTCTATTAGTATTTTAACGTGATGCGGTTGCACGTGAAAAGATACGAAATCCCATAAGGCCTATCACAGATGATTCTTCTCCTGACCAATGTTTGACTTAGCGTAGCCGTAGGTTTGAGAAGCCGTGATCGCGAATTTACTCATACCATCATAGTGTTGTTCAAATATTTGTAAACCTAGGAAATATTAGGTGTTTTTGTGTCCGGTAGTTAAAGAAGAGATTAAATAATAGGTGCGATGAAAATGGAACACTAATCAATTAAAAAATGACTACTTTTGGAAAAAGAATTCCATGTTTTTAAAATAAAATTAATTTGAAATTAGAATTCTTAGCCAAACAAAAATTATTTTGATTTGAAATGGCCAGTACTGCAGAACGGCAATTTCATAGGTAAAGACCTAATATAAAGAAAACACAAAAGTTCACATGGAAGGCCAACACCCCAGGACTAAGCAAGTGTCTGCCGCTCTGGTGCAAGATGTAGTTCGCCGCCATGGGTAGCCAGGATTTTGGCTAGGGTTGGGCAGACAACCTAATGTTTTTTTTAATACTAACTTGACGAATCGTCAGTTAAGAAATGTATAGTCACTGGTAACTGATGTAGTTCCATTATTATTTTTCAATTATTTCAAAATGTTGAGACCAACTATAATAAGAAGTTATTACTCTACAGCACCTGATGGTAAGTATGAAACAGTACAAAAACAACGGTGACCGTCGGTGATAGATTTCATCGACACCTCGTTTGAAGAACCAAATATCATAGGAAGGACCGAAAAAGTTGACTGGAAGGTAGTTTTACATCCGTACAGTTTGCGCGCGATTATATACCAACACTTTTCTACGGCCCTAGGGCAGGCCCCCCTTTGCCTGTTCCTGGCTACGCCCATGTTAGCCACCTCTATAAGACTATTAGACATAATTAATGTTAACTGTATAATTTCCTCGATACGTTGCATGTCACGCAAAAAATGCAATAGGCAGGCGTTGCATTCGTATCGAGTTACCTGGAAAAAGTCTGATACTGGAAAAGTCTGTCGATATGAATGAAAGGGGTTTAACTGAAGAAAATATACAGACATAACTTTAAAACAATGTATGATAAAGAAATACATACCTTTACAACAGTAGGTAGATACTGGTATTAGCTATTCGTATTAAAATATTTCGCCTGGGGTGCCACCCATGCTAGTTACGCCACTGGTTTGATTTATTTAAAAATACGTAATACTAAATAATTACAGTTTTCCTACTCTAAGGTATAAAAACCGCATTAGGCATACTCTAGATAAGATTGATGGATGACTAGTGGTTACATGACCACAATATTTAGAAGACATCATGCTCCCATCCATTCAGCCGAAAGACGTCCATTGCTGGACATAGTTTTCCCTAAAGATCCCCAAAACAAACGCTGCTCGTGTTCAGTGAATTCCTGCAACCTCTCCAAGTCGTCGGTCCAACTTGCAGCGGGTCCTCACTCGTTGCGTCTTCCACGGTGTGTAGTCTCCACTCGAGGAGTATTTGGTTGCATCAGCCGTCCCGTCCCTACTACGAGCTACGTGCAGTGCCGTAATAGGGCGGTGCCCAGGCACAGGGTACAAACTCTGGAGGGGCGCAAAATGGCCAGACCAGGACCATAAACAATATTATAATAAAAGGCTAGTTTTTTTTCTATAAAACAAATCTGCGGACACTTGGTCCACACCTTCTTTTAAGTGGGTGCTTTTATAATATTAAACATTAAAAATTGCCATGAAATAAGAAGCAGTTGCAAATGCAGCTATGTACTATAACTAAGTGAGCCTTATTTTAGTATCTATTACTAATAACGAAACTTATCACTAAATTACATAATATGTGTTAATTGAAATCAAAACAAGGAATAAAATAACAATTTCAGTAAATCATACATATGAAAATATTATTTCAACAGGTAAAAAATCGCGTGAATAGTACAAAGATTGATCAAGGTTCTTCATCGCAAGGTTTTTCCTTTACATTCATGTATCCTTTTCTTCTGTTAATGTGGTTCTTGCAGTAAAGAAATATTACAGAGATCGCCGAAACTCCGCACATGATCACCAAAGGTATGACGTACACAGCAAACATCACCGTAAGTAAATTCCTTAAAATAACTTTTATAATAACAAATTAATATTTTACTTTTACAATTAAAAACTACAAATGAATTAGTTAACTCTAGTTATTTTTGTTATTGCCATAACTATTTGTAAAAGTGATTTTTATCAAAGTCTCACTTTGAGCGATTACAATGACATCTTTCAAACCATCAAGCACATGAAAAAGGTTTACCTGATGTATTAAATAAAAAAAAGTTTCGTCAACCAATATAATATTGTCTTACAGTCGTACCCGCTCTAGGCGGTAATTTAAGATGTCGCAAAAAATATGTTATGAAATCACAAATGCTAAAAGGATTAGGGGCTCCCAACTTAATTTTTTTTGGCCAGGTTGAGAAAAATTATAAATTCGAAGCTGTAATCTGATGTGATCAGGTGAAACTTACATTCACTTGTAAGTAAATAAAAATAGATCTAATATAGGTATGCACCTATACAAACTATATACGAATATATAACTATGTAAATACTATACAGTGAGATATTCTTTGATGATCAAAGTTTGATCATTATAGTGATGCCCCTTATTGTGATTGTTTAACACCCGAAATCATCGTAATTTCAGCTAAAAGACATTCACTGTTAGACATAGACCTAATGATCACCCCAATAAACGTTTCTCAGCTGCTACCAACAACCAGCGGGTTCCCGCAACTTTCAATGTTTGTGGTTTACTTCATAGCAGATATAGCCACACTCCATCTTCCGATACGGGCCGCCACTCGAGAACTCTTCAGTCACATCGGCCGACCATTATACGAGCAATGTGTGCCGTTCACTGCCACTTAAGTCCATAAACAAACAATTCTTACAGCTATTCTACTACTACTTATATACTTCTTTTTTCATTTAGACAATGTTTTGCTTTACTTAGATAGCTTTTTTTTTCAAGTCACCGAATTAAACTCTGTCGCCCAGATATTTGCTAAATACACTAGTATGTAGAGTAAAATCATAAACCAAATAGCTACAAACACCACAATTGCAATATTGGAGATATCATCCACGTAGTTCAAAGTTAAATTCTTGGGAGACTTCGTCTCCTATAAGTCTAATTAATGCATGCTCATGGATCCTAACTCGTTCTTGACCGTCTTTTAGAATCATTTGTATCTTTCTATTATAATAAGTAGGTATTCATCTATATAGTGTATGCCACCCATTATAGGTTAAGCCAAGAGAAACACAGAGGGGCTCTTGCTGTCTCACTAGATTTAGTAAAGCGTTTGACAGGGTCTGGCACACAAGCCTCTTAAGCAAGCTTCAAGCTTTTGGAATTTTCAATCGCAGCGGACCAGGACCAGCAATTATCTGAGACCGGACAACAGCAGTGGTTGTTCGGCAACTGCTCGTCTGACACTATTCCTGCTGCACATAAATGATCTGCTACATCCTGATATTTGGGCACGTATGATGACAGCTCTGCGACTGAGAGGTGCTTACCCAATGCGCAGGCTTACTTACACTAGTTCATAATAAGAAAGAGGCTATGGTCAAGCGCTTAGGTTTGTATCCGACTGGGGTAATTGAAACCTGGTCCGGTTTAACGCCGAAGAACTCAGGCGTCTCTATTTTCTACTAAGCGGATTTCGTTCAGTCTAACATCTCCTGTTTCCCTTCAGGTTGTAGATAACCTCGTTCTTCTTGGAACTAACATCTAATGTAAACTTTGAGCGCTCGATTGAGTTAAAAGCGAGAACCCAATAAATTTAAGGGAAAATAGTAAGAAACTATGAGTAATAAAAGCTTGGCAACAAAAAAGTAAAGGTATTCTACAAAAATAGTATTTATTTGAATAAAATATTATTTGCACCATACACAGTTTCACTTGCACTTAATTTATTCTAACGAATAAAAACAAATTTATTCCTTAACAATCAGTACACAATTATGATTTTACAGAGTTTTTTAATGTAACAATTTAATTGTGACCTCGTTAGTAAGAATCTCACTATACGTATCGTATGTATCTTTTTTTTAAATAGTCTTCTTTAAGAAGTCAATTGATTAAAGATAAAATTATTGATTAATGTAAACAGGTATATATATAACGAGGACACACTGAATGATAGAACATAGGGACAGTTCAATTACATCTACAACCTACGTAAGAAATATAAAACGCAGTTTGAATTAAAAATACAAGAAATCCTTAAAATAAAGAAATATGGCTAACAATTGTGAAAATATATTTAAAAAATTAAAATATTATGACAAATAAGAATATAAAAGTTTAAACAAGTTCATTAAATGCCCATAAATTACTTTAACATGCAAATATAATATGTATGATAGCAACGCGTGATGTTTTTTTAAACATAGTCTACAGTCAAACTGAAAAACACGACATCTATGAGTAGACGATTATAGCGTTAGATCGGCCTCTCGTCGCCTCGCTCATGGACTTTGGAATTATTGGAAACAAACGAAAAAATAACAATGGTTTGATGATTCTTTTGATTGTTTAAACATCCCTATATCCATCGCTACTAAACCAAACTTAACTCAACAAAAAGTTGTCAAATGTTAAAATGACGCACACACGAGAATTAAATTGAAAAAGAAGGAAATAATTATAGAAACACTCTTTACTAAATGTTATATTTATTTTTAAACAATTCACTAAAATTCTGTAGTAATTTTGGACCTAATCAATATAAATTTCTATCAATACAATAAAGTTTATTATCACAGCCAATTTTTCTTTTTTTCTCTCTTGAAAACATAACATAAAATTCTCGTTAGGTACATAACACATTCCTATTTTATATTATACAATATAGTTATTAACTACGTATATTTCCACCAGAGCTACTAATCTCTGTAGACTATATGAAAATATGTATTTTATATTAAAACCATAGTTAAATTATCATTTAATTATATACAGCCCGCACGCAATCACACCCGCCTTTCACTTTTTTTTTACACTGTATAATCTTCCACGTGATTCGCAACGTTATTTTGTTTTAATTATTCACTATCGTGTATAACAAAACGATAGCTGTCATCGACATTGGCGAACATTGAGAATGATGCAGGTATTAATTTGAAACATTTTAAAAAACAAACTTTAAACACCAATTTTATTTTCTTATTCATCTCAGCTCACTTGATAAAACTGGTCCGCCATATTCGTTTTAAAATGGCGTCACTTAGCTAATCATGCATTATCATCCAAATTAAACATGTATGCAAAATTTCAGCTCAAACGGTTGCGGATAACCGTTTTAAAATACAGTTGCAAGATTTGACCCATACAATGCAAGTTAATTAAAAGCTTGTAAAAATCCTTTGTCATAAAACACCATACAAAATATTTTTTTATCTAGACCTATGTACTTAATTTTTAATAGCAACGCGCGTAAATATAGAATTCCGACAATGTTAGGGTACGTAAATATGCAAAATCGATGTAGATACACTTATTTTATATCAATTCTATAATAATATCAACAAATATGAAAGATAAAGATCCATTGACATTACCATACATCAAAGTATTTAATATTATGTAAAAAAATATTGTTTTAATTAACACCAGGGACCCGCCCCGTCTCTACTATATAAAAATTTAATCGTAAGTAATGTGTATATGCAAACTTTCTGTAAAAAATATTCTCTAATTAATCATGAAAACCGTATAAATATCCGTTGCATGGTTTAAAAGAAGTATGCGGACAACCGAACAGACGCGGATAGCTACTTTACCTTATACTATGTATTGATATATAATGATTAGACACGATAATGTATAAAACTTACATTTATATTTTTGGTATATACAAAATCCTGCTATCAAACTTAATTCATCGATAGTACATAAACATTTTTATTTTATTTAAGATTTTTGATTACCTACATATTTATTAAAATATATCCAAAAAAGCCTTACCAAACAGCTCGTAATCACAGATTTAGTGTACGTATAGATCGGGAATAGCTTGTATATGACGCGACAAAAAAAGAACATGCGTACTAGAATGCGTGTGAGTGAAATAGTAAATGCAAACTGACTCGACTTCAATAACTATATCGAGACATCGTACACATAACCTCAATTAAACACGCACTGAGTTACACTTTAAAATCTTAAATTATGTAAAAATTAACGTTATTTGATTTGATAGCGATTGATTTACGTTATACACTTACAGACCGATGATGGCACATATGAAAATGGTCTTGTATTCCTATCTCGTTGTAACACTTTACCGCTTTAACTTTTAAACCATATACTTTCGAGATGCCAATCTATATATTATATTAAATCAATGCTTGTAACAACAAATAGAATAAGTAAATTATTATTAAAGTTCATCATCATCATCATCACCAAATTCTTCGAATATTTGAGACGCTCTCGATTTATTTCGATTCGGGTTGGCTCCGACGTAAAAGAATCCTGTGTCGATTCCATTATTATGAAGGTAATGCATCCACTGTATCTGTTTTATTGACGGTGTGTCCGAATCAGATTTCACTTCTAAGAATTTTATCTATAAAGAAACAGTTATTGGCATATAAAAAATATATATAAATTGAAAAGATATGTCAAAGCTGACTTGACTGCCAACCAACCGAACGATCAACTCTGATGCTTAATATGAAATTAAAGTTTAGCCAAAGAAAAAAGGCCAGAATTGGCAATTCTCATAGGAATCGTAATTCACCATGACAATGTGAGGCCTCATACATTTTTATCAACATATTATTATACAAAAAAAATAGTTTACTTTCACAGTAAAAATTACGCTCTTGCCATCCTAACACATAATAAAAAAATTGAATGTTACGTCCTTTACTTTTACTCATAACTAAATTAAAATGTTAGTTAAAATTTTGATTTCATATACAAAGCGTAAGAAGCTTCGCTTCTGTTGTCCCACGATGTCTCATAGTTTTATTTTACTATTGGTTTGTTCCAACAACTGTTCTTCAGACTCAGGCTCTTTTTAGCCCTTCCTTTTTTCCCCCTTACTCCACTTAAGTAGGGTCAGCACAATATGTTTTCCTCTTCCACTATACTCTGTTAACTGTCTTTACACCTTTTGTAGGTGAATCATTTCTCACAAAATCAATCATAAATTCTTTGGTCTTCCTCTACTACTGTATTCGTCCACCTTCACTGCTAACATTCTCGTAGTTATATGACTTTCATCCCTCCTCATGACACGCTAACCTATAATCCCCCAAGTTCTGGTGCTATTTTGAGACTTCCTTATATACTCACTCCCAACATTATCCATTCTAGTTACACCAAACATCCATCTTAACATTCGCATCTGCCACACGTCTTACAGCACACGTCAATCTTCGTACATCTGTCTCTTTCGTTGGCCAGCATCCAGATGCATAGTTTATCAAGCGATATTAAAGGTCAAAAATAATAATCATAGATACCTTTTTCGTTTTACTGTTCCATGCAGTGACATCAGGGAAACCGTTGACACTATATCCGTAGTTTGTGGCGAGCCTTTTACAAATAATTGCAACTTTCTCAGGACCGAGACAAGCTGCTACCATTCTGATATTCTCCCAACCAATTTTACGGTCTATATCTGACAGTTCATCTATAAACATACCATCACTTTAAATGTTAGATTCAATCTAAACGTTGATTTTTGAAGGCGTTTTAGGCCGTTATATGCCAAAGATGGTAACAAGCTAAACCAAAAGATGGACTAGCCCTCAATTGTAGCTAACAGAACACACACATATATGTGCTTGGCAACAGACTATCAACTCGAGGTTGGTAGCTACAGTTCGTCCGGTGAGAGAATGCGTTCCTGACGTCTATCACAACAGATGAATGTTTTAGCGTCACATAATGGCGGCCCATCATGCCATTTGTAAAATATGCACTATTTTCGAACACTGTAGAAATATCTGGAAAATGTAGATTTCGCTCTAGATGTTTATGAACATCGAGTATAAATTCGTAGGAAAGATATAGCGTCGAGGTCACATGGATGTGGCAAACATTGAAAAGTTATCGGCACGATTACGTAAGCAATCAAACAATTTCTAAAAAACCCTGTCTAGAAATGTCTACCCTTCATGAAAACTTTACAAGTATATCATATATCAAAGGTCACTCTCGGAATTTCGATTCCTAGTTTTTATCGAATAAATAAGCAAGCCATATTCAAACGGAGAGCAGTTCTATTTTCGACATTCAAGTTAATACAAGAAGCGACAATAGGGATAAATCTAGAAGAGGACTACAACCACAGAACGGTATTTAAAGACGTTTTTCTCTGAACTACGAATGCGACTGAGAACATCTGAATAGTAAGTATGTCCTTTTGTATTTTTTTTGTATTAATAAATTATTTTACTGCAAACTGCATTTTGATTACCCACATGTGTAACAATATACTAAAGACAATAGAAGTGCTTAATTTTAGGTAATATTTTTACATTCCTACATATTTATTACTATTTACTCTACACTTGATTGTGACCATATTTAGAACGTTATCAAAGTCTTCAAGAAAATCTGGACGCAGAACTGGTCAGCGTTTGATAGTTTTTAGGCAAATTGTATAATTTACTAGCGCTTTTCCGGCGCCTTCGCTCTCGTCATAGTTATGTCCCATTATAAATTTTTATGTTCCATTTTAACTGAATTTTAACCAATTTTCATATCTTCAAAAATGTCGGATTTCATATAAACATTCATCCTCCTTTTCACCATCTTTGGGGTTAAATTTCCGTCGGAAATTAAAAGCATATATCTAAAAACTTATTTTGCTTATTATCTTGCTCGGTATGAAACAATGCATTAGGTATTACAATACTACACTTTACGCTACTCGCTACTATAAAAGAATTTTGTTACAGAGGGCATTCACAATAAAAATTGCACATAATTTTCAATAGTGTGTAGTTTCAATACTATATATTAAATTATAATAATAAGATTATTTTATAAACTTACAATCTGGTCTCTTCAACCATGTATTTTTCATATCCTCCAAAAGTTTATCCTCGGTATACTGTGCAATCTTGGACAATTTATCATTGATTAAAACTTTTCTGTTATTATAAAAACTCTCATAGTACATATCCAGCGGGTGGCGTTGGTAGTACGTGAGGAAAATACCGGAGACGCCACGCGGTTTATTATATATTATGTCCCAGAAGAGGAGATAGAATATACTTTTAACTATCCTGCCTTCCCAGTGTTCAGCTAAACAGTTTATAAAAAAGTACATAAACATGTATATTATGCCTTAGAAATAAGAAAATAATTGGCAAACCGCCATCTTGCTTCGCATTTCGTATGCAACTTCAATAAAAAATTTACGACCCAAAAACCAATAACATTTGAATATTTTCACTAGCTGTGTCCGCGTATGCGCTCGCGTGGCCTACAGAACGCCATAGATCAGGCACAAGCGCGAATCGTTCTCCCGCTCCCGGTTTGAAAGATAGAAATGCTTATTATGGGTGATTTTTAGAAGATCGACATATTATGCTCTCGCTGACTTTTTGTAGGTCTTTTTAATGTCTACAATTATGCAGTGCATTAAATTGATATACCTTATATAGTTTAAGTTTTTAAGCCATTTAAGCGGCTGAATTGATTCACTATTATGAGCAGTTTTTTTAATGCAAGGAACTCTTTTTCTAAAATAAAAGTAGCTTAAGTTACTCCTTATAACATCAGCTATCAGCCAGTGAAAGTCCCGTCAAAATCGGTCTACCAATTTAGATTCAGTTCCTAACTCGCTCAGCACTAACATAACATATTTTAACTTACTTTTAAGTATGACTCCTGCAATGCAGGATTTATTTCTAGAATCTATAGATTTTTCTTGTCTTGTAACTTAAAATATGCAAATGGTAATTTTCGTATTTGTATTTAAATAATGTTTTCAAATTTTTTTAACCTTCGTCATTGAGTTAAAAATGTAAATAAGTTAATCATATATTGCAAATTTTACATCACTAGATGATAAAGTATATTTCAGGCTCATCATGGCTAAAACGTTAATTTCTTGTAATTCTTACCATGTGTGAAAGCTCCTCCATCTTTTGTACAATGATAAATACAATATTCCTCAACATTCATGTACTGTTTTCCACCATCATCCATTTGTACAATAAACTTAATTTTGGTACCTCGTTTGCCGTCACTGCTGTAATAAGAAGAATGAATAAGCAACTGATTGAACTGATCTTATTTCTTTAAAGATTTCTAGAACTAATATTGAGACTTGTTATATAAGCCTATCAATTATGACACGAAAATTCGTGAAGCTTAGTCAAATCTAGTGGTTTCCAACGTTTATGATACTACGCAACCCTATTTGTTTGCACGTCCCTTCTTTTATCGTATTATAGACACATTTTAAATAACAATAACTTTACTACAAAACTGGATGTGCCTGCAGCTCCGCTCGAGTGTGCTACAGAAGAACGCGTACTGCTTAAAAAATCGTAGTTTTTTAAAAACTTCTATAACATTTTATTGAATGAAGATATCGTGATATTTTTTAAGATAATGACCAAGTACCTATGGAAAAAAATCTATCAAAATCTGTCCCGTAGTTTTGAGTGATGCGCTCACAACGGCTTAACCTCTATAATTTTTATATTTATATAGAAGATAAATACGGAAAGCTACAATTGTGCTGTAAGTTACATTATTATTTTAAGTTTATTTATTTACAATATTAAGGAATGAACATTATTTTTAAATAAAAGTTTTGGCCCCTCCGCCCCCCGGGAGAATGGTTGGATACCGTAAGCTTGGCCCTAAATTTTACTATTAACATGAAATAACTTACTCCATAGGCTTCTTACTCTCAAATTCAGCAGGGAGATCCTTCTCCAATTTACTTTCTCTTGTAGCGTAAACCCATAGCTTCTCTCTCAATTCCTCAGTAATAAATGTATTTTTCTGTCTACTAATTCTGATGGCACGCGGTTGCATGGTCTCCTTTACTACATCCGAGTCAACAGACTCAAAGCCTTCAATTAATAACATAGCCGCCTGAAATATAATTAATAAACATCATATCGTAATGTTTGAATAATTAGTCATGGTGATCTAGTGGTTTAGACCAGCGGAATAACGATTCGAAGTCCGCAGGTTCGAACCCCGGCATGTCTCAACGAATTTTTCGGAATTCGCGTATATTTACTAATTCAAATTGGTAACACTATCGCATGAGTGTGAAGGTAAACATCGTGAGGAATTCTGAACGCTTGAGAAATGTTCTTATAGTAAGTACCATTGAATGTGGGGAAAAATATATAACTGTTGATTTCTCGGTGTTTGAAATCGCCAATACGCCATGGGCTGGCGTAATATGCTTAAGACCACACCATCAATTGACGAGAAACATTTGCCCAGCAGTGGGACACTTATAGGCTATTATTATTATTATATATCGTTATGTAGAAAAAGTTCCCTATGCCCTATTTTTTTTCTCACCATAAAGCTGTGGAGCCAGTGTGTTCTGTGTTCTCTCCTTCTTACGAGATCCGGTCCTTGAAGCTTAACATGAGGATATATTTATGCAGGATGGGATGACTGCGACGACCGCCAAAAGATTTCCGGTCTCTCTGTGATCACCGTTGTGTTTGGATCGCACTGTGCTTACAACCAGGGACATTACCATCGATTTACCAAACCATCATAAAAAAATGAAAATGGAGCGAATCAATGGGCAGCTCACAACCGAAATACTTTATTGGGACCAATTTTGAGCACGTCTTAATTTTTATTTTTGTTAATAATCATTTTTCTACAAGATACGTAAATATCACAAAAATTGTCCTTGTCATCACCTTAAAGGTAAACTACTAACCACGCCTAGTAGAAACACACTCAAATTCAATGTTGCGTGGCCCTACTTGTGAAAATTTAAATTGATTAAATCAGTAAAGGAATAAAATTAAACAGGATTGGTTGTTGCACAACGCAGACAGTTATTGAAACTACGTATATATCAGTGCAATACCGGTTAGAAATTTCTTTGGAGATTTCTCAATACTTGGGGTAGCCCGAATGGTGGAATACTTCCACCCTACAGAAGATCACAGCCAAGTAACCTTGTGTTGTGTTCCTGCGGTGAGTAGGGTTTCCAGAGCTCCTGGGGTAGGAGGCTTAAACCTACAACGGTAAAAAAACATGAATTCTTACTTCATCATGCCGACGGAGATGTGTATGTAATATAAGCGCCTTCTCAGCATACCAGTCACCCACTTTCTGTTGCTTAAAACTTTTTTGCTTTATCAGTGTTGATAGAATTTCCAAAGCAAATAAATAACTCTGTGGTTCCTTTTGACGCTTTAAATCTTGCACGCCTTTATCGAGGATTTTTATATAAATATGCGGAGGAGTGTATTTATACAGCCATTCAGGGTAGGCCATATATCTGGAAAAATATTTATTTCATTCAGTTTAATTATCCCCTCTGCTGTTTGTACGTACAAATATTTGACAAATTAAAAAGTAGTAAGTGTTTTAATTGAAAACTAGTTCTTTTCAAGTGACTCCGATCACATTGTCTTCGGAATTAAACTGTTCGTGCGCCACCTATTGTAACCTCGTTGAACCTTCGCAGATGTTCGCACAATAACATACAAAAATATAAACGGATTAATGGTTTAGGAAAACATAAGGTACAAACAAACATTCGAACATTCATATTTCAAGATCATGAAAAAAAATTGAACTGTGTATATCTCGGCGTTTAAAAACGTCAATACGTTATGGACTGGCATGGTGATTACGTCCATGCATTTATCTATGCATTCGGGAGAAAAGTTTTGTTTACAGTCAAAGCAGTCTCGATACGGCACTCGTACGAGGTGGTCGATTCATTTGTGCATAAATAGTTCCCGCGTCTATTGTTCGTGAAACGGGCCGGCTTACGAGCCCGATCCGTGACCGGTAAGCTGATAACAATGCGCATACGTCACAGCTGCGCTAATGGATAGTAATATCGAGCAAACAAATAGTGAAAACATATTAATATTGAATGACGGGACTGAGTTACTGAGTGAAAGTGATATGATTGATATAGAGGAAGACCGATTATGTAAAGTTGAACTAACGCAAATGGAGCAAGAACAAAAAACACATGTAAGGCCGATTAAAAGATTGAGAAATGAAGAAGAAAAAGAATGGACGGTGGTTAAAAAAAAGAAAGAAAAAAAGTTAAATGACGGTAATAATGTAATTGAAATGTATATATCCGGAAAAGATACAATACCTAAACAATTTACTTTAGCCAGATTATTCATGATACATAAAATTACTGATATAATTAAAGTTAAGTACCTCAATCCATATAGGGTACGAATAGATATCACTAATGAAAATAGTGCAGAAAAATTAGAGACATGTAAGGAATTTATTGATAAGGGTTGGAGAATTCAGAGAGCTTGGGAAAAAAGTTTATCATATGGCGTAATTAAGGATATAGATCTAGATACAACAGAGGAATTGATGCTAAGCAGTATTGAATGTCCTAATTCCGCGGAATTGATTTCTGTCAATCGTCTCATGCGCCGTAGTCCAAATAAAGAAGGATGGACTCCTAGTGAAACAGTTCGGCTCTGTTTTAAGGGTTCTTATTTACCCGCATATATTCAGGTTGATGGCTTAAGAATAGCAGTGGAACCTTATGTTTTTCCAGTATCACAATGCTCCCGATGTTGGAAACTAGGTCACACAGCAAAAAGATGCCCCTCTGGAAAGATAATATGTCCAAAATGTACCCAAAATCACGCTAACTGTGAAACTACAGATTATAAATGCATAAACTGTTCAGGAAAACATATGGCTCTGAATAGATCGTGTCCTGCGTACCTCAAAGAAAAAAGAATCCGAGAATTAATGGCAGAGTATAACTGTACATATAGAAGGGCTTTGACTATATATGTATCACCAAATTTACCTTCACAGGAAGAGATCACGTCATCGGATAATTTTTATAAGCTTCTCCCCGAGCCTACTGATTTCTCTGACACTATATATGAGAATTCACCTACATTTGCGGAAGTTGTAAAAGTAAAAGCTGATATCCACAGACAAAATCAGCGTAAACAAACTCTACAAACTACAAAGAAAACTAAGTTTGTACATACAAGACCATCTGAGAATCTCTCAGAAAATATTCATGGTGAGATATTCCTAACACGCCTCCAACACCAAAAAAAGGAGTGAAGTTTGAAGAATTATTATTAAGGCTTAAAGAAATTATATTTTTAAGTAAGGATAACATACAATCTAAGGTAAAAAATATTATAAAACTTAGTGTAGAATGGTTGATTTTAGTTGTAGTAGACAATATTGCTGACTGGCCCGTGTTGAATATTATATTAAATTACTTTAATGGATAACACAAAAACAATAGGTAAGCTGAATATACTACAGTGGAATACTCAAAGTCTCAGAACTAAGCTGATAGCATTAGAAAATATATTAATACAAGAAAAAATCCACATTGCTGCACTCAGTGAAACTTGGTTAGTGCCAGATAGCCAATTAAGGATACGAGATTATAATATTTATCGCAAAGACAGGAATGATGCATATGGAGGGGTTGTGATTCTCACTCATAAATCCATCAAGTCGCATCTACAAAGTATTCACTGTTCTAATCCTGGCATAGAAATTATTAGTGTTAAGCTTTATAACTGTGATAAAATTGAAAATATTATTTCTGTATACTGTCCGCCATCTGTGCGCACCTGTCAACGTGACTGGGATCAACTATTTACCTTATTTAACAAGAAAACGTTATTGATGGGTGATTTCAATGGGCATCATAGTAATTGGTCCATTAAAACGGATCAAAGGGGTACTCAAATATTTAATGCCTTGACAGATAGCCAGTTTATTACATTGAATAATGGTCAACATACACGTGTCAAACTAGTTAGTGGTGAATTACAACAGTCTTCTCCTGATATTTCTTTGGCCTCATCTGACATAGCGCTACAATTTCAGTGGGCTATTTTAAATGAAACACTAGGAAGTGATCACCTCATGATAATAATTTCATCCAAATTTGCTAGTAATTTACAACCAGTATTTAAAAAAAATTACAAGAAAGCTGATTGGAATAGTTTTACAAAGTTATTGGATTCTCTTTACTTAGATCTAATTCTACCAAAAGATTCACAAAATGCATACGATATCTTTGTAGATTATATGAATATAGCGGCAGAATTACACATTCCATACCTAAAAATTAGTCAAAACCCAGATAGTAAATTCGTACCGAAACCTTATTGGTCGCCAACACTCTCTCAAGCTGTAGCTCAACGACGTTTAGCATTGTCACTATTTAGACGCAATCCAACTCCAGAGAACCTTGTAGTATTACAACATAAAATACGCATAGCACAACAATTGATACGTGACGCGAAAAGTAAGAGTTGGAATCAGTTTTGTTCTTCACTAGATCAGACTACTTCTGTTTCAACGATGTGGACTAAAATGAGGTGGATTAAAGGTTATAAAATATCCAAACGGTACATTGAAAATGAAAGAGCTTGTGAGCTACTGCATAGTTTGACACCAGATTCTGTACTACCTGATAATCCGATATTTCTATCTCATAATCATAAATTAGAAACTGTGATTACGATTCAAGAACTAAAAAGGTGTATAAAGTCGAAAGATACATGCCCTGGGAGTGATAATATTTCCTACTCCATGATTAAGCATCTGCCAGAAATAGGAAAAATTTTGCTACTGGAATTATATAATCGTTTCTTATTCTCTGGTTTTGTTCCTAAACAGTGGCGCGACATAACTATATTTCCAATACCAAAACCAGAACGTGTTCCAAATTCTTCTTCGTCTCTGAGACCCATCTCCATGATGTCTTGTCTCTGTAAAGTTTTTCATGGCATTTTAGTCAATAGATTAGAATGGTATATAGAAAAAAATAATTTAATACAAAACAATATCACTGGTTTTAGGAAATGTCGTTCTACATTAGATAACCTTACAAGTTTAGTGGCCAGAATACAAACTGGTTTTGCTAATAGACAATGTACCATTGGATGTTTTATAGATGTGGACAATGCATATAACAATGTGGATTTAAAAAATTTAGTATTAACAACGGATTATCTCAAAATAGGAGCTAAAATATGTTCATATGTTTGGAACTTCTTAAAGGAAAGAAATCTTAAAATTAAATTACAAAATTCATATATTACAAGAAGTACTGGCCGTGGATTAGCACAGGGAGATCCTTTATCACCACTACTTTTTAATATCATAACAATAAATCTAAGCAAGGCGATAGGTAATGTGTTCATCTCACAGTATGCTGATGATTTTGTATTATACACTAGATGTATAAATGTATTAGATGAAACACATAAACTGCAATTAGCTTTAAATACTTTTTCTAAATTATTGTTCAACTTAGGTTTAGATATCTCACCTGTTAAAAGTAAAGTTTGCATATTTAAAACAGGTTATAACAGGGAAATTGTTAATATAAAAATTAATAGTACTCCTCTACAGGTTGTTGATAAAGTAAAATATTTAGGTGTATGGTTAGACCGATCTCTCAAATGGTCTACACACATCAGTGTGATTAAGAATAGCATTTCAAAATTTTTAAACATTTTTAAAATTTTAGTTGGTCCAGGATGGGGTGTTCATCCTATACACTTGAGACGTCTATATATTTCCATTATTCGAAGTAGAATAGATTATGCATGTTTTCTATATAGTGATAGTTGTAAGACACACCTGAAGAAACTAGACTTAATACAGAATCAGGCTATGCGATTAATAGGGGGATTTATAAAGAGTACACCCATACATGTGATGGAGTCGGAACTTCACATACAACCTCTACATATTCGCAGATATTATCTAGCAGGGAAATATTGTCTAAAATTGAAATCATACCAAGATAATGAAGTCATTAGAGTCCTTGATGATTTACATAAGCTTTGTCAAAGTACTTACTGGAGGCGTAAAACTAAACCTTTATTAGTTTTATTACACGAATTTCTTAAAGTAGTACCTATACAATGTAGTAAACAACTAGAAATATTTTCTTTAAACACATGGGTCAGCAATCTGGATTTATCAAACATAGTAAAGCCGCAAATAGAACTGGTTAACAAACCAAAACGGTTGTATAATTCTTGTACTCTGAAACAAATTTGTGAACTATATGTATCTCAGAAGTATAGCCACTTTTATAAGATATTTACCGATGGCTCCAAGGATGAAAATGGTGTTGGGGCGGCTCTGTTTGATATACAATCGAAAAATTTCATAAAACTGAAAATAAATCCAAATGTCTCAATTATTTCTGCAGAACTCATCGCTATTGCAGAAGCTATATCATACGCCGACTCGTTCGAATTTGGTAACTATGTTATATTAACTGATTCGATGAGCGCCCTTACACATTTAATTCTTTGTACATCTAGTAGACGAGGTATACCTATAGCATATACTATTTTGGAAAGTATTCAGAGCTTAGCTAGTAAAAATAAAAATGTAATTTTACAATGGTTGCCATCTCACATTGGGCTTGGGGGTAACGAAGAGGTAGATCGTCTGGCAAGGGAGGCCATCACTGATGGGATTCCTTTTGGATGTCTGCCGTTTTATTCCGAGGTATTTTATATCGTTAAAAGGCGCTGTATGGATTTGTGGAAGGAATATTTCAACGAGAGATCTCTCAGTAAAGGCATTTGGTATAGAACAATTGAACCTCATCCTCCTCATGTTCCCTGGATAGATAAAGCTGATTGGACGAGGGCTGAAACAGTTACAGCTTTGAGACTCCGTTCTGGACATATTCCACTTAATAAATTTGCCTACTTAATGAAAAAAATACAGTCACCTCTGTGTACTGAATGCGATTATATAGAGGATGCTTATCATATTATGGTGGAATGTGTCCGGAATGAGCAAGAAAGAAAAAACTACTGCTTAGTAATAAATAAAAACTTACGTTCTATTGGAGTCTGTAACAGTATTCTGGCTTCACCTTTGTCGGAAGAATTGTAATAATTATTATGTTTATTATGTGTGTGCTTACCAATAGGGATGGCATGGTCGATTTGTGACCAAATCCTTTAATTAAATAAAGATAAAAAAAAAAAAAAAAAAAAACAGTCAAAGCGCATAAGTGATTAGGTTCCTGTAGAGTGGAGCGGTGCGGGAGCGGACACATGTGACGTAACAGAACTGTCTTGCTATACACGTGATGAATAGTAATGAAAATATCTCTTACGACAAATTAACTGACAAAATAAATTACAATATGATTTCAATATAAATTTTTTGAACTGAAATTGAAATCCAATTAAATTAATCTGTATACGTATCGCATTTGATTCGCTATCTATATGATTTGAATCGCTTTCATTATCTGATTACACATAATCGTAAATTTATAATAAATTTATCCATTATTTCGTCGTGAAGATGGTTATTTTTGTAGTTACTATTCCTCCACTTTCTTTCACTGATTGTCAGATATTTGCCATTTCTCTAATGAATGATTAGAAAATAGCTCTTCAAGTGCTTGTTTCTTTTCAGTCAAATTTGAGTTAATATATTTTCGTGCCAGCTCACCCTTGATATCTCCCCATACTAATACGATTAGGTTTAAATCTGGATTTAATAATAATCTTTATAATATCAAAGATACTAAAAGTTAGAGTACATAATACAAAAGGAAATTAATAAAATATAAATATCAAAGGGCTTATGCCCTGCAGTGGGTTGAGAAAAGGAGTCCATGATGATGATGATGATACAAACAATAATGAGAATGTGGTTAACAATGTCTAATTACAATTTACTCCTTTGGTAATTTCAATAAGTTATCATAAAGTTGATATTTTACCTTTCCATATCTTCATCCTCAATATTTTGGTAATATTTGTAAACCGTTTCCACAATTTTACATCTTTCACTAGGCGCAGTTTCCGCGAGGAACCTTTCATACACCGAATGTGCCTCTACATAACTGTAACAAATAAAAACTGACAAAAAATTACAATAGCAAGATAAAAAGAAGTTTAAAAAACTGTAACCAGACTATGGGGGGGGGGGGGGGGAATCTATGATTAGAGAAAAAAGTTATTCTTTTATTTTAAACTTTTCCGTTTTAACCTGTTTTAGCGCTACCAGTATTCCTAAACGCAGAAATATAGTAAAAAATAGTTTTTCTGTCACTTTGTATGTTTTATTGATATTAATTTAATATTGTACTGAGTACATAGGTATATTTATATTTATGAACTCTTTTATATCTCCTTTCCTATCTTTCATTTCACAAAACACTCGATACAATAGCAAAAAAAAAAATCAGATAACCCAACTTTTTCTTGAGTTTGTTCATATAAAATTTTAGTCTATGTTACCCAGATCATAATAACGAATCGATTGACACCTCATTTATCAAAATCAAATGGGTAGTTTAGGAGCTACTGTAGAACATATAATATAAGTAACATAAAGCATATATGGACTGCTAAAACATAACCCTTCCTTTTGACTTGTAGTCGGTACACAAACCGTGTTACTGTCACCAAATTATGTTCTATAATACAATTTAATACACAATATATAGCTCCCCACACATTTTATATGTACATACAACTAGCTGGCCCAGTAAACGTTGCTTTTGTGAGTTTCTTTGGCACTAAACCAAAATATATTGTGAAAGAGAGTCATTTTCGTTATTAAATTAAATATAGAATAAACCATCGTTTCCACAACACGACTATAATCAGTATAGTTCTTCAGAAATTGTATTGTAATTAAATAAATAATGGACTTAGGATATTATACCCCTCCCACATACAGATATTGTCACTGTAGCTGCTACCAAGCTAAATATTATCAATCACAAATACGATCTCATCCTTGCGTTAAACACATGCGAACCTACCGCATTATGGAAGCGCTCCACAGGATGCCACCCGGAAGACTGGCGCCGATACTTCGTCTTCACAATAGCGCAACATTAATAACGCAATAAATATCGAAAGGGATCGGCCGAGAACAATACCCCAAGCGGACGCTCCTCGGCACCATGGCGCTCGACCCGCTACCGCATCTGTTGGGCTACGACATCTGTTGTCCACACTGCATTGACCAAACGCAAGCAAGGAACAAGGGACCGGATTCTCCCACTCTGACAGACACATATGTTCGGGTATAAAGACCTGAACATTTTAGTAACAAATACAGGGTTCCGATTTGGTCTTGGTTGCGAACGGACGTGTCTCCGTTTGTGCTCTCGACCATCACGTGACCATACTATTGCGATCGTATGTTTGGAATTTTATTTCAAATATATTCTCGTAATAATCATCGTACATCAACAAGTGTCGAACGCTCGCGGTAAACCGCACTTTTCGGTGCGACTTGCTGTTTTTTTTTTTGTGTAAAATCCACGGTTTTGTGGTCGCTCACTGGATACCTGACGGTGCTAACTAAAGTGAGCGGGGCGTGACCCGAGCAGCCCGCTGGTTGTCTCCTTCAGAGGCAAACAGCCAGACTCGGACGGGCCTGGGAATCTAGGCCTTTGCGGTTATCGCATAGTCTTGCCCCAGGTATCTCCTGCCAAACCTTCCGATCCTGCACACTCCATCCCCGGGAACCTGTTTGGGCCTAGCCCGGTTTAATTACCGGTCTGCGTCCTCGGCCCCGGGCTTGTTAGGGCTCCTTAGGGTTGATAGGTTCTTCCTGTGTGTCATTGCACCTTGACCACAGGACTCTTGCCCGACTCGGATAGTCGTATTTAATTTTTGGCGCACCCCCCTGCCCCTAAGGCAGGGAGGCCTCAATTAAAAACATGTCCCAAACCCCACCCAATGCCGCCGAGATGGCAAATATGATGAGCATGAACGACCTGGTTGCCTGCATATGTCAGCTCCAGGACAAGATGAAGGCGATGGATCTCGCACATCAAAAGTACCGAAACTTTATGTTCGTGCGATACCCTACGGCTGAAGACGAGTTTTTCGACTCGTTGACAAAAACTCCGAGTGTGCGTCGCACCGCTGCGACCACAGCCAATAAGGGGGCCGCTTATGCGAGCGGTGCGCCCTCTGCCGGGACAGCCGGGCCGACTGGCGCCGCGCCAGTAACCGCCGCGCCTCCACGTGTCGCGTCGTGGTGAGACGCAGGCAACGTCGCGTGTCCGTCCGCCGCGACCAATCAGGGGGCCGCTTCTACGAGCGATGCGCCCTCTGTCGCAAATATCGCACCCGCAAAGCCGACTGACGCGGCACCCGTCGGCGCCGCGTCTCCACGCGTTTCGTCGTGGAGAGACGTAGGTAGCGTCGCGCGTCCATCCGTCGCGTCATCCGGGGCCGTAGCCACGCCCCCAGTCCCGACTAGCCATTCGCGCGGGTCAAGTCCCGCGTCCGTTAGGCGAGGGCCGCGCAATTCGCGGTCCCTATCTAGGTCGGCTAAAAATAGCCCATACGTCCGTCCCGCGCGTTCCACAGAAACCGCGGTAAAAACAAACAATTCTTTTTCGGCCCTTCCGGTCGAATTAGACTCGCCCGCGTGCCCGGATTCGTCTCCGGAGATGGATACCGCGGCCCCAAATGACGGTTTTACCGTTGTCGCGTCGCGCAAACGCCCGTCGCGAATTAGTCCAACTGCGCAACCGTCTCGCGCAACAAAAACCGTGAAAACGGTCAGTGGCGCCGTCGCCTCCGCGTCCTCCGCGCTCCCCGCACCCGCTGTCGGGAAAAAAGAGCGCCCCCCACCTCCTATTATCGTCCGGGACAAAGCGGCCTAGACGACTCTGGTAAATGAGTTGCGCAGGCTTAACCTGCCATACCACAAAGCTCGAAATACCCTTAATGGTATTTCCGTTACGGTGAGTTCGTCGGATACTCACCGTAAATTCACTGCCCTCCTCCGGGAGAGAGGGCTTCAATTTTTCACTTACTCCCTTGCGGAGGAGCGCGTCCTCCGCGTGGTGATCCGCCGTATTCCGGTGGAAGTCAGCCCCGCGGAGGTGTGCTCCTCGCTCGCGGAGCAAGATTATCCTATCCGAGAGGTACATAGAATGTACAACAAGGAGAAGCGGCCTCTACAAATGGTAGTGGCCATCCTAGACCTTTCCCCCGAGGGAAAGGCAATCTTTCAATTGGAAAATGTATGCGGGCTCTCCGGCGTCACCGTCGAGCCCCCATACAAAACCCACATGCCTTCGCAGTGTCACAACTGCCAGCTCTACGGGCACGCCGCCCGTAACTGCCATCTTCGTCCGCGGTGCGTCAAGTGCCGAGAGGACCACCCGACTAGGAGCGAGCGTGACTCCACCACCCCCCCGAGCTGCGTACTGTGCGAAGGGGAGGGGCACCCTGCGAATTATCGCGGTTGCCCCAAAGCTCCGCGCACTACGCGGCCTCGGTACCAGAGGCAGGCGGCCCCCCGGGCGGCGCCTCCCGCCTCAGCCCTCCGAGCGCAACCCCTGCTGGCGCCAGGGGAATTTCCTGCGCTTCCAGTGCCTCGCCAGATCCCGGCCGCCGCCGGCCCTCCCGCGCCTCGCGGTCAATCACAACCCGTGCGCTCGGCTCCGAACGCATGGGGGCCCCGTCGCCCTAATCCACAGCCTCGTATGGCGACGAACAATTCCGCGCCCCGCGCTCCCTCCAACGTTGCGAGCAACGACATCATGATCTTGCTCCTTCGTGAACACGGCATTCAGGAGGTCATGGACTACAATGACCACCTAGAGCATTACGGTCTCATCAAGACCATATGCGCCTTCCCCCGCCTCGTCGAGACGTTACACCGTCTCGACTCTGAAACACGCGACCACCCGGCATAAACACCGGCCGCGCAAAATTTTATTCTCGTATGTACAATAAAATATACCGATTCGTCTCTCCAAATAGAGCGTGACAGCGCCCACGCCCGCGTAACCACCGTTCTCTCCGCAGAGGACGGGCGGTCAAATTCGCTCCCGCACACACTCCATACGTTCACCCTCTTTAGCGGGTGACCCAAGCCTAGGTCCGTTCCTCGGTATGAAACCCTTGGGTCAGGCATCCGCCCGCGCGATACAAGTGACACTATACGTGCAGCACTTAGTTACCCACATACAACATTACACACGTATGAACAAACACACGTGCACACCACACAGGTACATAGGTTCTGTGAGGGACCTTTTTTTTTCTTTTTTTACGCTAGTTAGTTAGCGCTAGTTAGTGTAGGAAACATTTCTGATTACTGAATACACATACGCATGGTTCCTTCCTTCCTCCCAGGAGGAAGGGAACGTGCCTATGTGTATAATTGAGTTAGCTCGAATCGTAGGTGTAGGGATTCAGTTAGTTCGCGACTTATTTGCGTACGCGACGACCGTCCGAGCCGAGGTCCGGCCACTCTGGCGCCCTCGTGCGAGTCGTCCTTATAACTTTCGTGGCTGAGTGCTCTCCGCGCTCGCCCCCAAGTCGTAAAGCTGTAAGCGCAGCGGCTTTAGCCTAAGGTAAAGTGTAGTCAGTTCTAAAAAAAAAAAAAAAAAAAAAAAAAAAAAAAAAAAAAAAAAAAAAAAAAAAAAAAAAAAGTAACAAATACACTTTATATTCAACCTTCTGATTGTATGTTTCATTTATACCAACTACCTAATCTTAGAGTGGCACAGTAGACCCTAAAGTCACTATTATTATTATTCTACACGGGAGCTGTGCAGGCTTATGCAGTCCTGTATCACTGCACCCAATATGATCTATTGTGATCGCCCCACACTGCTAAAGCTCCCCATCAAGTCCCATAGCTTTGATGAACTGCAGGACTTTATTGGCAGAGAGCAACTTCTCTTCTGGAAGCACCACGTGCTTTCCCAGAATCCGGTTACGTTTAGGTATTAGTGGGTCACAATCACACAAGAGATGCTTTGGAGTTTCGTCCGCACTTTTGCAGAATCTGCAATCTTTTGTGCTCTGGGCACCTATGTTGTACAAATGTTTATTTAGACAACAGTGTCCAGTTAGTGCCCTCACTAAGATTCGTAGCTGATTCCTACTGAGCATCAGAGCTTCTCCAGCTCTACGCTGGTTAAACGCGCCAATAAGCTCTTTGGAATGGTTTTGTCCTGGTAAATTGTATCAGAACATTATAGCCTCTTGGTTGTAATGGTTCCTTAAGGTCAATCGAACAAGGCTTTTTGGGAAACCAAAGAATGATTCAGGACTAATCTGTTCTTCCGCAGCTCCGGCTCTTGCAAGTTCGTCCGCAGACTCGGTGCCTAGAACTCCTGCATGCGCCGGAACCCATCGCAGGATTAGTCTGTTATTTTTACCCAGACTGTTCAGCACTGCCACACAGTTGGCCACAAGCTTCGATTCTGTTGAATCTGAAGCCAGTGCCAAGAGAGCGGTCTAGCTGTCCAACTGAATGTAAATCGTGTGATTAACGTAGGCCTTCTGCAGATTGATATTGGCAGTATAGCGTACACTTCCGCTTGGAAAATTGATGTGAAACTGCCAAGATTAATGAGTTTCCTATGATTGGGTCGCTCGCCATATATTCCACAGCCTACGTTATGTCCAGAATTGGACCCGTCAGTATACCATAGTAGACTACCTGGTTTCCACGTCATCTCGGCATTAATCCAAGAGTTCCATGGAGGGATCTCTATAGCATAAAAATTTTCTAAAATAGTTTTGGGAGTCATCATGTCTGATATCATTCCCAAAACTGGTGTTGCTATCACTGAGTCTAGTAGGGATCTCAAGGACAGGGATAACTAGTGCACCCTCCCCTGGGCATACATTCTGTGCATTGTTAACATCGCCACCTTCTCTACATATAGGTGCAGGGGCATGAGATTTAACACAGCTTCCAGAACCGCTCCAGGGGAGATATTGTCACTAACACTGTTACATGTTAAGGTGGCCTCCCACAGTCCGTGACACTGCAGATTCTTAGGCACGGTCAACGAGCACCGACTGCCACGCACCGAACATTAAGGCTACACACTTGGCTGCGCTACCACAGATGACGCTTGTCCGCGTCCATCAGCAATACCCCAGACCGTGGGAGGCCACCTATAAATAGCAATGATACTATATTAGCAGCATACTATGATGGTGGCCCGTTTTGAGTTTGTCCGCTCATGAAATTTCGTATAAATTAATAAGTAACAACTACGTTTGAATGAGCAAATTGCTGTTCTTTATTGTCAATAGTGAAGTACAGTTAGTCATAAACTTTATCAAATGTATAATAATAGGACACAACGTTAATTTATTACATTTATTTCTAAACTATAATATATTATGGCCTTTTTGACATTTGACAGAATCGTTGGATTATAATTATTTATTAGTGTACTTATTTAATAATCAACTTACCATTTATGTTTCTCTAAAATTCGAAATTTTTAAAAATGTAATCTAAAACAAAGCAATTCGTGAGGGTCTCGACTTCCGACTTTGGTAACAAAAATAAATATTTAAGGTTATTTGAGAGTTGTAGCTTAATCTTAAATAATAGCCTATACTATTCCTCGAGGGTCTGGCTATCTCATAAACAACAAGAATTTTTCGAATCCGACTGGTAGTTCCACAGATCAGAGTGTTTAAACAAACAAACAAACAAAAGAATTTTTCCGCTTTATTATATTAGTATAGATATTATATAGGTATTACAGGTACATATTATTTATGTTGTGAGGCTAATAATGATAATTTAATTACCTTTCAAATTCCTGCCGCGAATTGAATACACAACTTGCGTTATCCAATATCATAGTTTTATCAATTGGAAATGTTTCTTTTTTTATCTTGTCGTAAATTATTATCCATTCCAATTTTTTGTCCCTTATAACATTGTATTGAATACCTAAGTACATAAGCAAGTATAATTTGTTTAATGCTGTTATTGCAGAATCAGAAAGTTTGTAGCAAGTTCCCGCTTTTTCTCTCATCCTGAAATGTATAGAATTATTGAAATTTCTATGATTCCCAATCTATAACCAATACAAAAAAATCTTTATTCGATTAAGTTCCTGTGAACATTAAAATGCTACTACCAGTTCGGATAACATCTTTAAAAAAAGGCGCACCTAGTTGTATTTGTTTAGTTTCCCTACGAACTACTGTTCTCGAATTGCAGTTAGTCTAAAAATACTCCAGTGATATATTTTAAAAGACCTTTTTTTTTTCTCCGGTTTTTGTTTCAGTTAGACGCACCCCTTTTCCTTATGGCGAGAGTATAGATTTATAAGTTTTTGTTATCAAGTATTTACATAATGTTAAAATTAATGGTTAGGAAATATCTTACTTATTCATAACCCTGTCATTATTAGTAATGACAGAGCTGACATTAAAATATGAATTGATAGATTTCTGCCCACAATATTTCTTTAAAGACTTTACAGCACACTGTTTTGATTTCATTTTTATGTTTAAATCCTTGCAAACTTGCTTTAATTCTTTACTATTCAATATTTCGCTGAGCTCCTTGAAGTTTATACTGTTTACACCTGCAACATCACAAAAATATTTTTGATCTTTGCACTGCAAATAGGTTAAAAGAGTAAATAGAGGATTATTATGGTTTATTATTAACATCGAAATTATTATTATAAACTGTTTAATGATGTTTCATTCAGAGTGGGCCAGAAAGGCGTACGATTTTAAAAACACTCTTGCGTTTGAACCTTATGAGCAGGGGCTGCGCGGGTGGTGGGGTTGAGAAGCTTGGTTCTCGGAAATTTAGTCGCGATGGATCGCTTCACCGGAGCGCAGCGTGCATTCTGCGTTAAACATTATAATAAAAATGGCGATTCGTGCGCTATTGTTCGACGTTTATTTCGGCGTGAGTTTGGATTACATGACGTAAATCAATGTCCAAAGGAAAGAGTGATTTGATCGTGGGTCAGAAAGTTCGAAGCTACTGGTTCGACTCTCAAACAGAAGCCTGCAGGACGACCAAGGTCAACAAGAACGGAAGACGCAATTGAACAAGTTAGAGCTTCAGTTCAACGTAATCCTGGTCTATCGACTCGCAAGCGAACAGCTGAACTTGTGGTGTCCAAAACATCTTTGCGTCGCATTTTGTTGAAAGATTTGAATTTGTATCCATATAAAATTCAACTTTTGCAGGAATTACTGCCAAATTACCCAGTTTTACGAGCTTTTGTTGAAACAATGTTGGAACGCTTACAGAGTTTCAACAATACTCTATTCTCCGGCGAAGCCCATTTTCACTTAAACGGGCATATCAATAAACAGAATTGCCGTTACTGGACTGCAGAGAACCCATGTGCAAAACATCAAAATCCTCTGCATTCGCCGAAAGTAACAGTTTGGGCGGCCTTATCAGCACACGGAATTATCGGACCCTATTTCTTTGAAAATCAACAAAGGCAATCTGTCACTGTAAATTCCGACCGATAGATAGCCATGTTAAGGGATTTTTCTTTCCACAACTGCAACAATTCGAAGCCTATAATCGTGCCACGTGGTTTCAACAAGATGGTGCGTCATGCCATACATCTAATGCTTCGTTGGCGGCCGTAAACGAGATGTTTGCTGGAAACTGATATCGCGGCGAGGTGACATTGCATGGCCGCCTAGAAGTCCGGACCTAACGCCACCGGACTTTTTCATGTAGGGATACCTGAAAAGTAGAGTCTACTCCAATAACCTAGCCACGATTAATCAGTTGAAGATAAATATCCGAGAAGAAATGGCAGCTATTCCTCGCGCAATGTGTCAGCGAGTTTTTACCAATTTGAGGTTCAGATTCGAAGAATGTTTAATTTTTAAGAAATAAATTTCCCAGATGTCTATTTTAATTAAAATAAAGATGTGTATTGTATTTAGTTTATTTTTTTCTTTTTTAATTCGCAAATCTTCCTGGCCCAGCCTGTATAACATCTAATACATTCACTAAAAAAATATTATGTCATATTAACCTATAATGCAGTAGAACAAACCCAGTATAGAGTTCTCAGGACCTGACTTACAGTAACATAGAGATTAACAAAAGGTTCTATTACAATTATCATTTGCAAAATTGAAATAGGTTTTCATTCTATTATATACAATCATAATAGAAATTAGAATAAAATCCACAATATTTTCAATAAATAAAACTTACGACTATTGAGTACAATTGTTATAGAAATAAATTTGAGTTGATGCAATATTCTACACTTCTGATTAAAGAAGTGGAAGATAAATAAACATCAATCTACCAATAATTGTAATTTTATAATTTATCACAAATATACTCATTAAAGAGATAGTCCTTCTTCTAAGCTTGGTTTTGTATTAACTTTGAGTACACTATGGCTTATTATTAAGTGTGTTTGACTTAAAATTCTTCACCTATGTTTTTGTTTCTCAGCTTGGCAATAATTAAAAAATAAGTCCAATGTAAAAACAAGAGTGTTTTCACCAGGCAATAAAAAAAGCTTTTTGAAATATGAAAATAAAATAGATGAAAATATTTAAAAAAGGTTGAATTGTCACCATGTTCATTATACAGGCTGATGCAATATTGATTTGAGATGTCACAACATTTTTTATTTTTAACTTTTTGGCTATTTTGTTGACCACAATACTATAAAGTATGAGAAACTATGACCACTACAATTTATTTCAATAAAAGTTTACAAATATTTACCTTGTGAACAGTTCTGCACCATTATACCCTTTTCCACCAATGAATGAAGTATCAACTGTAATGCAGGAGAATCAATGCTTTTATTTTTACATATGTTCATCAATTTCTTCAGTCTGTACCAATTGTGAAGGCGCCAGTAAAGCCTACACACAAGATGTAAAACAGGATACTCCAATAGCAGACATTCTTTTAAAATATTCTGTGATTGTTCATCAAGCAAATTAAACAATGAAGTATCCTTGACCATATTTTTAATATTTGTCAGTAAAATTAAACCTGTAAATGTTAGAAAATATAATACACAAAATATAAGATCTCTATAAATTATTTCTCGAAGGGATTTTTTGTGATCTTATCTATTATATATATTATATATTATTATTATTATATATTATATTATATATTATATCTTCCTTAATTCTTCATCAAAATTAATGATTCATACATCCTCTTAAAGCTTATATTCCCCATCATTATAGTAACAAATAGTTTAAAATTAAAGCTTTTGTATTTAAAAAGTAATGTTTAGGAGGCGCCATCTATAAAGAGTCTGTTTAACTATCATGACAGCTGTTAATTAAAATGTGCCAAATATGTGCATGGGTCAGCTACTTTATTTAAAATTTAAATGAATACTCACTTTTATCATCTATCATATCATCCTGTGATGAATCCAGATCTTCAGAAATATCTTCATTTTTAAACAATTTTTGAGCTACGATCTTCTTAGCTGGGCTTCTTTTCTTGTTTCCATTAGTGACTAAACGGTTCTTGGTGGGTGAAAAGTATATTCCTTGTGAACTTTTAGTTGGTGTAGAGTTTTTCTTTGGTGTTGTCAATGTACTTTTTTCTTTTATTGTCGTAGGTTTACTTAAATCACCATTTGATTGTGGTGTCAAGTTAAGTGACTTAGATCCTGTTTTTGGTGTGGTCAATGTACCATCATGATTTATTGTGTTGGGTTCACTTATTTTACCATTTGATTGTGGTCTCAAAGTAAGCAACTTTGGTTTTTCTCTTGAAGTTAATGGGGTACTTTCTTCTTTTATTGTGTTAAATCCAAATAATTCACCACTTGCTTCTGGTGTTAAGCAGAACAAAATTGATTTTTCTTGTAAAGTAGAGAGTGTACTTTCGTTTTTTGTTGTCATAGCTTCAGTTAAGTTATCTTTTGATTGCAGTGATAAACTAATTTCTTCCTGAAGACTTGGTGCACTGTCACAGTTAGCATAATTGCTATCATCATCGTTACTGATAATGATAGGATTTATTGTTTCATCTTCAGCTGCATTTACCAGAGCTTTCTTAGGTGTTGTTGCTGTTGGTGTTTTTGAAAGGGCAGACCTTGTCAATGTACTTTCTTCTTTTATTGTCATAGGTGTACTTAGATCACCATTTGATTGTGGTATCAAGTTAAGTGAATTAGATCCTCTTTTTGGTGTGGTCAATGTACCATCATGATTTATTGTGTTGGGTTCACTTATTTTACCATTCGATTGTGGTGACAAATTAAGCAACTTTGGTTTTTCTTTTGAAGTTATTGGGGTACTTTCTTCTTTTATTGTCATAGATCCAAAGAATTCACCACTTGCTTGTGGTGCTAAGTGCAACAAAGTACATTTTTCTTGTGAAGTACAGAGTGTACTTTGGTATTTTATTGTCATAGCTTCAGTTAAGTTATCTTTTGATTGCAGTGATAAACTAATTTCTACCTGAAGATTTGGTGCACTGTCACAGTTAGTATAATTGCTATCATCATCGTCACTGATAATGATAGGATTTATTGTTTCACCTTCATCTTTATTTACCAGAGCTTTTTTAGGTGCCGTTGCTGTTGGTGTTTTTGAAAGGGCAGACCCTGGTCTTTTTCTACTACTATGACTGTTTTTTTCAATTGTTGGAGGAATATGTGATTTTATTTTTAAATAATTGTATAATGTATTTCGTTGGCTCATAGCGAAACTTTCTTATCTTTGTTTCTAAGTTTAGCTCGTACCTAAACACCAAAAAAAATACTATGGTAAGACCAAACACGATGTAACTCAATGTAACTCACAGAACATTTACTACCGGGGGATGTAACTTAATGTTAGGAGTAATAGTCAGTATTGTCAGTAATACTCAGTATTAAGTAATAAAAATAATCTATGATAATAGTGTTCACTTTTCTGCACATGTTCTTTGTATAGTTCTATGCACAGACTATTAGATGTACAAGTAGTTCTATGCAATATGCATAGATGCACTAGTACTGGGCGTTTTGCTCAGAAACAGTTTTAATAACCAGTTCTTCTATGAAAAACAAACGAACTGTTTAACTGTTTAACAAAAACAAGTTTCAAAACAAACGAGACCATTTTATGATAGAACAGATCTATAGTTATTGTGATAAGGACTATAATTGAATGTACAGTAAACCGTTACAAGAAACTACTTTAAATTTGAAGTAACGAATAAGCAACAATGAATCTTAGTGTTAACGATATACAATACAAATTTGTTTGTGAAAGAAAAACAAAAACGAAGGAACGAATAAAAACTGGTTTTAGGTTAAACGTCAAATGTTCGTTTTTTCAGTAGGTACAGTTTGTTCTCGAACTTAAGAAAAAAGCGTTTCGTTTCGTTTTACGAAAAAACAGAAAAGACCCAGCACTACAGTGTGTAGAGTACGCTGTTGTAGGGATGTGAAAAAAAAAACTATTTTTAAAAATATCGATAAATATTTTTTTTTATTATAATTGAATTTTTAAAATCGATTATTTAAGTAAAAAAAATCAATTATTTAAACTATATACTATACTAAGGCCCAATATTTTTGTACAACATGTATTTACACACAACTAAAAATTATCGCAGCGCACGTGGATAAGGCAGTTCGGGAGAGCTTCGTGTTCCGACTTACTTTACAAAAATCAATATTAAAGGTTAGTTAGGACGTGTATCTTGATGCCTTATGAATCAAGCTATCGTATACAAAAAGAATTTTTCAAATCAGGCTGGTAGTTTCAGAGATTAGCGTATTTAAACAAACAAACATATAAACACTTCCGCTTTGTTATATTATATAATATATAGTATAGATAATACTTTTAAAAGTTTAAAGAATATTCCTACTTTGAAAACCAAATTCCGAGGATAAAAGGTCGTACAATAATATGGAAAAAAAATATTCTTTACTTTTTATTCAACCTTACTATACAACAAAATTTGGTACAAGAATGGTATTTTTATTGAAATATGTTAATTTAAATTGATTATGAAAATTATGATTCTAAATATTTAAGGTTTTAATTAAATTTCTTAAGAAAATATGAAAAAATCGATTATTAAAAAAAATCGCCTAAAAAGCGTCTCACATAAAAACGTCGGGCTTCGTATATCTCTGCTTCGTATGAAAACTACTTGAGTTGGTAACACAGTAAGCAAACAATTGGAACAGAATCATACGGTTATGTTTGTAATTTTTGTAATATGTACCTATTCGTATTATATTAGTGGTTCCTTGTAAGTCACTGCGATTGCATACATGTTATCGTAACTATATACCTATTTTTGAGAATTCAAATGTATTTATAATAATTTTGTGTTTGGAATTAACTAAAAAGTCAATCGAGTGACGTTTTTAAGGAAATATTATTTAACAAAAAAATAATAATACAGAAAAATCTGTGATTGTAGTACATGACATTTAGGTGATATTTTTTTAATATATTATGTATTACGATAATACGATATGTACGATTATATTATTAACGATTTCAACTTTTCGACGTTAACGACAGTCCGTAATTTGTTAATACGAAACAAAATTTAATCAGTTTCTTTAAGGTAATATAATAGGCATAAGGATAATAATAATAAATATTACTAGAAAATCTTATATTTCATAGTCACATTCTTTCGGTAGAGAATAGGTACGCTTATTATCAGTAGTCAAGAGCGTAGCGATTAGCGATTATGGAATCGGTGACTATTATTACCCACACTTCGAGTGACACGGTATCCGAACATGTTCGGCGAACATACATGGTTGTACCGGTTGTACCTACCATTGAGCCATCAATGTTATTAGTGTAACATATAAATTTTGAATTGTAAAACATTTCAAGTAGGTCTCAGCGTCGTTTTAAAAACTGTCTCATAATAGGTAATAAATACGTTGAAAAATGTCAAAGGAATATAAAAAATCCTCAATAAGTAAATTTTGTGAATTCTTCGGTGGTAGACGTATAAGTATCAAAACTAAATCTGTAGGTATCATACTTTGAAGTAGGTATTTATCTTAAATTTTATAAGTTGTGTTAGTTTAATTGTAATGGTTAGACTATGGTTGTTTCGGTTCTGGTAATTTTCATTCGATTTGAAATTTTATCTAATGTCAGATCTTTGAATAAATAAACGTCTAGATATCGTATCACCTTGAGACCGATAACATTCAACCGAACAAGCACAGCTTCGCCAGCCTAGTGTGCGTAAAAGTATTGTTGTACACTCCCGTCGGCTGTTTTTGTGTGCTGTATATATTTGGGAATACCAAGTTAAAACATTTTATTTTAAAGGGCAAGGAATTTGTACATAGAAGTTGAACGGTTTTATATTATATTATCCTGTGCCTGTGACCCCTTTAGCATTACATTTCGTATAAGAAAACCAATAATTATAAAAAGTCACAGATATGTACTTGTATTCAAATTCAATATCGGTGAATTAATCGTGCCTCGTACTTTGTGAATGTCTTTGGTGCTACTCATACCCTTCCCTCATACTCTGTGAATGCTTCTGACTCCCTAGCTGCATCATGAAATTTCAGTCAATAGTAGAATTAGAAGGATAGCTATTGAGACTATTATCGCATTAACGATTAGAAGTACATTGTAGCCGAAAGGAAATTAGCTTTATATTTCTTAGTAGCGTTTATGTCGTTATACAAACACTCGTATGCACCGTGTAACGAACAAACATTTTCACTTTAAGTTGTCATCTGTTGTCCGCGGTTTTGGTTATAGAGCCGAACTAGTGACTCAATAGAACCAAGTTCCTAATGACTGAACATTAGAGCTTTGACTCTTTTTATTTTTATGCCTGCCATACACGCTATGATCTACCGAAAAGGTTTACCTGTGCAGGTGTGCCTGCGCAGGTCGATCGAACTTCGTAGCGTGTATAGGCACGTATGGATGCACAGGCTTACCATTGTCACTCAGAAAAGTTTATTATCGATTTTAAACTGCTCGCCTGAGCGGGTTAAAAAACTAAGGAGTCTATTCCAATACACACCCCGGTCTACCTGTGCAGACTCACTTAAAATATCTCTGGTAGACCGTAGCGTGTATAATCGGCTTAAAGGTGACTGCGTTTTCGACTGTAATATTAATTGTAAAAAAAACGATATGAAAGGAAAATGTTCTGGGTAATAGGATTGCGTCTGACTGGATCGTGACTACCATACACCAGTCATAGTGGCACACTTAGATGGATATAGATCTTGTATGTCGCGGTCAGGAATCAGCTGTTGTAAGTATTCTCAGTAATATGTTGGAATGGTAGGGATCGCGACCACCTTACACGTGGGATTAAACCCGTCACAGTAATTTTCTTTTGGATTGTCCCTAACGAATACATATTTAATGTTCTTGCGTTAAGGCATTGAAGGGTTCTTGTGACCAGTTCGTTGCTTCACGTTGAGACCTTGATCAGGTGCTGGCAACCAAATATTCACTGTGACGAAGCTAATGAGTATAAACACAATATTCTTGCTTTAAGGCATTTAGGTGTTCCTGTGATCGGTTTCTGGTTCCATCATGAGACCCTGATCAATTGCTAACATCCAACTATTCATTGAAATGAACCTAACGAGCACTAACTCAATAGTTTTACGTAAAGACAGTGTGGAATTCCTACCACCTTCGAATATAGCCAACTACTGATAAAGTATATATTTATCCACGTAATTTCAACCCATACAGTATATAGTTGTAGTATATATACCGCTCTTAATAATTATTCTATTATATTGTTGTAATTTTAATAACCGTCAGAGGAAATTTCAATGCATTTATAACAGCAACTCTGACAAGGAATGACGTTTTAAATTTTATGAAATAACTAGCTGTGCCCCACGGTTTCACCCGTGTTAATTTTATCCGCAAAAACACCGCGCCGCCAACGCACCCATGTAGTCTGTCATAATTGTTCTTCCCGCAAGTACAAATTATATTAATTTTTCATTATCTCCGAAACTATTATTATTCTTGCTTATGTATAAGAGATAGGCATATGCTATCGCTGGCTTTTTTTTTAGATATACTAAGTACCAATATTATTATAGAACATTGTATTTCCGTATAATTAACGATAACGCCAGCGCACGCGGTTAAAGCAGTTCGTGAGGGCCTCGACTTCCGACTTACGTAACAAAAATCAATATTTAAGGGTATTTGAGAGTTTTAGCCTAATCTTAAAGAACCTATACTATTTCTGGAGAGACTGGCTATCATATACAAAAATATTTTTTTGAATCAGACTGGTAGTTCCTGAGATTAGCGTGATTAAACAAACACACAAACAAAAAACTTTTTCGCTTTATCATATTATATGTAAATGAGTAATAAGTACAGATAATTTTTTTATAAATGTATTTAGGTGACTTATATAAATGGAATCACAATACTTACATAAGGAATGTAATCTAGTTCTTCTTATATTTTTTTAAGAAGTCGTTTTTGCAGACTTTAATGACACAAAACGCCGTTGAAATAAAATTGTGAGAGCAAAAATACGTTTATACTCTATGGTGCGATAAATGTACTGAGAGCGGTTTTGAGCGAAGAATTTATTTTTCATGCTCTTGAAAAATACTCCTTTGTAACGCCGGACTAAGAAATTTAGAAATCTAAACGTTTATTTAATTAAAGTGTGTGAGATATCTAATAATCTGCAAGGAATCCTTGGATTAGATAAGTAATGGGTCTTGTATTCAAGGTCAATAGGTAAATGTATCTTAACGGTATACCTATTCCATCAATACTGTCGATTTTTCTAGGGTGGGCAGTGAGTTTTGCACTTACCCAAAACATTATCTGAATACAAAATTTCATCCCAATTATTAGAGCTCCATACATTCAATTGAAAGGTCCACTGCTGGACATAGATTTCTCCCAAAGATCGGTCTTGCGCTCAGCTCGCATATGCTGGATTCCCGCAATTTTTACCAGGTCATGAACCCAACTTGGGACGGGTCTGCTCACGCTGCATCTTTTGGTTCATAGTCTCCACTTGAGAAATCTTCGGTCTCATACAAGTTACAAGTATTTTTTTCGATCTGGCCATTAGAGGCCGTTAGGGGCTTTGACAGCTTCACTCAGCTTGGGGGCGAGCGCGGTAGGCACTCAGCCGTGAAAGCGTGGCAACAAGCTCAAGAGTGCCAATTGGTCGAACCTCGGTGTAGCGACATCTCTCGCCGCAACTGACGCTTCAACGCATCGACACAACTACGTAGCGACACATAGCGACATCTATCGAGCCACATAAGTAGCTTCCTACTATCCTAAATTGCGCTATAGAAATTAACTCTATCGTTGAGTATATATACAAGAACCGGCCTAAGGTAATAGCTAAGGCAGTAGTCAGGGGCGCCGCCGCCCCCGCGTCCTCCCAGCTCCCCGCGCCCGCCGGCGGGAAAAAAGAGCGTGCCCCACCTCCAATCATAATCCGGGACAAGGCAGCCTGGATGGGAGTCTGCAATGAGATGCGCAGACTCAAACTCGACTACCACAAGGCTAGAAACATAGTCAACGGGATTTCTATTTCGGTGAGTTCTTTGGAAACTCACCGTAAACTAACCACCCTCCTCCGGCAGAAAGGTCTGCAATTTTATACGTATTCGCTCGCGGAGGAGCGCGTCCTCCGAGTGGTCATCCGCCGCATTCCGGTGGAGCTCGACCCGTCGGAGGTGTGCTCCTCGCTCAAGGAGCAAAGTTATCCCATCCGGGATGTACACCGGATGTACAGTAAAGATAAGCGGCCACTACAAATGGTAGTGGCCATATTGGACCTTTCCCCCGAGGGAAAGGCCATCTTCCAGCTAGAGACGGTGTGCGGGCTCTCCGGGATTAACGTGGAGCCCCCACACAAAAACCCCCAGCCTGCGCAGTGCCACAACTGCCAGCTGTACGGGCACGCTGCCCGTAACTGTCATTCTCGTCCGCGGTGCGTAAAGTGCCGAGAGGACCACCCCACACGGGAGTGCACGCGCGAGCGTGACTCCGTCGTCCCCCCGAGCTGCGTGTTATGCGGGGAGGAGGGGCATCCCGCGAATTATCGCGGTTGCCCCAAGGCCCCGCGTACCACGCGGCCACGTACACAGAGGCAGGCGGCCCCCCGGGCGGCGCCCCCCGCCTCAGCCCACAAAGCGCAACCCCTGCTGGCGTCAGGGGAATTTCCCGCGCTGCCGGTCCCGCGCCAGCTCCCGGCCGCCGCCGGCCCCTCCGCACCCCGCGTGGTGCAACCGCAACCCGTGCGTTCATCGCAGAACGCATGGGGCCCCCGCCGCCCCAATCCACAGCCCCTTATGGCTATGGATATTCCCGCGCCCCGCGCTCCTGCGCCCCGCGCGCCCGCTAACACTGTCGTCAATAGTAACGACCTAATGATACTGCTCACCCGCGAGCACGATATCCGCGAGCTCATCGAATACAACGACCATTTGGAGCGCTTCGGTCTCATCAAGACCGCTTGCGCGTTCCCCCGCCTCGTAGAGACACTACAACGTCTCGATCGCGAGGCGAGTAGTAATAAAAATTAGGGCCTTTCAATGGCTAAGTTTAAACCGAAAGCGTTAAATCTTTCATTTTTTAACGCGCGAAGCCTACTTCCGCAGCGTGATCTCGTCGCGACCTTTCTTAAAGATCACCAAGTAGATGTTCTTTTAGTGCAGGAGACGCTCTTAAAGCGTGCTAAACGTGATCCAAAAATCGCGAACTACAATATTGTAAGAAATGACCGGGCCGGCCGCGGGGGCGGCACTCTCATTTATTACAAACGATCGTTATATTGTACGCCGGTAGATCCTCCGATACTTACCAATATGGAAGTATCCGTGTGTAGACTAGGAATGACCGACCACCCGTCCATAACGTTAGTCTCAGTTTATCTCTCGCCGAGGAAAGAGCCTCTCAGGTCTGACCTAGAAAAGCTACTTTCGCTCGGTGAATCGGTCATTATAGCGGGTGACCTCAATTGTGGACACACTTCGTTTGGCAATTGGAGAGACTCCAGTAATGGGGTTAAACTCGAAGAGCTAACGAACGTGCTAAACTTTGATGTCATAGCGCCACCCACTCCCACCCACTTTCAAGACAACTGTATGCCGACAGTGCTTGATGTAGCTCTCATTAAAGGTATCGCGCTTCGGTTACGACTCATTCGGGTCGTACACGAGCTCGACTCCGACCACCGTCCGGTCATCATGCAGCTAGGTCAACCAGACGACTCTAGCCCTCCTTCGGTCCAAGTGGTTGACTATGCCAAGCTAAAACATTATCTTGCGGACAGGCCGTCCTCGTCCAGCTTAGATAGGATCCCGGACGTATTGGGGTCCGTTGCGGACGTAGATCTCGCGATCGATTCCCTGGTCGACCACCTGCAGGCCGGCATCGGAGAGGCCTCGAGAGAGGTCGAAGAGGCGAGCGATCGCCGCTTCGTACTCCCTGCCGACGTGCGGGCGTTGTTGACGGAAAAGAACGCGGCGACTCGTGCGCACGACCACTATCCGACCGAGGAAAACCGCGCACGTTTACGCGCACTTCAAAGATCGGTTAGAGCCCGTATATTAGAACTCAGAAGTCACAGATGGGACGCCCTCGTCGAAGGGCTAAGGCCGTCGCATCTGGCTTACTGGAAATTAGTTCACAGCCTCAAAATAGAGGCTTCTTATCTTATGCCCCCCCTCGAGAGGGGTCCCGGTATACCGCTCGCCTTCGATAGCAGCGACAAGGCGGAGTGCCTCGCTACTTGTTTGGAGAGCCAGTGCTCTCCGAACAGTGTCGATGCAAATACCGACCGGGTCGAGGGTATCGATGGATGCGTGCGGGAGCTGGATAAGCTCCCCGCGACAGACTCCCTGTCCCCAGTCACGTCTGAGGAGGTTCTTTCCATTATAAAAAGCCTTAAGCTTAGAAAAGCACCAGGTCCCGACGGGATCAGGAATGAAGTACTTAGACTTCTTCCCGATCGCCTCATAGCTCTTTTGGTCTGCATCTTCAATGTAGCCATAGCCCACTGCCATTTTCCAGCCGCCTGGAAAAAGGCCATAGTCATAGGTATCCGTAAGCCCGGCAAGAGCGCGTCGCTTCCCGACAGCTATCGCCCGATCAGTCTCCTAAATACTTTAGGGAAAATGTACGAGCGGATCCTTCTGAACCGTCTCAAGTCAGTAATAGAGGAGAAAGACCTCTATCCGCCTGAGCAATTCGGTTTCCGTGCTAGATATTCTTGCACTCATCAAGTGCACCGCCTCACGGAGCACGTTGCATTTAATTTTGCTGAATTATATAAACCCCGCCGTACACTTGCGGTCTTTTTCGACGTTGCCAAGGCCTTCGATAAGGTCTGGCACGAGGGATTGATCTACAAGTTGTATCACTTTGAAGTCCCCGATAGGCTAATTAAAATAATTCGCGACTATCTAACAGATCGCACCTTTCGCTATAGAGTGGAAGGTGAATTGTCCACGCCCCGTCCAATACGCTCAGGCGTTCCCCAAGGTTCGATCCTGGCTCCTAGCCTATTTAACCTGTACGTCAGTGACCTACCTCGACTCCCGGAGGTCGAGGTAGGGCTATACGCTGACGATACAGTCTTATATGCCTCAGATAGGAATAGATCCCACCTCAGACACAAAGTCCAACGCTCCGTGACCACTCTCGGGAAGTGGTTTAACGAGTGGCGTATAGCCGTTAATCCCTCGAAGAGCGCCGCGATGCTCTTCGATGCGGATTCGTCACAGATACCGTGGAAGCTTAAACCTGTTAAGCTCTACGATAATCCGATTCCGTATGTAAGAGAGACCAAATATCTAGGGGTAACCCTAGATAGTAGGCTCTCTTTTAGACCCCACATCCGTAAGGTTAGGAACAGGGCCGCGTGGGTCCTGGGCCGGTTGCATCCTCTGTTGTGTTCGGTGAGTAAAATGTCCACGCGACATAAGCTCACGCTCTACAAGACGTGTATTCGACCAATTTTGACATACAGTTGCGCCGTGTTCGCACATATGTCCGAGTCGAGTTTCAAACGGTTACAATCGATACAGAATAGGTTCCTCTATCGTCTCACCGGGGCCCCGTGGTATGTTCGAAGCGTAGATCTCCATAGAGATATGGAGCTTCCTTCGATACATGCCTACGTTAAACAGCTCTCCCGTTCGTATTTCGACACCGCGTCGAACCACGCGAATCCGTTAATAAAAACAGCCGCCACTTATGTTCCGGCACCCACGGACATCCGGTGCAAACGCCGGCCGCGCAATATTTTTATTGATCCCGACGATCACATCGAAAATTCGAATAAATATTACACATCCGTCTCTCCAAACAGAGCGTGCCAGCGCCCACGCCCGCGTAACCACCGTTCTCTCCGCAGAGGGCGGGCGGTCAATTTCGCTCCAGCACACCCGTCACGTCCACCCTCTCTAGCGGTAACCCAAGCCTAGGTCCGTTCCTCGGTGTGAAACCCTTGGGTCAGGCAACCGCCCGCGCGATACAAGTGACACTGTACGTGCATCACTTAGCTACCTACATACAACACTACACACGTATGAACATACACACGTGCACACCACACAGGTACATAGGTTCTGTGAGGGACCTTTTTTTTTTCTTTTTTTACGCTAGTTAGTTAGTGCTAGTTAGTGTAGAAACATTCCGATTATTGAATACACATACGCACGGTTCCTTCCTTCCTCCCAGGAGAAAGGGAACGTGCCTATGTGTATATTTAGTTAGCTCGAATCGTAGGTGTAGGGATTAGAATAGATCGCGACCTATTTGCGAACGCGACGACCGCCCGAGCCGAGGTCCGGCCACTTTGGCACCCTCGTGCGAGTCGTCCACAAAACTTTCGCGGCTGAGTGCCCTCTGCGCTCGCCCCCAAGTCCGGTGAAGCTGTAAAAGCCGCAGCGGCTTTAGGGCCCCTAAGGCTAACAGTGTAGTCAGTTCAAAAAAAAAAAAAAAAAAAAAAAAAAAACAACAGTCGGGGCAGCTGCCCGCCAAACATAGCACCCGTCTGGCCGGAGGATCCTCCCTTTTTTATGGCGGATGAGGAACTTTACCCTTTGTTCCTCACCTCCGCTAAACTCGGCTTGGGCTGTTGCCGTAAATGCAAATAAGTCATGGTCTAACTAATTCCTTAACCGTAAAATTCGATCGAACTATGTATATGTAGGTATACGTGTTTCTGCCTTCTGGGAAGAAGCAAGAAACATGCGTATAATATGCATTTAGGACAGGCCCCAAGAATTGTTCACTTAATAGTATTAGATAAATGTAACAGAAGTGCTTACAATTAAAATTACTCATATTTCATGCCATTCAAACCTTAGAGAAACGTTGACCGTCGTTGGTACCAGTATACAGTAATTTACACGATTATTATTACATTTTAATTACATTTTAAATATTTTATAGAAGTCTTTATTATCAACTAGCTGGTGCTCGCGACGTGTAAATACTTTCGACGTTCAAGGGAAACTACTATAAAAAAGGACAATGATATTATGTAAGCTAGATCTTTCATTTCGACATTAATGTGAAAACTATATTCAAATTGGTTGAGTTATTTTCAAATACCTAATGCGCGTTCTGAAACAGAAATTAACGAATTTATCTTATATTTTTATGAGAGTATTTTAATACATCACGCGAGTGAAATGTAGAATGATATTATTCATTAGGTAGTAAACGTAGTAATATTGATAACTTTTGTTAGTCCTAATAAAATTTCACTATCTATTTAAGTTAAACTAAGAATACGGAAGCGCTGGTCGAGTGGTAAAAGTTTTAAATACAATAAAAATATGTCTCTGCTATTCTACTACTATTTTCTTGAGTATTATTCACTCTCTTTTCCGAATCGCAAGTTGAGTGTGGTGTGTTGAGTGGTATGAAATGTTCAATATGAATAGAATCTATTTTATTGATCAAACTTAAAGACAATATGACGGATAAAAAACCTTCCACAAAACAGGTTAGAACATACCAACCTACTTATCAATTGACTACAAGAAAATCTTTCAACGCTGAGAAAGTTAAGAAAACTCTATGCCATATCTTGGAATCTGAGTTAGCTGATATTGAATACAGCGAAAATGTAATTCCAGAGGTATGTTTGAATCTGGCTGGAACGATACGCAATGCCGTGAAAGAAGAAAACTTTGACAGGTACCTAACTTATTTGCATTCTGTGATGTTTTTTTTTTAAACGTAGTAAATCGCTACCATGTCGATAAGTAAAATACAAAAAAATGTGACATAATGTATATATTACCAATCATAGCCGGTATATCGGCTATCTCATGCTTTTACTGCTGCTGTTGCCGCCGCAGAAATTGTTAATGGTTACACTTTAAATCAATGTTTGGATTTTGTATGTGTTCATTAAAAGTTAGAATGCTGAGGAAGGATCAAGGAGGAAAGAAGAAACAATTTTTAGGTTAAATGTCTCCCAACTCAAAGTGAAAGAGCCGCCTTTGATCACAAAAATACAAAAGACGTTCTTTCTTTTGAATGCTGTGGCTACAGCGCAGATAAAAACAGTAGGTAGTATGTAATCGTGCGATATAAAACTAGCAAACTGGTGTGTCATAATGTGTCCAAATATCTTTTACTTTCACTGCGACCAGAGCTGACGCAAAGTCTTTTTATGCGAGTTGACAAATATTTTTTTAAAAGTATCCCAACGCGACGTCATTGCAGAACATTTGATTGCAACCATGGTTTAGTACAATAGATATAGGTAATTTTAATAAAACATTGGGAAGGTGTGAACTCTCATAAACTCTAGGGAATTAGGCCACGGAAGCTAAAATAAAGTGCGCTTTTGGTTACGAACCAGTTAAGTAGGCAATTTTTGCGTATAGCAAGGTTTTTGCAACTTAGCTGCATGGTCGTATTGTAAAGTAAAAATAATGACAGATTTGTTTAATACTTACATAGTCTTATGTAAATTAATTATGATAACACCTTTCTTAGTATTTGTATACTTAGAGTGTATAAGTAATAATAGTTGTGTGTTTTTACGCACGTAATAAGTTAGGTTTACATCTTTGGCGTAACAAAACAAATATAACTCCAAAAATATTATCCCGCGTGCTAACAAGATGAACCTAGCCATCAATGATAATAATGTAAATTCATTATTCAAATAAGAAATCGAATTTCGCATTTACTACAGGAGAGTGAATAATGATTTTAATATTATTTATTTCAGATACAGAATTATAGTAAGTGTGACCATCGGCCAACGTCGTCAACAAAGCGTGAACATATTCCACTCGTTCCTGTGGGACAGCGAGAGAGACGGATTCGCATCACACTGCTACGAGAACTGTCATATATTTGCTAACGCTGTTGTTTATGGAGTCTATTTGGACTGAATGAGACAAAATTAAATAATGTATTAAATATTCAGTAACTTGCACAGGTATTATAATTTTATCCTTATTACATGCAATTTGAAGTAATGGCCGTAAACAGTATGTTTGTAACATAACTTATAGCTGACAGACACAGGTGTGCAGAGGGCCTACCCAAGTTGCCTTTCTACAATCGTTGACGCTAACGAAAACGAAAAAATGTGTGGAATTGACATACATGTCGTTGAGATAACTGTATCAATTTCATACATTTTTGGCAACTTGGCTAATCGGGAGTTAACAATTGTTGTATTATTGGTTGTTATAAATTTTATAGCAATAATATTTTTTTTTTATCTAGACGCGTTTGCGGTCTTCTATATGTTCATGCATATACTATAGCTGCGTCTCGTAACGGTGTCGCGAGTCCAGAGATTTTATCTCACTAAACGTGCGTGCATCTAAATTTGGACGTGCGATCTGAGGTGAGTTCTGTACCTAGTAAACTGTAAATGTCTGTATGATCACCGTATGAATCTACCTCGACCTCGGGGAGACGTGGAAGGTCGCTGATGCACAAATTAAATAGACAAGGCGCCAGAATGGAGCCTTGAGGGACACCCGAGGGTATTGGGTGGGGTGAAGAGATTATCTTTTCCTCTCGTTATCGGAAGATGCGGTAGGTGAAATAATTGAGAATGCTATGTACTAGTCTGTCTGGGATTTCTAACTGTTGTAGTTTGTGGACTACGCCATGCCAGACCTTTTCAAAGGCCTTGGCAACATCGAAGATGACTGTAAATGTATGATGTGGTTTGTAGAGTTCACTGACGTTAGACATGATATGCTCCATGAGGGGGTTCACTTAGTGTGTTCACGAGTGTTGGGCATGGAAACTGAACGGCTCAGGTGGGAATAGGTTTTAGTCGTTTATAATGGACGCTTGTAAAGTGTTCCCAGTGTGTTTAGGAGGCTAATCGGGGGTTAGCTGTTGGGAAGTCAAGCTTTCTTGCAGGGCTTGTGAATACCTATCTTTGTGGCAGTTTTCCAGGAGGCTGGAAAATGGCAATGGGCTATGGCTTCGTTAAAGATGCAGACCAAGATAGTTATCAGGTGAGCAGGAAGAACTTTGAGTACTTCGTTCCTGAAACCGTCGGAACCGGGTGACTTTTTAGACTCAAGTGCTGTAATATCGGAACAGACCTCCTCAGATGTAACCGAAACTAGAGTATCCGCCGGGGGGATCGCGATTAAATTGTGTACAGAGGATTCGATATGTACATTGTCTACGTTGTTGCGGTTATGGGAAAACTGACTATTCAGACTCGCGGCAAAACATTCCGCTTTATCGACACTGTCGAACACGGAAGAGAGAGCAGAGTCCCTGTCGAGGCAAGATCAAGCGAGATTCTAGTTAGCGTGTTTCGTGTCGCAGCATTATTTTTCGTGATCAACGCTCGCACGTCGTCAAGGAGTATAAACCGGCGTTCGTTCGCTGCTTGGACCTCTCTCGACGTCTCCCTGACGGCGGTTTAGAGGTGGTCGAGCAAGGAATCGATCGCCTCATTGATCATTATGTTCTACTTACTAGAGCAGCTATTACGAACAAAAATTGTGTTTCACTTATTAACGCGGGGCGCGCGGTGCGGGGCGCGTGGTGCGGGGCGCGCGGTGCGGGTCACGCGCAATTTAATACATTGAACTTACTGATGAAATGTCGCTCCCTGATTTTTACTTGTGTTTCTGGAGTTGTTTAAGTGCATATGAAGGCATATTTATGAATTTAAATTTAGCACAAGTGCCCGGCACAAACTGAGTGCGAGTGCATGCACTCCAACGCGTGTTTCAAACAACATTGTTGAGGCGTCGTCGTCTCTAGTACTTTGTATATAATACCGTAATGTCCGGCGACGGTGCCCCAGGCCGCCTCTCTTAAAGCCGGTGCTGCTCGTGACAATAAGCCTGGCCGTTACACGTATTATTTCCATATCTTGAAAATTATTGAACCGATTTTGATGGAAGTTGCACTGTTCCCTAAGTTGAAGTAAGTACTTAAATGTAAGTCATTAAAAAAGAATTAGTCAAAATCCGATAAATAATTTCTGAAAAATGCGTGACGAACATACATACAAAAATATATACATAAACCTATGCAATTTTGTATATAAATATAAATATGGGGACACAAATTCACACACGGCCATTTAATTCCAAACTAAGCAAAGCTTGTATTATGGTAACTAAACAGCGGATATATTATTTATTTATTTATTTACACATTATGCGTTAAATACGCAATGGCGGACTTAATGCCTAAGGCATTCTCTGCCAGTCAACCATTAGGTGATGCAGAGATAAATGTTGGTAGATGAAAAAGGTAAGGGTTTTTTGAAATTATGTTTAACCTATTTAATATCACAATATATAAATAAAATATCAACACCAAAACATAATATATATAAGACATATAAAATACATATATACTACACATAACAACATCATACATAAATATCAATACAATAAATAAAAATATAATTAGTCAACATTAACTACTAAATACAGCATTAACCAGATAATTCTGCTAAATGACACTGGTAAAGCCGACGTACCTTGACTTTAAAACTGAAACGATTAGATGACATCCTGATTTCATAAGGAAGCGCATTCCATAGGAGAATAGATTGGATATAGAAAGATGAATGTACTAGACCGGAAGTATGGACAGGACAGCAAAGAATAAGATTATTAGAAGAGCGAAGGTTAACGTCATGATTAGAGTATAAAAACTGAAAATGTGGAGTTATGTAAGAGGGAGTGTTGGGAGAAAATAGAATAGAATAGAGAGTTGTCAGAGGCCGCAAACTCCGACGCTGGCGTATGGGCAACCAATTAAGCTCTGAACGATGGCTCGATACATGGTCATACTTACGAAGATTAAAAACAAATCGAATGCAACTGTTGAGTAATCTGTCAAGTTTGTTAAGAAGGTCAGCGTTCAGATCGTAAAAGCACACATCACATATATATATATATATATATATATATATATATATATATATATATATATATATTTAACACCCAGACACACAACTGACAATTATGCTCATCACACAAAGTCAGTCATTGGCGGGGATCGAATCCGCGACCTCTCAGCTCAATAGTAGGGTTTACTACCATAAACCCTAATGCCTAATGTGAATATATTGCAGTTACAATAATATTACATACCTACTTATGTGTCGAATTGATAAATCAATATCAATAAACTCCTTTCCTTTATTTGAAGTCTGTTATAAAAGTAAATCAAATGTAGCTTTCTGGTTTTTTTTTTAAATAAATTCTTTTCCCTTGTCGATTATTTCCTTAAATTATTGAACTCATCAGGTGGCTCTGCGAGATATGTAGTGACATATTCGTGATATAGAATATATACCTATTATCTCTACTATTATATATTTATAAGATGCATACAAACAGAACTACAGATTTATTATAATAAAATTATTAGTAGATGATATAGTATACTAAAGAAAGTTATTATTTTATTCCACTGACTTTAAAGTGCTTAAGTGAAAACCTGGTTAACTTCACACGGATTTAGTTGTTATAGGTAAGGGTTTGAACAAATAAAAATACTACAAAGCATTTTTACAGATCATACATATTTATTAAATCATTTCATAGTAGGTTTAGATATCACACTGGCCCGCCCTTGTAAAAATAAATGTTTAATATAACGACCCAGTTTGTTACGAGTCCGCTGGTGTGACGGCGCGAGGCAATCGTTCTGGTAATTACAGTTAGCGGATATTAAATATCGACACCGAATAATACGGCGCGGCCCCACTACCACGATAATCGCGATAGAAATAAGCGCTGTCACCTCAGCTCTGTATTGCATTCCATCAAATATCCATTTAAAGGGAAAATTCAAGAGAAAAATCTAAACCATTATACAGGTGGATATACACAAGATTTTATTATAATATGTTTACATTATAAGAATTTTCGCACATATTTGACACACAAAGCGAAGAATATTATATATTGCTAAGAAGACTAAAGTGGCTTAAATATTGGTCCGAGACACTGAAGCGAGATGTATTCATGATAAGATACGAAACTAGCACCAAGCCACCGTATGATCGACAAAGCAACATCGTCTATTAGGTTTGCCAATCGCGCTATACAATATTACGAAAGCTATTCGATTCGTCCCATGCAGCATAGGAATATCGCTTTCAAATAGCTGTTTAACTTCTCCCAATCGCTTTCAAATAGTTATCAACTTATCCCGACAGCTCTTAAATAGTTGTTCAACATATCCCAACGTACCTGCAACATACGGGTTACGGCAGTCGATATTCTTTACAAATATATGAGTGAAAACCATCAGTCGGCTGTACAACACGCGTTCAAAACTATGCCCTTTATAAAATGTCCAAAAAGGGGTAAAAATATTTATAAAAAATTCGAGTCTGATCCGTTGACGGTTTGTAACGAGCATATTTTGGTTACTCCGTGTTGTCCATTTCTTGAGCTTGGTTTGATAAGTGACGGTTTTATTCCGGTCATTCCGGACTAGTTTCAGCCTTTCAGAGTTGCATATTAACATCCATATGATATGTAAGTTATAGATATATATTATAATATTAATAGTTATGGGTACACATCTATAACCATACTGTACATTATAAATGGTGGTTCAATTTACTTACAACCATAAAGAAGAACATTAGCAGAAATATAACTGTACATATATGCTAGGTAGGTACATATATATATATATATATATATATAAACAAATGGAATTAATATTGTTATCAAAATACCTATTTAGTCCTAATATATTGTGAATGTGAATGTTTGACAAGATATGTGAGATTTGTGTACAAATGGTTTTAAAAAAGCTTCTATGAAACCGTGATAATACTAGGTACATTTGTTTAGAATATAAAAATAGTACATAAATCCCATATTTAGGTACATTGCATAGATATTAATTACGGAGTTACAATACGTTGAATGTGAATTTATCGAGCATTTTTCACCATCTAACATACCTATTATCTCAGCCGAAGGCCAACCTTACGATCGTTCCTGTACTGATTCTAAACAATGACTGGTGCGAGATAAAATAAACTTCTAAATGGGATATTTTATCAACTAGAAAATAATAATGTACATAAATTTCTAAGTATAAAAATATAAAGTAATTGTATTTTATTATTTTATAAATGAAAAGTAAAAAGTTTATATTATTTCAAAAGACAGCATAAAAATATCGCAAATCATCTAGCAAATTCTACAATAAAATATCACACGTAAGGTTTTATATTCGTTATCAGTTTCACAGTAGAAATGTAAATGTTGGTCTAGCCGTCTAGCGCTCGACCCGAGGGCGGGTGTGGGTCTTGTAGGGCCAAATTTCATATATTTACTAATAAAATATTAAAGCTTAACATACATAAAGATGAAGCATCTCTGCACCTTAGTTATACTTATAATAGCCATTTAAAATAACTGCAGATTATAATATCTCATACTAAAAATAAAGTCTTAAACATTAAAACTATAATAAAAAAATGATTTCAAACAATTTCTAAATTAGATCAAATTATGTTAAAATGAGTGAAAGAATTCATATCCATTATATCGTTGAGACGTTCGAAGTATATGTAATGAATTATTCAATTTTATAATATCTAACAATAACTAAAATGTGATAATTGTCCGATAATTATAATCTAAATTAAGGTAACGAAGTTGTTCAATGGGGCGCAGGCAGTCTGTTTACCGAAATAATTATATTTTATTGGAATTTAGTGATATAATGTGATTGAACAATATCGTTTTCAGACTTAATAAACAAAACATTAAAACACGAGGCAACATATTATGTAGTACAGTAAATAGAGCAGCGATGTCGCAGCCGAGGCGGCGCGATACAAGCGCGAGCGATGCAGTACGAACTGCGTTGCCGCGTCGGCTTTTGTGGTCACGTAAAGTCATATCGGTAAAACGAGCAGCTTCAACACTAAAAATAATCGATTGGCGGTGGTTCGTCTGGTTCACTCCTCAGGGGAAAACAATTCAGCTAGACTCTTTCTCCTTCTCCTTTGATTCTGTAAATTTACACGAGTTTATGTTATTTTAAATCTTTTACTGACGGTAGGTAATGGTTAAGATTTTTAAAATGCTATACAAGATTATGCAAAGATCCAATATACATTATCTAATTAAAGTAGATAGATAATCAAAGTTAATTATATTGTCATGCATTCTAAACATTACCTTTTACATGTAATGTATTTATTTTGTATAAATAGTGATGCAAAGAACGGATTCAAATATTCTTGGATACTTTATCCCAAAATAATTATCTTTAATACAATACTTAATGAATAGGTACAATAACTACGAAATCTACGACGCGTTTCCAAAGAATATGAATTAAACGAAAATACATAATTATATTTCGTTAACATTTCGGTTTGATAATTCGGAGATTAACCAAAATTAGATTTACTATTAGTGTCAGTTTTGTTTTCTATTAGGTACCCTCTTTTGTTATGTTTGATTCCGTTTCTATATATCTATAATTATGTATGTATATATAATTATTTATATATGGTATGTAATTAGTTTCTATGACACGGTTCCAACGATTTGATGAAACTTAGCATTTAGATAATGTTTTACATTCATAGTTTACCTAGATAGGTGTTTTTCTTTTTTTGTTTATAAGACACCGAGCACAACTCGCTCGCCCAGATATATGTATATACAATTAATAAAATTGAAGTGTCTGTTTGTAATGTCAAAATAAGAATTTTTAGTACAATAAATACCACTGATAGATAGCAGATGATATAGGGAGTAACTAAGTCTACTTTTATTTTAGAAAAAGAATTAGAGTTCCACACAAGTATTAAAATCTGGTCATAGTGAATTAATTCGAGCGCTTAAATGGCTTATGCTGAGTAAACCATAAGAGATATAGCAAATTAATGAAGTACATAATTATAGCCATTAAAAATAACTATAAAAAGTTCGGGAGAGAATACATCTATCTTACAAGGAACACCCACAATAAGCATTTTTATCTTTAAAATAGCCGGGAGCGGAAGACAAGATTCGCGCGGGCATGCTGTAGTTCACGTGAGCGAAGCCACGGGCACAGCTAGTTTATTAATAAATTTACATAAATAATATTATTGATTTCCGACTTTCTTGCGTATTTTGTTTATTGATGTTCAGTACTATGTATAAAATTATAAAATGTGGTACTTAAGGAAACAAATCGTCCAAAAATTTTATATTTACCAGGCGTTGCTTTAGATGATTTATTTGTAACTGTAATCGGTAACTGAGCTTATGCTAATATTTATTTTGCAATTTTTATAAATATAATAAGTTGTATTATATTTTGCTAATAATGGTCGTATATTAGTGTTCGTATAAAACAGAAAAAGGGTTTACGTATTCTTTGCTTCACTAATTTCATACAATTCTTTTAAAACGTTTATAGATTACATAATTTATAGATTCAACTAGTAAAATGTCTTCAACCCCGACATCTTATGACCAAGCTAAGCATACGTTCCTTGGGACAGCCCTTAGACATTAGCGAACCCCTTGTTTATCAGTGTCTATTGTCAATTGTGACCTCACTTTCACTTGAGAAAATATAAACCGGAATAGAAAGTTGATACCTATCTGGAAACAGAGGCAAAAAAATTAATAACCATGTTCATTGAAGCTTATAAATCACTGAAATAATATTGTATCAAAATATAGCAGATAACAAAATAATACAATACAATTGTGAATGTTATGTAAAAAATATAATAAACAGAGCAATGATAAACAACATTACTTACTAAAATAGAAAGCAAAAACTAAATTCGTGTTATATAAAGCAGATATAAATTTTTAATAAAAATCTAAACTGAAAATTTCTATATTAAGTATGTCTAAAGGCTGTAAATGAAAGAACTGTGTACGGCTTCATAAAATCAATAAAGTCACTCGCTCACAAATCGAGTGTTGCTTTAAAGTATAATTCATTAAAATAAAAGCCAAATAAATATAACATGATGCTGTACTTATGTATACGTATGATGAAAAGCATCTACGCATTTACACACATGCTTGGTCACAAAAGATCGAGACTGACCTTCATCGCTGTTACCGTTAGTGAGCGGTTCTTCACCGTTCTTCTCACCATTTTCAGCTGATTTCTTCTCTTCCTCCTTTGTTTCCTTATCTTTCTTTTCCTCAGAGCTCTCTTTAGCTGGTTTTTTTTCTTTGCCTGCCTTACCCTTAGCCGGTGTCGCGGGCTTGGGTTTAGGCTCCAGGGATGGATCCAGGACTAGCTTTCCGATGTTTTTACGGTCGTGCATCTTCTGCATGGCTTCACCAACCTGAAGAAAATGAAATTTGTATAAAAACTGTTCCATTTATTAACATGAAATATACCTTCATAAAAGTTTTGTCAACTCGGACCAAGCAAAAAAATTAAACATGACGACCTAGGAATGCATAATATTAGAGATTAAGATGAACAGACAAGCTAAAATAAAAATCTAAGTGGGTTGGTCCTATCTGGAGATTTAATCCCGAAACAGAGCAAAACAGATAAGCCTGTTGATACCAAATATTTGTTACCTCTATACAAAATATTTATGTTCATAACTTCCTAAATATACATAAGTGTTCGTATTTTTTTAGTGTGATACGTTATTTCGTTACAATTAAAGGATAAATTTGTATAACAAGTGATAATAATGCAATTTTATGGACAAACAACCATCGTTTCGATGTATCTGACAGACTCTTTAGATTTGGCATGTTATCATTTTCAGCCGTATCTTCACTTAACATTAGCTTAGAATTTAGTGAATTTAAAAAGTGACGTACGTCTTCCAACGCCCAAGTGGAGTCGACGAGCGGCTTGACTTTCCCCTCTCCCCACAAAGCGAAGACGCGCTCGACGGCGCGACGCACGTACTCGGCGCGTCCATGCTGGAACAGCAGGTGCCGCAGGTTCAAACCGGCCAGGCTCTTGTTCTCGTCGAATAGCTTGATTGGGGACACCTTGTCCACTTGCCACCACTGTACACAACACGTTAAATGTTTGTTGAAACACTACAACAAAATACAATCTTTAAACAACAATGGAAACTCCTTAGATAGTCTTTTAAATCAATGCTTTCACAGTTATGGTTGATATACGGTGACTGATATCGTCGTTAGGGTTTTCCAACACCCTTCCTTCGAAACACTTTAAAACATTACGAAGTATTTTGATACTGAAGCATATTTAACTTCAGGTATAAGCTTCACAAATAAAAGTATCTATATTTCATTTGTATTTTTCATTTTATATACCTAGTCTTTATTGTCAAGATTTCTTCTTAAAACGAAAAGGATATGGATGTTGTGTGACATGATAATTTGTAGGTTAGGGATAATATTATATACAAATATACGATCATTTAATATTTAAAATAAGACACATCATTGGGTTTACAATATCTATAATAATAGATAAACCAGAGAACTCTGTGGTATGAACTATATAGGAATCATTTCTTACATGATACAACACCAATTTTAATTATCATAAGTTTGTTTCATATACACTGTTTAGTAGAAGATCCGAATTAAACAACAAAAGATAACTTCCAGATAAATCATAGACCTGTGTGCATTAAAACAAACACCACAAAACAATAGGATAATGAAAATAATCTAATTGAATCTGTAATAATGTATATATCCGGAACTATATGTTATATTAATATTATAACCTGATAATAATTAAATAATTGTAATGTAGGTACTCACAGCACGCGCAGCGCTAAAGAAGCTCTTGGTTTCACCGGTCACGATGTTAGATGATCCTGAGATAAACACCATTGTTTGCTTCATATTTAAACATACATCAATGCACTTATGGCGTTGGTTACTAATTCATGGAACTGTTGCCTAACAACCAAAGTCTCAGAAGAATTCCTTCTCATATTATTCATAATAGTATAAAGTAATTTCGACTTTTTGATGCAATGTTCGAATGATAATAATGTCGATTTTATAGTTACCACCCATTTCTGTTTGTTGATAAATTTACATAGTGAGATGTTAATAAATAGGTTCATAATATATAACTATTCAAAATTTTGTATTTTTAATTAGACCATTCTAAACATTGTATAATATGATGCTATCAATAGAAAATTATAACTCACTATCAGATAGGTAGGTACTTAGTTCAAAATGTCTTTTTAATTTATTATTTCTTCAGAAAGACAGTTTCATTACGCAAATACAATATTAAATTACTGTAATATGATTTTAATAATGATTATATATTTTAATAAACCAATAGATATATAAAATTAATGTACTACATAATGTTACATATTAAAAAATCCGCGTTATCATATATCTATTATCTAACGATCACACATAATAAGAATATAACCGGGAGCGGGGGTAGCACGATTCGCGCGTGCCCGATCGACTGCATTCTGTACTCCACGTGAGCGAAGCCGCGGGCACAGTTACTTATATAATAATTACTGCTTGTTCTACATTTCATATCCCATAAATTAAGTCTTTCAGCCTTTTAATATCGGGCAATATTCTTGAAGCGATGAATGTAAGCTGTGTTAAACCGCTCTGTGTAATTTATCGCCAAAAAAAGTCTTTTAATTGTAGATATTAGAACTTATGGGCACTTATTACTCTTCCCCTATATTTACGATAATGTAGTTGCGTTTCTACACCGTGGATAATTCAAAATAATGAACTACTAAAAGATATAATATTTTTTTAAAACACAGCGCTATATTGATGGAATTAAAGCACAAAACACGCAGTTCTACATACCGTAGAGTATATAACGACCCATCGGTTTTAAGAGGGAGTAGCCACGATTGCACTCCTCACCGCAGAGGCAGTCCAGAACAATGTCAACGCCGTCAGGGGAAACTCTGGCAAAAACATTAAAAATATTGTTAATTTGTAATTTTAACATTGTTTATTTAGTACCTACATAACTAACAAAAAATTATTAAAAAAAATATATTCTTAATGTATTATCTTATAAAATACTATTGAGTATTAATGACAATTCATATAGTAATGATGAATGACATAAGCTTGCTGTGGACAATATTTCATAAAAATCGGTCAAGCCATTTTTGTGTTAAATCCAGATATAAAATAGACAGACAAAGAAATAATCTTTAAGGAAGGAAGGAAATTTAATAAAAAAATACAGTTATTACATATTACAGACTGTGCTACAACACTTAATAATAAACTTAGATATTGAGATAGATATGTAAAATTTTATGTAATTATTTTATCTGGTCTTTCTAAACCTAGTGAATAAATAAGTAACAATGTTTATTTACATTGAACTTGTGTGTGCTTCTGTGGCCGTTCTTGTTTACGCCGCGCTGGCTGTAAAGATCTCACCAGATATAAAAATATCTTTGTCTATTTACAAGAATTAAAATGACGCGCTTGTTAAGAAGCATCTGCCCCGAAAGGGCGAGTTATAACTGAACAATTAATATAATATATTTCCTCCAACTTAATTTAACTTTCACTTCATTTTACAAGGAAAGGAACCACTGCAACCGGTTTTAGTTAGGAAATCGGCAGATGGTTCTCCGGACTCCTAGTGACGTTAATTCACTGAACGGAGTCCGCGCTTAAACATTTAACTGTAATAATAACCACCAATTAAAGATGCTTGGGAGTGAGAATAATTTATTAAGAAAAAACTGGGGCGTGGATTAATGATGCCGGCGATATCAGACACATGGAGTTGATATGCCTTAACTGTGGTCATAACGCATTGTTTTTCTTGTCAGTTGATAAAAGACACTCAATTAGTCACAAAGGATAATGCCTCTTTATTTGTGGGAAATGTGCCAGAGGATATTCCAGCAAAAGTGTTAGGTAATATGCATTTTTATTTAATTTATACAATACATAATAATATCTACAAAGTTTCGTAAATATCTCAACTGAATAATTCAAAATTGTAAAAAGCCTTTATATTTTAGGTCGGGCTTCTTAAACTTTTGTCATTCACGACCCCATTTATGATTGCGAGTTTCTTGACGACCCCATACAAATATAAAAGAAAAATAAATTAATATTTTTTGATGATTTATTTATTAGGTAACAATATACATATACATATGAAAATATATAGTTTTAGAATACGTTTTGAAACATACAAAAATCTAAAATTAAAAATTGCACAAAAAATTATAAAACTCTAGTGATGTTATAAAATGGTATATGTATATAAATATTTGACATTAAAATCTCTCGCGACCGCAGAATTTTGCTACGCGACCCAATTGGGGTCACGACCCATAGTTTAAGAAGCCCTGTTTTAGCTATATATTAATAGAGTAATTTTAAACTAACCGATGCGGCGATGTTGAATATAAAAATAATCGTAATTAATTAAATATGCATTTTAACTGGTTCTTAACCATTGATTAATTAATATATTTCATTTTAAAAGTAGTTTTTAATTGAAATTTAATTTAATTTAATCAATAGGTACTCATTTTTTTATACAACAAAGGCGGCAAACAAGCATACGACCCGCCTGATGGTAAGCGGCTACCGTGCCCACTCTGTGCCCTACTTCTCTTTGATGACCCTCTCTTCTCCAAGGGTCTCTGGAATGGAAACCCTACTCACTTCAGGAACACAACACAAGGTTATTTGGGAAGTATACATGAAAAATACTTTTATTGGCACATGCTATAGAACATAATGCTTGCATAAATCCCTGATATTCTTAAAAATAAGAATAATTAAATTAATGAAAACAATGGGCTGACTGGACATCGCTGTTCTTGTTTCTCTATGATTCATAATTATGTATATTGTATAATGTAGGTATATTCTGTGTGTGTTGAATAATAACTGGTTAAGTCTTCATTAAGTTGTCCGTAAAACAAAATTTAAGCCCTCTGCCTGGTGACCTCATTCAAAAACTTTGACAGCTTAATCTCGCATTGTTTTTGCAAAAACAAGGCATCACTCACTATCATCCTAGCATCATTATGTTATCACAATATCACCTATGTAAAAATGCGCCTGGGTATGCGCAAATCTTATCAAATGAACTGGCTCTCAAGTAAAGTTGACGAAATACCGGCATCTGTCTCTACGCACACCTTAGAAACGAACTTACATTTACCTGGTAAGTTACTATCACGTCTATCACATACTAGAAGATACCACTATGCTAATTGTTTTCTCACAGAAATACTTACGTCGCGTCGCATTTTATATTATGATAAAGAATTTGATATGTTTTTTTTTCTTGCAACGCCATATCTCCTTTAACTCTTCATCACAAATTAATAATTGAAACATAATGTTAAAGCTTATATTCCCCGCTATTGACGAAACATATTGATAAATAGTTTAAAATTAATGTTTTTGATATAAAAAAATATTAAAAAACTTTTTCAATAGGAATACTAAATGTTGATGCTATTGAAAATATATTCAAGACGCCATCTATTAATAATCTGTTAAACTAACATAACAGTTTTCGGGTTCACATGGGTCAGCTAGTTACTTTTATTATTAAAAAGTTACAATAATTAAGTACTTTATTTATTTATTGTCACATCAATGACACATTGACAAGCATAACTGTATTTATTATTAATACCAATGCAAGAAAAGTCCTTATTTTTTATACTTTCGATTATACTTCAATCGAAGTTCCTGCTTTCAATACTTTTATCGGTTCATAATAATCATCTAACAAGAAAAAAAAATTGTCATAACAATCTCCGACTACAACGCCTCTCCGCGCCGCGCCGCGCCGCGTCGTCGCACCGCACCGCACCGGGTGTCTGACAAATTAAACATTTGTAATATAAACAAACGTATTAACAGTGAATAGAAGAAGGGCCGCTAAACGAGCCGTTTAACTATTTTTAAACTCTTGATATCTGGAATTCATGGTATCCCTTCACTTTTAAATTTACATATAATTATTGAGCGTCAATAATTCAACGAGAAACATCCAGATGCTAGGCAGTTAAGTTTTTTTGTAAACATACCTACGTAAATAACAAGTACTTAGAGATAAAAAAGAAAGGTTTTTTTGTTTGCCTATCGATATTAAATTTACAATTGGACACCTTTTTGCGCAAATTATTAAAAAACTTCTAATATAATAAACGTGTTATCTATTTACTTACACTGTAAGCGAATAAATAAATTATATATGAATGTATATTACTCGTTGATAAATTTTATTTGCTGTTTAATATTCATACCACTTCACACCAATCTTTTTGCATAATCATACAATTAATTGTTGGTTACTGTTTAATTATGAGAATAACCAGATAATTATGAAATAAAGAATCTGATTTTATGACTACCCAAAATATCGGTCGACCAATACAAACGTGCCGTGAGCCCCGTATCTTTGTTTTTTAATTTGTAAATTGGCACCTGTTCAAATTTTTGCATAATCAGTTTTCGATTCGGTTTTGATGATCTCATCGCATTCCTGAAGGGAACCGCTGAATTAAATCCGCATATTTGAAGATTCTATCATATTTATAGGATTTTGACCACAATGTTATTGAATTAAATATTATTAATTCGGGGACCGAATGAAAAAAAGCACTGCCTTGCAAAACCTGCAAGTTTTTCAGCGCACAAGCAATATTTTGTTGAACTTAGTCGTTATTTATACTTAGGCATATTATAAATTCAAGAGATTGTTTATAGTTTCTTTATTTGGACACGCTAATATCTGGAATAACCAGTAAAATTAGAAAAAAAATATTATACCTATTTATTGAGAAAGGAAATAGCCTAAATAACTTCACGCCCTAAGGAACGAACAAGTATCCATGAACCTCAAGCAATCTGGCAATCTGGCAAGCTGTAGGTAAGGGAAGTGAGAACAACGTGGAGAGTAAGTCGAGTAAAGTTAGCTGAGACGAAACCGCAGGGCACTGCTAGTTGGATAATTAGTTATAACAAAGAATTTTATACAGTTAAATTTAACCTGACATGAATAATAAAATAACTTACTTTCTGACTTCGCTGGTGTAGTCGCTGCCCCTCTCCAGAAGGTGATCAATGTTATTGTTGTTCGCTTTCAGTGCCTCATGCTTGGTCTTCGAGCAGACTCCAAAGACGGTTACGTTTTCAACGGTCTTCGCGAGTTGTGCCACCGCTTGGCCCTAAAAATTACAAGTTTTTAAAAATTTTTATCATACCATAAGTTCGTTAATAATCTATTTTTATATTACACCATTCATAATTCATGCGTCTCACATATTGTTTAAAGGGTCAAAATATAATTTTGTTGTTTAGTTTCTCTTTTCACTCGGTTATTTTTATTCGAAGTAAAACAGAGAGAACAGGCAGATCTTATTATTGATCGCATTCAGTTCTTGAACTTTCGTGTGGGTAAGTATATTACTAATATAAAAACCCCTATTTTTTTCTTCTTTCTTTTTAGAGTGTTATACTTATATTGGGAGTGGTATGTTTTGTCGAAATCCTATACAGAGCGGGATGGGTTTCTAAACAAGAGCTTCAAAGAAGTATCAAAGAATTAAATTAATAAATTAAAGAATAATAAAAGGTCATTATGCTCAAGTTTGACCTTGTTATTAATACAGTTGACTTCTCTGTAACAGTTCTACTCAGTACTTCTTTGATGCTGTAGACAAGTGTCAACTACGAGCCGTTAGCGATATTAACGATGCGACCGTCATTTGTACCTTTTTGAATATTCTATAGCTACTAGCTGTATCCCACGGTTTCACCCAGGTTAATTATATCCGACAAACACCGCACCGCTAACACACCCGTGTAGTCTATCATAAATTGTTCTTCCCGCAATTCATTATCTTCTAAACTATGTGTGCTATGTGTGTTATAGCATGTTCTTTAAAGAGCAAAATTTCACTTCATAAAATTGTCTTTATCATGAAGTTTTGTTCGGAAGGATTAATATGCCATGCCTAAAAATAATACTCATAAATTACATTTTAATCTTGAACAAAATTTTTGTCGCAAAATATCCTATTGTGGCTCATTATAAGAGATAGAAATATGCTATTGCTGACTTTTTTTTTTAGATTATACTAATGAAATACCTTTTTATAGAGCATTGTATTTCCGTATCATTAAAGATTACGCCAGCGCACCCGGATAAAGCAGTTCGGGAGGACTTCGAATTCCGACTTACGTAACAAAAAGCAATATTTAAGGCTAGTTGAGGGTCGTAGCCTAATGTTAAATAGCTTATATTATTGCTCGTGGGTCTGGCTATCATATACAATAAGAATTTTTCAATTCCGAACGGTAGTTCCAGAGATTATCGTGTTTAAACGAACAAACAAAAAACTGTTCCCCTTTATTATATTGGTATAGGTTTGACCTAATACCATTATCGACTTTCAGTTTTAAAATACCAAGGTTGGTAGGTCAGAGTTACATAGTAATCTAGTAAGAAGTAGGTTTTGCCGTACGACTAAAATGTGGAATCCTCTCTCGGCGTGTTCCTTCCTTCATTATACAGAGTTGTTTGAACGAGGCGTGAGTAAGCAATTTGGCAGGCCGGGTTTAACAGTGACGGTTACTAATAAATTGGTGGAATTGGTACCACTGTAGTCGCCGTTGTTTTAAACAGAACCTTTTAAGGTACTTGCTATCATGTGCTATGCGGAAATTATAACGATTTAAAGAAATATAGTTTTTTAATCAAAGTCTAATCTCAGATACTGGCAGGTTACAAGCCAAAAAAATGCAATGTTAAAGTAATACAATTAAATTATGTATTATAATAAAATATGATATCACACTTTGCGTTACTATAAATTCGTGAATCCAGTATTGATCCACTCAGGTCTGTATTACCTACGTGCAATAATAGGAGGTAATACATACAAATTTAGGTGATATAGATAAAAATGTATGTATCGTATATGTGTATCGTTATCGAAATATTTTATGATTGATGATTATCAGCTAATCTATATTGTACAGAGAATTCATTGATACAGGTTCCGGTATGACTGAAGAAACTAAAATAAGAACATTATCAATAGATATTTACCAACAGAAACGTTTTCGTTTGCGAAATATTCGCCTAATCTTAAAATTGAAGTGTCTGTTTGTAATATCAATATAACAGTTTTTTACTAAATGCATATGAAAGTATATACGAAACCTATAACAAAAAGCCAATTTTTTTAATTTTTGTCTGTCTGTCTGTTTGTTCCGGGTAATCTCCGAAACGGTTGGACCGATTTTGACGGAACTTTCACTGATAAATAGCTGATGATATAGGGAGTAACTTAGGCTACTTTTATTTTAAAAAAGAATTAGAGTTCCGCACAAATAAAAAAAACTGGTCATGGTGAATCAATTCGGGCGCTTAAATGGCTTATGCTGGGTAAACCTTAAGAAATATAGCAAATTATAGGCATTAAAAAGACCTACAAAAAAGTCCGGGAGAGTACATGTCTATCTTCTAAGGAACACCCACAATAAGCATTTTTGTCTTTAAGATAGCCGGGAGCGGGGAGCAAGATTCGCGCGGGCATTCTGCAGTCCACGTGAGCGAAGCCACGGGCACAGCTAGTTTGTAATAAAATTATGTAGTTAAGTATTTAATACAACATTAAAGTCTAGAACGTTCACACCGATATTCGTATAATTTAGAAGTCAATTTTGTATAATTAAAGAATTCCTTTGTTTTAGTTAAAACGTCGATAAAAAATTTAATTTCAAAACTTTATCGCGATTTAATTATTTTAAACTCAACGTAATCCATTGTACACAAAAATTTATAGGTCATTGACATCAAAGGTGAAGTCAGACGGAAGTAATGCTTCCAAAGCAAATAATATTTTTCTCACCTAATTCACACTAACAATTAGACGACTTGTTGTGGCTTGTTTATTTTCTCGTTAGGAACAACTAGTATGTTATATAAATAGAAAAAAGCACGTAGCTCTACATAACGAAACTTTTACGAAAGGTCAATGAATTGATTACGCTTTCTAAGCTGTATGTTAAATATGTAACGTTATTGAAAATGTTGATACGCAAGTAGCTCAGTTTTAGCGTGTGCGGACACCGGATTGATCGACGTGAGGTCGAACTCCGCAAGACCTTGAGCTTTCGGTGAAGAAAAATATCGTGATGAAATCATTGCATTTTGGTTAAGTATTTTCTAATGCATGCCTGGATAGCTCCACTACCAAGTTGAAAATTTGTCGCTAAGCTCCTATAGGCGTGTTCCGGCAGCTGCACTTGAGAACCAGTATACCATCTTAAGCCATATCGTCACTTGCCATCAGGTGAGATTGAGATCATAACGCTAAACCTAAAAATAATTTACAAAATAGTACTTATATCTGTCTCGTATAGGCTATATCGTATTTCTTTCTTTTGGTAGCCTGTCCAGTTTTCATAGTCTTTGAAACATTCTAAAATTATGATGTTTTATTCGCATGTTACTATAATTACAGTAGAATAAAAGGATATTAGAGTATTACTATAAATAATATAGATTCACGTTATCCTCATATGACTAAATTTTAAATTAAAAAACCTTTTCTTTATATGGTGACATAATTTCATACGGTCATATGATTTCAAACTAAGCTAAGCTTGTATTTTGTCTACTAAACTTTAACACCCATACTCACAACTGACAATAATTATACTCATCACACAAAAAAAAATTCAGTGATAAGACGAGATTCGAACCCGCGACCTCATGGCTTTATAGTAGGGTTCAACACACCTGCGCCACGAGGAATGATTTATTTTGTTTTTCTTATCCATCTTATTTCAATTATCAAAAATATCATGAAATATTAACGTAAATTACTTACAACTCCGCCACCAGCTGAATGCACCAGGAGACTCTTGCCAGGTGTCAAGTTAGCCATCTCGAAGAGGAGCAGATAAGCGACCACGTAGTTGGTAGTAACAGCCACAGCATCCAGTGCCGTCATGCCCTCAGGAAGGACGTAGACGTACTGGGCTGGTACGGACACGAGTTCCGCCCATGCTCTGTATTCAGGAAGTGCAACCACTTGATCACCAACCTGTATAAAAAATTAAAAAAGAATAATTTATTCTACTGTGTATAGTTAGAACTGTGCTTCCAGACTATCAGAAGTAACTAAACATTTACGTATTATAGTTAAAAATCTAAATTTAAAAGCATTTTCGTCACCCTAGTTTACGAGGGGTAAAATAAGACAGATAGCCCAGTCATATTAGGTAAAAAAAGGGGTCAACCTCGGAAAGAAAGATAATAAGCTGCAAATTGGTATGAACCTTTGTTTTGTCATTCTAAATGTTGTCTCAAAAGTCACAATCGTTATCGTGTCCGCGTCTCAAGATATTCAAGGTCAAAGGTCACAAAAATCGGTTTTTCGCGAATATCTGGCTTCCTATCGGTTAAATGAGATTTGCATTTATTATAAAAGTTGTAGGCTATAAAATTCCCTACAACTTTTGTTTAAACTTTTTTTTCATACAACCAACCGTTTTGAAGGTAGAGCGCGAAGAGTGCACATCGTACAGTCATATACGGCCTAATGCAAGGTCAAGCGTGAGTTATGGTTATCAGTACGTTATAAAGTCAATTATTTACTTGGAAATTATAATTATTAAACAATGCCTATTATTTATGTACTAACTATTAATTATTTATATTTAATTAAAGTAAGTAACTTGATTATTTATATATAATTATTCATATTTAACTATTTAAGTATAAAATATTATTAATTCTGGATTATATATTTTAGTTTTATTTTAAGTTAAAATGATAGTAAGAGTATATATTTTACACATATTTTTATTTATTATTAAATACGGCATAATATACATTTGTCAAAATGTGAGTTCAAATATCAAAAGTATCTTTGTTGATTTTAATTGTAATGAAATTGGAAATGGAAGCTAATTATCTTCTTCTTCTTCGTCGTCTTCTTCTTCTTGTCGCTCAAAAATGTTCGATTCATTGTCATCATCCTCATTATCTGTCATGTTCATCTCCAAACCTTCCAGAATATCGGGATCATATGTATTTTCTTCATCGGGATTACTTGGATACAGTGAAGCGTTGAGGCAAGCTTGTCCGTTGCACTGGCCGCAAGCTAAAGAACATTGTAGCCCTGATTTTCTGCATCCACAGCGGGAACCACAACCATTTTTGCAATTGCAAAATATTACGTTTAGTAGTTCGGCTGGTGCTGGAGGTAATAACGTTCGTATGGGCTCCAGGATTTCATTTTCAAGCATCCAGCCCCATTCTTGAGGTTCTAAGTCCTTCCCTAACCACGTTTGAATCTGGTAGTAGACACGTTTTATGTGTTGATGAGCTGCTACACTTGTTGGTGGAAGTGTTGACAGTTGTACAGGTTTATTTAGTTTTGTAAATTTGATGAATTGCGTGTAGCGGAAATGATCAATGTTGTCCTCAGATTTTGGAGCATTATATAATGCCAACAAGATGCGCATGAATAGAAAAGGGCATAGGGTAGGGACAAGTATTTCCAGGTATATAAGTATTGAGAAATTTACGCGTTTTAAAGAAAAGATATATAATGTCGTGTTAACTTAAAATAAAACTAAAATATATAATCCAGAATTAATAATATTTTATACTTAAATAGTTAAATATGAATAATTATATATAAATAATCAAGTTACTTACTTTAATTAAATATAAATAATTAATAGTTAGTACATAAATAATAGGCATTGTTTAATAATTATAATTTCCAAGTAAATAATTGACTTTATAACGTACTGATAACCATAACTCACGCTTGACCTTGCATTAGGCCGTATATGACTGTACGATGTGCACTCTTCGCGCTCTACCTTCAAAACGGTTGGTTGTATGAAAAAAAAGTTTAAACAAAAATTGTAGGGAATTTTATAGCCTACAACTTTTATAATAAATGCAAATCTCATTTAACCGATAGGAAGCCAGATATTCGCGAAAAACCGATTTTTGTGACCTTTGACCTTGAATATCTTGAGACGCGGACACGATAACGATTGTGACTTTTGAGACAACATTTAGAATGACAAAACAAAGGTTCATACCAATTTGCAGCTTATTATCTTTCATTCCGAGGTGAAAGCCCTAATATGACTGGGCTAAGAACAAATATCGAAATAATAATATTTTTGTGGTTGTCCATTAGATGGCTTAAACTATGTGGAGATTTCTCAAGCGGTGTTTTTTGCGAGATCCGTCATGTGTTGATTTTTATTTTTATTTATTGACCCTATATATTTATCTAATAACTGTGCCCGCGGCTTTGCTCACGTGAATTACAGACGCACACGCACGAATCGTGCTACCACGGCTCCCAGTTATTTACTTATTATTAGTGATCCTTAGATGATAGATATATGCTGATAATAAAAGAGTAAAAGTCGAAATATGTACATTGAAGATATTTGGGAAAAAACAATACGGAGGGGCTTAGAATCACGGACAGAATACATTTCGATAGTTTTATATTTTTGCCTGTCTGCCAGTCTGTCGGTATGTTTAAACGATAATCACGCAAAAACTACTAGAACGTATTTAATAATATGTGGTATGATTATAGTTTATAGTCTGAAGGTACATTTAGGATGCATTTTCACATGTAGATATATTGGTATGGTCTATAAATTACGTTTAGGTTATATATATAACGTATACGTATACGTAATTGGTTTCTCGGAAACGGCTCTTTCGATTTCGATGAAACTTTGCATTTAGATAATGTTTTACATTCCAAGTATACCTAGATAGGTGTTTCTTTTATGTAAGACACCGAGCATAGATCGATCGCCCAGATATTTAGTAACTTATTGTAGGAAGTTACGGACGAGATATTTAAATTATTTTATAAAAATAAAATGTGTTATTGAAAAACTATTTACAATGAAATATGTATATTAAAAAAATATAGGTTTGGAAAACAATAACAAACAAGTAATTTTGCAATTATAACTTATATTTTATTGGCAATTACTTAAACGACGTTATAGACAATCCCTATGGGGAAATACATCATATGTTACTACTGAAGTTAGGGCCCTCTTTAGCCATGCAGGGGCTTGGGCTGGGCACACAACGATTTGGGGCCCCATTTGAAAGTAAAAAAAGTGAATGATAAAAAATATACAGTTACTTTTATTTAATGATTATATTGGTTCACTTAAGAAAAATAAAATAATAAATTTTATATAAAACAAATAATACACGAGCTTAACTGTTTACGTTAATAAATACGATACTAGTTTAAATTTATAACTATGGATTACTTTATTATAGAGGACTAAAATTTCCGAAAAAAAAATCGATTATTTAAGCTGTAAGTAAAAAAAATGAAAAATGGGTTGCAATTTTATTTTTCATCAGGTTTTTAGCCTTATAATAAGTCCACAAAACGATTAATAATATCCTTTTTTGGTTTTAGATAACTGTCTAAAACCAATAGGAAATATAGTTAAGAGTTAAATACATACCTATACGGTATAATAATACCTTGAATATTAATCTCAAATGACCAAATTACAAGGTGGTCACAACTGACGTAGTTACGGGCATAGAAGCTTTTACTCTCCCTAGGTTTATTTTTATTAGTAAAATGTTTACTGATTCGAAAATATTAAGAAACTTGTTTTGTTTTCTAATTTATAACCTAAAAGCTAAAAATTTCAGCAGTTCTTAGTGAAGTTGAGCTTTTCTCTTTTTCACGTAAACATGTTCACTTCGGGAACCCTGGGCACATGCTGACGTGCCCCTTGTGTGCTTAACGTAAAGACGAAACTGACTGCAGTATTATGTTTCACGGGATCTCATGTTTCACAGGATCCTGTTAACACTCAACACATGAAGTAACACGACATTGACATTGTGTATTTATCTTTAATACATAACAAATATGTAATTTATCGACAATTTTACCTTGAGATTGGTAACACCCTCTCCAACTTGTTCGACTTCACCGGCGCATTCGAAACCGAGGATGAAAGGTGTTTTAGGCGGGGAATCGATAGCTCCTTGCCTAACGATCAGATCTTGGAAGTTGAGTCCACTGTAACAATGAAAATATAATGTTTTTAATTATATTTAATCTAAACTATTATATAATGATTCACTTTTATTTAAAGCTGCTTACACTAAGGATTTACGTAATAATTCTTTATTTAAATCTTTATTAAAAGTTCAGAAGATATCTTCTATTCATATTGACGTTTTCAAGAAACAAAATTAAGAAAAAAACCTTTAACAAATTTATTATTACCAATTAGACCATAAAATATAGGCTATTACTATCAACCTGAATGTAGCTGTCTATGGGTAAAAGAATTTTTAGTATCAGATCAATAGTTTCAGAGCTTACCTCCTACGAATATCTGAAGTTATGAACTTTTACTGTTTATAATATTGGTGTAGATTGAAGAACTACGCAGTGTCCGTAAGTACTTAATTAATGTAGTATGGCATGGAATGCGGTAGTCAATTGTTATTATGGTCTAGAACGCATGCTCAGCATAAGGACGCGCATATTTAAATTATAAAACATAGCATGTCAACATTTATATGGGAACCTGTTGTCAACCTTTAAGGCATACCTAATTAAATTCATTTTCAGTAGATAATGTCTCTATCGAGAATTTTAATTTCGGTCCCAGAGACTCACTTTTGCCACATTTGCGAGTCCAGAAACGCACGTAGGGCGCTCTTTTGAAATTTATGAATTTCAAATCTTTTATGTGTATCTTTAGCTCTTGTATTTTTTTCACCTATGTGTTTGGTAAAATTAATACACAATATACATATATATATATACTAGTTTATTACGAGCACATAAAATATATTATATATCACTAGACACACACATGTCGTGGATTCAATATAAAAAATATATGGCGTTATGGCATATGATCTACTCTATGTTTTCTATAGAAGAGACGTACCTATTGTTATAACGATAATAAAACTGTATTAAATATAAAAACACCATTCACTTATTGATACACCAGATAACTCCACAAAAGAAAATATAAAAAAAACAATTGAGTTTCTTGCCTACTCTTCTCGATGACTGGGATGTTTTCCGAACCGGTAGTTGTGTTTTTACGATCTTAAGTGCCTTCTTAGGGCCTAAATTGAATAATATGTTTTCTTTTTATTTTGATTTTGAACAATATTTGACGAATGCAAACTTCAAACTTCATGATACTTTTTTAATAGGTACTTTTTAGGCTTTGTTTGACCAGTATACGCTACGAGAGAGAAGAATGGTTCCCAAAAGCAGCTACCAATTACCATGCCAACAGATTTTAAATTTGAAGGGGGTAGCAACTAGCAAGCCAGGCAGATTACAAAAAAAGGCCTACCACCATGACGTGTCACTGCTTGTAAACACAGACATTCAAAGTCCACTATTTCTATAAATTTGACACTAAAACATTCATTGTTTTTTTCATCATAAAATTGAGAATATGAGCAGGGTATTCAAAACAATTATTATGTAATGTATTTATTTAAGTATGTAATATTTAGATATAACACTTTATTGACTAAATTAAATATTTTCTTTTCTTTTCGGCCTGAAAAGGTACTATTTCGGAAAATATGCGTCATAAAAAGAAGCTAGCAGGAAACTCGATAAGGTTTATCAATGTTATGGTATTTTTTCTCGGAATCATAAAAAAGGGAAACAAGGAGAACACCCATCTAAGTAAACTCGGAATATAAAACATTATCTAAACTAAATACAAAATGTCATCCAAATCATTTGAGCCGTTTCCGAGAAACCCATTATTTATATAAACAAAAATTGCTCACTTAAATAGTATTACATTAGACAGATAGATAAATATGCAGAGATAAGGGGTATAATAAGCTACCCAATAATAACCATTACTTAAATACATAAGTATCGTACGAGATATCCATAAGTATACAGGCGTACTGAAACTCAACGTCGAGCATGTACCAAGTTAAATAGACCCCTATGACTTACTTATCTTTGTCGTACCGTGAAACTGTGGACCCATCATCTACCGGCGAATGTGTTCCTTCTTACGATGTGACTTCGGGGCCGTCAAGCATAACATGAAGAGATATTTATGCATGCCAGCATGACAACAGTGACTGCCGATAGATTTAGATTTCACGGTGGTCGCCGTTCAGTTTAGATTGTACTATGCTTACCATCAGGGATAGAACCGTCAACGCGCCGAGCTATTATAAAAAAAATGTCCTAGTGTTCGAGTGGTTTACACTGGCGGAATATCGACTCGATGTCCGCAGGTTTGAATGCGGAATGTACCAACGACTTTTTCGAAATTCGCGAACATTTATTAATTCATATTGGTAACATTATCAGCTGACGCCGTCAGTGACGGTAACAGGAAAACATCTTAAGGAAACCTGAATGCTTGAGAAAAGTTCTTCTAGAACCACTCACTCTATGTGGTAAAAATATCGAACTATAGATTTCACGGTGTTTGAAATCGTCGATACGCGTCGCGTCGCGTTCCCCTGGGAGGAGTATGACACTTATAGGCTTATATTACTTTTAGTTATTTATTATACACTTTATTACGATGTAATGTATTACTACGATTGACACTTAATTAAGTCTATAGAATAACGTGCATAATATGTCAATAACAACTACACTATAGATAAACAATAAGTTCACTAACAACGTAATAAAGTAGTACCTAATTTTACAATCCATCTCGTCGTTGTTGTAATTAACTAAATGTAACCAAGTCTTATGTACTCGTACTGCTCGTACATTGTTTGCCGGCCCATGATGCGACAGCCCACACAAAACCGCTTAAATACGTAATGTAAGTTCGTACATGACAGATATGTTACCTGCACGGTGTACGTAACAATCGATATTTTGCGATTACCTTCCCAGTATATATGTACAGAACGATTACTAAACTGTACAGCTGAACATACATACGAATATTCCTATGGATTCTACCTGTACATAACCGACTTCAAAAAAGGAGGTTACTCTATATATTTTATGGGTATTCGGCCATAACTTGTTTGTTTATGAACCGATTTAGATTTTTCATTGGAAAAGGGATAGCTCAAGGGTGGTCCCATTTTAATGTCATTGGCATTGGACCTTCGATTTCGAAGATACACCACGAAACTCCTCGAATTCATAGATGTTAGTTTTCTTTTTTGCTAAAAATTTTAGTATTGTCAATTAAATGTCTTGTTAGGTTTTAATGTTTGCACATTGCAGTGATGTACACATATTTCAGTGTTAAAAAAAAAAGTGGCATCAACCACCGAGAAGATCAACACTCCATCACCAGTTGCATCTGCGTAAGTAGAAACTCGAATCATTATGACGGGTTTATAACCATATGCATGGTGGTCACGGCTCGATTAGGTTGTACAGCCCGCTACAGGGTAATAAATCACATTCAGTTATATATAGATGTCTCAAGTCTTAAGATGATATTTTTATCATCCTACATCAAGTTATCAAATAATACTGTACCTACAAATTAATAAAACTTAAAAAGGATGAAATACGGAATGAAAGTTTGTATGAAAAACCCATGATTTCTCAAATTAGGGATATGAAAATTCGTATGTATGCTTTTGGTTAGAAATAAAAGAGTTTCGCGTTTTTGAATAATCATCCCACGAGGCTATTTCCAAGAAGGGATGGATGACTTCAATTATTTTTGAAGTTTTATTGTGAAGGTTAATTTGCTGGAATCATATTACTGTATGGGTTATTAAAATACCATATCACTATAATAAACCCATCACTTTTTGGTTTGTCGCGTTACGGTATCAGTGGATGTACATGCAGTGATAAAGCAAGGTGATATAGATGGCGACCACCATACAGATAGTGATGTGAAAGTGATAGTGATGGACTCATCACCGTTTTTCCTTTGGTTTGTCGCATTCCGGGATCATTCGATATATATCTTCTGTAAAAATAATATGATACAGGGTAACCGCTGTGCGCGCGTCACGCAAACACTACTGGATAGATTTTGATCATATTTTTTTGTTTTACTCCTTAGATACTTGGTCCTTATATAAAAAAACATTTATCACGAAATTAGATGAAGCCTTAAAAATCGAGTGGCAGCTAGTACCTATACATTAATAACATAATTATATAATGTATTGTCGGAATTCAATCGAGTGCTTAATATCGACCTATCACCAGCTAATATAGCCAGATTATCATTTTCCAACTCTGTAGGTATTCAGTTTTTCACTATTTTCTTATTAAAACACATTTCAAGTACCTAAATCAATTTCAAACGTTAAAAAAGTCTACAAAAGCGCGCCACGGTGCCGCTGTGTAGAAACAACCGTGTGGGTAATGTTTTCAAACTGCATTGTGTTCTGTATACGCGCCTAAACACGGAAATGCATTTGAGTTCGACTAAAACAAAGCCAAAAATATGCGCCGAGAAAACGCTTACACCACAATACAAACTTTACCTACTATTGAAAGATAGTTAACGAATAGGTACCTACTTAACATTATTAGTGGCTTTATTAAGCTTTTAACGCCTTACAATAAAGACTCCTTACGTTTAAATTTTTTCACACTTATTTCTTTTGACGCGTTTATTATAATAGAAATCTGAATAACGTGATGAACTTACGTGATATAAAAATACCCTACTAACATATATCAATAGCGTACAAGCGATACATAAATACCTACACATAATTTTTATCTTAAATCCTCTCATATAAACCGTTACCTGATAAACGTTACAATAAAATTAGCCTAGTAAAACAATCTAAATTCTTATTTTTATTTAATGGCAAAGTGTCTTTAAACAAGTTTTCGAGGAGGATACAATGATAACTTTATAAAACGTCATTGGGAGGATAGAATATGTTTCCAATCTTACAATTTCAAAGGACGCTCTAACAAGATGGTGACGTAAATCTTGTTAAAACTAACCAGGGAGATCTTGTGGTAACTTAAAATCTACTTCATTTATGCACAATAACCAAACCATGGTCACGTAAAATGCCATCAATATTACCTATTTCTTATAAGGTCAAATTAACATGAAATAAAATAAAACCACATGACAAATTAAGTTCTGTCAAAATCTCCCTGAATAGAAGTTACTAGTAACAGTTTTGCTTTTTCTTAAAATCAAAATATCTTCTATTCAATTTAGGCCCCAAGAAGGCTCCTAAGAATGTCAAGACACTACCATCGGTTCAGAAAACATCCCAGCCATCGCGAATAACCGACAAGAAACTCGATCGGGTTTATCAACATCTTTATACCTTTTTTTATTGTTTTACAGTATTCCAATTATATACAGTATTATACATTTTCAGTCGATGTATTGTGAGGGAATCACATCATCACCATCATTCACGTAATCAGTCACCCTATAATACCCCTTCGACAATAAAACTTGCTTAACATGATTCTTGAACTTAATATCCGGCAAGTCGGTAATGTGTTTAGGAAGTTTATTATCTAACCTAACACAATTACCTAAAAAATCTTTTATTTGTTTTACTAAGTCTAAAAGACGGAATGATTATTTTATATTTATTTCTAGTATTGAAATTGTGCGTGTTAGTTACAAGTTCAAAATTATCTTTATTTTTCCGTACATACATTATATTTTCCAAGATGTATTGGGAAGGCAAAGTTAAGATACTAAATTCTTGAAATGTATTCCTCAAAGATTCGCGTGATCCCATATCATAAATTGCTCGAACTGCCCGTTTTTGTAATACAAATATGGTTGCTACCTCAGCTGCTGAACCCCACAGTAAAATACCGTAAGACATTAAACTGTGGAAGTAAGCGAAGTAGACCAGCCTAGCCTAAAAAAGGTACTAGATAATTGTAAAAATCTTCGAAAAGATATATATTAACTTCAATAATTCATTATTTTATATAATACTTAATTACTTCATTCAAATGTAAATCAACCAAAAGCAAACTTTTCCATCTCAAACAAAAAAATTATATTTCCTGAGACTTCGTAGAAGTACCTATTTCTTCATTCTTTAATAATATTTACATAGATTATTTTGACATATTGTCCAGGCGTTGGAATACTATAGAAAAATCTAGAAACGTTACTTTTTTCTACCGTTAATATTAAAGTTAACCACAATGAAAATGGAAAATGAAGTAAGCGAGGATTACGTTTTGTTTCGTACATGTCATAATTATTTATTCTTTAACAGGGGAGTGATCTATATTAAATATCAATATGATATACTAATATAGGATATTAATTCATTGAAAGTTAAATTTTATAATTATCTATACTTACTTTATCCTTAAGTGATATTATAGATAAATTTTTGCTTTCTGCACTCCTTCTCTATATAAACTTTAACCATGCCAAATCTCAGTCTTCCGTGCAAGCAACACGCTTAAAAAGGGGTAGAAAGCTTTTGCTTCATGTATTAATATACATATTAAATTTTATACTGTAATTAACGTGGGCGAAGTCGCAGACGATTGCTAGTTCTACATAATTACAAAATTACGTTGTAGAATTTAAACGAGTCGATAGAAGTTACAGGGGTCGACTATCGTGTCACGACATTCGCACCCCATTGAATCGTCGCGCCCGCATAAAATTTATTAGAATAAATTGAGCTCCAGGGATTATTATTCAAAATAATATTCCTGCATTATCAGTGACGGGGACCCCGGGGCCAACAATGACGGACGCCCCGGTATGTTAATCCGAGATAATCTCTACCTAAGGCTGTCGTATCGAATTCAATGCACGCTACCTGAGCGCTTGTTAGGTGGGGTATTGAATGGTTTCCTTCTGCATATAGACAACAATAGTTCGAAACGCACGCTACGTGCAGGTAGAGAAATAAACTTTTCAGCTAATTTAGACTTTCTGTTGTTTACAGATAAAAATTATAATAATAATTTTACTAATCCCAAGAAATAGCATTAAAAGTCATAAAAATCAAACAACAGAACCTAGGAACCATAGTAATAGTATAATACTCGTATACTGGTTTTTTAGAGTATATTTTTGATAAACTTGCTTATTTGGTTTGATTTAAGCTTGCTTTTCAAAAGATACGACTATTATAAAAAATGGCAATAGCAACAGATCAATACGAAGTAGGTAACTATTATAAAGAAGTTTCTTTACGTTTTGAAAACATTAAATAAATTATAATTTTACTATATGACCTTAAAAGAGGAGACGTATAAATTTTACTTAACAATATAAAATCTTAATTAATATTTACGGTTTCAAATAAATTTAAACCCAATTAATTTATTAAACCCAGCATGAGATCATTATATTGACTGATTGATTACATTTCTTATGCAAGGAATTAATTGAAAATGTACAGTTATAATTACTAATAATACTGGCAGGTAGTTTATCGAAAGTATCGGAAATTGACATATTAAGGAGGTCGTTTAAACCGACTTTGTTCGTGTTCAAACCCTCGTATGGCCATGAGTCTACAACCCTGCCCTCTTTCGATTATTTTAATTACAGGCATTTTTATGTTACTTAACCACGAAAAACTTCGATTTAGGTTAATAAATATACTATACAGACTATATTTTACCTACTTCACTTGTATTTATTAACAAGACATTCAAAATTACAGATACATAATTAAATAGCCATCCAGATTTTATAATCTATATATTCTATTGGCAAGTTTTAAGCAAATCAAAATCAACAAAGTATTTCTTCAAAAATGTTAATACCACAATCAATTGGTCCACATATTATCATTGGTACCTCTTCGTTTTTGTTTAACTATGTTACATGTTGTTTCGTAAATATGTTACATTTCATGTAAGTCTAGGTAAAAGCGCCGCGTTTTTTGTTCAGTAATAATTGTTTACTATTATTAATTATACATTGACATATAGGTAGTACTTTCGGTGTACAAAATTCCATCAAAATCGGTTGAGAATTATTGTTTATATCTGCTTTTAAAGGCATTATTGACAATTCTTATAATGGCTTATTCATTGAAGAATTAGATTAGCTTTCTGTCTATGAAATTATTGAAATTGGTCAAGCCCTTTTTGAGTTAGGTAAATCCCGACATAAAGATAGATAGCTAAAAAAAGAATTAATTCATAATAAACATTTCGTGATTAGTTTTCTTTATAATGTACCTAGATCACGAAATTTTTAAAATAATTTACATGTTCAGACAGAACTAACAGTCTAATTAGGTATAGATAACTAATGGCTTAAAACTGTACCTATTCTCAGGCGTTTTAAAATGTAACTTCATTCTTACTCGGGTTCAATAGATTAGGATAATGGCATTTAATATGAACCCTAAGTTCAGGGTAATTTAGAATTGCATAGGGTTGGAAGTGACACGGCGCGGCGCGGCGCGGCATGGTGGCGTCTGGCGGACGTCGCGACGTCGCGTCGGGCTGCAAGTACCTAGTAGGTCTAGACAGACTTTATAAACGGTAACTAACTTATGATCGTAATGTATGACAGAGCGACTTAATGAATAGAAATCACCAAGTAACGGGCATTAAAAAAAAGCAAGTGACAATACACGAGTACATCCAGTGCACCTTGGACAGTCAGTGCCGTATCCAACCTCACTGACTGGCCTGCCGTTTCACCACGGCACGAGCTATTTTTGTTTAAAATACGACATGTGCTGACACGATGAAGAAGAAGAAAAAAGACTAAATTGTAGAAGTATCAACTTTAAAAACTCTAAAATACACATATTTATATTAATCACAACAAATTTTATTTTACCAGTGACAGCGTAATAACGGGTTTTCTATCATTTATTTCAGCTAAAGTGTTACGATACCCGCCTCAGGAATTTGCGCAAATCGGATATCCAGCTTCACGTTCCAATGCGCTTCTACGAAATGCTTGCATAGTGTGAACTCTACTGTAGTGTACTCAGAATTACAAGATCGGTAGTTATGTAACATTTTATTAAAATAAGTTATTCTTGTTTTGGCTCATTTAGTATAGGGTAAAATTGAGAGCAACGCGCGCACCATGTGACCGAAGTGCGTCATGAATTCATTTTACTGATTTTTTTTTATTGTGTAAAAATTATTTGGCTTTGTATATATAAACGTTATTTTAATTTGATTTAAGTTTACACAAAACAAAAAACAGTAATATTCATAAACTTTATCACGTTGTTGGTATGCGGGTGAAATTATTTGGAGTTATTCTTGTATTGATAAAGCAAACAAGTATAACTTCTTACTTGCGCACATAATCAGTATAATAAGTAGTTACTTCCAATTTTTTTTAATTAAATTTTAATGTCTGTCATTGAAATTTCCGATTTTATAACAAAAAAAGGAGAATGTAGAAAGCTGAACCAAAAAAGATAATTATTAAAATTTCAGCTCATTTGGTTTCGATTTTTATGTAAAATATATTGGTGGTTTGATGTGTTAAAATGTTTACACAAGAAGAATAGGAATTAATATAAAAAATGAGTTTTATACTTATATGATCCTTTCTGACGAACAAAATTTGTTTGTGGTTTTTTCTTGAGCATCAATAAACTTTTTTTAAATTATCCCTAATTTCAGTGGATACAGCCCACTAGAAATCATAAGTATTCCAAAATAAACCAGAAATCTAAATAAATACTACTTTGACATTATTGTCATACTTGTTATGATCATGAGTCAGTACAATTACTAGTGAAGATATGGAACTTATTTCATTTTGTATAGTAGTTCTACATATTTCCTATGAACACTGTGTTTGCATAAAGCGAATATGATGTTTTGAACTTTATACTTTCATTTTTAACCTGCAAAAGTAACCGTTATTATATCCATTTTAAAATGAACAAATTGCAAGTGAGAGGCATCGATTTTAACATCCACTTATATATAGTTGCACTTTCGTAAAATAATCATTGCAATTTAAATACTAGCAACCGCATGCGACTTTTTTCGCATTTATTAGAATATAGAATTTTTTTTAATAAGTAATAACCTATATCATTATGGGTAATGCAACTTTCTATTAGTGATTGAATTTTTTTAATCGGAAATGTAGTTCCAGGCTGTATCTTCCATAAACTTTACTCTTTTTTTATACAATTAAGGACCAATTCACACGTCGACAAATCGTTATTTTTACCTAATCGTGATTTGATACGATCTGTTTTTATTTTTCCAGTGGCAACCTCTTGTGACCGTATTCATACGCTAACGAATCGTGAAAATCACAAAAGTTCAATTGTATCGTACGTCTATCGCCATTAATAGGTATCGAATCGTCAATGACTTTAAACTTAAGGTGACAAACAAGCTTGCTTGATGGTTATCGTTTACCATAGCCTATGATCGCTTGTAAAACCTGAGGTATCATTAGCGCGTCGCCAACTTTGAAACCCCCTTCCCCAAAAATATCTGAAAACCCTGCTCACCGTAGGAACACGACAAAGGGTTATTTGGCTGTGATTTTCTGTAGGGTGGAGGTATTTTATCAATCGTACTGCTTCAAGTAGAGAGAAGTTTACAAAAAACTCTACTTATAATAGTAGTGTAGGTATATGTTGTAGTAGTATCAATCATACTTCAAATAGTTGCAGAGTCAACAAACTGAAATAACCACTTCTCGGAATAATTATCTTATGAGATGATAAACTCCCAGTAAATCAGTTGTGTTGCTCGATAAATTGTGGCCAAGATTTGTTGAGATGCCCTCCTATATCCAGACCATTATGGCTTTTATACTCTGCAGTCTACAGAGTAGCAGTCGGTCTTCTTTCTAGTCGTGCATGCATAACATTTAGAAGTAATAAAAACTACATAATCATTAAAAACCGGAACATTATTGAAATTCATCGTGCGCCTCGCAGTTAAATGAAATCTCTTCCGTTCGGTTTTGTTGATGTTTTGTTCGGTTACTTAAGAGGTGATAATAAAAATGAGGGTTTTAAAGCGTAAAGTATGATAAAGTACACATAATTTTAATCTGCCAGATGCGACTCGATATCAAGTATAGTGCCGGAACATTCCGATACTTGATGATTTATTTTCAACTGGTATCAGTGAACAAGTGAAAAATCTTTTAAGTGTAAATTTCTTCTTTATCACAATGCTTTCTTCAATTAATGGTAAAGTTTGGATATGAAGCCTCATCGTTAGATCAAGCATGCTGATAATTAGCCAGCATCGCTTTAAATATCAAGAATGTGTAAAAATAAAAATGCATATTAATATGTAGGTACATATTGATTTTTGTTTCATGTGCAGATACCAAAAAATTCAAATATTACATGATGAAACCAATTTTTTGCACACAGCTGGGCTTGGACATAATAATGAGATGAGTGCACCCTACAATCATTATAATTCAGGCCTCGTGCGTGTTGGTGGACGGTTTACTTTTTATCGTATAAATATCAGCTCAATTTAATATCTAAACCAAAATAAAATTTATTTGATCCCTGTGGAAAACGAACTCGAACCCTTTATTGTTTTGTTCAGGCATCTTGACAAATTGACAACAAAGATTATAAGAAAATTAAAGGCCTGTTCTACATAGTGATGATAGAAAGATCCCTCAGTAATTACTGGCAAGAATAAAAATACCAAGACGGTCGTCATGCGCGGACACTGTAATCACTGCAATCAGTAATCAAGTTTACCGTGGGAATATACAATTTTCCAGGGAAAAACATACTCTTATGCTTTACATAGAATAAGAAGAGTCTCAAGCGAAGCGTGTTTCTATAAAAGTGTAGAAATAAAAAATCTATAACTTCCTATTTATTTACCTAACGACCAAATAAATTTCGTGTGGAACATTGGTCGCAGTGACAAAGGACTGAATAAGCCCGTATAGAATAAGCTAAAATGTCATTAATTTAAAATTTAGATTACGTTTATTTAGTAGGGGCATTTCAGTACACAACGATCAACATAAAAACTCAATCGATACAGTTTGTTCCTCATTAAATAAATTTTCAAATTACAAACACACTAATTTAGCTCTCAACTATGTTTCATAACACAAATCAAGAGTAGTGTTGAAACATTCAGTAAGTCTATAAGTATAATTATGATTAACCAACCATTTGGAAGTAACACCTACACATAAGCCATATTCACTGAACTATACATAATTTGCACTATAAGGAAGGCATAAATCAGTGATGAGGCAGAACGGAAAAATATTTGCTTATTATGTTTCAATTTTTTAACTGCAATAACACAATAAATCACGACAGTAAGGGGAACACAAGAGTCCGTAAGTTTACCGTTCATCCGTCCAATGCAAACCCGCATATATCTATAATGTAATAATAATAATGTTCGCTTTTGAGATACTTTAGCGTTAGTTTAACTTACTCTGTGACTTTTTTATATTTGCTAGCTTCAGCCCGCAACATCGATTCCGTTATCCTTAAAATGAAACGACTTGCATGCTACCTATTGCAAACTCATTTTATTAATGCATAGACCTTCTCAGATGACCAGAAACTTTAAGAAAAGTGCACATGCTTGAAGTGTGAAGGGAAATTGTTGGGTATAAGCAGAATCTGAAGAATTAATATGTATTCAGTTTAAACCGAGTGCCATTGCATGACTTTGGTAGGCTCAGATTTTTCAGCTGCTTTATAGGCACACCGACTTTTAAAATCAATTTTGCAGTTGAAGCCTTGGTGAAGACAATGAGTTTAAAAAATTCAACAGGGTAGGTGGTGGCCTCGTTCTGATCCAAAGCATTATCGATTAATTTATACTCCATATTTTCGCCAAACTTTCATTGCAATGGTTTAGGGAACGCGTATGGGGAAAAGAAAGAATCAATAATTTATATACATAGTTTACTAGCTTACCCCAGTATGAAGCTTCGTCTATGCGTATAATTACCAAATTCCTGTTGAAATGTTCATACAGCATTTCACGCGCTTAAAGAAATTGTAAAAAGAATTGTTTCCTTGTCAGCAAAGGAAGTTTCCTTTGGTTTCTTCAGAGCAAATAGATTTCTAACTTTAGTGGTTTAGACTTTGTCGAAGAGTTTAAAGTATAAAGGTGGATGGATATAGGAATAGAAGAAGATCAAAGAAGATATGGATGGAATGGATTGGTGAGGAATTATATGTATATAAAAGGGATGAATACTGAGATCATAGATGATAGAGAAACTATTGTCTAATTAATAAAAATCCAATTAAACATTACTTTAATAAAAATTAATGTTATGATGTAAAATTAATTTTTAACATCACGGATCCTCCACCAAAAAATCCTAAAAATTTATCGTAGGAGAAAATATACTTTTATTTAAAGGAAAAATGTAGATGCATGTACTTTCGTACGCATTAGAAGTTATAATTTTTGGAATATAGTCTATAGATTTAGTACATCTATGGAATAGTCATAGTCGAACTTATTTTTCTATACGCGCTGTAAAGTTATACCTCTTTGAATATTCACACTCGATGTCGTAAATGTTCACTCTTATAATTTTCAGTATAAATATGTTTTATACTTCACTAACGATTTACGAAAATACTTATACATAAATTCCACATATTATCCCGTCTCAAAACTTCCATAAACCATAGTGGTTATCGCTTCAGATATCATCATGTAGTCTCACATTTAATTACTACTAAGTGCTAAATATGCAATGAATGTACGTTAATTGCAGTGTAACCGTACTGAGCCAAGCCAGTAGATGGGGTGGCGCAGCGCGGGTCGGCGCGGCGCGACATGACGGCGTGATCAGCATGGGATATGACTCATAAACTCATAATATGCCAACCTTATAGTCATACCAGACGCGAATCAGAATAATTCATCATAGTATAATCATTTTAATACGACTACTGAGTACACAAGCACGGAAAGGAATTTCCTTATTCGTGTACTTTCTGAAACTCATTTGTATTCCGTATAAACAAATACTGCCGATGTGATCGAGTGTTAATAATAACTAAGTATTATGATATGGGACTACGAACTGACACCGGAAGTTAACAGAACGGTTATGCGTACCTATCGAATATTACGTTTATATTATTCACCGATACTAGTATTATAAAATGCCTAAAAGGTAATCTATAATAATAATATTATAAAGATCAGGGGATTCTTTTTGAAGTGAAAACTTCTTTAGTACCGTTGTTTATATTATTCACCGATACTAGTATCATAAAAAGCCTAAAAAGGTAATCTATAATAATAATATTATACAGATCAGGGGATTCTTTTTGAAGTGAAAACTTCTTTAGTACCGTTGTTTATATTATTCACCGATACTAGTATCATAAAAAGCCTAAAAAGGTAATCTATAATAATAATATTATACAGATCAGGGGATTCTTTTTGAAGTGAAAACTTCTTTAGTACCGTTGTTTATATTATTCACCGATACTAGTATCATAAAAAGCCTAAAAAGGTAATCTATAATAATAATATTATACAGATCAGGGGATTCTTTTTGAAGTGAAAACTTCTTTAGTACCGTTGTGATTTGAAACTCGATGAAACGAAAAAGAGACAAATACATACATCTATAGGGTTTAGCCTGCGGGAGAATGAGATAAAACACATTATACAGTGTTTCCTGAGATAATTCTCAGTCTCCCCTTTGGATGTGTGTTAGTACGTGTGTGTGCGCTTGCGTATTACGAAGCCTTGGGAAAGGTGTCATAGCCAGGGCGTAGTGTATATTACAATGTGATTATCTGATTATACACGTGTATCGTGACGTGAATATTTTTGTTTTCTAAAGATATCATCACTTCTTCCGCGTGTGAAATACACACACGTTTTTTTTTGTTTGTTTCAAAGTGCTAATATCTGCAACTGCCGGTCAGATTTGAAGATTCTTTTTGCATTTTATAGCAAAAAAGATGTGTTCCGGTTACGTGAAAAAAAATTTTTTTTGTGCGTTGGTGGCTCCGCGCGGGTTGGAGAATTGCTCAAATAGATAATAAATTTAACACGAATAATAATAAAAATAAAACCGTAAAACACAGATAGTATTTTTATATATCTATACTATTAATAAAATTAAAGTGTCTGTCTGTAATTTCAAAATAACTGTTTTTTACTAAATGCATATGAAAGTATATACGATAAATATAACAAAAAGCCCATTTAAAAAAAAATTGTGTCTGTCTGTTTGTTCCGGGTAATCTCCGAAATGGTTGGACCGATTTTGACGGGACTTTCACTGATAGATAGCTGATGATATAGGGAGTAATTTAGGCTAGGTACTTTTATTTTAGAAAAATAATTGGGTTCCGCACAAATAAATAAAAACTGGTCATGGTGAATCAATTTGGGCGCTTAAATGGCTTATGCTAAGTAAACCATAAGAGATATTGGGAATTAATGTACTACATAATTATAGGCATTAAAAAGACCTACAAAAAGTTCGGGAGAGTATACATCTATCTTCTAAGGAACACTCACAATAAGCACTTTTGTCTATAAAAAAGGCGGTACAGGGGGTGCAAGATTCGCGCGGGCATTTTGTAGTCCACGTGAGCGAAGCCACGGGCATAGCTAGTGTAGAATATAATCTTCGGAACAACTGACCTAATTCTGAAAATTCTTTTTCTAATAAGAAGCTACATTATAGAATAGAATATTTATTTATTTAACAGATTATAGTACACATAAATAATTATGTTGACGATAGTAATAGTATAAACTGTGCTACACTCGACAACGATTCATATGGTAATTGGTAACATTAAAATAATACAAAGTTAGTGAAAAATAAAAGAAGAAACAATGAAAATATTAAAACAGAAAGGAATAATAAAATATGTGTATTTCTCTCTCTCTCTCTGTGTGTGTGTATGTGTATGTGTGTGTGTGAGTGGGAATATCTGAAATATATCGTTATTAACGCGATTGAAGATTCGGGTAGTTGTTAGTGTTATATAATATATTTATAATCGATGATGCAAGTAGATTACCCTATTACATATAATTGAGTCGGAAACATGTACTTATTCTTTATTTAATGTAAATACATACGTACCTTTTTCAAGTATTTCTACGCTAATTACATTTGAAAATAAAAATACTATACAAAGTTTCCACAATGTTATCGCGTGGCATGGTATTTGCTCTAGTATGTTAAGTTGACCATAGCGTGTAGGAATGGTTTCAGTGGTGCAATTTAAATTGTTTTAAACCGATTATAAATTCAAAACGACCGACTTGAATTATAAAATTACATATATTTGCAGTTTTTATAAGGGAACAATATACTTCCATTTTTATAACCCCCATCGTAGCTCACAAACGGCTGAACCAAATTTGATCTAGTAAATTTTTGGTTTAAAGGTGACTTGATCAAAAGTGTTCTTAGCTATGATTCAAGAAAAACTGTTCAGCCGTTTCAAGATAATCAGTTGATAAATAGATGTGAGCCTCTTCCACAGGTGTGATTGAGTCGAGATTTGGTATTCTGTTGCTTCAATGATATTAGTAAAACCTTGACCTGATGATGCGGCGTCATGTCGAATATGTTGCATACGTAACTCCTGAACAACTTACAGCAGATAGATCGTATTTGGGCTCATTAAAATGGTCACAATGAATAAATTACTTATGTCGGGGATTTAGTAAATTTACAATTTACCTTGTTCATTATAGGTTTTAGTGATTAGACATAATCTCAAGTGAAGTAAAAGATGATGTGGACTAAAACAGTGACACGATAAGCCTTGTGGGGGAACTGGCTCTTAAGTGCAGCTAGCGGAACACGCCTATAGGTGCTTGACGACAGATTTTAAACTAGAGGATGATAGCTATTCAGGTAGACCTTAGAAAAAGCTCTACCACTTCCTATTATATTGGTATTTAATTCGTCTAACACTTGTATTATTAATGATAGTAATATAAGGACTGTAGGTACTGAATACCGTTTAGGTTAAACATATTGGAAAAAGTTTTGGGTATCTTACTTTATATACACATATGTATATATAATAATTACTTGTCCTCACTGACTGAGTGATTCATCAAAACAGAGCCTAAACCGTTGGAGCTAGGACCGCGAAAATTTGCATGTGAGTTCCTTTTAAACTGTAGATGAGTACTAAGGAAGGATTTTTGGAAATTCAACTCCTAACGTGGTGGGGATATAAAGGAATTAAAGTTTGTTTGAAAGTCCGTCACTTTTTAAGATAGATCTATGAAAATTGGTATTTAGCGTTTTAGTAAGAAAGTAGAAAAGGCGTGTTTCGTAGCTTTTCAAATTCATTACCTAAGGGTGTATATTATGGGGTGAAAATTTGTATAATACAAGTAACGACATCTATTAGCCGAAGTCCCAACGAATGCTTTCAACTTAACATAAAGAACAGATTTTACGCAAATCCTGTCCAAAATTATACACGGGTGAAACTGTGGAGTATATAATACATATGAAAGTATGTATTTGGATGTATGTAACTGAAACACACAAAAACGGCTACGCGGATTTGGATGAAATTTGAGACACAGATAGTTTATAAACTGGATTACCACACAGGATACTTAAAGCAAACGCAAACGAAATCACGTACTAAAGCTAGTAAATTATAACGATTAGGAAGTACCTATAGTAGACGCATCACAAAAACGTTAGTATCCGGCTAGCGGACCACAACTTTGACCAGAATACAACGTGACCCACGTAACTAAACGGTAAAGCTATCCGGCTTCCGATCTGCTGTGATGAGCTGGTTCGTATTCACCCGTCTGACAGACATCCAATGTATATGTAGTCTTAGATATAAACAGAATACAGTTATAATACCGCTGTGAAAATGTAAAATAACAGAAAGTAGATTATTCAGATAATATGAAACTTCATAGTAGCGTGTCACAGTTTTTGTAACAGGGCATTTATCATGAATTTTTATTTTTATACTACGCCTACTCTGTGCTAATAATTAATTAATACAATTAAAAATCTTTACACTTGGTCCGTTATAGTTTTAATAATGTTGAATTATTTAATTTTTTTTTTGTTTTTTGTAGAGAAATCGTTTTAGTACCGTTATGATTAGAAACGCGATGAAAGAAACAAGCGACACTAAAAAGAGAAACACATACATCTATAGGATTTAGCCTGCGAGAGAATGAGATAAAATTAATACATTAAACACGGTTAATGCCAGTCCTGAATTTCAAAATTGTGATCGTCGTCGAAATGGCCTAGTGGTGTGATGACCAGACTTGTACGCACTGTTTTATGTACAGTACGAGTGGTCGATAGTTCGAGCCCGTTGATTTAAAAAAAAATTAAAGATATTATAAAGAAGATATTTTTGTTTTCGGAAGCTTTTACTTCTATAGCGTGTTTTTTATACCGCGATGGTGGTATGCGGTTAAACAAATATGTGGTCCGCCTGATTGTAAGCGGTCACCGCTCACATGTTTTTTATGATGAAACTCATCACTCCCCGATTTCACTTTTTAATTACAGACACTATAAACATAGATCGTATCTGGATCAGTCTCCACTTATAATTAGACACATTTTAAAAGCAATATTTAATCATTTAAATCGATAAATTATATTCATAACTTCCACCAACTGTATGCTAATACTGTACTATTGGTCATGTCACGGACCATCGCCGTAGGTATGCTAGTCATCCGCTTTAATTGTCCACTCAGGAAGTGAACTTGCATTCCGCAGATGACTGGACGTTTAACTTGGGGTGACCGAATAATTGAGCCTCTATTTAAACATAGTTGGGGACACGTCGCGGTCGTGCTTCAAGAGTTCTGCGTCACATAAAATGTTCGTCTTTCTTTTTCTTTTGTTTTACACTACTGTCAGAAGAGACGACACTGTACTTCATTGTAAGCATAGTACAATCAAAACACAGCTTTTGTGACCGCTGAGTGATAGGTAATCCATCGCCGATAGACGCCGTTAACGTCCGTTTTCAATAACATATCTGAGTTTAATATCCCAGATTAGTAGATATTTATAACAAGTACTATCTTTAACTTAAAATAGATATTGGCTTCCCTCTATCTGTTCAAGGTATAATATTGGAAATATATTATGTAGATACGAAAAACTATCCATTGATAGGTTATTGAAAAAAAAGTAAGGGCAAAAGGTTATATTTGTCTATCTTTAGTAACTGAAACAACGGATAGATAGGATATTGACAACGGCCGTTAGTCGGCTTGCAAGATTCTCGATACCTGGATACCTATCCACAGGCTGACCTCAAAGTCACTATTGAGTGTTTATCACCATGTGCATGATGATCTCGACCCAGTCGGATACAGATTTTTACCACCACGCTTGATTACTGAATATATACCAAATAATACCGAAACGCGACACGAGAATAAAACCAAAGATAAAGAATAAAATTTAATATAATTTATTTGCATCCTACAATATAGTACTATAACATAAAAAACCGGCCAAGTGCGAGTCGAACTCGCGCACCGAGCATTCCGTAATTGTACAGCCACGTTCACCAAAATAATTAGCTAACATTACTAAAGAAAGCACCGAACAATTCCAACGATAAGATAAAACTATATTGAGGGACAAACTTAACTTTGCCGTTGGAAAACTGTTGTCTCCATACAGTGAAATATCAATTTTATTTAGGGGCTTTTGTCACTAAGGATATTCCAGTCCCATCATAACTTATACCTTCTACTTGTAAATTTAAAACATATCAATCTATACAAATTTCTCGGGAAAAACTATCGTCACTGTCGTCATATTCATATTGTATTGTAGAAGACTTAATTCATTAACAAGAGGACTTAAAAGAACCACACAGCATTCTGGAAGCATCTGATATCGGTACTTCTAGAATACTGTGATATACACCCACATCACATATATTAATTTTATATTTATTTTTTAACGTTATCCTGTAATTATTATTACACTGGAACACTCCATCAAGAAGTGATGCATATCATCCATCTTACCACGCTGGTTGCAAAATGGTGAGTCAATTATTTTCATGGAATATCCAATTTTTTTTCATGGAATATGTCCAGACCTTAACCTAAAAGCCGTAACAACAGTAATTCTATCCATATTGGCTTCTAAGAACCAAGGTACAGGAGGAGGCTGACATTGTATTGTTCGGTAACAAATTTCTTTCTCCTATGAAACTAGATCAAAATATTATTTCCTGATGTCACGACATTTCCTCTTAAATTTACCTAAAACTTCTGAATAATTAGATGGAATACTTATAGCTGAACCTTCAATTAACCCTCGCCTGGCTAAACTATCAACTTTCTCATTTCTTTTTAACCCTATATGAGATGGAACCCATTGCAATTATAAACGCATATTAGAACTATGGAGTTTAAAGGTCTCTTTAAAAATTGTATAGACTATCGGAACTCCTCTGTACCCAGAGGCACATCGAGCCAAATGCTGGAGAGCACTCTTGCTATCAGTTAAAATAACAATATTTTTATTATATAATGTGTAAATATTTTATAATTTATTATTATTTATGCCAGAGCTATCTGTGCATGGTTCATAATATGCTGTACCTCTACCGTTAAAAGTTTTAGCATGATCTGTATAAATCTGTATCCAACCACCATATTTTTCAGTAAGTTCTTTTGTTATATCAAATTTTAGTATATTTTTTTAGCCCTGTAACATTGTCTAAATTAAATTTAATTATATTGTTTATAAGTAGACCAATTATCTAAAGAAAACATTTGAAGGGGATAACTTGAACGAATATGTATATTTTCTTTCTGCATGTCATTATTATAAGTAAGCCATTTTATTAGTGAAGGTTTCTTTTTTCTAAGCTTTTTAATAAATCATTGATAAACTTGTTGATGTTAAATAAATTACCTATTTAGCATGTTATTGATTTTGGGGTAATTTTTTGTACATCACGTGTCGACTCGACGTATAAGTATTATGAAGAATGCATAATAATAGGGACACGGATATCATAGAACGCGTTCCGCACCTAAATGAGGTTTAAGGAAACGGAATCACACATTCAAATGACATGTAGGTACTACAAAAAACAAACGTACCTAATAGAGAATAACAGAAAATGAAATTATGAATAACTACTCATAATATATATCTGCTCGTATCGCTAAGCGACAAAGTTTCCTACGTCCTATTAAAAGACATAAACGACCTCTATGTCAAATTTCATTAGAATCCGTTCAGCCGTTCAAGCGTGTTTGATTGATAAACATCCAAACAAACGTAATTTCACATTTAAATATATGTACTTACATAAAATGTTTTTTTTAATTGCTTTGATACTTGATCCTTATCTATAAAAAAATCACGATATATTTTTTCTAATAATATTTTTTTACGTTATGAAATTGTAATTACCTATTTATTTTTTATTATGATGACTAGACATATTTTATGTGAAAAAGTCATTGTCCTCGATTGGTCTATTAATAGTAATTAAAAATATCAGAAAATACATGAAGCCCCGCTGTCAAGCAACGTTATCATGACGATAAGAGTAATAAATTATTGAATAATATTGTTCTCATGTGTAATGATAATATAGACCTATACACTTGGATCTCGAATTATTTTTGTAAGAATAATAAATGAACATTTATTGTGCCCATAAATAGTAGGTAATTCTTTAATTAAAAACAGGCCAGTTGGAAATATCAACTGTCATCGTCATCCGTAAGTGCCACTTTACACACACAAGGTTTCCGAAGAAGTTGTATGTTAGACAACACTGTTAGTAGACAATGTAAACGTCTGAATTAGTACCACGGAGTACGAAAATTTATACGGATTCGTTTCCGTACTACGATACACGATACCTTTCATGGCGTGGCGCAGCGCAGCGTTCACTCACATAGCAGGATTTTGCGATACTTGCCTTTAATTGAGGCCATGAAAACCAGAGTGGCCTTTCTACTTTTTTCGATAAATTAACCAATTAATTAAATATTTATCTATTAACATATTCATTTCAAAATGTAATTTTACTAAACCTCAACGGTTTAAAATGAATATCTATAATAATAATTTTTAAAGTAGGTAATAAAAAGTTACTGATAAATCATTTATTAGGACCAACTTATAAAAATGAAATGAATGAAACAAACCCTCATAGTGAACATATGCGGGCAGAGAAAAAACACGTCTAGTGGGAACATGGCGACCGTATCTGGATAATAAACGAAATACAGTATAATGGTTGATGGTCGACCCGAATACTGAAGGCCAAAAAAACGGTGTCGGAAACGCGGAACGTTGCTCGTTGCCTGCATGGAACATAATATTAGGGAGCGCATTGGATCGGCACAAGAAGGGTGCTCTTACACTTCTTACCTAACTAAATATAGATCCGCAACGACTATGGTGCCGGAATTTATACTCTAAACACGTCTGCGATGTACCTATTCACATCGCGCCCACGACCACGACTGCCTTTGAGCAGATTACTGGAAGACCGTGACAACCAACCATTTACTTAATTTAGAACTTAAATTATATTTGAGTAAGTTAAATCAACGGTATTAATAAATGAATAAAGTTATTTTTAATTGTACTTTTCCATTGTCAAAGTATACCATACTTAATAATATTATAACGCTTGTATTTTGTTTGTTTGTTTGAACGCGCTAATCTCTGGAACAACGATTCAAATTAGAAAAATTATTTTTGCATTTTATAGTCTATTTATTGAGGAAGGTCATAACTTAAATAACTTTAAGCTACAACCCTGAAGAGCGGAGTAGTAATCATGAACGTCAAGCAATCTGGCAAGCTGTAGCCAAGTACGGGAAGTGAGAACAACGAAAACAGGTGCGTTGGACGCAACGTGGTGGAGTTTGTCATATAAATTGAACACGGCAGAATCCGTGGGACACAACTATTCAACTTACACTAATGTTATCTTATAACGTATAATGAATATTATTAACCGTAACATATGTATATTCAATTAAATGTAAAATAAATCAAAATTAAATATGAACACCATCATCACGATACATAGAACATTGCCTCTACTCATAAATAAGAATGTAATTTTAAATGAAAAAGTCTTATACAATAAATATCGCTCTTCGTTTAAAAGAACCGGTTTTATACCGGTAGTCTGTTTGTATAAATATAACCAAAACATAAGCCACTATTGGAAGTGGTCTCTACCCTCTACATTGTATGTAATTTCGTTTACAGATACCTATTCACTATTCTAAGTAAAAAAATACCACCACATGCTTTTATTCATTTATCGAAGAGCATGGTTAATGGGAGCTATAAAAAAATAAAGCATTGGCGTCGAAAGACGTAGTGCCTGCGGAGATTGGTCGAGCATCAGCATGGCGCGGGTAGGGGCGCGCGGTATTGATCCGACGCTCGCCCTCTGTCGCTCGTCCTCCCTCTAACCCCGCACCGTTCCCTCCCCTACACCCGCACCTCATGACGACGGTCATTACAGAGGTACTCGCAACCCTCACCTCCCGCTAGCCAGGGCGCGACACCACCTAGCTGACGATCGGGCGTAACTCAGCCACACCCCATCCCATGCGAGCCTCGAGTCATGGGATTTTCCAATTCAATTTACACAGCAACAGCCAATCAATGTTGAAAACTGAATTTATACAACGCCACATGAAATCGAGAAAGTCATACATTATGACAAATATCAATAGTAGATAAGAAAGTCGATAAAGACGCAGTTTCCAGTAACTTCGGAATGTTCTAGAGTTATGACTTGTAAATGAGATTTTTCGAAAGAATACGTCTTGTTTACCACCATATACAGTAGCGACTTGATTCGATTATGGGGCAGAAGCGAAAGAGCATTTTCGTAAGTTCGTTGACTCTACGAACAATGTGCCCGCGGGCGGTGGCGGTGGCGGCTGGATGGCGGGCGGTGCTCGCTGAGCCTTAGCCGTGGCCGTGGCCGTAGCCCGGACGACCCGCGCCCGCCGCATTTGCTTACCGATGAAGGTATTTACGAAGACTGTACATGTTACTTCAGCCAACTCAATCTAAGAAAACCTTGAAACTACGTCGTTATCATTCACATTACTTTCACTACTACGGTTTATTTTTGTTTTTAATAAATATGTTTAAGATTAACATATTATTTTGAAAATATAAACCTCACGACTGTAGAAAATTTTTTTTAGTGTTCACAATATATTGTTGATAACTTGCGTTTCAAGTAATTTCGAAAATAAGCAAATTAGCGTAGCTGTTTTTTTGTATAATTTGTTAAACAGTGCAAACTTTTGAGGCTGAATACCTGCTGTGTTACCATTAGGGTAACGCGTTTTTCATTTTTGTCCTCTCTGTCAATATCCGATTTAATAATAACAGTTTAGTAACATCTTTATGTGTATGTTGGTAGGTGATAATAAATTTAAAAAAAATTTGTGTAACATTTTCATTAAACCTATTTGACTCTTTTTTGCTCCATAAAAACTCATTTTTTATATATCGTCGTTTGGCACTCAGTACCGCAAATGTAAATTTGGGTTACTTTACAGGAGACACAAGAAACTGATTTGATTGTATTGCATACTTTACTATTTGCTAAGTAACTCAATTTTGGATAGTTTTTTGGTCGAATTTGAAATACAAAATATCGTAGTTGAATATCCATTATCGAAAAAATTGCGGTACTGAATGCCGAACGACTATATGATTTTCAACAACGATCGTCAATATTAATAAGGTCCATTTCTACAATCATGTTATATACATTAATTTGTTTAGATGTAAATACATAAATGAGTCATTCGCGATATTCTAACACGGTGTGAGTCACGTTCGTAAGTTAACTCCAAGTTGTACTTAAATGACATCGTGACGCATCGTTCGAACAAAGTTTACTAATTAAGTAATTACGTATTAAAATAATTAGAAATCTACTGATTAATAGCCACTTGTTTACGTTTAAGTGAAAATTATTTCAAATAACACACAAGTGACTAATCTCCTTAGAAACAGATAATAAAATTATATTACAATAAACACGGTTCGTTCTCACGTTCATTTTTACAAACTCCAAAAAAGTTAATCGGTTCTTATATTAATAAGATACAAAAATAAAGAAAATACATATTTACTTACAATTTCTATATATGTATTTAATATAATTTTATTTTGAATAGTTCTTTTTGGGGTTCTAACCTCAAAAGGAATAAAGGAACTCTTATAGGATCACTTCACTGTCCGTCTGTCTGTCAAGTGCGCATGGAGCTGTCAGGTTGAAATTAATATCAAATATTCAGGTCTGCAATACCTTGGAGCTGTGGAAAAAATCAAACTTCTAAGTCAAGGCCATGAAAAGATACGGTCATTTATGCCGCATACTTTAAAACTTGCAAAGGGGATAAAAACCTATAGGGTATTTTCATGAAATATGGCAAGAAGCAATGACTTATAGCATGAGTAAAGGAAAAAATCCGAGAACCGTAAATTTGTAATTACATTACAAAAAAAATTGCGATTACAAACTTATTTGTTCGATGCTTTCTTCAGTAATGTTTAGTACCTAATTATTTTGGATGTGGCTAAATCATGGATCCCTCGCTGACTCCGACTCGCACTTGACCAGTTTTTTTTTTTTTAAGTATTGTATTCAATTTTACCTCCATATACACGGCGATAAGTCTGTCACAGTGACTCTCTTTTGATTTGTTGCGTCTCGTAATCAGCCAGTGAATATTCAACTGCCGAGAGTATTGGAAAGGTCGCCATTCACTTATCGACCCAGCACCGCATCGCTTCGTGTGATTGAGATTTCTTTAAATGGAGTTCCTTACATGTGCTCCGTAACCTCACCGTATCGACTCGCACGTAAGCGGTCTATGCTGACGGCGAGTGAACCGCGAGTGGTTAACGCAAGTACTAACGCAACTACTCGTCAATTCGTTGATAGAATGGCCACGCGGCGTTCACCCGTTGACGACGAGTGCGACGAGTAGACGTCGAACGAGAAGACGCCGCTAGTCAGGTGCCGGGTTGATACGAGAGTTAAGTCGATGTGAGGGATTGTCGCCCTCGGTGGTCGTCGTCGTTTTTAAAATTATTATTATTATTATTATTTTAAGTATATTAAGTTATTCGCTTAGGAAATACGAATGAATAAAATTTTACGTAATGATTTTCATTAGTCAATTTATATTATGTCGACTACTTTACGTTAGCAATAATTCAGACGAAAATATAACGGATGCTGAAGACTCTCAGCGTCCTTATATTTACAAAGCACAATAAAAGGTGAAACCAGTAAGTAAATAGGGTTTGAGTTTCCGAACCGTCAGCAGAACTCAGTGGGTTTTATTAACACTGAGGAAGCGACAGTGATAATCCATAAATCGAGATGATAGTATCTATTTGAATTTTTTGGTCTTTTCCGGAGAGACCTCCGGGATTGAATATAAGTAATTCGTGGCGTACGTATATTCTATTACCAACTTAACTGATCTCTCTGTTTTGTGTCAAAATACAAATATTATGCACTTTATTTTAGACAGAGTTTTATTAATGGTGATACTTATAAACTAACTATAACTATGTTTAACACGATAACAGAGTAGTGAAAGCATATTTATAAGGAAGCTGAAATAACGAATTGTGCCAGGGAGGTTAGGAACCTAATAATAAAAACATAAATACATATTCTTATTACATAGCAACACACTGGCAATAAAGCCTAAACACTTACTTTAAAATATATGAATGTTTTCTAAAAATACCTATAATAAACTAACAATATAACTTTATCACAACGCCACATTATAAATAGTACGTAGCAGTAAATACATAATTTTTTTTTTAATTTGCTTAACTTTAACCCTAAATTATATAAACAATAAATTGCTATTTAAAAAAATCTATAATATTTTAATCTTAGAAAATAAATCGTAAAGATAACAAATATAAAAAGTTAATTTTGTATTAACAAGATAATATTATAAGCTTTACGAACGTTACAGCACAAATAACAAGAGAGTACGCAGCGATTAGTCATTTAAATATTTGTCTGTAAATAATGTCGTGTATATTGTTAACTGTTCAAACAATACTTCAATATTATACATAAATAGTATTATAGAGTTATATTAAAATCATCAACAGCACAGTAACCTCTAGCTCTTATCAATATTCAGACATTGTAGGAACAAACATCGCTGCAATTGTTCGCAGTTTTTAATGTACTTGTGCAACTTAGCAATAAATTAAAATATTATTACATGTATGTGAAGATTGTAAAGTCATATTTTTTTATCGTTATAGGTTTGGTATTATGGCCATAATCTCATTTGATCTTAAGATACGACGTATCGATCGATACGATGGTGATATGCTGAGTCTAGTGGAAGCCTGGCCTCTCAAGTGTAACTGCCGGAACATACCAATTGGTGCTTGGCGGCAGATTTTCAACTTGACGGTGACAGCTAGCACTTAATAGGCGGGCATTAGAAAACCCTACGACCATGCTTTCATCTCGATATTTTCCTTCACCGAAAGCTCAGGATTCGAACTCACGTCCATCAACGCGATGTCCGTATATGTTACCATTGAGCCATTATTTCTTCGCATTGAATAATTATGATTTTGTGAGTAACGCTTAATATCTATAGACAATTAGCCTTCCCAGCAGACATACAGCGCATATATAACTGGGATCCTAACATATCCATGAACCATCGCGGCATTGCATCGTCTCAATAAAACCAATATATGTATTATGTGAATACGAAATCAATCGGTTAAGTATTTAAGAAGAAACACGACACGATCACTAATAAATGCACACAAGATTTTTATATATAAGAAAACTACTACCTTCCACCCGCGACTTTGTCAGTGTGGACTTCAGAATTAGGTCTTTACCGGGATACAAAGTATCATCCTATGTATTAATCAAAGTTATAAACTATTTGTGTTCCAAATTTCATCCAAATCCGTTCAGCCCTTTTTGCGTGATTGCGCAACAAATATACAAACATTTACATTCATAATATCATATATACTAGCTGTGCCCGCGGCTCCGCTCGCGTAAAATACATAATAATTATTGTTTATAAAAATATCGTGATATTATTTTTTAGTTACGGACCAAGTATCTAAGCTGTAAAACAAAAAAATAATCAAAATCCATCCGGTAATTTTTGCGTTATGCGCACACAACGGCAAACCTTTATCATTTTATTTAAGTATGTAATAGATAAATTAAGTAATAATATATCTCTGACAAATATCAAAAATCTGCCAACGGTTTAGTATTATAGACTATACACAAAGATAAAAAATTATTTAAACCATCCCTTATTGTACCCGCTTTGAGAGATGATGCGGAACACTATATTTTACCAAAACAATAAATATAAATTTTCAAATTTCATTATCTGAGAATTTATAAGTTCTCCATACTAAAATTTATCGAAATTGGGTCCGCGGTTTAAATTTCAAAACGTAACAAGCAGACAGAGTTTTTTTCGCATTTAGAATAATGGTTTGAATTGCTGGCTTGATTTGTGGGTCCAATAAAACCCTGCAATGCGAATATCGCATATATACTCATTCACACCCACTCGACTATAGCAATCAGGTAGATCAGCAAGTTATTCGAATCGAGTCAGCTCAAAAACATAATTTTCTAGTGACTCATAGGAAGAGAGTTATCTCGCACAGACGCTCTCAATAAGGAAGAGGGTAATAAACAAATTCATCTCTCGAATCTTATGTGGCTTTCGAGCCCATTAAAATGCACAATACTGCACTTTGTACCCTGGATGCTGGCCCTTGTCGAAGGGCAGACGCTATTTTTAGATTTTAAATTGATACGCCAACAAAGAAAAGGATGTAAACAATTAACGAGTGATTTTATAACAAAATGTATTTACAATTGACCCGTGATAAGTTGTAGAATCCTTGGTATTTACGATACACATGACCTCATAATAAACGTCGAGAACCCGAATACCACATGTGATATAAAAAATAAACGTCAATCAATTACATTTTCCATCTTCTTCATACACTATTAAACATGCACAGAACGAAAAAAGAAAGTCACTTAAAACTGGCGTGAGTACATTCATTGTTCTCGGAAGACGTCTTCTACTGACACTGACTTGACCTATTTGAAAATAATGGTGCGTTATTAGTCGGCTTACGGCTATATTCCATAGCATAGGGAAGTCTTAGAAAACATTAGATGAAATCATGTCGACCAGCTGCGGACTGACAACGATATGTTAATGCACCACACATTAATAAAATGAAATTTATTATCTAATCTATACAGCGCGGCATGCCTTTTAAACGACCCTCAACATTAGACGCCGAATGTAACTCGCAGATGTAAATAAGATGCTTTTAAAATATATTATGTATATTAATATTATTATGATTAAGAGACAGTTTGCTTTTGTTTGTTGGTTTGAAAGCGCTAATCTCTGGAACTGAACAGATTTCAAATATTAGTTTTGCATTTTAAAGCCTATTTATTGCGGAAGATTATAAGTTATTCTACGGTTCTAAGCATTCTGGCAAGCTGTAGGCAAGTAGGTATGGGAAATGAGAACGAGTCTACACGGGTGCGCGTTAGCGGCGACGCTGTGGATACTGTTGCTCGAATAAATTTAACACGAGTAATAACAGTGGGGCATAGTAATTATACGAATATTATATATAATAGTATTATAAATAAATATTTCAAAGCTCAGAATATAAAAAGAGTAATATAATGTTATGTCACTCGGGAAGAACGTAGCTTTCCAGCAATGATTAAATTAAAGGAAGTAACAACTATTCGAGACTTGGGCATCATTGTAGATGGAGCTTTGAGCTTTCGATATCACATCGATAACATAATCCAAAAATCATCCAAATTATCTGGGTTTATTAGTCGTCAGATGAAAATATTTAAAGAACCCAGTCTAACGATAATAATTTACAATACTATTCTACGCGGAATTTTAGAATACAATAGTCCTGTTTGGAATCCCTGCTACCAAGTACATTCTGACAGAACTTGAACGAGTACAAAAGCGTTTCATGTACCACTTGGCATATTCTGATTACAAATGTAAAATCTTGAAAACTTATGAAGAACGCCTTTCTTATTACAGAGTTATGTCGCTTTGTACTCGTAGGAGGAACTCTGACATCGTGTGTCTTTTTAAATTGCTACATGGAATCACAGACTCCCCCTACATTCTTGAACGTTTGAATTTTGCGATTCCACGTTTGGGCAGTCGTTTGCATAATAGAAAAACTTTTTACCTGCCTCATTGCAGAACAAATATTGCTCAACATTCTCCAATATATCGTATGTCCTCTTTCTGTAACGCTGTTCGCACAGAGATTGATATATTTTCAGGTTCTGTTTCCTCTATTAAAAATATTCTTAAAATACTTAAATAAGTAATGTAATTTCTATGATTTTAGTTTACTTAGTTTTTGTACCGCCTAATGTGTTTTTTTTTTCTATAACTTATGTGCATGCTGTATCCACATCTAGAAGAGTACAATCATTGCATGATTTTACAATATTGCTCATTTCTAATTATATACATAGGTTGTAGTCAGTTTTGTGGACCAATTAATAAAATAAATAAATAAGTGATAGAGTTTTCAAATTCGGATCAATATTTCCAGAGATTATCATCACTTACAAACAAACAAAACTTTATCTATTTATAATAATATATGTAATAGTAGTACAGATTGTACTATTACATATTATCAAAAACTAAGAACCCAGTTCAATTAGATTTTATTTCAAAGATAGATTCAATATGTTGTAAACTTATTTTATTTGTATTTCAATGAGATATTGCCATGATTGATAGGTGCCCTATCAATTAAGTGACATGTATTTCCCGTGTACAATTTTTATCAAAATCGGTTGAAAATTATTATTCTATTCTACAATTATTAACATTCTTTTAGCCTCTTAATTATAGTATGATGTATGCTTACCCATCTACAAATATTTGATCAGAATCAGTTGAGAATTGACGAAAATTATATTTTTTGAACTTTTTTTATTTCTAGTCGTAATATTGAGAATTCTTAGAGGCCATTAATTATGTAAATACTTCGACTTAAATTTCATAAAAATCAGTCAAGAATTAATGAAATTTAATTTTTTTGGAAATTCTTTTGTTCACGATTCCTGAAAGTTTTATTCAACATTCTCATAATTTATCATTCATGGAATAGCTTATACTTCCTGTATATAAAATTTCATCAAAATCGGTCAAGAATTAACCAAAATAGATTTGTTTGAAAATATGTAATTATTTTTACGATTTCTAAAAGTAATATTGAAATTTCTTATAACCCTATCACTTGACCGATGACATAAGCATCCCTTGTACAAAATTTAGAAGAAATACAATACAAAATTAAGAATAAAAGTACAGACAGGACTACCGATTTATTAATATAGGTTCTTATTCTATCAGAAATGGATTCAAGTAATTAACTAAACTGCGGAAGAAAAGAGTTCGACGACTTACAGATGTTAAAACTAGTGGTTTTGTTTACGATTCTACATAGTTATTCTCACGGTTATAAATTATAATACCATAAGTGTGATGTCTCAGGGATTTAACAATTGATTTCTTTCAAACGTTTAAAACATTTTCAATTCCTTAATAATAATACCAGCATGTAAGTATCTCAATGCTGGGCAAAGAGGTTTCTTCCCGTGGCAAGAAACGGGCTTCTTTGCCACGCCAGCCCACGACGTATTGGCGATTACGAACGTCAAGAAATCAAGTTAAATATTTTTACCTCATACGATAGTACTACAATAACATTTCTCAAGTTCAGGTTCTCCTTCATCGTCAGTAGTAAATTAAGTGTGATAATACCGAAAATATACCGAAAATTTCGTTGACACGAACCTGCGGACACCGAATCGACATTCCGACCAATTTTGAATTATTCATTTATATATTTAGCTTCAGGACTTATCAACTCTTCTCATGTTAAAACTATTCTTGTTTGCAAATTTATGTAATTTTTACTTAAAAAATGTATTTTCGGTAACTTTGAAGATTTAAAAAAAAATTTTAGATTAAAAAGTTAAGGCCATGAACTAAGATAAACTGAAATATTCATCTTATAATGGAATCTTAATAGGAATAAATAATATAGTTTTAAAGCCATTTACAAGACCCATGGATTGGACCGTAGAGGAGTTCCTATAGCGTCCTCGTGGGCGGAACTCACACGTTTTTGCGTTGCAACTCGGGATAGTAAACTCGTATCTGGTATACCGGTTGAGACACAACCAGTCGGTTGATATTTTTACAGCAGATGGCGCGTACGTCGCGGTCATTTACATAGTAAATCGACGATAAGCAGGTTATATTTAGCACGAGTGGATGCGCCTCGGTATATCGTAGTGCTGTAAGGTCTGTACTTTAAGATGCGCCTTTAGATATTCCTTTAGCATTTTAAGGTTTTTATTTATTAAGTCAAAAACAAACAGACTTTAAAAATGAATAACCGTTTCATTAATCAATATCCGGGTACGTAGTAAAACAACGTAAAATAAAATGTCAATATGGATCTCGTAACCAATTTTTTTGGCTTTGTAAATAAATGTTTATTCATTAATCTGTACAACATAGATATTATAGAATAAAGTCATTGTAGATTATTTAGAGTAAACTACAACAAAACAAAACTGTCTCCGTTAAGTGGGTGTTTTGTTAAGCTTTAACGAAGTGCAGTTAACGTTAACGAGAAAAGTGGCAGATAACTCATATGTCGCGGTCGCCTTGCGTCGCACCATACCCCTACCGCGCCGGACTACAAGTAGCATGCTGACGCGACCACGACCGGCCCGATGCATTATTTGAAGTACTGGAGCGATAAAAACGAACAAAGAACAATGTCAGTAGGCGCTTAACTCCCTTTCGCACGAACTCGTCTCGCAGCGGATTCCGATGACAAAATATCATTAATTTGTTACAGCCGTCCGTGCATCCAAACAGCGCTATGCATCGGTGCACGCACATGCATGCACGAAAGCAGTCATTCCGACGATTATGGAAAACATATGTACATAGGCAATGTTATGAATAAATAATAATAGTCTGGCGAAATCGAACGAAATAACGAAATACGTTCACAAACGAATTATGTGATTCAAAATATTGATCGTTAGTCATCTGGACTTCAATATTGGCGCTGTAATCGACGATGTGTAAATAAGTCGGTTTAATGCGCATAATTCGATTTTAAGATACCTATATCGTAATTCATAGATGTGTGAAAATTTCCAATTGCACGAGTTGGCTGCACGAGAGAGCGTCTCATCCGTGTTGCGACGAGGCGGCAGATGTTAGCGGGTACCTAACTAAAACATAACGGAGCCTGGTCGGATAGCGCTCGAACCGTCCGTCCTTCCCTAAACATGTGTCACATTCAACGACAAATTTGGTATTGAATTTTAAAAATAGTTGAAACAGACGCAAACTCTATCCACATTTCGGTAGATGTAATAGGAAAGTTAGATTTATTAGGCGAAACTATTTTCGTTAAAGATATAAAGAAAGCAAAAAATAATTAATTTTTGAAGGTAGTCAAGAAAAAACTCACCAAGCCTTAACACGAATCAAGACCTCGCCCTCCGCTACAGTCGGTTCCGGCTTTTTAAGAATCTTGACCGTCTTAAGTCCTCCGAAGCCGGTTAGGACGACAGCGCGCATCTCCTTCGGCGGCGGAGTCTCTTCCTTCTTCTCCTCTACAGGCTTATCAGCGGTCTCTTCTGGCGGTGTCTCAGTGCTCGTGCCATTTTCAGTAGGAGTCTTCTCGGGCGCCGGGGTCGCGGGCGCATCCGTGTTTTCCGTCATGTTCGATATTTAAAAATATGAATGGGCGAACCGAAACGTTTGGTGTACACGTTAGAAGTGAACCCGGTAAAACTAAGCCGGCCAGCGAGACGACGCGTCGCGGAACGAATGATTCGAGGGAAGGGAGCAGCGCGCGCAGCGGCCGTCGTACACGAACGCGAGGGTGCCGACCGCGGGGTGGGGTTGCACCACGCCGCCGCCGCCGCCGCCGCGCCGCGTCGGGGGGAGGTGTGAGCAGGGCCGGAGGGGGAGAGCACGCGCGCGCCATCGTGCGGCGAACAGGTGGCCGCGCGCCGAGCCGGCCGGGCGGTTTTTCTCACCGCACGCTACTCGCCCCACCCGATATTACACTACACAAGATCTGGATTAACTTTATTACTCAGAGGTCGACACGAAAACCCACTATTAGTTATGTACCCATTCAATTTTGACTCGTTTGGCCTCGACAAGTATCCTCCCAGAACTTGTACTTACTAAGTACGTGACCTGGCAACGAGACCGATCGATAACATGATGTTGTAGACTCCCCGCGCCCTCGATCGATGCCGGCCGGTACCTACTGAACGAGAACGTTTCTCGTTCCATAATTTGACTTCATAATTTATACTTACAATTCAAAGCAAAGTAGATATCACGCACCATGCAGGTAACTGATTAACATGGACCTTAACTTAACCATACTTACTTTAACGGATAACTTTCTAGAACCTGTTGAAGTGATATCTGTTGCTAAGTAAATATCATAGAGTAGGTAAATATGTATGATTCGAGACGCACTTCCGATCCATATAATAAGGTAGTATATCCCACTCCGGTACTCTTATAGGTATATTTTATTGCTGATAACGTTATTGAAAGACATTTATATAAATGATTACATACTATTGATGTAACCTTCGTTATTGAAAACAAACATTTAACATTGTTGCATGTTGTGTCAGTAAATATACTTTTATACCAATAACAAAAAAAAATAGACCCGTCAAATAGAGACGCACCGTCACCGTGTACTTATGTACACGTAAGCCATTTTTTTGCTCCATAAAATAATAATTAATGATTTAGTACTGAACAAAACTGTCATTTATTCAGTATCAGGCAAATCCATCCAGTCCTTTGACTCGGTCGAATGACTTCGTTTAAACAATAAACATTGTATTAACTTACTTTATTTTATTTTTTAATTACATTTGCGTTATTTTATTTTATCAATGTAGTAAGCGCCTTTATTAGGTTCGCATACTTGTATTAGACTTAGAATAATTTGTAAAAATGGCTCAAGTAAAATATGCGCGCTGTTAGCACTTTTTTAATAAATAAATATACCTAAATATGATTTATGAACAAGCTACGAGTAAAATTAGACAGATAGGATATAAATCGTATTATACAAAAGAAGATTTAGTAATTTTAATTATATGAAACAAAACCAAAACAATATTATATTCATATTCTTGGAATATTAATTCTAAACTATCTGCCCTTTGTGATCATTTTTTTCGTAGACGTAATCTGCTTTTTAAAATGCTTGTTTTATAAAATGCATGCAGGTAAACATAAAAAATGTAATTGGTAAATATTTTAAATCATATAAACTATTGAATAATTGGTCATCCGTTGGAGTATACCTCTGTATTCTCTAGTAGGTATATTTTTTAATTTTTTTTTAGATCTGACTTCACTGTTAGCCTTAGGAGCCCTGAAGCCGCTGCGGCTTTTACAGCTTCACCGAACTTGGGGGCGAGCACAGAAGGCACTCAACTGCGAAAGTCGTTCGGACGACTCGCACGAGGGTGGCAAAGTGGCCGGACCTCGGTTCGGGCGGTCGTCGCGCATACAAATAGGTCGCGATCTAACTGAATCCTTACTTCTACGATTCGAGCTAACTAATATATACTCATAGGCATGTTCCCTTCCTCCTGGGAGGAAGGAAGGAACCATGTGTATGTGTATTTAGTGATTTGAAAGTATTTCTACACTAACTAGCGCAAAAAGAGAAAAAAAGGTCCCTTACAGAACCCATGTACATGTGTGGTGTGCACGTATGTATGTTCATACGTGTGTAATGTTGTATGTGGGTAGCTGAGTGTTGCACGTATAGTGTCACTTGTATCGCGCGGGCGGCTGCCTGCCCCAAGGGCTTCACGCCGAGGAACGGACCTAGGCTTGGGTTACCGCTGGAGAGGGTGGCTATAGTAGGCTCTAGTAGTAGTAGTAGTAGTAGGTATAAAATATTTTTTTAATTTAAGTTAAAAAAAGAAAAGAAATACAACAGTTTAAGTTTATAATTATATTCATAATAGAAAACAATAAAACATCACATTGGGGGGATGCTGTTACAAGCTTGTGATGACATAAAATCTGTCAAAAGTTTACAAGTCTAATAGTAAAAAAAAAACGATACGCAATACATGGTATTTTTCCAAAGAAAACAATAATATACTAACTTTTAAACACAGAGAAATGTAATTATATTTATTTGGTTATGCACAGTGACACAAACACTATAACTTTTGCTAACGGACCTCTTCATTTCATTAATGAAGATGAGGATAAATGCAGGGGGATGAAATGGCAACAGGTCTTGGAAAATACATGTGACTATGAATGCCCTTGAAACTTAATAGAAAAATGTATAAAACAATTATATGTAAGACCTGTCGTATCGATGACTGAGGAATATTGGGCAACGAAAGAGACGGAAGATTCCACGTGGCAGAGATTCGAATGTTAAGATGCATAACTGGTATAACTAGAATGGATAATATTAGAAATGAGTTGGAACTATGAAATCCTATATCAGAGGAAATAGCGTGTTATCACGTCATGAGGAGGGATGAAAGTCAATTACTGTTACGTATAATGGTGGACGAATAGAGGAGGTATTAATAATGGATTATGTGAGGAATGATACTAACTTTGGAAAATGGCCACGAGTGAATTTGAAATGATGAGGAAGGTGTTTTTTAGACTACCAAGTCAGCAAACAAGCATACGGCCCTGATGGTAAGAGGTTACCGTAGCCTTATGGGTATCATTAGCGCGTTTCCGACTTTAAACCCCCCTACCCGAAGAACCCGAAGTTCCGGGAACCCTATATTCACCGCAGTTACATACAAGGTTATTTGGCTACGATCTTCTGTAGGGTGTAGGTATTCCACCAGTCGGATTGCCCCGAGTAGAGGGAAACCTACAAAGAATTTCCTCTGTGTCCTACCTCTCTTTGATACGTGCCTCTCGTTCCAGCAGTCACACCTTACACAGGTTTTTAGCTGTAGAAAGTTGGCATTTACCACTTTAGGGAAGAGATAGTGTTTCGACGTCACCACTTTAAGGAAGGTAATTCCTTAAAGGAGAAATAAAATATCTAACTCCAGGTCTAACCCCCTTTATAGCTCATGTAGTCAAACGAATAGTATACGAAAATAAAATACCGTAGTTTCAATATTTACAATTCAATGTTGACTCACTGCTTACATTGTTACGACCATAGATTAGTTACCTACTTACTGCATAACACGTATTTACAGTTATGTAAAAACCTAATGTAATCAAAGAGTTCCTGGCTTTTAATAAAATCTATCCCCATTATAGTGTTACAATGATGTAGTTTCCGAGTTTCGTCGTAGCATAGATTTCATAAATGTAGATCGGTAACTCAAAAAATAAAGAGCATAGCAAACGCTTGTGTTAAAACGAGATAAGGATATAAGATCATTTTCTTATGTGCTATCGGTTTATGTAAATAAATATCAAAACAAATCCCGCTTATTTTTGCAATGTTTAAGGTTTTAAAGTGTAATTTAATATTTAGTAGACGTGTGGCGACATCTCTCGCCACAACTGACGCATCCTACATAGCGACATCAGCGACATCTATCGAGCCACATACGACGCATCCTACATCGCGTTACGGAAATTTACTCAACAATTGAGTATATATACAAGAACCCGACTACAGACAATGTCCAACGCGCCGTGACCACTCTCGGGAAGTGGTTTAACGAGTGACGAATAGCCGTTAATCCCTCGAAGAGCGCCGCGATTCTCTTCGATGCGGATTCCTCACGGTTGCCGTGGAGGCTCAAACCTCTTGAACTCTACGGTAATCCGATCCCCTTTGTGAGAGAGACCAAATATCTAGGCGTAACTCTAGATAGTAGGCTCTCTTTTAGACCCCATACCCGTAGAGTTAGGAACAGGGCCGCTTGGGTCCTAGGCCGTTTACATCCTCTATTATGTCCGGTGAGCAAAATGTTTACGAGACATAAGCTCACGCTCTACAAGATGTGCATCCGTCCGATTATGACATATAGTTGCGCAGCGTTCACACATATGTCCGAATCGAACTTCAAACGGTTACAAATCATACAGAATAGGTTTCTATATCGTCTCACCGGGGACCCTAGGTATATTCGAAGCGAAGATCTCCATAGAGATATGGATCTTTCTTCGATTCATGCCTACGTCAGACATCTCTCTCGTTCGTATTTCGACACAGCGTCGAATCACACGAATCCGTGAATTAAAGCAGCTGCTACTTATGTCGCGGAACCCACGACCACCCTGCATAAACGCCGGCCGCGTAACATTTTTACCGACCCGGACGATCGCGTCGAAAATGCAAATAAATATTATTCTTCCGTCTCTTCAAACAGCGTGTTAGCGCCCACGCCCGCGTAACCACCGTTCTCTCCGCAGAGGACGGGCGGTAAATATCGCTCCCGCACACCCCCTACGTCCACCCTCTCCAGCGGTAACCCAAGCCTAGGTCCGTTTCCTCGGCGTGAAGCCCTTGGGTCAAGGCAATAACCGCCCGCGCGATACAAGTGACACTATACGTGCAACACTTAGCTACCCACATACAACATTACACACGTATTAACATACACACGTGCACTACACAGGTACATGGGTTCTGTAGAGGGACCTTTTTTTCCTTTTTTTGCGCTAGTTAGTTTTGCACTAGTTAGTGTAGAAAACATTTCCGATCAATAAATGCACATACGCATGGTTCCTTCCTTCCTCCCAGGAGGAAGGGAACATGCCTATGAGTATATATTAGTTAGCTCGAATCGTAGGAGTAGGATTCGATTAGATCGCGACTTAATTGCATACGCGACGACCGCCCGAGCCGAGGTCCGGCCACTTTGGCACCCTCGCGCGAGTCGTCCCAATAACTTTCGCGGCTGAGTGCCCTGTGCGCTCGCCCCCAAATTCGGTGAAGCTGTAAAAGCCGCAGCGGCTTTGGGCCCCTAAGGCTAACAGAAAAAGACAACCGTTGGGCAGCTGGCCCGCCAGACAACACCCGTCTGTCTGGTCGGAGGATCCTCCCTTTTCTATGGCGGATGGAGGAACTATACACTCTGTTCCTCACTTCCGCTACAGACGTGTTTAATTGTGGCTACCTTTACTGTAAGTGGATGTAACTCCGTATAGTAAAAAAAATCGCCAAAATAATACGCGCACACTAGTGTATTCTGTGTGTGATATTTGCAACTAACTTCAGTATTATTTTGAAGTGTTTAGGTGCCTGTTATTGCTCCCGGAATATATTTGATTTATCATTAAAATACGGCGTCTCAGGTGAGTTTGAATTTTTTATCACCTTGTAATCTTACTTTTTTCAATTTGAACGTATTGAAACTCAGTAGTTTTAAGTAAATTGAAAATTTTAATGCTCGTTTTCGCAAGCGGTTTTTGTCACAAGTAAAGGCCGGTGACATTAGTTCCTGTCGCATGGTGTAGATGGCGATACCAATATGGATAAATAAAAAATAACGATTCTGTAAAACTGCGCATGGTACAATTGTTTAAGAGTTGTTCTTCTGTTTTCATTTAATTAACTTGTGCAATATCTTATATCTAAATGTTATTTTAATTTGCACAAAACATCCAAAACATAAAAAAAGAACATCCGAACGATTAATTTTCCTTCAAGAAATAATAGAAACAGCACGTAAACGGGTTGCAAATGGTGAGAGTAAATGGTCTGTTTCGAAGGAACTTGGCATGGCTTAGAATGGTCTGTTGCGATGGCTGAATCTACTTTACGACTACGCTAGAATAGATCACATTTAGCAACCAACTTGGACGATTCGACAGTACTTTTTCCAAAAAAGTAGACGACGAATTTTGTGAGTACCTACCTATCTACAAAAGTTAGACGATATATTTTTTGGCATGAATGCTGAAGATCTAAGATCTAAGAATCTTGGCAATCGAGTAGGCAGAGAAGAACAACATGGCCCATAGATTTAACCCCGAGATTAAAATGGCTGGCAAGGAATGGTTACGGGCATGAAGCGGCATCCGGAAATTTCACTAAGACAACCAACTTGTACAAGTATCGCTCGTGCCATGGGATTTAACATGCCTTAATGTGAAAGCATTGCGTTGTCTTATTTCTCCTTTACCAAAAACATAAGTTAAAGGTCACTTACAAGAAAACATAAAAGATCCGAGTTATCAGTGGTTCACCTTACAAAAATTAGTTACAACGTCAAATTGAAGAAAAAAGAAACCCTGTGGAAAAGTAGACTAAACTGAAGGCAACTGAAAGTACTAACTGCAAAAATATTGAAAATCGGAAACAAAAGACAGCAAAATGTAATCTAAAAAAAAGAACAGAATTACAAGAGAACTTGCATATGTCCAGACTATGAAGAAATTTATAAGGAACCAATTATTGAAGACTGGAATGTATGCGTTGTTTTTAACGAGGTGGTGTCATGAGCAATGCACGGCGAATGTAGGTGCTGGGATTTTAAATGTGATTTATGTGAAAAGTAGCATTTGTTAGTAACTGCGCTTAGTGCGCTATTTTACACTACCCGCGCAGTATTACCGATTTCGCTGTGAAATCTTATATAACTGGTAGTGTAAGAGTGCGAATTTCCCATTTTTATTGTTTACTCCTATAACTCAAGAACTATTAATCTCAGGGCAAAGAGTATTTATAATATTGTTACTTAGTTAATAAGGTTTAAAAATAATAAAAGTTGATATTTGTAATATTATTCATTTTGTAGCCTCTGACATGTTAAGTGCGTAGTCTTACACCACCCTACCCTACTATACTAAACCTATGGGTCGTAGGGGGTTGGCTCCGGATCTGCTTATTTATCCGATTTCGAAAATTCTGTCGCTATTAGAAAGCTACGTTCTCACTTGAGTGCTATATGGGTTATTTTAATAAAGTTTTATTTTGTCGTTAATGCGTAACAAAGTCGCGGGAATTGACAGATTCATATTCAGAGGTTCTTGGGTTGATTTTTAACCCCAGCAAGTCTTTGCTGTTACAGTATATAGGTGTAAAGCGAAAGTTAAGGTTTATTGCAAGGACTCGAACTCATGTCGATCAACACTTTATCACTTTATCCATACACACCAATGTTTTTAATTTGGTATAATTAATTTAACATTCACGAAAGTCCTTAAAAATATATGAAAACATATACAACCATTATTTAACAATTTTATTCCTTTAGTTTATCAAGTTTGATTATTTTTGTTTTCAATTTCAACATTTTCTTCATGGTAAAATTCATCGTTTTCATAATCATCAAAAGCGTCATCGTAATGCGTATCTTCTTCCTCATTATCGTTATCGAGTTCCAACTGCCAATCTTCACGCGAATTTCGCATTTGCTTGGCAAGTTTGTTTTGCAGGATCTGAAAAAGCACGTAAAGAACTACAATGATCGATAGGAAGTGATTTAAGAAAACTTTTTTAAAACGTGCCTAAAACAATAATGTTTTACATTGTGGGCTGGAATCAGTATAAAGGTTTACGTCACAAATTAAAATCTATTTCTAGGTGATTGTGATTATTTTAGTGAACTTTTTTTTAAACAATTTGTATGAGTTCGGTCTTGTTTTTTATCGTCTATCTATACATAGTATAAAATAAAGTCGCTTCCCACTGTCTGTCCTTATGTACGCTTAGATCTTATAAACTACGCAACGGATTTTAATGCGGTTTTCACTATCGTTTAGACAATTTTTTGCGAAAGGTTTATTTATACACAATATATTCCAATTAAGTTTTTGTATAGAGCAAATTAAATTATTTGTAATCAAGTCGTCAAAAAATAATTTTCGGCAGCTTATATGGCTTACGCTGGCTAAACCTTATGAGCCACGTCAAAATCATGTACTAAAGAATTGTAGTTTTTCAAAAAGCCTAGAAAAGAGTCCGAGATGGCATATGTCTATTTCCTAAGGCTGACTCCCAGTAACTATTTTTATCTTCAACATAATAATTAAAAATATCACGTTATTTGCGAAGCTGTTTTCCCCAATTCAGTATTAATCTTTATGCAGATAAGTTTGTTAGTTAAATTGTGCATTTAATGTAGATTAAGACTTCGCAAGGGTTCAATTTACAAATTGGTGTTATTTATGTTTAAAATAGCATTTTCGATTGATTTAGAGAAAATCGCTTATAGTTCATAACTTCATAGTTACAAAAATGTGCGCTTAATTCACGACGCCGCGCCGGTCGACCGACCGGCTGCGGTTCGCTGCGAGTGATTTCTTTAGTTGCGCGAATTTTTTAATCCGTCATTTCTTATACGGTATTCATTTAAATTATATAATGTAAAAGATAAATATAAACAACATTAAGTGCCACAGTTAACTAACATATTTATCTGGATAAGGATTAACACTGAATTGGAAGAAATAGCTTCGCAAATAATCTAATATTTTCAATTATTATGTTGAAGATAAAAATGGTTACTGTGATTACTGGTGAGTCAACCTTAGGAGGTAGACTTAATTATGTCATCGATTATTTTGATGTATCTCTGAATGTTTAGCCAGCGAAAGCCTTGTAAGCGCCCGAAAATTGTTTTTTGACGACTCTATTACAAAATATTTGATTTTCTCTATTTTACAGAAACTTAATTGGAATGTAGCAAATAAACAAACCATCCATGAAAAGTTCTCTAAATGACAGTGATCACCGTATAAAAATCCATTGCGTGGTTTAGCACAAGTGAGCAGACAAACATACAGACGCGGCTAGTGATTTTCTTTTATACTATGTATAGATCTAGATGGATATTGTAATAAGTACTTTTTTGCTAAACACAACTGCAAAACTTGTCATATCCATTTCATTCAATATAGACTATTTACTTTAATAATAATTTATTTATAATCATAGTGTTTTAGAAACAATTTAGAGATATATAAAATATAGTTTAATAAAGATTTTAGTAAGTAATGTACTAATGAGCACTGACATGCAATATTATTTTTAAATCTCCATATACATCCAGAGATAAATTCATATTGTTAAGTTACAGAAGTATTTAGATTTTGTATGATGAAGATTGTTTGTTGTTGCTGTGCAATTATTTGTTACAAAGCTGAGAGAATAGATCCAAATTTTATTTCACACATAATATTCTTCTTTTTTTTTTGTAAAAAAAGTAAATACACTGTTAATTTTATTGAAATTCATATTTATTTCAGAGTCAGAATTATAGTGCTGTAAAACGACAAAGTATAACACAAACCTGTCTTTTCAGTAAGAAATCTGCTAACTCTTTCCTCTGAGTTAATGTATCTATCTCTTGTGGTTTGCTTTCTGCTGCTCTGTATGATATAACTGTAGAATCTCTATCAATATTGCTCCAAGCATCTCTACTTTTCTTTCTCGCTGCAAGAAGCCTGTTCATAATCTTCTGATGATCTAACCCGTAGACATTGTGTGTCATTTCTGGTATGGGTTCTTCCGTTATTGGTTCTTGTAATTCCATTTGTCTTATTTTTGCCTGTATAATGAGTAATATTTATTAAAATAGATACAAGTTTTGTCTAATAAACTTTTCTTAGTTAAATTTTCAATCAACACAACTTTAATTGGAAAATAATTTATAAATTTTGATAGGTTTTTCCATAGTACATCACTACTACATCTATGGGGTTTTCAAATATTATATCTCAAAACGTCATAATTATTACTCAAATAAAGTTAACTGACTATTGAAAAATCGGCCCTATATAAAATAAAAAATAGTTCTCTTTCATTACTTAAAAATTTAATGAACATTTTTATAATTCAGTTAATAATTAATGTACCTTCATTTCTTGTGACAATTTAGTGTTTAAAGTAAACTCATTTTTTAATAAATGTCCTATTTGTGTGGGAACAAAATCATCCCCATATTCAGCTACAGCCAATCGTCGATCTAAATCAATTAACTGCGCCTCTTGCTTATCTGTAAAAATAAAGTGATATTATAAAAAAAATGTTTTTAGGTGATTTTCTTACTTTTTTAAAATATAAAACAGTAAATGTATGTATGTATGTATGTAGTGCTATTACCCTATTATGACACTAGAAGTCAGCAGAGTGATTATTATAGATCAGTATATTTATCTAAACTTTGAGGTAGAATGTATAATCATAATTTAAACAATAGCTAAGTAGTAGCAATTTTTTTTTATTGTTACATATTTAGCATTGTGGCCACATTCTCACCTGATCTTAAGTGACGATGTGGCCCAAGATAGTATAGCACGCTAAACTTAGTGGAAAACTAGCTCTCAACTGCAGCTGTCAGAACAAACCTATTAGTGTTTGGCAACAGATTTTTAACTTGAGTGTGGTAGCTAGCCAGAAGGCATTACAAAAAGCCCTACCTCCATGCTATGGTTTCATCACGAAGTTTTCCTTCACCGAAAGCTCAGGCTCATTGCCAGGATTTGATCTCGAGCCGATCGACGTGGAGTCTGTACACGCTACTAACTGAGCAATCATTGCTAACGGTAAAATTAAATGCCTACCACTCAGCATGATTCAATCAGCATGCTAGTACGGGCTGGCAACATTGCGTGCTTCGTACGAACGGCTTCGCATAGGTTTCGTCTCGTATTTCACGTTTCTAGTGGCGTGCGACAGTGCGACTAACCTTATATAAAAAATATAAATAAAATTACTCTGAATGGCGTTTTAATTCTTTTTGCACACATCATTCATTACATGACATACTTTAACACAACTTGCAATTGTATATTTATTTCGATATAATTTTATATAATGAACTTAATAGTAAAATAGTAGGTACATGGCTTTAGAATAATTATATTTTTGCACTGTGAAAACCCTATGCGGTACGAGACGCTTTTGGGCAATTTCAAAGGAGTTTCGTTTCTACCCCTGGTTATTTACTATTATTACGATAACATAAGAGGGAATATTACCATGCCTAAATGATAATAATGACGTTTTCATTCCAGAATTGTAAAATAAACCTACAAATTAAAAATATAATCTATTTCAATTCATGGCGATGTTTCACTTACCAGGCTCTGTCAGAAAACCTCAGTGTTAAAGGTACAGAATTTAAGAATTTAAGAAAAGGTACAGGACTTATTTAAAACTACAAATTTGGTAACTTTTCAATATTTTGTATCTTCTCTTGATGTTTGTTTAATAAATGTTTTCTTTCATTCTATTAAAATTAAGAAAATAAAAATTAACACAATTATAGTAAAAGCTTGACCTTTGACAAAAACAATATACGGGATCTCGCCCATTACCCTAAGTGTGGAGAGTTCATGCCTCAATGCTCCGGCTGTTTTGCAAAGCACCTTTTCAGTGTCTTCATCTGAAGCATGTCCTTTACATACCCAGAACACATTAACTGTTTTGAAATCTGGAGCTACTTGGACCTGGCAAAAAAAAAAGAAATTATATGACAAATAATAAAATTGATAGTACAACATTTATGGTATGCTATGAAAGGTCAACAAGGCCAGCAACTAATGTTAATTTAAAAAAAGAAAAATTACTATAAAATTTTATCAATAAAGTAACCTAATTTTCATTATAAGAAAATTACGAGCAGAATAGCTGAATTTATGTATCATCATTAATATGTATACAAATGTTTGCAAATAATATAAATTAATTTTTTTATAATTTTTTTTTAATACTTTGTAAACAATGAAAAAGAACCCATAATTATGCACATGGGAGCATGAGCGCATTTACAACCTAAGGCTATGGCTATGAGAGTATGCTCTCAGATGCATAATAACCACTGCAAGCCTGGGTAATATGCCTTTGAATATATAAAAGATATGATGCAATTAATCACTTCCATTGTTTTTTATTTGTGTAAACGGTAGCATGCAGCCTTAAAATATAAGAGTGGTCAAGCAATATTTTAACCCCATATTACAATATAAAGATTTGATGAATGTGTAAAACTCGTCAGTAAATTAACATGAAAATTAAAAATATTTGAAATAACACCCATATCTAGAGCTGCCATCACCTATATTGTTGATGTAATACAATAACTTGAAAATCCCTGGACATTTGGGTGACTTTTCCTCAGACTTCTTAAAATAAACTTTTTAAACAAAAGTTAAATTATCATCTTTATTTTAGGGATGGGCTGAAGTTCAGTAAACATTCAGTTTAGGTTGAGATAATTTAGTGAAAAAAGTAATTATTAAGAATCTTATTTCATCAAATAAAAAATATTGTCCATTTAACTAATGCTACATACAATTTTAATCATGACATAATCAACAAATTATAGGTCATCTAATATAATTTGTTTACTAGTCAATTTATGACTCTCCCTGGACACAAAGTTTTGCCCAGACACTTTTTAAAAACCCCCTTTGGATGCTCCCTGGGCCTTTTAGAAACTAGAACAAATCTGGATGGTTAGGCAGCCCTACTCATATCTAGTATAGTGCTACATACACAAATATAACATTACCTATTCCTAAAAATATCAATCTTGAATGAAACTATAGGAAAACTAATACAGTTGTTTAGAGTACAGAGTTCTATGATATATAGAAAAATTTAATTATTTTGTTATTACATTTTATACCATCTTAAAATGATCAAAAATACATATTCTACTGTTCTTTCTAGCCAATTAGTGAATTAAGTGGCATACATCTACACTTAAAGGTAAGACCACACAAGATGGAACTGAACTGCAGCAGAAGAATAGTGTGGCAGAAAATTGTTTATATGAGAGTGAATGGGACATACCACACCATGCAGCAGTGGAACTGGGTGGCACTGCACTTTTATAGGATAAAATCCAAGATATGCATCAAGTTTTGATGGAATGTGCTCCACACAGAGCAGAGAGAACATTTTTGGTAGGTCTCCTTGGTCTCAATATGTAGGATCGGGAGCCTTCCATGCTATATTGTCTCGACCTGACAGTACTGGTTCCCTTTTAGCATACAACTTCGCTGATTGTTACTTCAATTGAAATGTGTTGATTCAACTAGGTGTACATAGCCCAAAGGGTTTAAGGCCATAAAATCTAGAAGAAGAAAAAATATTTAGCCGCATCGCTTCTTTGCAGTTCAGTTCTGCCTAGTTCAGACTTACCTTGAATGTATGCAGATATGATTAACAAATTATTATCAATCTAAGATCAGTTACTGTTATGAAAATATTTGTCTATATGGGGTCATATTAAGTGAAACTAATGATTCACAGAGTTATGTAAAAAAAAAAAGTTTATAAGTTTAACATAATATACTCATAACAACATCCTAGTAGGAAAACTCTTTAAGTATCTGATAAAGTATAACTATCCAACTAAAAATACTCACTTTAGAAATTTCTATACCTCGTCCCACAATGTCCATTGAAACTGTACCAGTGGACATCAAATCTGTTATTTGCTTCATGAACATTTTGTTTAGCATTGCCATTCTGCGAATACCACTTTTACCTGGCTCAAATTTAGTTTTTGTTAAACTTTTTATGCTGGGCATTGCACTGGCTACATAAAGCTGTCCTGCTGGATACCACCGCCTGAATAAAGTTACTTTTTAAAATAACGTAATTAAGAAATAATAACGTTCAAATACTTTCACATACATACTTTTTCGATTTTGGATTAACCATGTTACAAAGTTTTATAGCTTGTTTTTTTATACTAAGCGAAACGCACGTTAAGTGATAAAAGCGATAAAAATTCATCATATTTTTAGAGATAAATAGGAACTATTACAGGATTTACAAATTTATACGATTTCTTTATTTACTCGAAGACAGCTCCTGTGAAAACTTGAACCATAGACCAATAACCAGAGGATAGACGACCATCTTAGAACAATCGTTTTGTTTCGTTAGCGAGGTGATTTACACATATTCACAGACGATACACATCCACACTTATCTATAGATACCAATTTATACATTTCATTCATGATTGATATCTCCATCGCATTTACTCTTGAAGTGGCCTAATGAGCCGTCCGCTACCTATCTCTTTCCCTCATTATATTTGTATATATGGTACTTGTCAAATTACGCTAGTGATGGAATCATAGATTTAAATCGGTACTTTACGGTAAATAAGTAAACTAGTGATGATTTTCGTGTCAATCGGTATTTTACTAAACAAATTACCGGTTTTTATCGATATTTTTGCGACGGCAACCATTTTACCAGATTTATCAAACAGTCTTAAAATAAAAGAAACGTAAGAATTACATAATATTTATTCTTATTGGGATTTACAAATATTAACATGCCATAAAACTTTCCCATCATACTTCACGGGCTTAGGACCGGCTTTATGCATTGTTTTAAAACCTCAGACCTAGGAATTTCGGCAGGATCTTGAAGTGTTATGTGGTGGTTTTTATTTTAATTCATACCTTATGTTGGCTCTATATTGTGTAATTTTGACGACATTTTACGTGATGTAGTTTGGTTATTTTGCACAAGTGGATTATAAATACCTAACTGGGAACATGCATTTTAAGTTCACATAAAACTCCCTGTAAAATTTTAAAAATGGAGCCTCGATCTTGTTGAAGCTATGTTTGAATATTGCAAGATAGATAATTACATTTGGGTAAATACTTATTGTTTAACATTGACTTTGGCTGAAATGTGTAATAACAGTAAGAACAGTTGCCATTCAATAAAAGAAAGACGGAGCGCATGGAACTAAAAGTGAAACCAGAAAAAAGGAAATACAAAATGGAACATTATTACAATTAAATGATCATAAGAATAAAAATATTACCATAAAACAATAGTTATTAAAAGTATATAAAATAAGTTTCCTAATATGACTCATGAATGTAGACAAAAACTACAGAAATAACAGAATTAATCATCAATATAAAAATCAATCGCTCACAACGTATTTCTCAATATTATTACAGACAGGGAAAACAAATTCATATTACAATTAATTAATTAAGATCATAAGAATAAAAAGATTACAAAATATTAACATAAAACAAAAGTTATTAAAAGTATACTTATAAAATAATTTTCTTAATATGAATCATGAATGTTGTTAAAAAATACACCAGACAAATTTGCATGCTTCATAAAATATTTGTATGAATAATTAGTAAATAATACACATAATGCCTAATTAAGTAATTAGAAACAAAGAAAATATGCTAGATTATGACATGATTACATACTAGAATTACATAATTATTATTTACCTTAAAAATCATAACAATACATGTGAGTATATTCATGCATGTTTTAAATTTTATTTTATAATTGGTTCTGATTTAATCAATCAATGTTACATTAGATAACTAAGAACATTACCTAATAATAACAATGAATTATTAATAATATATTATAACTAGTAGTAGTACTATATTTTAAAAACAATGTAAACAAAATTTGCATACTTAATAGAGGAATTAAAATAAAGACAATTTTAGTTGCAGAAACTATGATAATAATAAGTAGTACCTATACAGTTAAATATGATTATGTAGTACTACGCCTTCTAACTGATCTGTAACTAAATCCTTTTGTAGCTTTAGTATGGTTTAAACTTTCCATTTCTACATCTTTAGATCTGGAATCAATATTATGCATTCGTCTGTTAAAATTAATGCACCATTGTTTTACTTGCATTCTAATAAATAACAAATAACCAAAAAGCTTTTAGAAAAGTTTCTTTGTGCATCTCACAATTGTACAATGTAGTATCAATTTTTTGTTCCAATGAACATTCTCAGGGGGAATAAAATTCTCTATGAATTCAGTGTCGTCAGATTGAAAATTATCAATGTATGATCCATATTTTTATTGGTTTACTAAATTTTGAAGGGTACCTAACATTTTGTCATCATCATTAGCACAATTTGTAAATAATGACTTACCAGTAGTGATGTTATTAATTAATAAAGTTTTATAAGCCGAGACAAAGTGAGTACAATCTGGGTTGGTATTGAAATTACCATGTGCTCTTATTAGACCAAAAAAATTTTCTAATGGATCTTGGTTTAGTCGTCTGAGACTTAAAAATTTTACACCCTCAATAGAGCGTAAATCAGACCACAGATGTTTCATAGTTTTAATATTATGCATAAAATGCTTCAGTGACAAAGGCATGCTTTCCCTTTCAACGGAAGAATCAAACCACATTGAATTTAGTTTCTTCACAGCATTATTCCAGAAATCTATGTGTTCAGAATTTAAAGATAAAGCATGTTGCAATTTATAACCAGAGTGACCAAAACCATTTAAACTATCAAACAAATCATTTATAAATAAAAGTATTTCTACTGTGAAAAGATCATTATCAATATCCACATTCGGAATAGAATATTCATGCTCCTGTAGAAAAAGCAGGGACTTCATATAAACTTCAAGCGATGTAGCCACTTGTCTGCTGAATACTTGAGCAGCTGGTTTGACCTGGAAATATACAATAAAGTAATTTTATTTATAAAATAAAAAAATAATGCGGGGCAAAGCTAGTATCCATAATATACAGACGAAGTCGCGGGTACCAGCTAGTAAATATATATTCAGTAGTATTGGAGATGAAAATGACTAAAATATGTTGAGATCTCTTTAGTATGGGCAATCATACATCACTTTTGTCAAGCAAAGTGGTCATTTTATAAACTTCACATGCGACTGGGATTTTAATAATTTTACTTACATAGGTACATAGTATATATAAATGATTTCACGCCTATACAGGTTGATTTTTGAGATGGGTCAGTGAGAATTTTACTTACCTTCATTTTATCATATGATGTAGGTTTAACATGTTTGTCGGTGAGTTTAGTGCTTCTTGCTCGTCCACCATTTCCATCTACTTTATAAAGAATTTCAATGTACTCCCACTTAGCACGCCGATTACCGATGAGAAGATCTTTCTTCTAAAAATTATTGCGAAAACATTTTAGTAAATGAGGTACATCATAGATGTGATATAGCCGGTTACTATTAATGTTATAGGAAACATTATTATCATTATAGCCTTCACTGCGTACAAGTTCTCTATTTGAGTCCGATATTATTAGCTGCAACATTGGCAGAGCTTTGATCACTAACTGTGGCTCTAACTATGAATCCAGCTTTAAAAATTGCAAATACTGCCTCCTTGATAATATTCTTTAAAACAAATGTTTTTACTCCATCTCGAGCAAATTAACAATTCCACAAATTAACAAATATAAAATGTTTAATAATGTTAAGATTATGAACAACGAACAATGGCGGTTCAATTTGTTTTAGTCAAATTTGACAATTCCAATGAAAATGGCGGCCACAGACCAATATGGCGGAAGAATATCAATGAGTATGCCTTTGTGTGAGTGTTTCATTGTGTGAAAGAGAAACGTAGCGGGTACGCTTATGGATTTTTCCCATGTTGAGTGAAACAGATGCGCGAGCTTTTCGTGTTAAAATATATAGGCGAGTTGACAGAGCCTGACTTGAACAAGCGTCTTTTTTACATTATCTATTAGGGATGTGAACAAAAAATCAATTTTTTTAAATATCAATTATTTTTAATTAAAAATCAATTTATTTAGATTAATTCTTTAATAAAAAAAACGATTATTTAAACATCGATTTTTTTTACTGCGATTTTTTTTAAATAGATTTAATGTAATTTTTTTTGTGACAGTAGGTATTTAATCATCCTTCTTACTGAATTGCCAACTAGTCCTCTTTATTGAAGTTAATGGATCTAGACTACTACTATTAGGCTGAAGAGTTTCTTTGTTTGTTTGGTTGAACGCTCTAATCTCAGGAACTACTTCGAATGGAAAAAATAATTTCTGATGGATATCCCATTGATCGAAGAAGGCCTATAGGCTATATAACATCACGCTACGACCAATAGGAGCGAAGAATCAATGAACAATATTGCAAAAACGAGGAAGGATTAAAAGCAGAGATTCCATTGTGTGCGCTGCGTAAATGCTTAAAGTTACTCAAAAATCATGTGTGACCGAATTCTTTCTCTTAAAAATTTAAAAAAAAATTCGTGATAGCATTTGGCTATCTTTTAAAGTTGACTCAATATAACCTTTTTTATGATAATAAAATTTGTTCAAAAATAATGCTTTATTTGCGAAGGTGTTTCTATAAACGTGGTATTAATCGTATTGAAATAAAATATTCATCACAAATATTTCATTGAACACATGACAATATAATTCACTTGATAATAATGGCAGTAATGGTGGTCTTCATTAAAGAGAACCGGTTGCCAAGTTAGGAAGAAGAAGAAGTATTTCATTTCGAACAAAATTGTCCTTGCCATCAATTGATTTCAATCAATATCTTAGGAGATATCACAATTTTAAAATAAATCCGCAGAAAAGTAATGAAAGTTTCAGCTCCTTTAGAATTGTATTATAGGTGCCTACGACCCAATCTTTCTAACTCTCTCTCTCTCTCTCTCTCTCATGTGTCGCAGACGAAGATGCGTGAGTCAGTTAGTTAAAAATAAAAACCAAATACATAAACATGTCATTTTAAGATTCCACCAAAAACTTCAATCACCCTTATATATCACCCATAAATATAGTTATAACGAGCTTTCATAGAAATCCTCTGGCTGCTCATAAAGGAGTGTAATGCCCCATTCACCATATTACTGGCATTTACTCTCCTTCCTATATCACTCTCACACTTTCCATCCCTGGTAAACATCGATCCCAAGTATACAAACTCACTTACTTGCTCCAGTTCATCCTCATCAATCCGGACACATATTTCGGTCATGTTTTCTTCCTTTTCAAACACTAAAATTTACGTCTTCTTTGTATTTACTTTCATTCCGTTTCTTTCCAAAGCCTCATTCATAATAGTCACCATCGCTTGCAAATTTTTAGCTGACGATGCAAGTAAAACTTGATCATCAGCATTAAGAAGACATTTGACAAGTAACTCGTTCATTCTCAGTCCACAATCACTCTCTTTCAAATCTGTTAGACAATTATCCATAAATAGATTAAACAGCCATGGAGACGCTACACATCCCTGTCTGACACCCTTTTGGATATCAAACCATTCAGTGTATGCTCCATTTATTCTAACACAAGCACTAGAATCCTCATAGAGAGATTTCAATGCTTGTAACAGATCCCCGCCAACCCCATGCCTGGACAATGCCAACTACAACTCATTCCTCATAATAAATAATGAATTGCTTTTTAATTTAATATTATATTTTTGTGTTCAAAAGGATTGTAATACAAGTAATGGAACGCACCACCCGCGTCTTTGGAACTATTTACGCAGTGTATAATAATTTTTAACTGTGCCCCACGGTTTTACCCGTGTTAATTTTATACGACAAATACCGCTACGCCAGTGCACTCGTGTAGCTTGTCATAATTCTTCTTCCCACAAATACAAATTATTTCAATTTTTCATTATCTTCTAAACTATGTGTCCAAATAACATGCACAAGAGCAAAACTTCATAAAATTGTCTTTAAGATGAAGTAACTCTTGTTCGTAAGGATTATTATACCATGTGTAAAATAATGATCTTAAATCACTTTTTAATGTTAAACCATTGTTTGTTATATAATAGCTTATTGTGGGTTATGCACAAGGCCCAATATTTTTGTACAACATGTATTTACGTACAACTTAAAAATATCGCGGCGCACGCGGATAAAGCAGTTCGGGAGAGCTTCGTGTCCAACTTACTTTACAAAAATCAATATTAAAAAGCTAGTTAGCACGTGTATCTTGATACTAAATAGTCTATATAAGGTATTCCTTGTGGATCAGGCTATCGTATACAAAAAGAATTTTTGAAATCAGACTGGTAGTTTCAGAGATTAGCTTATTTAAACAAACGAACATAAAAACACTTCCGCTTTGTTATATTAGTATACATATAATATATAGTATAGGTAATACTTTTAAAAATTTAAAGAATATTCCTACTTTGAAAACCAAATACCGACGATAAAAGGTCGTAAAAAAAACATTCTTTACTTTTTATTAAACCTTACTATACAACCAAATTTGTTACTAGAATGGGCATTCTCCGTTATTAACAATATTTTTTGTCTTTTTATTGAAATATGTTAATTTAAATTGATTAAGAAAGTTATGATTCTAAATATTTCAGATTTTAATTAAATTTCTTAAGAAAATATGTAAAAAATCAATTATTAAAAAAATTGATTGTGTTTTGAACAAAAATCGATTATTAGTAAATTGATTTAATAATTTTAAAAAATAATAGATTTTCAAAAAACATTATTTTTTAGAAATTGACATCCCTGTTATGTATGCATTATTTTATAAAAATATGACATTTAGTTATTTACAGACGTACAAGGTTATACCAGAGTCGGAGAAACTGATAGGGATGGAGCCATATCGATAAATGTAACACGATAACAGACCTGAATTTTTTTTACAAAATGTAAGAAACTAAACTACTGCCTGATACTTTTGTACAAATTTATTAACTAATATTATATTTCATTACAAGATGTTACAAGTATTAATTCTTGATTGATAATGCCAACTTCTTCAAAATTTCGAAGCTGTTGTAAAATAAGTAGGTATAGGTAGGTAGTCGGCAATGAAACGAAATAATTATAACGACAGATAAACTTTATTTTAATCAAAATCTGATGAATCGTCACTGTCACTCGATGAGCTCTCCCCAACATTTATTATAAGTTCCTGTACTTGTATATTATCGAATGCCACATGAATTTCTCAATCCGACGCTATATAATGTTTTAAGTTCTTCTCACAATTTTTTCCCAGTTTTCGGCAGTTACTTCCGCACATGCATTTTTTAATAAATCTAACATCTTGTTTGCCGTATAAGGGGGATGGGTATTGTTTCGAGCGGCATGTCCTTTGATTTGTGCCCATATTAGTTCCTATAGCATTGTACTGGCAATGATACGGCGGAAGTCGAAGAACCCAATGACCACATTCGGCAGCTATTTCGTCGGTAACATATCTTTTAGGGAGGCTTTTTTTCGATTTTAAAATATTCACTAATTGTACTTTTAATAAAGTACTATTCACATTTTCGCCATGACGTTGGAGCCAGTCAATTATCTCTTGTTTTTTATTGGCCTGCGTCGGCATTTTATCAATTTGTCTGGAGTGATATGTAGCTAAACAATGAATGAATTTTTTAAACCTATGCATAAGTGAAGTGGATTTTAAATATAAGCTAAAAACATTCATTCTTAGATCCCACAATATCTTCCTAGAAAGTTCTAACGAGGGAGCCACCATCTTGTTAGGATACTGAATCATCATACATAACACATGACATTATAATTCACTCGATAATTTTATAATGGTCTTCATTAAAGAGGACCGGTTGCCAAATTAGAAAGAAGAAGAAGAAGAAAAATTAATACTTTTTTGTTTGTTTTTAGTTTAGTTTTTTTAATATAGGTAAAATATTAATCAAATCAAAAATCAAATTATTATTTATCTCTGTTAAGTACGATGCGCCATCCTGTAAGAGCGATATTACATAGTGTAGGATTTTGAATGTATTTTAAAAAAAGCGCCCTCTATAAATGTTTGTGTAAAATGGGTCCTGTCATAATGGAAGACGTGGTTTATGATGTTAAAAAATAAAATTTTGTTTGAGAACAGATCATTGTGTAAGAAACCTACATGAGTCAGTTTCGAGCATAAAAAAGTAACAATAAATCTTTCGAGTATGCGGGGCGATTAAATTGGACAATATTATTGAACCTGGCGTTATTGTTTGCGTGTGGGTGGCCTAACAATATGTGACTGGCACTCTGGCTGTCTTTGTGTACAATTTGTAGTAGCCTATTTGTCTCTGGTTACGCGTGGGAGGGAAAGGTGTGTTTTCTTCGCCGCCAATGATCTGTCATAATTGTCAAAACGGGATAAGTTTGTGATAGGTATATGTTACCTACTGATGTGTTTTATTTTATTTTATAGCATACAATACATAAAATCTAGTATCTAACCTAATCAAACAGTACGAAAACAATGCCGAAACAAGATGAAAGTGAAGACATCTGGATTGAGCTGGATAATCTTTGCTCAAAATTGAACGTAGATCCTGTTGCCGCAAAAAAGTCTAGAGATTCGTTTTTGGAAATCAAGCGAAACTATACTTTAGATGTAAGTGACTTGTCTATTTTAAATTATTCCTTAATATTCAAAAGATTATTATATAAATCAAGCTTACCTTGAGAATGCACCTGCGCAAGTATTATTAAAATAAACTACTTATTTGTTTTCGTAACAAGCTAATAGACTTTCACATTTGTTATGCTATTTCGTTATAGTATAATGGTATTATATATCTTCGTTTGTGTCGAATTAATTTCAATATTGCTACTTCATAGTAAGTACTACTTTGTATGACAACAGGGAGATCCTCTACATTGGATGGCTTGTGCATTGTATGTGGCATGTCGTACATCAATAACTCCTACACTACAGACTGGGAAAGCAGTAGAAGGCAACTGTGTCAGTCTTACAAAACTCCTGAGGTTATGCAACATAAGGTTAGTATTTCAGTATTTTATTATATTTGATTTTGGTTTCAACATAGAATTTTAATAAATATTGTATAATAGAACATAATGACATAATGCACTATTTATTAAAAATTATTTACTTTAATTCCACAAAATTGTAAATTATATAGATAGATTTGAAATCCACAGTTTAATACAGTTTTTTAATAAAATTAAAAATTGGATGGAGATGGCATCCATGCCAACTGACTTCAAAGAAAGGATATCCCGTTTAGAACATAAGTTTGCTGTCTCATCTGTGCTGTTCAGGAAATTCCAACCAATTTTCCAAGAGATATTTACTGGATTAACAAATGAACCCTTAAAAACACACTCAAAACGAAGACCAAAGTAAGTGCGCATACTATTCATTTTTGTTTTTCATCATAAATCATTATTTAACACATTACTATTCTAAACAAACATTAAATAACTATGACTAATGCCTATAGGCTATATTGTATTTTATATCGTACTAAAAATTGTTATTAAATGATATAATGAAAAATAAACAATATATCAAGTAACTTTAATTGTCATTCATGTCTATGATATATATTAAGGACTATTCAATAAGTTATATTTTCTTTCAGATTAATACCATGCTCTACGAATGCCTTATTTGAATTTACTTGGTGTTTGTACATATGTGTTAAAGGGGAGTTCCACAATTCAGCCAATGATTTGGTTGATATGTATCATATTCTATTATCATGTTTGGATTATGTATTTTCAAATGCATTTATGGCACATAGGACTGATTTGATCAATCCATCATTTAAAGGTTAGTAGTATACTAAATAATACTTTCATTTTGTTTGTAATCTGCTTATTTTTTTTAAATTGATACTAAAAAATTAGGGATAAAGAGAGGTAGGGTATAGAAAAATGTCATTGAAAATTTATCTCTACAAGGGACAGTATGACTGGTTAAATACCTCCACCCTACTGAAGATCTCAGCCAAATAACTGTGTGTTAAGTTCCTGCGGTGTTTCCAGTGCTGGGAAGAAGGGGTTTAGGGTTGACAATGTGTTATTACATCCTCTGGTCACTGGTGTTACAAGTGTCCATGGGCTACTGTAATCGCATACAATTAGGTAGGCTGATGCTTGTTTACCTCCTATGTTATATTAAAAAAACGTAATTAGATTTTCAGAATAATATGCACCCATCAATAACCATAATTAGTGATGCCTGTCACCAATCATATCAGAATAAATTAATAATGCATATTTAAATTACTTTAAACAGTTTATAATATGGACTGGTCACCAATTTAGTTTATTTTTAGGTTTACCAATTGATTGGCGGAAAGAAGATATTAAATTACCACTTAAACCACCATGTATCATATCAACACTCTGTGAAATAAAAGATGGTTTGTCAAAAGAAGCTACTACTATGAAAGAGTACAGCTGGAGGCCTGTTATTAGGTCTTTCTTTGAGAAAGGGGTAATTAATTCATTCCTTTTTGCTAACAAGTTTCAAGTTGTTATTTGAAATACAATTAACAAAGAAGAAATTAATATGTAAAAAAAATAAACATATTGGAAATTTCATACTGCACTTGCAATATAGTAGTAGTAATATCATTGTGAAATTACTATTTTTATATAAAACTTATCTCAGAAATAATGTATATTGCTATAATAACAAATTTTATATTCTGAATATACACACATTTGCTCAGGAGTGGCAACCTAATTATCAAATGGCCTCAGGGTTATGATTCTTTTTTGAGTTTGGTTGTAAATGGCTGTACAGTAAATGCCTCAACACATGATGGAGGATTCATGTCTGTATGGTGATTAATTAAAAAAAAACATTACCTAATAGGTTGGGGAAAAAGTTTCTTTGCATTTTTATATGAAAACTCAAGACATTTTTTTTTTAAAGTTTATTTACAGTATAATATATGTGCCATAAAACGCCACAAATAGTTTTGGCAGTCCTCTCTTGGTGTTAACCTTACAGAACCTAAAGAATTCTGAAGAGACCGAAACAGGTGAAAATCTGAAGGTGCAAGTCAGGCATATGGTGGATGCAGTAACACCTCCCAGCCAAACTCTCTTAATTTTTGCTGAGTGGCTAAAGATGTGTGTGGTTTAGCGTTATCGTGATGAAAGACCACACCCTTCCTGTTGATCAATTCCGGCCGCTTTCTCTCAGTTGTTTCCTTTAAACTCATCAGTTGTTGGCAATAGAGATTCGAATCGATGGTTTTTCCGGCCGGTAAAAGCTCATAATCAACAATGCCCTTCCAGTCCCACCATACACACATCGTCACCTTATTTTGAGTTAACCCATGTTTAGCCACAGTCTGTAAAGCCTGGCTGACCTTAGACCTCGTTCTTTTTCGCACGTTCTTGTTGTACGTGATCCACTTTTCATCGCCAGTTATCAATGTCTTCAAAAACGGCTCGGTTTCATTACGTCTCAATAATGAATCGCAAATGAGTACACGGTTCATTAGGTTTCTTTCAGTGAGCTCATATGGCACCCAAAAATCGAGCTTTTTGGTATAGCCAGCTTTCTTCAAATGGGTTAAAACTGTTTCTTGGTCAATTTCCAGTTCTTCAGCTACATCTTAACTAATGATATGCCGATCTTGCTCCACTTTTTAAAAAATGGCGTCCATTTTATTCGTAACAGGTCGACAGAGCGAGGTGCATCTTTAACATCAAAATTTCCGGGCTGGATAAATTTTAACCAACTTTGTGCTACTCTTACTGACACTTCATTAGGTCCTAAACATCACAAATTTTTTTCGCTGCTTGAATTGCATTTTTGCCTTTTTTGTAATAACATTTTGAAATGTATCGAATTTCTTCATTAGATTCACTTATTTTTACAGACAGAAAAACAAATGAAAAATAGCAAGAAAACAACTTTTTTTCTTTTTATTTTTTTATTTTTAATGTAACCTTTTTAATATTATCAAAACCAGCCAAATACAAATAGTACAGCCAAAGAAATTTTATAACAAGTTTATACCTACATTATGCGAAAACACTTTTTCCCAGACCTAATATTATTTAATGTATTCACAGAATGCAAATATAAATTAAACCATTTAAATGAAGATTAACGCTTACTATACCTAGCCTAGGCTATTTTGAAGGCTGTTTAATTATCTTTATTAAATAAGAAACTTCTAGCTCAAATTCATTGAATAAATGAGGCCTATAGAAACAAAAACAACAATGTCCAATTTTATCATTATGGATTTTCATTATTTCAATTACTTTAATTTTTTAATTTATCAGGGATTCATTCAGGAATTTTGTTATAAAGCATGTGGTGATAACGTTATTTCAAACTTATTATGGCAACAAATTTTATTGTTGTGTGCATTATGAATAAAAATAATGTCAACACCTTTTTCAGTGAAAGTGAACATTTGTTTCTACAGGCTTCAAATACTGAATTATGTAAGCGGTTTAAATTCAATAATAATAAAAAAATTATCAAGGAAAAATAAATTAATGTATTTGAATTGAAGGTATACTGTTTTATAAATGTATACCAAGATATTATGCTTATCATATAATATGAAACAGTAATCTATTTCTATTTAACATTTTTAGATTCTTAAAGGTAGCTATGAGCAAATAGGAATATTGGATGTTGGATATTTTGATCAAAATCTTAAATCACTGAATAACTTATATGAAACTTATGTACTAAGTGTTGGTGAATTTGATGAAAGAATATTTTTAGGTAAGTACTCTGTGATATTTTCAACCAGTCCTGGCCATAAAACTTAAACATAAAAAAATAAAGTTGTTATTGACAGTGTATATATATTTTGACATTTAAATGTAATATTAGTGAAAATGTCTAATTATAATATGAATCCAATTTTGATGCGTTTTCTTTGTTGTGAAGGTAATTAATTGATATATTTTTTATATTTATTTACTAAATCTCTATAATACAAGTAAAATGGCAATGGTTTGCTTGTTGAGGTAAGGCTGCAAAGTGAATAGCGAAGCATCAATGATTTATGGTTGATATTCCACCAGTGCGCATGAACCATTTTACTAGCACATTTATCATGCAAACCACTAAGGAGTGGAACTCTTTGCCGGATATAGTATTTCCCGGTAATTACAACCTGGGTATTTTCAAGTCGCAAATGAATAAGTAACTTTTAGGCAAGCATGCTCCATCGTAGACCACATCATCACATACGTTCAGGCAAGGTAGTGTCTTTACAATTAATAAAGTTGAAGTTTCTGTTTGTAATGTCAAAATAACAGTTTATTTACTAAATGCATATGAAAGTATATACGATACTAATAACAAAAAACCATATTTTTTTTCAATTTTTGTTTGTCTGTCTGTCTGTTTGTTCCGGGTAATCTCCGAAACGGTTGGACCGATTTTGACGGGACTATCACTCATACATAGCTGATGATATAGGGAGTAACTTAGGCTACTTTTATTTTAGAAAAAGAATTAGGGTTCCGCACAAATAAAAAAAAACTGGTCATAGCGAATCAATTCGGTCGCTTAAATGGCTTATGCTGAGTAAACCATAATAGATATAGCAAAAGTCCGGGAGAGTATACATCTATCTTCTAAGGAACACCCACAATAAGCAGTTTTATCTTTAAAATAGCCGTGAGCGCGGGAGCAAGATTCGCGAGGGCATTCTGTAGTCCACGTGAGCGAAGCCACGGGCACAGCCAGTTTACAATAAATGATGTAATATTACTTGGAACGTGGATATCAAGTAATATACAATTGTTTAAATATTATATAGTCACTGGTATATATATACCCATATACAAGAAAGGTTGCCTTTGTTTTGATAATGCCTATACTCTTTATAGTATTAAATAGGATTGCAGCCGAAATCGAATATTCGTCCTGTCTCAGTTTTGACCAAAACCAAAACTTTTTAGACATGTTAAAATTTCTATTGTAAACAATCAGTTTAAACGCATTATATGAAATAAAAAAAAACTCAATCATTTAAGTATAAAATAAATAAAAAATCTTGTTTTAATATAAACAAAAGTAATAAACATGATTAAGATTTACTCTTGTAAGTAAACTTTCAAAAATTAACATTTATCTATACTAAGCGCGCAGAGCTAAGGAAGCTAAGGAATTCGATAGTGTCGTGACCTAATTATGAATTATTGCTGTCGATAATGGGGGTGTTGATAAATTCCAGCTTTGTTTTAAATTCAACATTTTACATCTTGGTTAACATAATGAAAAAACAAGGTATTAATTTAAAAAATAAATTATTTAAATTTAATCATCATTAGCTTCATTTTTCATGCTTGGTAATGAATAAAAACATTTCTTTTTTTCATAACAGAATTTGACGGACTCGAATCAGTAATTATTAAAAACAAAAAGGCACAGGGTCTTAAGTATTAACGCGATCAGTAAACGTACGATTAAAGGCAGCACTCACATCACAACAGTAAGGGAACGTGAGGCGGGGAAGATGCTCCCGCTCTTCACCTTAGGCCCCGACTACATTTAACTCGCGTGCTTACTATATTAAGTACTTTATTTAACCTTATTAATTACCTTTTCAAAATTTTAATTGTTAAAAATCTTTTTCAACACACTTGCTCATAAAGTGGCTATAATATCACCGCAATTAGGCACATAATGACACCTGTAATCAAACTGTGACTTTTTCATTGCTATTATTCACAAGTGAATTATAGAGTATCATTGAAAATTATTATATTCATTCGAGCAATGACATAAGCGCATAAAAGCTTCAAATTACATAATTTTACTAACTGCACATTCACTAATTGTTTCTCTAAATAAACTTTTTATGTACTAAATAAAATGATTTTTTATTATTATTTTCTTCACAAGTGTGTTGAAAAACGTCGTATGATACACGTGTGTATCGGTGATTACCGTCCTCGGCTCTCTTAAGACCCTCACCTAACGGCTCGGGTCTCAATGGCGCCTCAGCGGTAATCACCAACATTACACACTTGTACCATAATGTACTATTATGATAGATCACGAGATGTATGTACTGAGTTTCGGAGGGACTGAAATTAAGGCAGATTCCTGGCTAAAACCGAATCTTCTATAGGTCATTCATTCTATATACTTAACCTAATAACGCCTTGCTATGTCGTATACATGATCCGATCGCTACCAAACTTTACAAGGACACCCGCTGGGCTAATATGAAGTTTGTCTGATAATTTCATCAAAATCGCTCCAGCCGTTTTGCAGTAAGGGAAGATATATACAAACATAGATTTTTAAAAGAAGAAGAAGAAAAAAAGAAAAGATTTATAACTTCAAGTTGATAATTTATTTCGTTCTTTTTTAGAAAATAATATTTATCTTAAAATTTATTTTTATTTTCTCTTTGTTATTCAGTTTAATATACTTATCTACACATACAAGTCAATTTCTCTGACAGTTCTTAGACAATTTCATTCTAATGTATAATAGCTTGTGCTAGAATTCGCTACTTGACTCGTATCAAATTTGGAGCAATAAATAAATATTTTCTGTAGTATTTAACTTAAGAAACCAATATTTATCATTTTCAGATATTAAAAGTGTAAGATGGCTACTTATTTTCAATTAAATTTTTGAAGTGAAAACTTCTTTCAGCGCGGTACGCATATTTTTAGATGAGATAAAAAATCTCTGGACTCGCGACACCGTTACGAGATGCAGCTATAGTGTGTGCATATATGCATGTACATATAGCAGACCGCGAACGTGTCTTTCATAAAAGAATATTAAATGTATTTTAAAGTTTCTAATAATAAATAAAATACAATTCATAAATAAAATGCAATTCATAACTCAATAACTAAGTTTTCACTTCTATCGGCACTCCCGGAGTGCAAATCGTAATTTTTTTTTAACTCTGAAAACGCTGTTAAACTTGTTGTGACGTCATAGGACTATAAGCAATTTTTATGCCGGATCTTTTACGAGTGAAATTCGCTACGTAGTCTCTGCTGTGACATAAAAGTATAGATTTTTTTTTTAATGATGAACGTTTGCTAAATGTCAAACGTTTGTTTTCGACCCGTATGACGTCACAGCGGAGATAATATATATAGACTAATATGGTTGAGACGTTTTCGCTTGCTTACAAAAAGTAAGCTTTTAAAATAAAGTTTTGCGGTTTCCTAGGCCTTAAAAATTTGGTAATTTTTTTTTTCTTCTAATCCGACAATAATTAATAATCGAGGACCTAATTTAAATAGGAAACTTAACTAGCCTATTCTAAATATTTATTCTATATGGCATTACATTATTATTTTATTCTTCATCTTAAATAGATGTAAGTAAGAAAGTAATAATTATATAAAAGAAATCAATATATTATGCTAGATATGTTTCATTCGATTCAAATTTTATTTTTCAAAGAAAATCAGTAAAAGAAAAACATTCTCATCTAATTATGTGAAACATGAAACCTACTTTATATTACGTAGTTTACATGTTATTAAGTTAATTGTATTAATAACTTCTTTAGCATCATTGTTATTTGAAACTCGATGAAACGAAACAGCGACACTAAATTGAGACAAACATATACATCTATAGGATTTAGCTTGCGAAAGAATGACATAGAATAAATAATACAGTGTTTCCTTTTTGTAAGTGTGTGTGCGACTACGTATTACGGAGCCTTGGGAAAAGGCGTCATAACCGGCGTGGTGCATTGTTCACGTGTATCTTGTATGGGAATATTCTTATGTTTTTTAAAGGTTTCACTTCTACCGCGTGTGAACTGCAACAAGTTTTTTATTGTTTTTTTTTTCTTAATTCTAACTTGTATTGTTTTCAGGTGAACATGCAAATGAACAAATCGGCATTCGAAACAAAGTATCAGGAGATGAAATATCTCAAGTTATTGCGACATTTGGACCGGTGAGCTATACTTTCATATGAAGTATTAATGCAAAAATACTTTATAAAATATATAAAAGATCATTTCTATATTTATTTATTTATTTGGTGCGCCAACAGAGCCACAACATATGATACATGATTATATTTTAGTTATACGAACACATCTCAATAATTATGTAGTACTCCACTTACAGGCGAGCACAGCATGCAACAATTTTCGAGCCTTAATATTGATTAAATATAGTACTAAGTAGTATATAAGAAATAAAATTTTTGAGTTGATCTTTTTGGAATATACACGAAGCTCACAGTGTTGTATAGGAGCCAATTTTGTGACGTCCTTTTTTAATGCAGATAAAATGAAGAAAATTTAAATAATTACGTAATGATTGAACTTAGTTATTTTCTAATTGCTATGTAATATGCGTCGTCGATTGTTTTTTATTTACCATTAGTGTTGATTTGATGATGTTATTTACATTTTGTAGCTTATGATTTTTTAAATGATTTATCTGGTTAAAGAACCTCGATTTTCAAAAATATATATCCTAGGGACTATGCATAATAGACACGCGGCAGTTTTACTCTTGCGTTTGAATTGATTCAAACTAGGAATCTATACAAATAATAAAACTGTCTACAATAAAAAAGGGATGTCACAAAACTGGCTCCCTTAAAACACTGTACCAAGGGTTTAAAATTTATTTATATATTAATAACTACATTCACAGATTTAAAATAAAAAATTAAAATCTTTATTAAATTTAGGCCCTAAGAAGGCACGGCACTTACGATCGTCAAAACACTACCTACTGGTTCGGAAAATATCCCAGTCATCGAAATAAATCGTCAAGAAACTCGGAGTAGTTTATCTTTTTAATTTTAACATAATACAGTATTAAATAATATAATGCAATTATACAACCATATTAATAATATTTTCTAAGATATTAAAGGTTGTACTATATAATTATTCAAATATTAGTTAGCCATTTATGTTTTATGTGTGTGTGTGTGTGTGTATGTTTGTGCGCGCTCGAGTTTATCCACTATATTATTTTAGAGATATATATAATAGTATTATAATATGAATCATAAATATAGAGTGCATGTATATAACCATAGAAACCTATGTAAACATGATAAATGTTTATCAGAGCGGTCGTGCATGCCCAGACACTCCACTTACTGGGCGGCGGTACTTGGCACGTCGCGCTGAATTATTGACGCCCGTGTCTGAAGCAAAGAACAGTCTTGCGCGCCTTGCTGCTTTTTTGCGTCAAGCTAAACCTCAGCCCTCTCAGCATCTGCTTAGGCTTTTCGCGTAAGTATATAAATTCATAATGTATCCATAGATGCACTGTAAAACAAAGAATATTAACAATTACATATTTGTGATATTATAATGAAATTTGTAAGAAATTACCTTTATATATGCATAAAGTTTTTTTTAAATATTTTAATACATGAATAGTAATTTTTTGAAAATAAAATCATGAAATGAATATTATATATTATATATTTATTAAAACTTTAATTTATAATAATAATTATTCTCTCATTTATATATTTCAAGCTGTTCATTTGATGTGATTTAAGTTCTGAGTTTATCTAAATATTTGTTACAGTGACAGCGGTGTTTGTGAAGAAACTATAAATAAAAATGTTGTTCAACCATGCAACAACTGGACGGAACAGTTTGCAAACAGTTTAAGGGCAGCCAATGGGAGTCCGAATAATGAAACCATCACTTTTCGTTGCAATATGGTCACATGTTTATATTATAAGGTATTTGAACATATAATCAGAGAAGGAGCACAGAAAGAAACCACAAGTATCGTTAAAGGTTAGTGCAGTTGGATTTTAAGATTATAAAGATACTGTTTAAACAATTTATAGCTGTGCCCGCGGCTTTGTTCTCGTGGACAAAAAAAAAGAACACGTAATGCCTATATAAATCGTATTTTCGTCAATCTTTAAAAAGAAAAGAAAAGATCAAAATCTATCCAGTACTTTTTGCGTGATGCGGCAAACCTCAAACATTTTATTTATATAGATAGTAGTACAACCAAACAGCGACCACTGAGAGATTGGCGATTCGTCGCCGATCGTCGCTATCATGTCGGCCTGCAAGTGTCTTGGCAGCTGGATATACACTGGTTGATCCTGAAACGCGACAAACCAAAAAAGAGTCACTGTGTCGGATTTATCAGTATGTGCATGTTAGTCGGGTACAAATCCCTACCACCTCGCTTTATGGCTGGATATGTACCAGCTAATTGCGGAACTGGAATGTACCACTATGATGGGTGTTACACCCAGTGTATGGAGGTCACGATCCAGTCGGACATAATAGCGAGTTGATGACAATACGTTTAATAATTGATGTTAAGTATTTAATTATACTGGTTTATTTATTAATAAATAAAAATCTGTAAAAAAATATTGCTAATTTATTTAATTTTCTCTTGGGAAAATTGTTTTTTTTTGTTTCACAGTCGCGTGATTGTTCACGTCAATCAAAAACATGACGTCATCGTACAATGTTAAAGTACTATACACAGTTGAACGTTATTAGTTTATTTAATTTAATAGTCAAAATTATTACTATGTTTAAAAATAGTGACTTTAAAGAGATAGGTGAAGTAGTATGTTAATTATTTATAGAACTATACAGGTGAAGTTTCATAAGTGTTAACTGAAATTTTAGTAAAGTCAACTTTGTGCATAATATGATTTTTAACATTAAGTTTATTTATTGAATTATGACGTAATCCGCGGTCTCACGAACTAACATAACATTTTATTTGTTTATCAGATGCTGTTGACTCAAGAGACATATCAACTGACAGTTTATGCATGCTGTACTGAAATAGTACTACACGCATATGGCGTTCATTCTTTTAAATTCCCACGAGTTCTGCAAATATACGGTCTGAGTGCTTTTCATTTCTACAAAATCATTGAGTTGGTCGTCCAGGCAGTCGTAGATAAGCTTAGTAGAGATGTCATTAAACATCTTAATGCTGTAAGTATTATTAATATTGTCTAAAAAATTTACGTTACTATGTGTTTCCAAATGAGGAAGATAAACGCGTAAGAGTCAACTTCACACATTACTTGTAAAAAATTTACTGCCAGCAATAAAAACTGCATCATAGTATATTATCAAGTAAATTATAACAAATAAAATAATACAAAATTTAAAATAAAATTTCAGGCACAAAAGACAAACAAAAGTTGGATTAGGTGAAAAGTGAAAAATCACTCACAATGGACACTGCCAAAGAAATTTATATTTAAAAATGTTCTCACCTTTTTTGTAGTGTTATCAAAAATATTAATTTCAACAGGTAGAAGAGGAAGTGCTGGAATCTCTTGTTTGGACATCAGATAGCCCGCTATGGGATCAGCTTAGTAAAACATCAGTACCAGCGTCCTCAGATGTATCTGTCCATGATTCCCCATATCGCAGAAGTAGTAAGTATTTCTTATATTTGGACAATACTCGAGTAGTTTCAATATATTAACTGCTTATATTTTGTGTAGGTGGACTTCAATCTCCCACGTCGGCTTCGTTGGATCGGTTCCACCCGCCGTTGGTAGATCAAGCTAAAAAACAATTGTTTAAAGACCCCATTAAACCTGGCCAGTCATTATTAGGTAAAAAAAAGTTATCGACACATACATATATGTACATTTTTTACACAATAACAACTGTATATTTCTTTAGTGCCAGTGAACAACACAGCTACAAACGAGTCTGATATTACACAATCATCACAGAACACAACAAATGGAGAAGTTACACCGACATCGACGCCTAAAAAGAATAATTCATTAAATCTCTTTTTTAGAAAAGTAAGTACCTCCCTGTTTGAAACTTAATAATATTTCATAACTAGCTGAAATCTTTTTCAATCCATTTTTTAAACAAAAACGTTAATTTCAAATTATTTTTCGCTAATAACGGAAAACGTAACCTTTTGAAAGATGTTTGACTCATTAATTTTGATGAAAAATTAAAGGAGATATGGTGCTCCCACAAAAAAATCCTTTAAAAGTAATATATGTATAGAAACCTCATTTAATGTGTATTTTTTTCCAAATTTTTCTCTTTTTTAAATATAACAGTAGAACCCTATTTCAAAATTTAAATTGGTAGAAAACAAGAAATCGGAAATAATATAATATACATTACAGTCATATTATTGTCATTAAAAAAAAAAGACTTTTTCAGTTTTACAGCTTAGCAGTCGTCAGAATGAACGACTTGTGTACGCGTCTGCGGCTCACAGACGAAGAATTGAAACGAAAGATATGGACATGCCTCGAGTACTCAATCATGTCCCAAACTCAGCTTATGAAAGATAGGCATCTTGACCAAATACTGATGTGTTCAGTCTATGTAATTTGTAAGGTATGTATGTTTTTTTTTTGTAGTAGCTCAGCAAATAAATTAACTGTACTATCCTTGGTAGTAAGCACAGTACAATCCAAACCCAACGGCGACCATCGAGAGATCAATAATCCATCCGTGCTAGCTGCTGTCATGCCAGCCTACATAAATATCTCTTCAAGTTTCGCTTGAAGGAACTGATGTCGTTAAAAGGAGGAACTTGTGCCTTGTAAAGAAGGTACAGTTGACCGGGTGTGAAAAACCGTTCCACCCTGTTTCGGATTCCGAGTCTCTGTGATGTAGTGGAGATGACACTCCAGATGTAATCCCTGGAGTTGAGCGCTGTGAATATCGCCCCCCTAAAATATTGAAGCGGTAACGCATTGCTAGCCAGACGTTCTGAAGAGTAGGGAGGGGAAGAACTGTATTTTGTTTGCAGAAAGAGCGCATATCTAAGTTTTTTGGCAATTAACTCGACCAAGTTACTTGCTCGCTATGTAGATATGCAGTGCAAGGATTGGTTAGGTTCAATGACAGATTCATCTCGTCTCTTTTCTTTTTCTATCAGACCGCATAGAGGTATGCTGTAATAGACCCATGAATTGTGCTGTCAACTGCATAGCAATGAGTATGGCCTAAAGTTATCATATCATTGATATGCAGAAGAAATAGTGTGGGTAAATGCACAGAGCTTTGAGGACTCCTGCACTTATTGACATGAACTGCGAATTACATCCTTCAACGAGGACACGAATTCTGCCTTCATGTAAAAAAGCCCGAGACCCCATTCCAGCAGTTGTCGAGAAGTCCACACACCGGAAGTTTGGAAAGAAGTCCATGTGCAGTCCATCTTTTAATTCTGTGAAATAAAATGCCATTTCATATGTTGGTAGCTAATGGATTTTAAAAATAGTGATGCCCCCCAATCCGAACTAATCGTAAAACCTTAATAATAATTAGCCCTGAAGTTTAGGTAATCAAAATCACCTTCCACCACCACCTTTGACTAACCTGATTATTCTTTTTTTACGTAAGTACTTCCAATATTCTTAAGTTTTCTAAGTTATATAACTTTAATAATTAATTATCGTTTAAGTTAAATAATAATAAATATTTCTATTAAATAAATAAAAATACTGAATCCAATATTTACGCATATTATGCGGAATGTAAAAGGTAATATAGGACAACGCGGTAAAAATGAATATGGCAACATTGTGTTCAAGTTTCACATTAGTGAATGTCAGTTTACTCTGTGGGATTAAAAAAAAAACGTAGGTAAATATTGTTAGTTAGACATTTTTGTTTATATTTTAATTATCCAATAAAACTTAATTCTGTACTATTTATTTTTCAGGTATCAAATAATCAAAGCAATCAAGTAGAGAGGACATTTGCGGAAATCATGCGTTGCTACCGACAACGACCTCTAGCAGATAATCATGTTTATAGATCTGTATTGATAAAACAGAGCGCTACTGATAGTAAGTTTTATCCATTTTAATAAATCTGTAGTTATGTGTTATATCAATCTGTACTTATGTAGATGTAACATGTTTTCCAAATTTCCCTATGTACATCATTCTATAAAATTAAAGTGACTGTTTGTATTGTCAAAATAAGTTTTTTATTAAAAGCATGTGAAAAGTATATAGAATACATATAAAAAAAACACCATTTTTTTAAATATTTGTCTGACTGTTCCTGATAATCTCCGAAACGGTTGGACCGATTTTGACGGGACTTTCACTGGCAGATTGGTGATGTTATAATGGAGTAACTTAAGCTACTTTTACTGTGGAAAAAGAATGAAGGTCCCGCGCAAATGAAAAATTAAAAAAAAACTGGTCATGGTGAATTAATTCGGGTGCTTAAATGGCTTACGCTGAGTAAACCATAAGAAATATATATATTATATTAATGTACTACATAATTTTAGATATTAAAAATACCTACAAAAAAGTCAACGAGTGCATATGTCTATCTTCTAAGGATCACCCACAATAAGCATATAACCGGGAGCGGGAGTATCACGATTCGCGCGTACGCCCGATCGACGGCATTCTGTAGTCCACGCATGTTTTTTGTACACCGTTAATTACAGATCTAATCGAACATTAAAATTATATTATGAGTACAAAGGACGGCCTTACTGCTGAAAGCAATCTCTTCCAGGCAACCAGGCTATAATAATTTTCAATATTACTTTTAGAAATAGCAAAAAATTAAACTTAAAATATAATTAAGTAGACGGGAAGCATACGCCATTCTATAATTGATAGGTAGATATGATTAGAATCGTCAACAATACATTTACGCATCGTAAAAAAAGTAGTAAAAGATTTTTATGGTTTTACAGGGGAGGTATAATAAATATATCATTTCTCAATTGTTAGACTATATGAATTGTCAATAATATGAGTAAAAATAAAATAACGGGATATAAATAACTACTTGGTAACATTCGTCCAGGCACAGCTAGTATAAAATTTATTTAATAATAATAAGTATATATTTTTATAGTTGTCATTCTGAGATAATAAGTAATTTTTGTATTTCATCCAAATCCATTTAACTATCTGAGTATAGTATACTTTTAAATCTAACCTTTTAAGTTATACTTTTGTTTTACACACTTTCAGATTTGTAATAGTACTAATAATTTAAATTAAAAATTATATAACAATTTTCCAGGTTCACCAGAAAGAGGTGACTTGATAAACTTTTATAACAAAGTTTATGTACAGTGTATGCAAAACTTTGCTCTACGGTTTACTGGAAAACATAAAGATGTGAGTATATATTTAATATATACTTACTTTAACAGTACCACGTTAAACCTAGATATGGTCTGGCTCTCAAGTACCTATAGATAGGGTATTTGGCGACAGATTTTTCAAATTGAAGGTGGTAGCTAAAGAGACGAGTTTTAGGAAATGTCCTACAACCATAGAAAAACGTACAATTCATGAGAACTATACATGATTAAGGCTGCCTGTCCACTGAAGCGGAGCTGAACATATTCCGATTAATAGAATTGCATTAAAATCTAGAGATGCAATTCTATTGCTCGAAATTTTGTACAGCTCTGCTCCGCTCCACTTCAGCATACCTTATGCTATTATTTTTTTTCTTTACATTTTCATGTTTGCACAATGCCTTTTTGTTTTTATTTTTATGAGTGTATTTACGGTTTACATTTTGTGACACTTAAGGCTCACGCACATTAAGGCGGGCCGCACCGCACCGCATTGCATAACAAAAATCCTCCTGCATCACTTTCGTACTGCTCGCCAGGTGTAATTTTGCGGCTGCTGTTATGCGTTGCGATAGTATGCGATGGAAGACGCAATGAGCAGACGAAGTTCAGAATACTTTTCATAATATGTACTTCTAAAAAATTTTAAAAGTGTAAAATTCAACAAACACCTTTACATTTTTGCAAATTCCGTGACACCATAAAATACTTTATTTGCCTTATCTTCTTTATTTTAAAGCAATGATGGCTCAGTGGTAGTTTGTTTACCGAAAAAGTATTATTTGGGTGGTCGACGCGAGTTTAAATCTCTACAATAAACCTGAGTTTTGGGTACAGGAAAAAATTGTGATGAAATCATAGCATAGTAGTAGAGCATTTTCTAAAGTCCGCCTCGCTAACTATCGCCCTTAAGTTGAAAATATATCGCCAACACCTATAGGTATGTTCCGGCAGCGGCACTTGAGACCTAGTTTTACCACTAGGCTTAGGGTGTCACCAACTTGGGCCACATCATCACTTAACCTCAGGAGAGATTATGGCCTCACTAAATCTTCGTCAAACAGAAGATTGAATTAATACAGCTATTCGTCGGAACTATCCATCATATTCGGCTGGACACGCTCAATGCCAAGAGCTGACTGACTCAATTATTGCGTTGTGGTGCGGCTCGGCGCGTCACCTAGTGTGCTTTGGCGCAATTTTGCAATGCGACATGCTGCGGCCCGCCGCGGCCGTGTTGTGCGCGAGCCTTTAAACTTATATTCTTATATGATTGTCAATTCTAATATTGTATACTTTAAAAAAACTATTATATTTAATAAGGTTACAAATGAAGCATTCAGTGGTGGTCTTGAAAGCATTGAGAAATGTTTTATTTTGTAAATTTTAATAAAATTTAGTTTTATTGGCCACTGGCCTTCCTTTTAATTAATAAATAAATGGTAGGACTTTTGGAAACTAAGGCGATCAAAATAGATTTGTATCCTACAATAACCCTGAGTTAATAGGTTGGGGTAGGGCATTTTCAAAACCTCGCCTGGCTAGCTAACACCTTAAGTTGAAAATATGTCACAAAGCACCTATAGGAGGGTTTCGGCTAGTGCACTTAAGAGACAGTCCCCCCCACTAAGTGTAACATGTTACAATTTTGGGCCATATCGTGACAAGTGAGAATGAGGCCAGACTCTACCTATAAAAAAATCATGAAATAATTACATTTTGTGTATGCAGGAGTGTAGTCTGTCTCCACTCCCAGCTGGTCGTGGTGATGCAGCATACTCGCCGGCGGGCCAGCGAGTGTCGGAGCGGCACCAACTATATGTGAAGCCACTAACAGAACCGCTCGCTGATCCACCGCCGCCCATTCATCATCTCACTTACCGTTTCAGTCGCAGCCCTGCTAAGGTAACATATATTAAAATTTCAAAGAGATTGATATATGTCGATAACAGTCTATCGAAAGGAGTTTATGCGTATTCCTACAAAATAGTTTTTAATGTCATTTTTTAGATTTCCTCAAAATATTCAACTATCATAATAAATTTATTAATTTTATATATATATATGCATGTATTAATTTATTATATATATAATTATAAAAATATTCAAAGATTTGCAGCAAGCATTTTGAAAAAGAATGTTTTTCTCATAGATACGTAAAACGAGTGAAGCTGCGTTCTGGTTCTGTACCTACATTATTAATGCCAGTTTGTTATTGTATGATTAATAATGTTAGTAGTGTTAGTGAGTGATTTTTAACAATAGCCATGGAAAATGGGTAATAATTTCAATTTTTTTTTACAAACGTACATACATATATAAATCACGCCTATTTCCCAACGGGGTAGGCAGAGACCACGTCCTTCCACCTGCAACGATCCTGGTATATACCTCTTTCGCTTCTTCAACATTCATTGATCTTTTTAAGCATGCTCGTCGGTTTAGAGTACTCTTGACCTTACCTTTCTTCAGAACGTCTCAGATTTGATCGATATATGTTCGTCTAAGCCTTCCTCTTCCAACGATTCCTTTCACACTCGCATCATAAATTTGTTTAGTCAATTCTTCTTTCATTCATCCTCACAACATGCCCAAACCATCTAAGCATCCCTTTCTCAATCCGTGTAACTATATCTTCTTGCACACCACAAAGCTCTCTTATCACACTATTTCTTATCCTGTCACTCAATTTCACTCCTAACATACCACTTAGCGATCTCATTTCTACTCATTTATTTTACTTTCATGATTTTTCTGCCACACCCAGCTTTCACTTCCGTACATTAGTGTTGGAACCAACACTCCTCTATGCACAGCCAAACGAGCTTTCATAGAAATTCTCTGACTACTCATAAAGGAGTGTAACGCCCCATTCACCATATTACCGGCATTTACTCTCCTTCCTATATCACTCTCACATTTTCCATCCCTGGTAAACATCGATCCCAAGTATACATACTCACTTAATTGCTTCAATTCATCCTCATCAATCCATACACATACTTCTGTCATGTTTTCTTCCTTTTCTAACACCAAAACTTTCGTCTTCTTTGCATTTACTTTCATTCCCTTTCTTTCCAAAGCCTCATTCATAATAGTCACCATCGCTTGCAAATCCTTAGCCGACGATGCAAGTAAAACTTGATCATCAGCGTAAAGAAGACATTTGAAAAGTAACTCATTCATTCTCAGTCCACAATCATTTTCTTTCAAATCTGTTTGACAATTATCCATGAATAGGTTGAACAGCCATGGAGACGCTACACATCCCTGTCTGACACCCTTTTGGATATCAAACCATTCAGTGTATGCTCCATTTATTCTAACACAAGCACTGGAATCCTCATAGAGAGATTTCAATGCTTGTATCAGATCCCCGCCAACTCCATGCCTAGACAATGCCAACCACAACTCATTCCTCATCACTTTATCATAGGCCTTTTCTAAATCCAAGAATGCACAAAAGACTTTGATTTGTTGCCAAATATCATTATAAAGCTGAAGAGTTTGTTTGTTTAGTTGAACGCGCTAATCTCAAGAACTACTGCTTCTAATGAAAAAATATTTTAGTGTTGAATAGCCCCTTTATCTAGGCACGCTATAATCAATAGGAGCGGAGCATCAATGGAAAATGTTCCAAAAACAGGGGAAATTTCTTTTCAGAGCTTGCATTGCGTGCGTACTCTGCATAAATGATTAAAGTTATACAACAACCATGTGTGATGGAATTGTTTTTCTTAAAAAGTTCTAAAAAAAGTCCGCGATAGCATATATCTATCTTTTAAGGTTGACTCAATTTAACCTTTTTTATAGTAATTAAATTTGTTCTAAAATAATGCATTATTTGCGAAGATATTTTTGTAAACATGGTTTAATCCCTATCGAAATAAATACGTTATTTATCACAAGTCTTTAATTTAGATCAAAATTGCCCTTTCAATCAATTTATTTCAATATATAACTTAGGAAATAGTACAGTTTTAAAATAACTCCGCAGCAAAATAAAGAAAGTTTCAGCTCCTTTAGAATTATATTATAGGTGCCTACGACTCACTCTCTCTCTCTCTCTCTCTATTACGTGACGCAGACGAAGTTACGCGGGTCAGCTAGTAAATATGTATTTACTAAATTACTTTTTTAATATGAAAAAAATCTTACCTTTTGTCATTTAAGAGAGGGGAATTCAATATTTTGTTATTATAGCTTACACAGGGAGGGACTTAACATCTTTGAATGTTTGCTTATGTATAATACTTGTTCGCTCCCTATGGCAATTTTTCAGTATACAAAGAAAATAATATTCTTTAAATCTAATAGTTGCATTGAAGTGAAACTTCTTTGAGTGTGATGAGAGTAAAATCCAAAGGTCCCAGTTGAATGAGTTTTTTTGTCTATGTGTAACTTAAAAAGTAGAAATTGTTACATCAAATACCTGTATATCATGCATTTTCGCAATACTCTATAAGTGGTTTTTTTTTTCCTAATATTGTAAATTAAAACATATTATTTACTCTGTTATCTGATTAGACATGTATTGATTGTAAAAATGTTTTTATCTTGTTTTATTAATATACATCGCTTCACATCTGGGAGTTCCAATTGACCTACATCTTTTAAAGATTTGGGAGTTCTATTTTATTTCTTATCTATTGTGCCCAAAGCACGGGAACATACTAGTTTGGAGTCGCGAGAATAAGCTAGTTTTTGTTTGGTTGTTAAGGATTTGCACGCAATAAACTCGTTGGTATCCTGTGAAGTGGGCACACTGAAACGTGCTCTAGATGGCTCCAGCGCTGTGAGCAGCACAGGGGGCGAAGTAGTGAAGCGCGCTCGCCTAGCAGCAGCCGGAGTCGCGAGAAAACTGCTAGGGCTGATGAGTGATAGGCAAGCCATATAGAGGTACGATGACAGACAAATACGCATGTACTGATGGTGTCGTTAAAAATAATCATTACTTTATTTTACGTTAACAATATTATATTGATTTAACTCAGCTATGATTCAAATCAATGTTAAGATTTTATTTAAATCATGTATTATTATGTTTATGAATGATCTAATGCACGTAAAATTAGCAGAAAGACTTTCATACATAATTATGTAGATGTTAGTTCGCTAATAACTTTATTATTTGACACAATTTAAATTTCAAAATTATGTATGAAATTGTAATTTGATTGATGTAGGCGTTACTTTCCGGAAATCCATCTTAATTACTTTATCCAAATATTCTTTGCTACTTCCGCCTGAAAAGATAAACGTAAAAACAGTTGTTATTACAATATTTTTGCTTAATATTTTTAACATTTATTCCTTATAGATTAATAACAACCGGGTCTAGGGGCTCGACCGCATCTCTTTAATAGTTTTAGATACTAACATTTATCTTTTTGATTTTTCTTCTTTTCCACTATTAGTTTCAGATTCACATCACCAGTTAATAACAAAAGTTTTTTGTTGCAGAAAGACAAAACAACTGTTTGTTTATCTTTTCAGGCAGAAGTAACGAAGAAAATTTGGATAAAGTAATTGAAACTGAAATTACAATATTGTATACAAAGGTGGACCATTTGAAATGTGTTAATAGAATGTTTGTAATATTAATTACTTGCCCATAAAGTATCATGATAATATATTATGCTTATGTATATTATGTATGCTAGAGACGATCGAATCAAATAATGTTTGATCCATTTGAATATTGGTAACCATTTCGAATCGAATATCAATTTAATAATTATTTATTGAATTGAAAAATATTGGTAGGTACTATTAACATTATTCAAATGTATTTTGTTTTACGTGTATTAAAATTCTAACATATATTATTTCATTTCCAGATTAATTTAAATCCATCCAAATCAAGTCAACAAATATATTGTAATGCGTTTAAATTTTAGTTATATTTATTATAATTTCAGTTATTACCAAAAATTACATAATTGTTTAGCTCTCTAGCAGTTTGCTTCCCACATGTAGTATAATTATGTTTTTTGACAAAAAAAAAAACTATTATGATCAAAAGTAATTAAAACTATAAACTGTCACAATATTGGTTAATTCTGGATTGATTCCAGTATCGGTATAATAGAGTTCATCTAAGTTACTGCTTATTTTTTTAGAGAATTTGAAATAAGCATATTGATCTCATTTCTATTTAAATTATATGTATAGTATGGTATATCGATACATCTATACTTAAAATATGCTCATTTCTTATTATTAGGTTAAGTTGATTCATAGGCTGTGTCTATATGATTTGCTTTTTCTTTTATGAAGACATTATTTAATAGAAAAGCTATTTTTATTTATTATTATTAAGTGTACTTGCGACTTTATTCGAAAATAATTTGCATGCAAAAGCACTTCAAAATGTTATTTTAATAATGCAAAAATATAAAATCAAAACATTCTACAGACAAATCGACTAAACTGACTACCATGTAAATATGAGAAAGAAAAGATATTTAGAATCTAGGGTTATAAGATATTTTAACACATTTATCCAATTATTTGAAACAAAACAAACAGATGAATTTCACATCCAGGTAATGACTAGTCGGATATAATTAATAGTATAGTATATCATGTATATAAATTAAGAAAAAAATATATTTTCAACAAATTTAACAAATCAGTTAAGTCTAAATGATTTGTTTATTGTCTCTTTATAATTAGAGCTGATATATTTTTTAAAGAGTTCTTCAAAAAGTTTTTTTTTAAAACAATACTAATGTTTCTAATCAATCAATTTAACTTCTAATCAGAATTATTAATAATTGTATTTAAAACAGACAACTATTGTATCACGTATTTCTAGATTTTATTATTATAGGACAATAAAAAGTTGTAATCGATATTCAAATGTTTTTATTGTATAATCCCATATACTTTAGCAATTTACGACACATTATATTACATTTTTTTAAACTAAAATTAGCCACAAAATATATAGATACAGAAAGCCAGCTACATACAACGATCGGTAATGGCGCACGCACAAATAAATGCGTCCTTACGAGGGTCTCGGATCGAGACTGGTGAACGCGAGTGTCCCGCGCTTTGCCGATATACGTGATTATTGTTTTGTGTGCCACTAGGTTCTGAATTGACAACTAATAATCGATCTTATCGAAATTGCTTGTATTATACATATACACTATATTAAACATTTTATAAGCATCGGCTTTTAAACATTTTTCAATTACCTACTCATAGATTTCTATTTATTAGAAATAAATTATCTTAAATGATGTATGTATTTATAATAATTCCCAAATGTCAATTTTAGACGTGACAACGTCTTATAATTCGATGGAGCCGGCTAAACGCACGAAAAAACATGACTCATGCGGCGTTACCTCGCTCTGAGGCGTTCCATTTAAGGCTTGAAGTGCAAGCGAGAGCGCGGAACGAGCGACAAAGAGGCACAATCGACCTCCGCGTTCGGCAGCGTCCGACATCTGTCTTACATTGCATTAAAATGATACCATTCCATCAGTATTTTCTTATGACGTTGTCATGTTCAACTATCGTCAGTAAACCGACTTTACAGACAACCGATTTTTTTATAGAATATTGTAGACGCCAACCCTGATACTACTACAATCGAGCGTAGATAACTAAATTCAAGGCTGGCCGAAACCGTCTTTCTGTATCTATCTATTTTGTGTTATAGTCCCAATTGAGATAAATGGTAAGCGAGCTGTAATTAACATATACTCAATTGACCTCAATACGCCTCAACATTTAAGCTTGAGTTGGCACTTCATGTCATAGTTTGAGGTGTATGGAGCAAAGAGCGTGGCGTGGGTCAGGTGGCTCGTCCTTTGCCTTCCTTGATGGCAATCACGTACCGTTGAGCCACGCGCTCTGGCGGAGAGTATCCGTCTGCGTACGATGAATCCTAATGATAAAATCACAATATTGAGGTAAACATTATAATTGTTTGTAAGAAGTAATTTCTGCTAGTATGATTAAAAAAAAATTCACTAATAGAAATTTTCCTGGTTTTATCATGCATCATTTGAAAACTACTGAACCAATTTAAATTTACTTTTCATACTAATATATTGAACTGAACCTGAGGAAGAGTCTAGGCCACAATATCATTACACTTTTCAATAGGGACTAAACAATAATGTAGCAATAATTTTTCGGCATTAAATAGTAGATTACACTACAAGTGAAAAAAGAAGTAATTTAATTCGAGGGACTGAGTTGGATGCCGAGTGTGACGAAGGATCGTAGAGTAGAATCCTGAGTGTAGCAAGGGATACAAGGACCGCGGTTAAATTATTTTTCACGAGTTATGTACTCTACTTTTTACCATTTGCGAGAAAACTTCTAAGTGGTGATTAATTGAGAGTGAAATTTCAAGGACACATCAGGTTTAGGGTAATTTCGTTACACCAGAGAGAAGATAGACATAATATAGAGTAATAAAGCGGGGTGGTAAGGATCGCAACCACCATATACTGTGATAAACCCATTACTGATTTTCTTTTGGTTTGCCGCGCTTAGGGATTGCTCAGTGTAAATGCGGTAATAAAACGGGTTAGAGAATAAATACATTAATCGCCGTGTTTTTACAAAGAAAATTAACGTTGCATTGAACACTAAAAATTAAAGATAAAAAAAGTGATTTACTTTTTAAAAAAATAAAAATCGTGACCACCTTACACAGCAATAAACCCATCACTGTATTTTATTTTTCTATGACGTATACGTTCAATATTTAATACATAATCTTATTATTATATTAAGTGAGCAATTCTTGTATATATATATAACTGGTTTCTCGGAAACGGCTCCAACGATTTGAATGGAATTTTGTATTTATATAATGTTTTACATTCTAAGTATACCTAGATAGGTGTTCTTCTTTTTTAGACACCGAGCTAAGCTCGGTCGTCCAGATATTTTATATAATTCGTGCATGTTCTAAATTTAAAAAGTTTTTATTCTCTTGTGAGTAAAATAGGGTTTTATTCACTGTTATCGATGAATAAAATGCCCTTTTTCGAGTGACAATGGTAAAAATATAAATATAATAAAAAATAATTACTTACTACACTATTTGCGCTGTAGCATGGTGCAGGTAACAGTTGCCAGCATAGAGTCTATACTCTATGCAAGACAAGAGTTGGTCCTCTCCTCAGTCGCCTCCAAGACTACTTACTTTGCAAGAGAACAACCTAATAATGGACCGTTACCATTGAATCGAATTGTAGAACGACTAGCCGAAGCTCTTGATATTGGCCGCAATACTGTTTCGCGTATAACACGTGAGAAAATTGGCCAAGATGGGATGTCTGAAAATAAATTATCAACACCCAACTAAAAGCGGGCCAAGGTGAAGCCAATCACAGACTAAGATGATATTGCTAAGGTTGTTATAAGAAATCATATTTATGATTATTATAGAAGAATGGAGCTACCCACATTGCTCAAGTTTCTAAAGTCAATAAAAGGCGCGGACTTGTTCAAAGGAGGAGGTATTAATTCGTTGCGGCAAGGTTTAAAAGATTGGCTTTGTTTACAAAAAAGATAACAAAAGGAAGATTATTTAGAGGACTGACATTGCCCTAGCAAGATGTACATTTTTAAGGAAGGCCAAAAACATAAGTGATTTGAACAAAGTTGTCTTTTTGGATGAAACGTGGCTAAACGCCAACCACACAGTGGGTAAAAGTTGGACCGACGATACGGTACAATCGTGTACCAAAGTGCCGGAGGGCAAAGGCGAACGCTTTATTATTTGTCACGCAGGACCAGCAAGTGGATTAAAATTTAAAAGAGCCTATGACCATACTAATGGACAACGCACCCTACCATTCGGTGTAAGTTAATAAGCCCCCCAAACCAATCCAACCGCAAAAGCGAGTTAGTGAAGTGGCTGAGTGAAAACGGAATTACAGTAGATATAAAAATGTTAAAGACGGAGCTTATTGCCTTAGTCCGGCGTCATAAGCCACCAACTCCTATGTTCTGGACGAGATGGCAAAAGAAAAAGGCTACCGGGTCCTTCGACTACCACCCTACCATTGCCAGTATAACGCTATTAAACTGATTTGGGTCCAAATAAAAGGTATGCTTTTAATTTTAATTTCTATTTTTAAGTTTTATAAAAAAAACTCCGCTTTCCAAACGTAGCATGTAGTTTAAAAACATTACCAGATACTAGATTAGACGTATTTCAAGTGTAGTTTTTAGTAAAATACTTTTTTTCATAAGTTCGTTTATAACTCGTCGCAAGAAAAAATACTTCGTCGCCATTTACGGCAACTTGGCCCTATTACAAGGGGCCATCAACAATGTTCAACCTGAAGACTAATTACTATTAGTCGTCGTGAATAAAACAAAAAGAGACATTATGTCTGATTGGGATCGTGAAATCCATATTGACAACATAATGGGTCATCGTTAATAATATCCGTCACAGATACAGATTATGAAATTAGTGACAATTCAGATGTTCCTGACTCTGATATAAGTTTAGCAACAACATAATGGAGACATCGTTAATAATATCCGTCACAGATACAGATTATGAAATTAGTGACAATTCAGATGATCCTGACTCTGATATAAGTTTAGCAATTTAAGCAATCTTACCCTATATATTATGTTCTGTTTCATTAACAATAAAAATTGAACTACGCATAATATACGTTTTTTATTATAAAAAACATCGACTATCCATCGTAGCAGTACATCCCATCATTAAATACGTCTATGGCGTTACGTTATACGCATAATACTTTGCTTAATTTTTCTTTCCATTGATTTTATTTGTAGACTAGAACATTCTGGTTGGGTTTAATTTAATTTACTACGGTTATTAATTATTTAATATATTAGGAATGTGGTACAGTTGAAATACTAAAACATCATTTGTAAATAGCGGCAACTGCCAAGAGTGAAACGAAACTTTACTGAAACTATCACCCGCACCATGTTACAGCATAAATAGTGTAAAGACTGTGGTCGTAAAATCAGAAAATCTGAAGTTTTGTACTTAATTTTGATTTTGCTGACTGCTGATTTAATTATTATTTAATACTTATCATATAAGATTGTAAGGACAGGTAAATGGTCAATTTTTTGAAATAGCACATGGAATCAGTCCTATAAAAAAATGTTCCAATTACAAACTAAATTATTGACAGTGTTATATATCTACATAACATATTGTACAAAAGTGGCATTTAAGTAATGTGCAAAATGAATAAGATTTTGTAACTTGAAGGAAAAAAACTGACAATTACCTCAAAAAGTACTTCATAGGGGTCCGCGGCACTGCTTGGTAGTCTGTTTACCACGGCTCGATAAAAGCATGTAGTCTGCGGGTATAATGCCATTACGACAGCACCTAATGTCAAAATAATATCTGATAACATATGCCAGCACATTGTTTCTTATTTTAAAAGTAGCAAATAATATGAAATAATAGTTATCAGCAAATTAAGTTAGAATTGTAGGCTCGAAATTGATTTTTTTATTTCAAAATTTACTGTTATTCCAATGTATTTAACCTTTAGGAAATAGAGCGTGTTCGTCAGTGCGCGGGTCCGCCCGCATCAGCGGCAGTGGAACTACTCGTCGTTTACTCAACACATGACGGTTTTTCTGCTCCTCATCAATATCGTCGACTTCGTACTTGCCTTGAGCTGGTAACCAACTCACTACCTGCACCAAACTTTTCTATAAGCAGGATTATCTTTAGACCAATTAATATGCGTTTCATTTAAAAAAGTGTAAAACTGTTATGATCTCTTTAAAATGCACCATTTTCGAACACTACAGATATATCATTGGGAAAAATATTCACTGCATATGAACGAGTATAAATTTCAAGTAAGATAAGGCGTCGCAGTCGCGTGAAACAAGCACGCATTGAAACCTTATCGGCCATTTACGTGAGCAAACAATTAAAAAAAAAATCCTATTAAGAATTATCTACCCTTCAAGCGTTATCGGTATGTTATGAATCAATCAAGGACACTCAAAATTAAAACCCTTTTTTTTTCGAACTGACTATATTGTTAGCCTTAAGGGCTCTGGAACCATTAAAGACTGACCGTTTCACCGGGCTTGGATCACATTTCAACCTTTTTTTTTATCGCATATACAATGTGGGACTTCAATAGCGTGAGGTTAATTAATGACCACACATATCCAGTTACACAATTTCAGATTTTAAAGATATTTATCTTTTTGAAGCTACCTATTCATAAACAACTTGCACACAGGCCATCCGCCAGGGTCTCACGGAAAGAAATACAATAATAATAATAATACTCATTCAAATAAGGAGACACATGCCACTTCTACGTAATGCAGGAAAAAAATTGTCCTATTTCGCGTAGCGAGTTAAAAACGTTCCAGTGCCCGGAAACGAGATGTTGCTGTTCTGAATAGGTTACCAATCTGGAAGTTGACAACTTTTGGAAAATTGTTTTAAACACTTTATCTGTTAAAAATAATACGCATGAATAATTTTTTGTATTATATACACCATTAAGTGATTTAAAAAATATTTTTAATTAAATAACAAAAACGCGGCATTATGGTCCCGTGGCGTCATCATACATTTTATATGTAATTTTGTATGATAACGGTGACAAATGTGACAACTTACGCAAGAGTCTAACGTTCATATTTGCTGAATGGTGACGTCACGTTTTCTAATCACGTGACTCGCAGACAAAAACTATTAATTTCCAAGTGGAAAATAAAATAAATAAACAATTACTTTTCTAGATTTGTATTGTTTTAGGCTTTTTATCTGCAGATCAACATTACTCAATAATTTACTTTCATTTTTAAACATACAGTCAACTCGTAGATTGATAAGGTAAGTAGCTTCACAAATGAATTGATTGTATAGAGAAATGCGAATTTGGTAACCAAGCGAGCCACATTCCCAACAAGCCCAATACTGTTTTGGACATCCGAATGACTACAAGAAGTGATAGACAGAAAAATCTACAAAAGACCTACTATCACAGAGAGTAAGTACAACCACCATACTGCATAGATGTTTTATCTTGGCTACAATTAGTGTAGACTGAAAATACCTGAATATTCAGTTTGCTTTTCTTTTGTCTTTTTAGTATGAATAAATTATTTTACTGCAAATGGCATTTTGTTACCCACGGGTATAACAATACTGTTTACTGTGATATTCTGACAAATTAAAACAAGGATATATAAAAAAGGAAACAACTTCAGCTAATATCCAATTTTCCTCTTTCTCTGATACTCGAACGAGGGCAGCGACCGCGTCACCAGCTCGAGCCACGTGACCAGCATCAGCAGGCACAGCGCCACATAACGGCGGCGCACGCTCTCCTACTCGGCCCACGTGCAAAGGCAGAGTCTGAGCAGCGCTTAATAACATTTTCATAAGTGCACCACAACCGATTGTCTCCTTATTGCCGGCGTGGCGTGCCTGAAACCGCACCGGCATAATGTAACTTCTTGGCGACTACATTGTATATTAAGTAACATATAATATTGAATATGTGGCGACTTTATTACGTGTTGATTGTAATAGAAGTATAACGTTAGAATCTATATTTATATAGAAATTGTTAGCTACTACAATTATGGATTACTGATTACCGTATAGAGATTAGAATAAGGAATAATTTTAGATATAATTTGCGTACGTAACTATTATAGATAAATAAATATAGAGTCGGAAACAGGGTGACCAAAGTAAAAATTGACACAAAAAATAGAGGCTCTCATTAAGGGAACTCTCCGTAGTATTCAAGCTCAGTTGAATCGTATCGGTTATGGTTCGAGTCATCTACATAGAAGAAATAATGTCAAGATAAGTTTGGTCATCCTGCGAGCGCCTCATTGATTGAAGAGCTCGAGTTTTATTTGAAGATCCAGCATCTCGAGCGGCCGTGCATTATTGCACCCCCCGGGACCTTACCGCCATCTCGCACTACTGGCATCTCCGAACGGGTGTTACGAGACAGGCATCCGGCAATATAAAAATTCGCCCGTCCAAACCGGGAAGGGTCACGCCCCCTCTCACCGAAGGGATATGACGCGAACCCAACATAACTCATATTCTTATTGTCGTAACATTAACAATTACAATGGCAACTCTATAAGGGCACGTTTGTTTGACAGGAATTTTTTCAATGCTAGTCAAAATGTGGTCGCCTTTACGTTTCTAGATAATGTGCTGTTATAGCTAAATAGGCTCTATGCATTTAGTAACTATGTTTTGAATTAAATGAGCAAAGTCACAAGATCGCACTGACTGGAGTGGGCCGGGAGGGGAACAGAGCGCGCAAACAAAGTGGTTCTAAGCCACGCGGTTTGGTTTTTCCTAGGAATTTAAATGTTTTTACCTAATAAATAAGAGTTCACATTGACCATTAACGAATATATAAGCGCGGCGGCCGCACGAAAGTTTTCGCGTCATTTAACTGGAGTTTTTGTAAGAATCTTAATTTGTCCTGTACTTGTATTTATGTTCATTCATACACTCCTTATTTAGACCTATTATTGCGTAATTTTATAGGAATTATTAGGTAAAATTTTTCCTCATCTATACATATAAAATGCTTTGTCCTGAAATGACTGATGGATCAACGCACAGCTTAAACCGCTGATCGTAATGACCTGAAACTTGGGAGGGTGTGTTCTTTGTATAACGTTGGCAGCTGATAAGAAAGGATTTTCCGAAATTCTACCCCTAAGGGGGTGAAAAAGGGAGGTAAAGTTTGTATGGGACAAGGTGATTCCTTGGTCCAATCTATTTCAAATTTTGCATAAACCTTTTTTAACAGAATTGTTGGAAGACGTGTGGATTAAAAAGGGGTAGAAAGTTATTTTAACGGTGATTTGCTTCGAAGTTGATATCAATACTCCTTAGTGCTTTTGTTTTAAATAACATTTTATTTTGACACATGTTTGAAAACTCAATCCGATTTTATTTAAAAAAGGTTGATGGTGTAGCTCGAAAGAGTGCCTTAAGTATTAAGTGCGGGATGCAGGTAAAATATGGAACTCACTGCGTAATGGTAACTCGTGGCGTAGGCATGTAATTTATCTCGACGATAACTCTTCTTGAATTTTAATTATATGTCACTGGCGGCGAAGGCCTTTCAAGTTAGATTGTCAGCGGCGTTTGTACAAAGTTCAACGGTTATATCACTATTTTAGGCGTGCGGCGTTGTCCGCGTGGCGATGCGCTTGCGTTCGGAGAAGGACGGTTTTGCGAGCGGAGAGTAGGGGAGTGGAGTGGTTATGAGGTGGTAGGTTTAGCGGGAAATATTTAATGCCTTATAATTAACACGCGCCAACAGTTGAACTCACTTAAAATAAGCAAATACTCTTTAAAATTGGAATGTCTCAAAAGTCACTGTACTATATTAGTACCCTATTTGAAGCTTAAAGAGGGTAGGCATTTTTAGGACACAGCCTCATAGGGACGTAGAGTTCAAAATTTGAAATGGTAAGGACTAGAACATTTTAGTTATAAATTATATGAATCATTCCATATTTAAAAAAAAAAAGTTATTTCTTTGTTTGTTTAAACACGCTAATCTCTAGAACTACCAGTATGCAATGTTCTACAAAAATATTGGCCATTATTATATATAAAAAAGTCAGCAATAGCATATATCTATCTCTTATACTTGAGCCGCAATAAGGTATTTTGCAAAATTTTTTTGTTGAAGATTAAAAAATAATTTATGAGTATTATTTTTAAGCATGGCATATTAATCCTTACGAACAAAAGTTACTTCATCATGAAGGCAATTTATAATGAAGATAAACTTTGTCTTTTATAGCATGTTATTTGGACGCATAGTTTGAGAGATATTACAAAATTAAAATAATTCAACACTCGGCTCGGGTCTATGTCTATAGTAGTAACGGCGCGAACGAGCCGTGCGATGCCGCGATGTGACCATCTGGCCGCCCGATAAAAAAATTGTTTTTATTGAAGTATTATAAATCATCAATCAGTGATTTCTTCTAACTTATATGCGGGTGAAACCGCGGGACACAGCTATTGTATGTATATTTCTTTGGCACGCTCTTTAGCCTAATCGGCTTGATGGATTGTAGCATACGAAGTGTCGTTAGATTCGTCTTAACTGTGGGAGAGACATAGGCTATATAATATTTAAATACAATGTCTGGGAATATATACAATTAATAAAATTGAAGTGCCTGTTTGTAATGACAAAATAACAACTTTTTACTAAATGCATATGAAAGTATATACGATACCTATAACAAAAACTTAAAACTTTTATATTAGATAATTAATCCTAGTTCGGCACAAATATATAAAAAAACTGTTCACGGTGAATTAATTCGGGCGCTTAAATGGCTTACGTTGAGTAAACCATAAGAGGTATAACAAATGAACGTACTACATAATTATAGGCATTAAAAAGACCTACAAAAAAGTCAGGAAGGGTATACATCAGGTATACATAAGGAACACCTACAATAAGCTTTTTTGTCTTTTAATTTACCGGGACCGAGGGAGCTAGAATCGCGCGGGCATTCTGTAGTCCATGTGATCGAAGCCATGGGCAAAGCTAGTTTGCTATTAAAATTGTTTTTTTTTTTTTTTTTTTTATCTGTATTTCTTTTTACCTGGATACGTCTCTCATTTTTGATTGTGCGTATCTCATAGATTCTTGACAATGCAGCACGGAGTAATCTCTCTTCTTGCTCAGATGCATTCAATCCAGATTTGTAACAATTTTTCAATTGCGATAGCTGTAATAAAGTGTAAATATCAACTTAATAACTGAATTTATTAAATGATAATTGGTTTATTATGCTGTTCTTTTCATAATCATCTTTTTGTATATTTTCATATTATAATAACACTAATGCCCTGAACGTATGGAATAGTTGGGACAGAGGAACTGTGTAAGCCAAACTCAGGGTAAACTTTTATATTCAAATTCATAAAATGTGATGTGTACAGTTCTTTTATAGTATTCCCAAAACGGTCCTATGATTGTAATGAATATTTATGACGTTGTCAAGAAAACACCCAGTTAGGCCGAGAGAAAATGATTATGAAAAGATTACATAGTACTATAAATTGCATTACATTTCGTTATTGCGAGTGATATTCGTGACCGCGCCATCTAATGCGGTAAAAGTAAAAAATAACGAATTTATATACTCAGTTGACGCTTTAACATGATGCTTATTGAGTCAGGCAACTAAACAAAACAATAATTTAGAAGACAAATATATTTTACTAATCAAATGTTTAATAATACAACAAATTATACAATTTATGTATATATATATTATGTATTAAAAACCTCGTCGGATCCGTGGAGGTGTTATTAAGTATCAAGATTATATTCTGTTTATGTTATCTATCTCAGATTATAAGTTAAAAGGTAACGCCATACGATCAAACGTACCGCTGTGCCATGCCGGGACTGGCAAAGGCGTTATCACGTTTTAAAAATTTGCTAAATTTTAGGGAAAGTAAATACGTTAATTTTAAATCGCAATAACATTTTAATTTTCATAATAAATAAAATTTTGATATTTTTTGGTAATGTCATTGGGGTACCTATATACCCTTTTGGGATTAAACGGGGTTTTTATAATACATATTGTACATGTATTAAAAAATGTAAGATGATATCCCCTCACTTGGTAAACTTCATATTGAAAAAGTTGCTGGCCGGGCTGGCCGGCAGGTTTGGGGGAAACCGCGATATTTGCGCGCATTCAGTAATTCAATGATTTATGTTTATATGTACGTGTTCTTTATTAACTATACTAACTGATTAAAAAATAATTTAAACAATTTGGTCTTTCATTATTTTGTAAATCTAAGCTAAAATTAGGGTAAGAAAATTTTTGCTAGGCTTGAATACAAAAACTCCAATAATTTAAAAAACTCACAATGAATGTTTAATCTTAATCTTTTAATAACATTACAAATAATATATCGATAACATAAAATTAAAAAACGCACCTCTCTACCCAAACCTTTAACAAAGGATTCATTTAAATGAGCCAATTTTGAAACCCTTCGGCTGGGATTCCGATTTCGACCGTTGGCGTGAACGGACGTGTCCGCTCGCGCTCTCGATCGCTATCTGAATGTCGCTCTGCTTAAACTAGTTTGCGACTTGTTTGCTTTGATCCACGGACCCGGTCCTAGGCCTGCCAGTTCAAAGCACACGGTTTAAAGCTAGTTTTTTAAGCGTTTTCATACCGCGTTTTATAGTGAAGACGGTGTTATTGTTGTGTAGCGAGCATCCAGGTACACGTTGCGCGCATAGCGCCGTCTCGCTCGCACATTTCGTATAGCACTTTGGTGCACACGAAAAACCGTACTTCTCAGTACGACAACAAACGCGCTTTTCAGCGCGTATCTTGTTTCGAAAGGCACGCAAATCCACGGTTAGTGGTCGTTCGTCGGATACCTAGCGGTGTTAACGAAGACGAACGGGGCAAGACCCGAGCGCTCTCCGGTTACCTCCTTCTGAGGTAAACGATAACTCGGACGGGCCTGGGAATCTTAGCCTTTGCCTTTTTGCATAGTTAAGCCCCAGGTGTCTCCTACCCAACCCTTCCTATCCTTACCATCCATTCTCGTGGTTGTTTGGGCGTAGCCACGGTTTATACCGGCCTGCGTCCTCTGCCACGAGACTGTTAGGGACTCTCCTAGGGAAACGTTAGGTCCTTTTATTTATTTATTTACACATTATACGTTAAATACGCAATGACGGACTTAATGCCTAAGGCATTCTCTGCCAGTCAACCATTAGGTGATGCAGAGATAAATGTTGGTAGGTGTAAAAGGTAAGGGTTTTATGAAATTATGTTTAACCTATTTAATATCACAATATATAAATAAAATATCAACACCAAAATATAATATATATAAGACATATATAATACATATATACTACACTTATACAATACATACACATAACAACATCATACAAAAATATCAATACAATAAATAAAAGTATAATTAGTCAACATTAAGTACTAAATACAGCATTAACCAGATAATTCTGCTAAATAACACTGGTAAAGCCGACGTACCTTGACTTTAAAACTGAAACGATTAGATGACATCCTGATTTCATAAGGAAGCGCATTCCATAGGAGAATAGATTGGATATAGAAAGACGAATGTACTAGACCGGAAGTATGGACAGGACAGCAAAGAATAAGATTATTAGAAGAGCGAAGGTTAAGGTCATGATTAGAGTATAAAAACTGAAAATGTGGAGTTAAGTAAGAGGGAGTGTTGGGAGAAAATAGAATAGAATACAGAGTTGTCAGAGCCCGTAAACTCCGACGCTGGCGTATGGGCAACCAATTAAGCTCTGAACGATGGCTCGATACATGGTCATACTTACGAAGATTAAAAACAAATCGAATGCAATTGTTGAGTAATCTGTCAAGTTTATTAAGAAGGTCAGCGTTCAGATCGTAAAAGCACACATCACCATAGTCAATTATAGGTACTTCACAGTCGTCAAATCTCGGAAACGCGCGTCCCGAGTTAGTCCTGTCGAGCAAACAAACGCGACAAAAACTGCCAAAACGGCAAACGGCTCCGCCGCCCCCGCACCCTCTTCAAATACCGACGAACCATCCGTCGGTAAAAAGCAAAGACCCCCGCCAATCATAATCCATGACAAAGCAGTCTGGACAAAATTAACAAATGAGCTTAAATCGCTCAAAATAGAATACACCAAGGCTCGCAATATCGCGACCGGTATCTCTCTCACGATGAGCTCGCCAGACAGCCATCGTAAACTCACTACCCTCCTCCGTAGTAGGAATATTCCATACTACACATACGCGCACGAAGAGGAGCGAGTCCTACGAGTAATGCTTCGACGAATCCCTGTCGAAATCACACCCGAGGAGGTCCTCGCCTCCCTCCAAGACCAAAAATTCCCCATCCGAGAAGTACATCGGATGTACAATAAGGAAAAACGAGCCCTTCAACTGCTCGTTTTAATACTAGATAAGACGCCTGAAGGCAAAACAATCTTTAAATCTCGAGCAGGTATGCGAGCTCTCCGGCGTATCCGTAGAGCCACCAGACTGAAATCACAAGCCCTCCCAATGCCACAACTGTCAGTTGTACGGGCACTCCGCTCGCAACTGCTACTTACGTCCGAGGTGCGTTAAGTGCCTAGAGGACCACCCAACCAGGATGTGCACGCGTCAGCGTGACTCTACCACCCCCCCCCCCCCCCCCCCCCCCGAGCTGCGTACTATGCAGGGAGGAGGGACATCCAGCGAACTATCGCGGATGCCCCAAGGCCCCGCGCACCACGCACCCTCGCCGCTCTTGGTAGGCTGCCCCCCAGAGTGCACCCCCCACCTCAGGGTTCTGGTTACAACCTCTGCTCAATCCAGAGGTGTTTCCGTCCCTCCCGACCCCCCACCGCACTCAGGCGACCGTAGACCCCCGCACCCCAGGTGCAGCCCAAACCCGTGCGTTCGACTCAGAACGTCGAAGCGTCTCGATCGCGAAGCCAACAACCTCAGGCCTCTCAATGGCTAGGCTCAAGTCGAGACGCCTAAACAACTCCTTTTTTAATGCGCGGAACTTATATCCGAAGCGTGATCTCGCCGCGACTTTTCTTAAAGATCACCAAATAGACGTTCTCTTAGTACAGGAAACGCTCTTAAAGCGTGGTAAACACAATCCGAGTATTGCAAACTACAACATTGTTAGAAATGACCGTGACGGCCGAGGAGGCTGCACTCTCAATTACTACAAACGTTCGTTGTATTGCATGCCGGTAGATTCTCCGATACTTACCAATATGGAAGTATCCGTGTGTAGACTAGGAATGACCGATCATCCGTCCATAACGATCGTATCCGTGTACCTCTCACCGACGAAAGTACCTCTCAGGTCTGACCTAGAGAAGCTACTTTCGCTCGGCACATCGGTCATTATCGCAGGTGACCTCAAAAGTGGACACACGTCCTTCAACAATTGGAGAGACTCCAGCAATGGGGTTATTCTCGAAGGGATGTCGGACGAGTTAAACTTTGACGTCATCGCGCCTCCCAATCCCACTCACTTTCAAGATCACTGTACACCGACAGTGCTTGACATAGCCCTCCTTAAAAAATATCGTGCTTCGGGTACGACTCATTCGGGTCATACACGAACTCGATTCCGACCATCGCCCGGTCATCCGCAAGGTCAACTAGATGACTCCAGCCCTCCTTCAGTCACAACGGTTGACTATGCCAAACTCAAATACTACCTCGCGGATAGGCAGTCCTCGCCCAGTCTCGTTAGGGTCCCGGACGTATTGGAGTCAGTTGCGCACGTAGATCTCGCGATCGACTCCCTAGTCGACCACCTCCAAGTCGGCATCGGAGAGGCCTCGAGAGAGGTCGAAGCGGCGAACGATCGCCGCTTTGTACTCCCTGCCGACGTGCGAGCGTTGATGACGGAGAAGAACGCTGCGACTCGTGCGCATGACTCTTATCCGACCGAGGTAAACCGCGCACGGTTACACGCACTCCAGAGAGCGGTTAAAGCCCGTATAACCGAGTTCAGAAGTCACAGATAGGACACCTTATTCGAAGGGCTAAGGCCGTCACATCTGACTTAGTGGAAAGTAGCCCACGCTCTTAAAATAGATCCCCACCCTCGCATGCCCGCCCTCGAAAGGTGTCCCGGCATTACGCCCGCGTTCGATACCATCGACAAGACGGAGTGCCTTGCCGCATGTTTGGAGAGCCAGTGCTCCCCGAACAGCGTCAACGCAAATACCGACCGAGTCAGAGATATCGAAGCCCGCGTGGGGAGCTGAATAAGCTCCCCGCATCAGAATCCCTGTCCCCAGTCACTTCTGAGGAGGTCTGTGCCATACTCAAAAGCTTAAAAAGTCACCAGGTCCCGACGGGATCAGGAACGAAGTACTCAAACTTCTTCCCGATCACCTCATAGCTCTATTGGTCTGCATCTTCAATGTAGCCATAGCCAACTGCCATTTTCCAGCCGTCTGAAAAACGGCCATTGTCATAGGTATTCACAAGCCCGGCCAGAGCGCGTCGCATCCCGACAGCTAACGCCCTATTAGTCTTCTCAATACCCTAGGTAAAATCTATGAGCGGCTCCTTCTGAACCGTCTCAAGTCCGTAATAGAGGAGAAAAACCTCTATCCGCCTGAGCAATTCGATTTTCGTGCTAGACACTCTTGCACTCATCAAGTGCACCGCCTCACGGAGCACATAATGTTTAACTTTTCCGAGTTATATAAACCCCGTCGTACACTGGCAGTCTTTTTCGACGTAGCCAAGGCCTTTGATAAGGTCTGGCACGAAGAATTAGTCTATAAGCTGTACTCTCGCGAAGTCCCCGATAGATTAGTTAAAATCATCCGCGATTATCTCAAAGACCGCACCTTTCGCTACAGAGTGGAAGGTGAACTATCCACACCCCACCCAATACGCTCAGGCGTCCCCCAAGGTTCCATCCTGGCTCCTAGCCTCTTCAATCTGTACGTCAGTGACCTACCAAAACTTCCCGAGAAAGTTGAGGTAGGGTTATACATACGCTGACGATACAGTCATATACTCCTCTCAAAGGCAAAAAATCTACCTCAAATGTAGAATCCAAAGAGCCGTGATCACTCTCGGGGAGTGGTTTAACGACTGGCGAATAGCCATCAACCCCACGAAGAGCGCAGCGGTGCTCTTCGACCAAACCGCCTCACAGATACCGAAATAACTCAAGGATCATCCCCTTGAACTCTTCGGTAATCCGATCCCCTGGGTAAAGGAGACCAAATATCTAGGTGTAACCCTAGACAGTAGACTCTCCTTTATACGCCACGTCACTCTGGTTAGGAAAAGGGCCACCTGGACCCTCGCCCAATTGCATCCTCTGTTATGTGCTGCAGGCAAAATGTCTACGAGACACAAGCTTACGCTCTACAAGATGTGTATCCGACCGATTATGACATATAGCTGCGTTGTGTTCGCACATATGCCAAGATATAATTGGGATCGTTTACAAGTCATCCAGAATAGGTTTCTTCACCGCCTTACCGGCGCCCCTCGATATGTTCGTATGGAAGATCTCCATAGAGATATGGACCTTCCTTCGATACATGCTTATGCCAAACACCTTTCTCGCTCATATTTCGACACCGCGTCGAACCACGCGAATCCGTTAATCAAAGCGGCAGCTTCCTATGTCCCTGACCCCAATGCCTGCCGGGGTAAACGCCGGTCGCATCTTCACTGACCCGCTCGACCAAATCGAAACAGCAAACGCGTTCTATGCCACCGCTTCTCCAAACAGAGCGTGCCACCGCCCACGCCCGCGTAACCACCGTTCTCTCCGCAGAGGACGGGCGGTCAACTTCGCTCCCGCACACCCGTCACGTCCACCCTCTCTAGCGGCAACCCAAGCCTAGGTCCGTTCCTCGGTGTGAAGCCCTTGGGTCAGGCAGCCGCCCGCGCGATACAAGTGACACTATACGTGCAACACTTAGCTACCCACGTACAAAATTACACACGTATGGACACACACACGTGCACACCACACAGGTATGTGGCAGCGCATAATAATTTTATTTATCGCTAGCCATCCGCCGTCGCCTCGCCGGGTGTCATTGGCGAGGAAGGCCGCGCGAGGGAGGAGTGCGAGATAACGGCACTTCGGCCGCTCGCCAGCGCCCGCGCTGCCTGCCGACCGCCAGAGCTCACTAGCCTACGTGCGAGACGGACATACGTCAAGCGCTCCCGACCATAGCTATAACGATTGTTATTTTTAATGTTCATTATAATTTAAATAAACAAATTATACAACATCTGGTGACCCGAAAAGTTTCGCGCCCTCTATAAGTCAATATAAAAATGGCTACAGTGGATAACAAGACTTCCGAAGACGTACAACATTCATCCGTCGACCGCGTGGCTGTTCGACTACCTCCGTTTTGGCCGGAAGATCCTGAAGTTTGGTTCGTTCAAGCCGAGGCGCAGTTCCAGATCTCCGGAATTAAAGAGGACACAACGAGGTTCTACCATATCATATCGCAGCTGGATCAAAGGTATATTCGGGAAATTAAGGATATTGTTAAAAACCCACCAGTGACCGGTAAGTACGAGAAATTAAAACAAGAACTAATTAAACGGTTATCTCTTTCTCGTGAGCATCAAATTACTCAGTTGCTTTCTCACAAAGAGCTTGGTGATAGAAAACCATCGCAGTTTTTACGCCATTTAAAAACGTTGGCAGCCGACAGCGTTACTGATGAGTTTTTACGTAGTCTGTGGTCAAGCCGCTTACCACCCCATGTGCAAGCGATCATTATATCGCAAGCATCTGCTCCCTTAGAAGTCGTTGCCGAATTAGCAGACAAAATATGTGAGGTAAAACTCCTACCCTCCCAACAAATTGCAAGTACTAGTACCGATATACCTAGCAATAACTTTGCCAATTTTATGAAGCGCATCGAAGACGTTATAACATCACGGATTCGGACTGAATTGAATCAACAAATTTCCCAACTATCTTTCAGTACCCGTGGACGTTTTCCCAATCGTCGCAAGCCGCGAAGTCGAAGTCGAAGCCGAAGCCGTACTCCTGGTGTTTGCTGGTATCACAATAAATTTGGCGATAAAGCTAACAAGTACACCGCACCATGTAAGTACAATTTGTTAAACGCCAACGGCAGTACGTAGACGCGACGGACGACTGCCATAATGTTACCAGTCGCCTCTTTATAACAGACAAGAAGTCTAAGGTACGATTTTTAATAGATACGGGATCTGACTTATGCGTATTACCTCGTCGATTTTTGCGCCAACAACGGGAACCCGCACACTATACCTTGACAGCTGCAAATGGAACCGTCATCAACACCTATGGTACCATAACATTACATTTGGACCTAGGTTTGAGACGTGACTTCACCTGGAATTTTGTGGTTGCTAGTGTGGACAACCCAATCATAGGGGCTGATTTCATATCACATTATGGCTTATTAGTGGACTGTAAAAATGGTCGATTACATGACACTATGACTACATTAACTTCACTTGGAATACTAGGGTCGAGTAATCAAGCTAGTGTTAAGGTGATTTCGGGCAACACTGAATTCCATCACTTGTTATCAAAATACCCGGACTTAACAAAGCCTTCTGGTATTTTCCGTGAGATCAAACATTCCACCGTTCACTATATAAATACTACTCCTGGACCTCCCGTTTTTTGCAGACCACGCCGCCTCGCCCCAGACCGACTAAAGGTGGCCAAAGAACAATTCCAGGACATGGTCAAAGATGGCACAGTGCGACCTTCAGACTCGCCATGGGCTTCTGCGTTGCACCTGGCACCAAAAAAGAACGGCTGGAGGCCCTGCGGTGATTACCGCGCACTTAATTCGCGGACCATACCGGACAGGTACCCGATTCCACACATTCAAGATTATGCGCACTGCCTCGCCGGATGTACTGTCTTTTCAAAGATTGACCTGGTTAAGGCTTTTACGCAAATACCAGTTTTTCCAGCTGATATTCTTAAAACAGCCATTACTACACCATTTGGCCTATATGAATTCCCGTATATGTCATTTGGTTTAAGGAATGCAGCCCAAACATTTCAAAGGTTTTTAGATGAAGTACTAAGAGGCTTGGACTGCTGTTATTCATATATCGACGATATCCTGGTGTATTCTTCCAGCTGGTCCAAACACCTGGAAGACCTGGAACTTGTTTTTAAGCGTCTACAAAAATATGGACTTCAGATAAACGAAAGCAAGTGTGAGTTTGGCAAAAATGAGGTTGACTTTCTTGGTTTTCACATCTCTGAGCATGGCACACGTCCTTTGGAAGACAGAGTCAAAGCCATCCAGCAATTTGAACCTCCGAAAACTGTGAATGGTCTACGTAGATTTCTCGGGGTAATAAATTTCTACAGACGTTTTATCCCACACGCTGCTGCAGATCAAGCTCCACTTCATGAGATGCTGTCTGGACCAAAAATCAAAGGATCACACCCGATTACATAGACACCATTACTCTTAGAAGCTTTTAACAAATGTAAATCTAGCATTGCCGAATGTGCCCTTCTAGCACATCCTGTTATGAACGCACCACTTGCCCTCGTGACTGATGCATCGAGTTTGGCCTTGGGCGCAGTGTTGCAACAGCTAGTTGACAAGGTATGGCAACCCTTAGCTTTCTTTTCGAAGAAATTGAACAAGGCTCAGCAGTTATACAGTGCTTATGATCGTGAACTTCTCGCCATTTATGAGAGTGTCAAGCAGTTTCGCTTTATGATCGAAGGCAGACATTTTGTTATTTACACCGATCATAAACCACTAACTTTCGCATTCCATCAAAATAAACAAAAATGTTCACCGAGGCAATACAATCATTTAGATTTTGTGTCACAATTTTCAACCGACGTAAGACACATATCCGGGAAATATAATGTAACCGCTGACACCTTGTCTCGTATTGAAGCCATATCACCATCATTAGACTTGAAACACCTCGCGCTAGCTCAGAAAAGTGATGAAGAACTCAATCAACTTCTTACAGAACGATCCTCATCTTTAAAGCTCGAGAGAATACCTATACCCGGATCGAACACTACCATATGGTGCGACACAACTTCACTGAAGCCTCGTCCTTTCGTAGTCAAGGAGTTACGCCGTCAGATTTTTGATTTCATTCACTCGATGAGTCATCCTGGAGCAAAGGCTACTACGAAAATGGTGACTGAGAGATTTGTTTGGCCCTCAGTTCGCAAAGATTGCCGCTGGTGGGTTAAAACATGCGAATCCTGCCAAAAATCGAAGATACACAGGCACACTTCGTCACCTATTGGCAGCTTCAATCTACCAAAGTCACGATTCAGTCACGTACACATTGACTTGATCGGTCCACTTCCATCATCGCATGATTTCAAATACTGTTTGACAGCGATTGACAGGTACACGCGCTGGCCAGAAGCTCAACTTTTACGCGACATTACAGCCGAGACAGTTGCGAAATGTTTTTACGAAACTTGGATTGCTCGTTTTGGCTGTCCTGAAACTCTTACAACAGATCAGGGACGCCAGTTTACCTCTAACCTTTTCAAAGCACTTTCAGATCTCTGTGGAATTCAGCTACGCCACACAACCGCGTATCATCCTGCTGCTAATGGGATGGTAGAGAGATTCCACCGCACCTTGAAAGCAGCGATTATGGCGCACGACGAGCAGAGAGGGTCGGATATTCTTCCCGTAGTCCTGCTCGGCATTAGGACAGCTTGGAAAGAAGATTTACAATGCTCTGTAGCGGAGATGGTGTACGGTGAGACATTGCGCATCCCTGGTGAGTTCTTCAGTTCAAATAACAACAAACATGTACTGCAATCAACAGACTTCGTCTCACAACTCAAGGCATACATAAAACACTTAAGACCACAAGCCGCATCTCAACATGGTACTTCCTCTACCTTCGTACATAAAGATCTAAGCACAAGCACTCACGTTTTTCTGCGCAAAGACGGACTGCGCGCAGCATTACAGCCACCATACACAGGTCCTTACCAAGTTGTCGACAAAACCGACAAGACTATTACAGTTAAATTAAACAGAGGACCAGTGACAGTCTCAATAGATCGAGTGAAACCGGCGTACATTGAATCAGAGAGCACACAATGTTCATCTTCACCTAGAAACAAAGATGATCAAAAACCGCTAAGAACAACTAGGTCTGGTCGAATAATTCGGTTTCCTATCTGTTTTTCAGCGGGACTTCCAGACTCGAAGGGGGGTGGTGTGGCAGCGCATAATAATTTTATTTATCGCTAGCCATCCGCCGTCGCCTCGCCGGGTGTCATCGGCGAGGAAGGCCGCGCGAGGGAGGAGTGCGAGATAACGGCACTTCGGCCGCTCGCCAGCGCCCGCGCTGCCTGCCGACCGCCAGAGCTCACTAGCCTACGTGCGAGACGGACATACGTCAAGCGCTCCTGACCATAGCTATAACGATTGTTATTTTTAATGTTCATTATAATTTAAATAAACAAATTATACAACAGGTACATAGGTTCTGCAAGGGACCTTTTTTTCTTTTTTTGCGCTAGTTAGTGTAGAAAAACCATTCCGACCACTAAATACACATACGCATGGCTCCCTCCTTCCTCCCAGGAGGAGGGGAACGTGCATATGAGTATTTGTTAGTTAGCTCGGATTTTCTAAGGATTAGGGAATTAGATAGATCGCGACCTTTTCGCATTCGCGACGACCGCCCGAGCCGAGGTTCGGCCACTCTGGCACCCACCCTCGTACGGGTCGTCAAAAACTTTCGCGGCTGAGTGCCCTAAGCGCTCGCCCCCAAGTCCGGTGAAGCTGTAAAAGCCGCAGCGGCTCTGTTTTTGGATAAGGCAACAGTGTAGTCAGTTAAAATAAAAACCCTTCGGCTGTAAAGTAAACAGATGTTCAAGAAATAGTATTACGATAACTGTGTGTCGGCCGGGTGTTTTTTGTTTTGTTTATTTTAAAGTTGGGTTCATAATAAGGGCTCACACAATGAGTTTAGCTCAGACAAGTTTATAGTTTCATTTTTTAAAAACAACCAAATAGAAAAAAGTATGATTTAACATTAGATTTTAGAGTAAGTTGTACTCATTATTTTAGATTTAGATTAAATTTACTAATAGAATTGCAAAAAACAATGGCATTTTGTCTAACAAGAACATTTTACAAATCGACCTTACAAACATTCACGATATTACGATCGTAAATTTTTTAAGTGTCATTGACCCTATGCGCGATTACAAATGTTCGTTTTAAACTCTTAACTTCTTTGTGTTAGTGATTGTAACAATTTTAAACTCTTATTACATGAATGCTTTGTTATATTATAGATGATAATTATATTCCTACTGTATAACTTTATAACAAAGAAAAAATCTGGACATGACGCCATGACACAGACAGTCGAGTTGATGTACAAATTTCATGAAAGTTGTAATAAAACCTAACTAATATACCTAAATTGGCTTTAATATTGAAGATTACTTACCAATTGATGATTTTAATTTAAAAAACAGACGAATTTCGTACACAAAACAATAACTGGCACAAGTTTTTACGTAACAAACGCCCGACTGGCAGTGCGTTTTTGGCGGTTTTTTTTAAATATGAGGATACAATTTCACACACGGCCATTTAATTCCAAACTAAGCAAATCTTGTAACATGGTAATTAACAGCTGATAGACATACATATATAGATATTAACACCCAGACACACAAAACTGACATTTATGCTCATCACACAAAGTCAGTCATGGGCGAGAATCGAACCTGCAACTTCTCGGCTCAATAGTAGCGCCCGAAATATTCCGATATAGATTTACAATGAAATCATAGCCTAAAGAAGAGTACGTGCAAGCCTCCAGGAACGGAGGCTCCGCAGTGTGCGCTATTTTCTAGCCTCCGGCTACTGAAGGTGCTATCATTAAGAAATAAGGGTTCATAACATTAAAAAAAACCATTTGAGACAGGTAAAACACTTTTGCTTTTATATCATCTCATCATGCTACTTTTATTTTTTAATTCTCTGTTTTATAATTAAATATGCCCTTGATTGAGGCATCTCGATAGGCAAGTCTGAAAAAACATGTGACTCCGAATTAATGTAAGTCATGGTAAGAAATAATTATGGTTTTCTCACTATGTTGCTATGATTGCTACTAAGCTGAAGAAATATTTAAGAAGAATTCAGAATGTACTAAGTAATGCAATATGAAATTCATAAATTGCACATTTACGACAGAGAATTATTTTCAGCTGTATAATTTCATTAACATTAGGAAAGATTGCAGACAAACCCTAGCAAAACTACAATAAGATAACTTACTGTTTGTGAAGAACTGGATGAATCCTCATTAGAAGAAGGTGATTCTGCTGCTTTTTCTGCCCTGAATATGGAATCAATGCATTGTTCATTGCGAGCCCTTTCTGCCTCAATATCATATATTAACCTATGTAAAGATCTCAAACGCTCCTGAAATGAAAATAAGATATATACCAAAGACTATTTTGTATCAGTATGAATGTGTTTATTTTCATAGTAACAAATATGCAATTCATTGAAAATGTTGAAATATTATAGAGATTTTAATATAATTGTAAATGTTGCTAACATGATTTTACACAAATAATTTGGAATAAGATTTGGGAATCAAACCCGCCACCTCTAGGCTTAATAATAGGATGCTGCACCATGTGGCCTGTTTATATTATTGCTTAAATTGATTAGTTAATTTAAAATATAAAATAAAAATGTCTATACCTTTTTCTATGATAGTGGATATTATTGCTTTTGCTTCTATAAGATTAATTTATTTCAAAGTTTCCAATTCATTGTGATGAATGATGATAGATGATGATGCAGTACAGTAAAATAATACTTTATTATTTAATAGAAAACTTTCATAAAACTCACTTGCACTTGCTGTGCAGCAACATCAGCTGTGAGAGGCATCACCTTTAGTAAATGATGATAACCACCAACTGATATAAATTACGTGAATCCAGCTGATACCGACAAACAGCTGCAAAAATAAAATCTTGACTTGAAGAGAAACCTAGGGATTGTGGTTACTTTACAATTGGTTACAAGAGTTAAGGTTACACAAAATTACAAATCAAAGATGCCACTGTCCAACATATGTAATACCAAAATCAAGAAATCTTTTATTTTCTGCTGACATTTTATTAAAAATTATTATGGTCCCATGTAAGAAAAATACTATTGAGAATGAAAAATTTATTTAATACAATTTTGTTATAGAGGACACTCTTTATGTAGCTTGTTCATTTATTGCAAAAGTAAACAGTAGCGTTATTGCTTTTATACCTCTAAATATAATAGTTATTCATTTTTTATTTCATATATGAAAAATTTGTTCCCTGCATTTGATCGTAGGCAGTAGTAATTAATATTTACCACAGCTATAATTTTGTATTTCACAGGCATAAAGGTTAATGCCAAATTTTTATCAATATATTGTAGACCAAAGAAAAACTAGAGTTGTTAACTTTAAAACATTAGAAACTTCTTAGAGATTGTAAATTACTTCACTTTTCTCCACAGATTTAAAAATCTGAGAATAATAAATAGGGCTTTTTATCGCAAATTAGAAAAGCCTGATTTATTTTTATTAGTTTCAACCAAGCTCAAAACAATATTATCTCTTGCATATAAATAAACACTTTATACTTTATTAAAATCAGCAAAAGCACATAGGTATCAACTTCCTTCAAGGTATCATGTGGTATCATGCATAGACCATTGGTATCATGTACCAATCAAGTACCAACTACCAAGTACCAACCGTACCAACTACCAAGTACCAACCGTACCAACTATATTGTTCTGTTCATAGACCATTAACGTTCTCTTCTGATCAACCCAGAGATAGTGATTGGTGATAGTAGTAGTAGGTTTATCTCTGTATCAACCAATCACCAGTGTTTCCAAGTCAATGGAACAATAAATGGCCAGACACTTGTAAAGCTGCTAGAATGTTTAAATTTTCGTATCCTAAAAAATGGCTAAAAGTGGCCAAAAAAAATAGGTTATAAGAAACACAAGTTCATAACTTTGAAACGCTTTATTTAGTCATCTAATGTTAAATCAGCAGAATATTCATTTGATGTTGATGGTACTGGTTCTGTAGAACTAAGAAAAGAATATTGTTCTTGTTTCCTGATTTGATTCAACACTTCCTCGGGTAATTGGTACGTAGCACAAGACTGCTTTTTTTTTTAAATAAACTCTTATTCTTAGTAAAGAATTAAGTGTGTCTAAGAACATCTTATTTCTATGCTTTGTCTTTACCACACTCATCATACTAAATAATCTTTCCACCTCAGCATTTGAGTGTGGTAAAGATAGAGCCGTCAAAGCCAAATCACTGAAATAATGAAATACTTTTTCACCACCTGCATTTTTATAACTTTAGACTTTAACCCAAAATTGTACAATATTTAAAGAACTATCCCATTTGTGGAAGTGTATTGTGAATCATTGTTGCATCAGCCTATAAATTTTTTCGTCACAAAATCCCAGTGTTTGAGCTAATTCTGAGATAGAACCGTCTTTTCCAGTGTTTTTACACGCTTCTTCAGGTGTCAGTAAAGACATTATTTTCCAATTGCTTGTAGTTGGTTGGCAATCTCTGTTGAACTTGACCAATTAACTTAATTAGAAAATCAGAACATCGTTTCTTTATTATATTTTTTGACTCCTGTGGTAGTTGTGATGCTTGTAATGGATTTTCAAACATATACCCCAGATAGGGTAGTGGATTGAAATCGTCATGATGCACAGGTTCTTTTAGATAATTTTTATGTGTTGGTTTATGCTAATGTATTGGGTAAATATAAGAGGTTTGATTCCTCGCCTTCAAAACTTTTGATGACTGTTTGAACCTCGCTCAGAATACTTTTCATAAATAATAAGTATATGAACGTTGATTCATCGTTGTACATGTTATTTATTAGTTCAGCAAAATAACAATTGTCTTTCGTTCTGGCTAAGTTGAAATTAATCTTTAGTTCCTCCCACTGAGCAAGTATTTTGTTTATGGCTGGTTCAACGGAGAGCCACCGTGGGTCACAAATTTTTGTGATTTTCAAAGGCTCTTCTCCACAGTTTATGAGCCTATATATTTCACCGTACTCCTCCCTACGTTTTGGTGAAATCGAGAACCATTTGTAGATTTCACGTACAAAGAATTCTATATTGCGAGGTAAAGTGTTTTCAGACGCATGAGATACCGCCAACTGTAGAGAGTGGCAAACGCATCTAATTAACACAAGGTTTTTGAGCCCATAATCCCATATCAAAATTGCATGCACACCATTATTATTTCCTACCATAACTGATGCGTTATCAGTCCCAATGCCTACCATATTTTCCAACAGTATGTTGTAATCCTGTAAACACGTTACTAAGCCGTCAACTATACCGCGTGCGTCAGACGTTTTGATGTGCACTAAAGCCAGAAATGAACTAATTATATAATTCTGGCTATTGCTAAAGTAACGTATGACAACCCCAATGTATTTAGATACACTAATGTCTGTAGACTCGTCAAGGATTACGGTGTATTTTTGCTAGTCCATATCAGCTAGCAATAAATTTCGAAAGTGCTGTGCCAGAACATTGTTAATAGTTTCTTTACACTTCGTCCGGTGCAGTTTCAAATTCGTGGCGGCTTCGGAATCCTTAAAACAATATTTGCAAGTCTCGCTTAAATGATCTACACTCAGTATAGCACTGTGTTCAGCGATGTATAGGCTTAAAGTTCCTTCTGCTCCAAGTGAAGTCAAGGGTGGTCGTAGTAACTTAGGTTGAAAAGGCAAAGGTTTATAACCTGAAAATAATACAGATTTTATCATTCCACTACTCGCGACTTTATCTGCATTTACCTAAGCTATTACGTGGTAGCGCAATTTATCAAAATGAAAAGTAAGTACCCTGTACTTATATTTTCCGAGTTGCAAGCTACATCACTGAGTCACTTTGCCAAATTTCATCAAGATCATTCCAGTAGTTTGGCCGTAAGGATATAGCTAACTAATAAACAGATGAACAAGCTAATTTTCATATAATTATTTAATATTAGTGTGATTAATAAAAGTAGGTAAGTTGAAGCTATTTGCTGAAAAGAAAAAAACTAAGTCATTTTTAATTCAATTTTGTGTTTATGTGTTTCAGTTTCACTGTGCTTTTTAATGTCATATATTTTAGCATTAAACTCTGTAGTGCATATATCACACATTGCTTTGGACGCATCACCACCGACGGGTTTCAACCATCCCTTAAATTCTGCCATATTTTCCCATTCAGTACGATATTTTTGAGAATAGTTTTTCTTTTTAAAAGGTAAATCCATTTCAATTGCTTAAGACCGACGTCAACGATTCTACAAGCTTCAAGTCGGTATGAATAGCACAGCACGGAACGAAAACGAAGTAAATAAAATCCAAACCGCCCGGTATTTCCCCGGCTGGTGAGAACCCCCGTACGATTCCATAGACAAAGTTTGTTCAGAAATAGGTATGATGTAAATGAGTGAAAATAAATATTATGGAATGGAGCAAGTATGTAATATTATTTTACTGTAATTTTACCATGTCAATAATTAAAAGTTGCTAAATTTTGTGGCTAAAATATTTAGCCAATAGAATTTTATATTTTTGGCTAAGTCAATCATAAATGTTGCCAGATATAGCCACAAAATGGCCAACTTGGTAACACTGCCAAACACAAATTAACTTTTGACAATTTTTGCTAGCCATGGATAACACCAGAGATAAATAACGAGAACACTGCGCTGCGGCCGCTAATGCGCCAACTCAGTTTACTGCGCCGGGTGTTGTGTGTGTTGGCGCACAGCGCACTTCAGTGCAGCGAGCCGACTAAGGGACAGCGTCGCACCCCACCGCTCGTGTCGGTCAACTGAATAATTCATTTTTCTCTGTTGCCTCGCGTACTATTTTGCTGCCCCATGGCGCAAATTTGAGTTCACTCAATGCGCCGGCGCAGCAAGCTGCACTTGAGTTTTTGAGTCAGCGCAATGAATTTTGCTGAGTTTGTGAGTTATCCATGGATAATTTGTGCTTTGTGCTTTTTACAGAATAATTCTTCTTCTTCTTCTGGTTTTGGCGCCGCAAAAGATCTTGCCAGTGTCAATGTGTCATAGCCTTCTTCTTCCTAACTTGGAAACCGGTCCTCTTTAATGAAGACCATTACTGCCATTAACAATTGAATTATAGTGTCATGTGTTATGATGATTCAGTATCCTAACAAAATGGTGGCTCCCTTGAAATTTGATCATTTTCTGAATTACGGAATAATACACACTAATTTAAAGTTTATGAAAATGTACATACAAGTACTCACAGTCATTATTCACAATATCATTTCCAATTAAAGCACATTTGAAATATCCATGGTAACCTAACACAATATCAATCAGTAACAGAATGTCATAAGTGTTTCGTGCCATTTTGATGATATAATAAAATAATTATTGCTTGGCAACAAACCTCTTTTGTACCATTTTACCATTGCCTAAAACTTTCCCGGGTGTTCCTATACCATTTTTTCCCACGTTAAATCTTATGAATTTATGTGTCTGTCTCGTTTTACTGTTGCTTTTTTGTTTCATCGACTTTCAAATCATAACGATGCTAAAGAAGTTTTCACTTCAAAAATTTGTCTTTAGCAAAATAAGATCAAGCTACGTCTAGAATATTAGACATGGGTAACACTGTGCTGCACATGAAATTTTGCTTAGTTACCCATGTTAATTAAAGTTTATGACCGCATTATAATTTTTAGTGCGTGGCTAGTATAAACATCTGCAAATATTGACTTCGTCCAGTTTTTTCAAAATATTTTTATTTATATCTTCACCATGTGTCTTTGGAAATAATATGTTATAATGACTAGATACTGGGATAAAAATTTTAGAACGAAAAGCGGCGATACATACTGTGATTAATTAATTTTGTTATTATTGTAATTTTATGCAGAGTTTTAATATTTATTAGTGAATAACACTTCATTTTTTTAATTGAAAGTTTTTTATTGAAGTGACACATAAAGAGTACACAGAGCAGATATATTGCCACATACATACTTTTTAAGGTTGTTAATGTTTTTAGGCAAAGGCACATAATTCGTAATGCCAACACATACGAGATATTCTTCTTCTTCTTCCTAACTTGGCAACCGGTCCTCTTTAATGAAGACCATTACTGCCATTATCGAGTGAATTATATTGTCAAGTGTTATGACGATTCAGTATCCTAACAAGATGGTGGCTCCCTTGTTAGAACTTTCTAGGGAATTTTTGTGTGATCTCGGAATGAATGCACAATGCAATTATGCACAAAAACCAAACTATATCACGCAAAACGCCACAAATATTACATAATATAGGGTCAAAAACCTAAGTAAATGAATTAAAAATAACAACCACAACATGTCACTTCAAGATCCCGCCAAAAACTCCTACGAGATATTCATTTAAATAGGTAGACTCCCATACATTAAAAACCTTCGCGGCTGAGTGCCCTAAGCGCTCGCCCCCAAGTCCGGTATAGCTGTAAAAGCCGCAGCGGCTCTGTTTTCTGTTTTAGGATAGGGCCTCTAAGACTAACAGTGTAGTCAGTTCAAAAAAAAAAAAAAAAAAAACCATTACAAACGGTTTTTCTCTATTTACTCCAAAACTATGAGTGCAATAAAAAAAGTAATTTCACCCATAGTGTTGGCAATTAATATAGCAATCGAATGGTACTAAAATGGGCGCGTGCGTCTGCCCATATACAAATGTGCTACGTCAACCTATACTGAGCGGGACCGCGCACCGAGGGCGCGAACGCGACGGAAACGATTCCCTCGTACTCTGTATAACCGACGGCGGATAACACGCTACGGTAACCAGCTGTCTGGAAACCAGTGCGTGCGAGCCCCTCTCACTACGTGCGACCGACGCTGCTCACACCCGAAACTACTAGGCGTGAAGAGGGCGAAACATTAAGGTACACACGCAGTGAGGTGCCTGCTGGTAGGCGCGGCGATGACGTAGCACGGAGCGGAATGGACTGGGTCGCTGGCGGGTTGAACACTTAATAAAGATGCAAAATGACACACAGGCACCCCAATAAAATTCGCTGTATTCTTCAAGACACAATACAATTTGTTGGTACTATCTTCTGGGTACTGTTTCTTCCAGTTTCTTGAGTCTTGAGTCTTGAGTCTTCAGCTTGTGGCACCCGTGTGTGCCGGTTGGCCCCAGTAGTGCGCCTTTTATATCGTTTGCCGGAGAGTGAGACGGACGATGGCATCTCTATCCGTACTGCTCATTACCAAACTTGGGTGTGGTCCGTTAACCGCGGTAATGCGCCGCGGTTGCACTATCGCTGTCTCTATCTATTATTATTATTACTTGTATGCAAAGTACAATAAATCGTTAATATCTCTAATTACAATTATTCAATTACTATAAAAACTATTTCACATTAATGTAGACACAAATACCTATCCAAAAACACTAACTTTAACATTATAGGTTAATAAACATGGTAGATACAAAGCGTTAAACATTACAACTTTAAAACAGCTTGAAACTTGTTATATATACACTATTTGATGTTACAAACATTATAAAACGTATAGAGAAGGCCAATTTACCTATATAACACAAAACATTACATACAACTTCTATATAATATGAATTATCGACGATATATGATTTTAGTACTTGTAAGTGATTATTTCTATTGAATTACAAACATTTTCATAACTTATATACTGTTCTTATATACCTACACGCTATAGTATAATATTAGAAACACTAGATCGATGATTGTTTGTATAAATTATTCATCCCTACAACTTATATTTATAATTGCTATTTTCGTATCATTACGCTTAGGCCTATGCGTCGCTAACAGGTACATTAAGTTTTGTGAAATGACGACTTTGAATTTTTAAGTAGCCTATGTCAAACCGCTTGTATAGGAACGATCCACCGTGCGACGCGGACAGCAATTTAGTGTTCACTGTTCTGTGTTTATGGCAATCCCAGACAAGACTCGTGCACGATGTCGCACTTGTATCCAAACTAGGCATGGAAATTATAATGCATCACTGCTATTTTGCCTGTTTTTATTTGTTAAAATTTGTCTTGTTCATTCAATCATTTTATTTATTTGTTTTTTCCATCGTGTGATTGCAATACGTGCTACTTGTACATCTAATAGTCTGTGATACGTGCCTTAAAGGAAAAGAGTAAATCTGTCCAGTCAAATTAGAAGTAAGATATTGAATCTTATTGGCACTACTCTTAGACTTAGATTTATTTGGAGTGGTTTGTATGGCGCTTAGGCAAAAATGAAAAATAAGTGATAGTTTTTTTACTCTTTCAGAACGGATTAACTAATTTTCCTGGTTTATATAAATATTTTTTATTTAAATTGAAATTTGTAATCTAAAAGGCTTAAAAGTGGTAATAGGTGGCGCTAACAAAATTACTTTATCACATTATCTAGTATTTTGAGATCTGTAAGATAGCTAAATTTTTTTGTTTGTTTATCGTTTATTGTAGAAATGGAATTTCTTTATCGCTGGTAAAATAACAGTGATAACAAAATATAATTTCAGAGCTGTGACAGTTATTTTTAAATAGCAATCATTTACATACATAATGCAAACCTAATAGATTTCGTGCAACATTTTCATGCGTCAACCGGGCTGCCAACCTCAATTTAAAAAAATCAGAGGATGAAGTGCCCAAAATTGGTAGCCTGTAAAAGTAAATTTCAGTATATTTACCTACCTACCATATCACTCAAGAATATTGAGTCAAGATCAGTAGTTTTTTGAACAATAAACATAGATAAATTACAAATGGATCTAGAAGAACTTATTTATTTAAATTAGGAAGCCCTTTTTTCTGTTCATCTTTTAGTAGATACGGTATGTAACAATCTTTCTAGGGTTTGTGCAGTATCTATTTATCTGGCAGGTTTTAAAATTATCAATAGTAGAAAACAGTCTCTCAATATTGGTGAAGTCGGTCATTCAACAAAAAATGATCTGAAATGATGATTCATTATAGATTGCCACAGACCACATCTGCCGCAAGATATTGCCGTTTGTAGCATGCAAAAAGGAGACGCATGCCACAATTTGTAGCATGTGGCAATGCCGCATTATGTTGCTTTGGCGTAAAGAAAGCTTAATCAAACTCGATCGATCTGCATTCTGCAACAAGAATTGCTAAGACACAGATCAGCACTGCATGCAGGCCGCAGTATTAAGAAATGGCTTGTGCTATTATTTTCTAACGGCGCAGCATTTTCTTCTGCTATGTAATAAATATCGTCTATCTTTAGTTAACATAGAGTAAAGTAATACTGAACATCTGAATACATCGTTATTAGCGTCAGTAGGGTAAATTAATATAATTAACGGGTTAATAGTGAATAATCAGTGGCAATCAGTGGTTCTGTGTTGGCAGACTACTGAGAGGATTGTTGTAGGGGTGAGCTATAACAGGTAAAATAAGATAACTGTTATAACTGTTCCTGTTCCTGAGAAATAACCTGTTCCAAAATAACAGCCTGTTACGCTTTAGTAGAGACATAATACGTAGTATCACTTATAACCATAGTGAAGTATAGATCGGCAACTCGAAATTGTATGCACTATAGGCCTAACGCATAATAAAATAACGTATAACTTAATCAATCAATCCGTCAAGTCAATCATTCAATCTATCGATCCATAAATCAATCCATCAATGCGTCAATCCATCAATCAATCAGTCAGTCCCCCAATCAATTCATCAATAAATACACCAATTAAACCATCAATCAATCAATCCATCAACTAGTCTATCAACCAAATCATTAATTAATCCATCAATAAAACCATCAATCAATCCCTCAACCAATGAAACCATCAATCAATTCATCAATCCGTCAATCCATCTATCCATCAATCTAGCAACCAATCAATTTATCTACCTATCAATCCATTAATCCATCGATCTAGCAATCTATCAATCCATCAATACATCAATTTATCAATCAATCCATCAATTCGTCAATCAATGATATATAATAAACATCTTTAGGCTAGAACACAGAAAAACATGTTCCAAACGGAAACAGTAATAGTCTTTGGAACAGGTACGTAAGAACAGCCTGTTTATTTTAGAGATACCAATTACGAGCTGTTTCTGAGAAACACGTTTTTTTTGTATCTGTTCCGAAAAATACGCCTCACTATTATGTGGAATAGCCTAGTATTTAGTAACAGCTTGTTACGATATTAGATAACAGTTGCAAACTTTTACTTGTAAATACTTGTTATTAATACCTGTTCTGATAAATACGCCTCATTCCTAGATTGTTGGCACTTGGCAACATTAGTCGTTGTTTTGCTGATGGCTGGAATTTTATTTTTCGTGTATCTAATTGTATCTCTAATTATCGGATGAATAATACAACGTTAATAAAAGTGCATTAGAATATATAAATATTGACTTAAATAAGTATTTAATGTGAACTATATTTCGTAAGCGGGTCATTGGCATCATAACGGGTTTGGTTACCGGTACGTCAGACTTGTATAGTATTTATGAAATTTTTCTATTTACGTTGAAGATATCACCACTGTAACTGTAATACTAAATATCATTTTCAGGGTGTTAGTGGCAGTGTTTATAAGAAAGTGCTGAATTCATGATTTCGACCGTTAGTGGAGATGGCAGAAAATGATGATTATTTAGATTCGATTGACAACAATCACTTGGACGGAACAAACGGTTCCTTGAACATGACTGACAACAGTCTCGGGGTAAGAGGTTTCCTTGTAGCAAGGTCTGTGTTTAGTTAAAAAAAATTCACGATCTGATTTTTAAGTATTTACTGAGGCGTATTGTTGAATGTTTGGAACGCTTTTGCTCAGTTGTTCATTATGTAGGTAGGTACTTTACTTATCATATAATTATTTATTAAAGTAATCGCGCAAATGAATTCGAATGGAGTAATGAATGAAAGTTTTGTTTGTGCTTGTGTCAGGATAAACTACTGACCTAATTTTGATACAATTTTTAGAGAAAAAATCTCTGAATTTAAATAATTTCAAAATCCAGCCAAAGCCATATTAGTTACCAAATCTAAGTGACTTACTAAATCTGAAAATATGTGAATCTGTACTATATACTGTAACATTTACTCAAAATAATTATTCACCTTGTTGACAGAAGGCCATAATAAAAAATTTATAACTTTTCTTGTTTATAAATAACTATTTGTGAGAAGAAAACTTTATTAATTTGTTCTACTGTGAATTATTTTTGTTATAAAACAGTTTTATTATTATTAGGGTGGTGATGAAATGACTGGAACAGAAGTTCCAGATCTTGCTGCCATCAAAGCGAGAGTGAGAGAGATGGAGGAAGAAGCAGAAAAGTTAAAACAAATGCAAACAGAGGTTGACAAACAAATGAGCATGGGCAGTCCGCCAGGACTAAGTAAGAACATTTTTGTTTATATGTAAAATTTATTATTTGAAAGACTTGTAAATTCTAAATGTGATAAAATAATGTATAGATTTGTGTGTGGGCTCAGTCTTTGTCCATGTTACACAAACTTACACTGCATATTTACAATGTTATACCCACTGTTTGTACAAATTAATGATAAAGACTATAATTTAAAGAAACTTGTAAAAACTTATAATAATAATAAACTTGTACAATATGTATTAAAAACCCCATTGAATCAGAAAAGGATATATAGGTACCCCAATGACATTACAAAAAAAATATCAAAATTTTATTTATTATGAAAATAAAAATGTTATTGCAATTTAAAATTAACATATTTAGTTTCCCTAAAGTTTAGCTCATTTTTAAAACGTGATAACACTATCACCAGCCCCAGTGCGGCACAGTGGTATGTTTGATTGTATGTGGTACCCTGCGCAGCGCTGCCCATATTGCCGTGTAAGTTTCCTCATTTAACTAATTTTTTTACTAATATTCTGAGATAGATAACATAAACAGAATATAATCTCGATACCTAATAACACCTTCACAAATCGGACTGGGTTTTTAATACACACTGTATATAAAACTTATTAAATTGAAAAGTCTCTGAAAGGGACTAATTTTGTCAGGACTTTCATTGGCAGATAGCTCATGTTATTAGGAGTAATATATGCTACTTTTATTTTAGAAATAGAATTAGAGTTCCATGTAAATAAAATAAAAAATGATCATGGTGAATCAATTTAGGTGCTTAAAAGTCTTACTGTGATTAAACCATAACAGATATTTCAAATTAATGTACTACATAATTGCAGACATTAAATAGACCTACAAAAGAGTTACTGAGAGGATATGTCTGTCTTCTAGGGATCACCCATAATAAGTATTTTTACCAAAAGAGTGGGTAGTATGATTTGTACATGTGCCCGATTGATGGCGCTCTGTAGTCCATGTGCACATAGCCACGGGCGGCTCCATTAGTCAAATAAAATGACAGAGGTTTGCTGTTGTGCACTAATATAACTACTGAAGAGATTTTGAACATTTTCTTTGTTTTACTTCTAAGATACTTGGGCACAGTACAATCAAAAGAAAACGCAACCAATGCATAATTATGTATCCATCTGCATTTATCATTATTCAACATGATGCCCACAAAAATGTCATTTCATGTTAATGTTTGAACATGAGAGAATATGAAAACTGGATAGGATAATACATCCAAGTTATTGCTTGTTTATTCTAGCTCATATGCATTTAATATCGAAACACCCCTGAAGTTTGGTTTTGAATGAGTCTAATTTTTTTATACTAAAACAAAAGAATGAAATAATACTAGTTAATTGCATATATTATAAGGTATCTTTTGAGGAATGTTTCTAATTAAATTTAAATTTCTTTAGCTAGTCTGTTTTATTCTACAGGTTTATTTTAACCCTTTGAGAAGAACTTGTAAAATGTTGAAAAAAAATTCGTAAGACAAAAAATGTTTATAAAAACTTTAATTAGTATCTCCTATTTCCTTACCAGACTCTAACAAGACTGCTTCCATGAGGTTCATTATCGAATGGATGAGAGTCACAATCTTGTGTCGTGGGATGTTACCCCATTCTTCTTGTATAACTGTTTTAAGCTGGCCAAAAGTCACCGGAGCAGGATCTCTTGCTGTTACTTGTCTCAACTCTTCCTATTGGTGATCAATGGGATTCATATCCAGGCTTTTTGCTGTCCAGCCCTTAACCATAATACCAACTTCGATCATGTATTCATTTAGAATGCCAGCAGTATGAGCCCTGGCATAGTCCTGCATAAAAATGAACTCTTTGCCAATAAAATGTGCGTAAGGTACCACATGAGGCTCCAGACAAACTTCGATGTAATGTGGCCCATTTAATGAAAGTAAGCGAGGTCCTTATGCCTCCTCAATCCATCCATGAGCTGCCACCGTAACTGACTCTTCAGTTCAGCACTGTTCACATACAAAGTTAAGGTGCGCTTTTCAGTGGTTGACCGTCAATTTTGGGCCATCAACTGGTGTATTAGGTATCAGGCCACGCTCCTTCAATCTTCTTCTAATAGTAGAATCGCTCACAGTCTGTTCTCGAGTCACATGAAGCCGCTTCTGCAGTTGAATACAGTTAAATCCATGATGTCTTAGAGAAACTGACATAATATACCGTCATCTCTTCAGACGTGACTCGAATCTATCAGATCCTGGACGGCAAGTAAACATATCAGTCTCCAGATAACGCGGATACATTGTATTGACAGCAAGGAGGTTTAGATTACTTTGTTACCAATCACTATTAAAAAACAAAAATATTTGACAAAAAATTGTGATTAAATGCAGAAATTCCGACAGAATACACATTCATTTATTGGATGAAAATTCGAAAATTTTAATTAAAATTTGTAATTGTGTAGATAGAACTGCCAGCCGATTATTTTTTTAATGAATTAAAATCTCTTTTTATTATTTAAATTAAGCCTGAAAATCATAAGACTCATTCAAAACCAAACTCCGTGATTCGATTTTTTTGATGAAAAGTGTATATTATGAGATATTTGGAATAAAGTATTACTAGATACAATTAGTTAGGATACTTTATCTAAGGTATTGCTTATTCATTGTAGCTCATATGTATGTAACAGTCGACTCTATCTAATGTGTGATATTATGATTAGCTGCGCCCCATGTTTTCACTTGCTCTCACTTCTAGTACTTGCTAACTAGACATGGGTAACTCAGCTAAATTCTTTGCACCAACTCAGTAACTCAAGCTAAGTGAGTCACTAAACATGTACTACCCACTGTCTTGCTTGTTAACTCAGCCTTGCTCATTGTGCTGACGTGCGCAATGCGCCCATCCATTAAAATTTTGAATAAGTATGTTAACACATCCGGCGCAGTGAAATGAGTTGGTAAAATTGAATGTTACCCATATATAGCCAACAGCTTTTTTCATACAATTAATGTGGCAAACAAGCATAAGGCCTGCCTGATGGTACGCAGCTACTGTAGCCTATGGACGATTGTAATACCATACATATCACTAGCTTGTTAACCTCCTTACCTCAAAAAACTCTGGAAACCATATTCACCACAGAAATATAACGCAAGGGTATTTGGCTGCGATATTCTGTAGGGTGGAGGTATTCCACCAGTCACACTGCTCCAAGTATTGAGAAATCTTCAAAGAAACTTCTCAGTGCCCTACCTCTCTTATCAGATTGCCAGATTGTTTGATGTTCATGGTTATTGATTCACTCGCTTGGATCCTAGCTTCACTTGACTTACCTTCCTCAATAAATAGGCTATAAAATGCAAAAAGAATTTATGAAATCTGAGTGGTAATTTCAAAGATTCTTTCATGCAAAGAAAAAAATGGAATATTCTCTTAAGAGATTTATATATGGTATGAATAATGATATGTTACTCCCTGAAGTGATATCATTGATATTGACTGACTGTAAGGGACCAATGTTTATTTCAAAGTGTTTTGAAATATTTCATGTTCCCAGCAAGCCCACTGAATATGTCTTTGGAAGAAAAAATGGAAGCAGACAACAGATCAGTTTATGTTGGTAATGTTGACTATGGAGCCACTGCTGAAGAATTGGAGCAACATTTCCATGGGTGTGGATCTATTAATAGGTGAGTTTTTATCACTAGCTGTCCGATGGATTCACCTGTATTCAATTTATTCAACCAACTCTCCTCAGCACCGTCGCCAACACCTTCCCTTATTTGCCTACAGCTTGTCAGATTGCTTACATTTATGGTTACAGGTCTTCTTCTTAGGGTGGAAGCCTGAAATGATATAGGCTATATAATTTATTACTTTCATTTATTAATTTACCTTCCTCAATATTTTTTCAAATTATTTTGGTAGTCAGAGATTAGGGCAATCAAACAATCTCTTGAGCTTTATGCTATTAGTAGGTATATATTTCAAGTATAACTGATTTTTTTTTTAACTCTCTTATCTAATTTAAGGAAGTGAGATTATTTCAGTAATTTAATTGTACATATAACAAACATACTATGTTTAAAAGTAAAGAACTCTAATTTCTTACATTATTTTCCAGGGTTACAATATTATGTAATAAATTTGATGGGCATCCTAAGGGCTTCGCCTACATTGAGTTTGGAGACAAAGACAGTGTACAGACAGCTATGGCTATGGATGAGTCATTATTTAGAGGTCGCCAGATAAAGGTAATTAAAAATTATTACAAACAAGAACCTTTATTTTATATAGCATTTGTTCTGAAGTGATTAGTCCTATTAATATAATAATTGAAGAATATCGTTTGACAGAAATATTTTAGCTGGGTGTAGGATCGCCTTATTATATACTAGCTGTTAACTGCTGGTTTATTTGGGCGACAATACGATAAAAACATTAATATCCTGTTATACGACATAGAGATTTCTATACCAAACGTCATTACAATAGGCCACCCAACAATTTTTGAAATACCCTTGATTATTATGGATTTAAGCTAGAAAAAAATAATTTTACGTAAATGACGCATTGTAAATAGTTAAAGTAACGTATAAACGTATACTCGTTCATTAGTACTAAATAAACCCAGAAAATTATAAGGAAACAACAGATGTCAGCCCAACACAACAATTGGGTAACAGTTGCTTACACACAAATGATGTCATGCACTGTTATTGGTGTTTCATTTGACATGTAGAACATCATGAAATGTTCGGTCTTATTTATGAATTTAAAAACATAAACCAAATTTAATTCACAAAAAAATTATAGATTGACCCATTAGGATGGTTATTTTCAACTAAATTTTTTATTTTTTGTGGTTACTGTTCGGTTGCATATCCGTCCAGCCATTTGAATGTGATTTATAGACAAACATCAAACAATCCTACTTTAGTAATTATGAAATACAGGGTTATTGGTAATTCGACAAGTTCCCGGTAGGAGATGATAGGGGTGACTATTTGCAATAATTTTAAGCCCCATATGCATTATCCAAAAATAAACCATTGTTATCATGTTTTTAGCTTTTTTCAAAATAAGTCAAAAATGCAACATCAAAAATTTATAAAAAAAATATATCAATTTAAATATCATATTTACTTCTGATTTATAAAAACGATTAAACACTGGTTATCTATCAATATTAAAACAACAATTATCGGTCCAAATTTAAAATGCGAGACGAAAAACGATATTATTTCAATATTTTATTGAGATCTCTTTCCACTAAGTTGCATTAAAAACAAAAAAAGGTTATGAAACTTTGGTTGCAGATTATTTTAAAAACATAACCGTTTTCTTAGCTCTCCAACAATGCATAAAAACTAGGAACTTATTTCAAAGAAACTTTAAAAAAAAAGATCACAAAGGAAGCTGGCGGATAATTCGTATTTGAAGTAAACTTAAGCTCCTTTAAAATTTCCATAAAATAATTAAAAAGAATGTTAATAAAACAAAAAATACAAATTTAAAATAAAATTTAGAACCAGTAATAGTTTAGTAGTAATAATAATTAATAATAAGCAACAATTATTAAGACATTTTGTAATTTAGCCTAATTAAATTTCATGCTTGTGACTTCCCCTATTGTGTAGGCTTTGTCGTTTTAATACTGTTAATACTGTGTTTAATCGTTTTTATAAATCAGAAGAAAAAACTATATTTAAATTCATACTTTTTTTAATAATAAATTTTTGATGTTGCATTATTGACTTATTTTGAAAAAAGCTAAAAATCATGATAACTCAAAAATGGTTCATTTTTGCATAATGCATATGGGGGTTAAAAATATCGCAAACAGTTACCCTTATCACCTCTTCACTGGAATTTGTCGATTTACCAATAACCCTGTATAGACACTAGCTGACGCTCGCAACTTCGTTCACATGAAATAATTTTAATGATATCGACGGTAGTAAGGTTAATTGACTAACATGTAAAGTTTGTCAAATGCATGTTAGCCAATTATCCTTACACTATTGTTATATGGTGCAGAGTTTTTATTAGGACTAGGGTAGGTCTGACCCTATGTTAATCTTAAAACTAAGATCGAATTTGTTCAGTAGTATTTGAATGATGTGCCTGTAAAAACGAAAAATGTACGTTTTTATCATATGCTAGAAAGCACCGCACCACTTCTTACATCTTAATTCTAATAAATGAATAACAATAAAACATGCAAACTTATGTCGATAGAAGCAGTTTCTTGAATGCTACCATGGAGCCATCATTGCTTCTTTATAGGGATGTTAACAGGCTTCAAAAAAAGTAGGAGGTTCTCAATTTGAATTTATTATTTTTTATGGATGTTGAAGCATAAATAACTTCTGTTTATGAGCCAATTTAGGTGATTCTTTTTTCATTGGAAAAAGGATACCTCATGGGTTGACTGACCTATTTTAATTTCACTGGCATTGGAACTTCTACTTTGAAGATATACCAGGGAACTCCTCAAAATCATTGAAGTTGGTTTTGTTTTTTGTTAAATATGGTCATGTATAGGGATTATTTTTGTTTCCAGGTGATGCCTAAACGGACGAATAAGCCGGGTATATCGTCGACAAACCGGCCGCCGCGCACTATGCGAGGTCGCGGTCGCGGCTTCCGTGGCGGCGGCGGTTTCTCGCCGTACTACGTGGGCTACCGGCCCGTACGTCGCGGCAGGTACACTCCATACTGACTACTCTCACTACTCTCAGTGTCTCTTCACTACCTCTGCACTGCTGGTAATGGTATATCATTGGATATTGTTAACATTTCACACATTGCTTCCATGAAGCTATACAACAACCATAAGACTCTTTCTTAAAATATTTAAATGAGCTCAATTTAATAAATAACAAAATACATTATATTTACTATTTTGTATACTTTATAACATAAATTTCAGTGTTAACTGTTGTACTACATTTAAGTCGAAATATATCAATAGTTAAATTTGATTATTTTTATTGTTTTAATGGTCAAGCAGGCATACTCAGATATTAGTCATTCTCAGTAACTGCAGATGCATGTTGATTTAAATGTTTTGTTGGGGAATATTTGCGCAATAGAGGTCAACTAAATGCTTTTCTTGAGAGATAAACATTGTATTTTTTTTCTTTTTCTAATATTTTTTTTTGTCCAAATGAAAAACTATTTTCATAATTATTTTCTGTGTAAAACAGTAGTGGCGTATTTTTGTGAATTTATATATTACTATACATTTATATTGTCCGAAAATTGTTAAAGAAACATCATTTTCTATAGTATATTTATTCTCTCATTATACACTTTTGGAAATAAAATTTGTATTAAAAATATGTATTTTCAGTGCAACCTTTCCCTTCTGTGTTGACTAGTATCAATGGTGTTAAATTAATAACCAATAATGTCATAATACCTCAGGATTTTTTAAATTAATCAGCCTAAAAAAAAGGAAAGTTCTCTGTTTCCCTAGTATGTGGGTAAATTTTTCTGAAATTATATGACAGATTTTATGTTAGTTTAGTGGGTTAATTAATCTCTATGCTTATGAGTAGGTTTTAGTATATTAAGTTTAGTATTATTGTATCATTCTTATGTACATACCTAATAATTGTGTTTATTGTTCTTTTAACGAAGTCAGTTTATTTTTTGTTTTTGTTAACTTTGATGTCCTCAAGATGCATATGCCTACCTACATCTATCTGCATGACAGTATATGTTTGCGTACAATAGAGTATATAGTAGAGCATGCCAGTATCCAGTAGATATAGTGTTTGATGGCTACTGTGTAACAGGGTGGCTTGTTTGCAGAGGCTTCAGGCGCGGCTCGTATTGTGTACCATACTGAGTGCGGTAGAAGGGGGGAAGACGCCCCCGGGCGCGGCCGCGACCCCCCGATGCCTCCTAAGGGCAAGTGCGGTGCGGTCTAGCTAAGTTGTTGAGTCACAATCGGCGACCGGCCCTCGCGTAAACCCGCTCAACCCTGCCACTGGAACTCTTAACGCCATCTTGACCTTTACTTTGTAAATGTTGGTAAAATGTGTTTGTGTAGTTAAGGAAAGTTTCTCAACCGAGAATTCGAAGTATAATTAAGGAATCACACTAAAATTGTATTTGAACTGTACTTTTTACATGTACACTCGATGAACTGATCGTCGTTTAGGAGTACTATCAGTATTGTGAAAAAGTGGCGGGTTCTAGACTATAGATAGAATACAGAGTTTTAAGGTATTTTAATGTTACTGACCTTTTCGTTATAAAGATTTCTATAAATTGAGCAAAAGATTTATAGGTAGGAAATAATGTCTTAAAAGTTTCGTTGACATGGTGGACTTCGTTTTTTTTTAAATCTTGAATAATATTACACTAGCATTAAGTTGTCAATGTGTTTTGGCATTTAAATTAAAATATGTGTTGTGTACACATGATGATACTATTTTCGCTAATCAATTTAATTGTTTAGGATAGGTTTGTGTTTAATTATTAATTTGAATATTTTATATTGTTTAATGATTCAAATAGAGGAAGTGAAGTGAATACTTTCGCCTAATAAATATTGCTATCATTGTAATCTCTATAGAAGATTATTAAATAAAATGATTTGTTGTCAAGTAGATGTGACTTACATAAAAAGCTTTTTAGAAAAAAAAATATTTTTGATAAACTTAATTAAAATAGGTTTTGGATGTGAAAAATAAAACAGAGAATTATTCTTAAATTTATTAACTCATGAATAAGTACTGGAATATAAAGATAATGGAATTATGGAATACCAACTTATAATAGGACACAGTATATTGTTCATTTAAGAAACTAATAGTCCATAATGTATGCATTATGTAATCCGTAAATAGTAAATTGGGTGCACAAACATTAGAAAAAAAAAACAACTTTAATCATAAGAGGTTTGATAAAGTATATTGCCTTATAATTTTATGTTATTAATTCTTTTATCAATGCTAGTGTAACAGGTTGTCAAACTTTGTAGTTATTATTGTAATACCTAAATGTTTTTCACCTAGTACATTATTATGATTTTCTTAAAATAGGCAATTATTTATGTGTAATCTACCACGTAGAGTCCAAATCTTATTGTTAATAATTCTTTCTTTATTATGGTTTTTGTAGTAATATTGTGACACTTATCCCACCTTAGGCGTTGTGGATAGGGTCGTTCTCGTCAATGGTCTTTGTGAAGTACTCAAACGTTATTTGTAATTAAATAAGGCCCTGAGTCCATATTCGAATTTTATGGCATATTGTCGAGTGGAATGTTTGACACTTAGATTATAATTCCCGCTACGAGTCGTGAGCATAACCTTTACTTTTTAGACAGTACATAAAAAGTGCAAGGCGTGCTAACTTTCGTACGTCCGATCCGAATTATTCTTCATGTCTGTTACTATTGTCATCAATTGAATATTCACTCATACTCATACGTAGTACACGTGAGCTAAATGCCCCCTTTTCATTTCAATTTCATTGTGCTCACAAAGCGTGCTAGTGACTCCAATTATTAAGTATCCCCATATTTTCAGGCCCTAGTTACAGCGTTTTCTATGGGTCAACAGGTTGAATTAACATCGACTACAGTAAACGACGTAGCGGTAATCCATAAAGTAATTTATTTTCATTTTTCGCAAAAGTAAAACACGTTCATTTTAAATTTTAAAATAATTTTGTGTCGATTATTACTACGAAGTACGTTTCTGTCATCCTAAGAGATGCCAAAGAAATAATTCTCAATCATTGCTTATCAACAGACTGAATTTGATGCTTCGAGCAAAGTGTAATAATGTACAAAGAATTCTGTATTATCTTTATATTGAAAAAAAAGAAAACAATGGAAATTTTAAGACAAGAACGTTAAAGCAAGAATAATTTAAGAATATTTTTAAGGGCGAATTTGTTGTTTTATTTATTGTGTACCTAAAAAGCTTCTATGAATAATTTATACCAATTATTTATTTACAAAAGACTAACTTTTATTGACGCGGGCTCTACCTAAACCTACTCTGGATACTTTTTTTTAAATTAACTCTCACAAAGTAAATTTAACTTGGATGTAACATAAGCTGCACATCGTATTTTTTTATAACATTGAGTGATTTTCTTTAAAAAAAAATTTACTAGTGTTTGCTTAATTAACCTTTGAGAACCTGCTGCTAAAATGTATTTCTTTTTTAGTTTTTCGTATTATTACAGTAGGTAAAGAATATTAAGGTAATAAAAATATTTGATCGAGAATCTCGTTGCGTTGAAAATTGGCGTGTCTCTTGCAGTACGTTGTGGTCCATGCTTAGGCCTATCACCTACAGACCATCTTTCTTTGAAATCATTCACTACACGATAAATAGTGCGTTTTGTTGGCACGTTGTTTCTCCCAAAAATTTCACGTAACTTTTTCATCGTCACAAATCGATGATTAATTTTGATAAAATGTTTTAACGGTTAAAACACGATGGTGTATCGATTATTTTTCCTTATTAAATTTACCACATGCCTACTTCAAGACTGCCAAATACGAACTGTCAAGACTAATGTTTACCAAAATGGCGGCAAAACAAAGTAGTATACCTTCCCGGCGGACACCCGATAGTATTTCACTAACTCGATTAGAATGAAGTGACATAAGTTTTAAACTCATTCAGAAGTTTAAAAACATTAGAAATGACATTCGTTTTGAAATGGTTATAAATAATAAATACTTAAGGTATAATAAAATTAACCACCATTTCGATGAAGCGCTAGATTTTCCGCTAGGAGTCGACTGCTAATAGTGGGAGTTGATTACCCTAAAATTCCGCTAGATCTAGTGCCGAAAGCGCTATAATGGCAGCCCTGTTACTACTAAAAGTCACTATCTAGCAGTATGATCGTTCCAAAATTATCTAACATACTAACAAAATGTCTGGACTAACGACTTGAAGGGGATTGAGGCGGAAATCTTCAAATTTGGCGGTCGACATTTTATATTTTTAATTAATTGTGGCGTTACATTTTCATTGTTATTGTTTATTCTTATAGTTTGTCTTTCTTTTCAACTTTTATATCTGTGATTCTGTGTAGTTTAGTTAATTTTGTGTAGCTTCAAGAACATTCAGTGGTAAGTTTTTTATTTCATAGAAATCATGTATCTGGATCCTGAGCTTGACCCTCCTGACAAACACTATTTGTTAACACTATAGATGCAGATAAATATATTTCTTCTGACCCTAAAATGTTGAACTTAGGATCTGTTGAGGATATGAAAAAGTATAGACGGAAATTGACTCAGATTTTTAAACCAATAAAAGATAAATCTGTTCGGTTTAATAAGAAGCCATTAATTACAAACATTTCTTTAACAAATCTTCCTATTTCCACCAAGTCTTCCGAGGTGGGGCGCGCTCAAAGTTCTCATAATACTGATAGTAATACTTCAGATGAGAAATTTTCAAATATTGCTACTTTAGCGCAATTTTTGCTAGCTGGGATCTTTAGACGTGTCCCATTTATAAAATGGTTCTCCCTACCAGAATCAGTTGTCTCAGAACTAGCTAGCTAGCTAACTAGATAGCTAGATATTATACACCTACTAGCTGACCGGTGTAACTTCATCTACGTCACTTATGAGAGAAAGAGAGTTGGACGTAGTCAGCAAATCCGGTGAAGCTGTAAAAGCCGTCAGAGGCTTCTAAGGCTACAGTATAGTCAGTGCTAAAAAAAAGAACGTAGGCAGAGAAAAATAACAAATTGTCGTTGGCACATACAATACAATTTACAGGTGCCGCCCGCCTGCCACATCATTCCGCCAAAATGCAAGCGCTGTACTTGTTTATTATTTTCTTCCAGAGTTAGTTATTTATTTAGTTATTTTAAAACTGTAATGTCTTCTAGGATATTCGTTGAAAACAAATGATGTAAAGGGAAATTTTGTCCAAAATTAAATATTTATGATGAATAACGTATTTATTTCGTTATGGATTAATACTTTAGCGGAGGTGAGGAACAGAGAGTAAAGTTCCTCATCCGCCATAGAAAAGGGAGGATCCTCCGGCCAAATGGGTGCTATGTCTGGCGGGCAGCTGCCCCGACGGTTATAGTCGGGTTCTTGTATATATACTCAACGATTGAGTTAATTTCTATAGTGCGATGTAGGATAGTAGGATGCGTCTTATGTGGCTCGATAGATGTCACTATGTGTCGCTAAAAATACCATTTTTATAAAAACACCTTGGCAAATAATTCATTATTTTAGAATAAATTTTATTACCATAAAAAAGGTTAATGTTATAAATAAAAAATAATTAATTACATAGTTTTAATAAAATTATGACATCCTAAAAAAAGACAATTCATATCTGTCAACATAACAAAATATTAAATTCTTTTTATAACAGTAGTAAGCTAAACTAAACTAAACAGGTTTTAATCTACAATAATAAATATTTACACTATATTCGTCCACCCCTAAAAGTTTTAATCTATTTCCTGTATTAAGCGTCTAGGTGGGTGAATATTGCGTCGGCTTCTACGCAAGGTTGAGCATGCAAGTGGAGTTTGTGTTTTTGGTGGTGCCTCCTCTTGTGTTTGCTCATCGGTTTTTTCTTGACATGAAGATAGTTCGTCGAGCGTTGGAACGAGAGTTGTTGATACTGAAGGTCGGTCGATAATCGGTGGTAGTTGTTCAACAGATTCGCAGCGACGGCGCATCTGATCGGCATGGTACCTTCTCTCACTATAAGGAGTGGTAACAATATATGAATATTTATGTGTACGACGGTTGACTATCGCTGGCTCCCACCGAGTATTGTCTCTCGTACGAATAAATACATCATCCCCTTGTTCAAAATTAGGTACACGTTTTTCGTTGTTGATGTTTGCTTGTATTTCGGCATATGCACGTGCTCTCTTTGCATCTGGTTTTACATTATCCAAAACACAAGCTAGACGGCGGCCGAACATCACTTCTGATGGACTTTTACCAGTAGTGCTATGTGGAGTATTCCGGTATGAAAATAGAAATTTTTCAAGTCGTTGTTTAAGACTGAACTTGTCATTGGTACTTGAGGACATTCTGGTCTTAAATGTACGCACGAGACGTTCAGCTAACCCGTTGGTTCGGGGATGATAAGGAGAGGACTTGATGTGTTTAATACCTCTGGCTTTACAAAACAAATCAAACTCTTGCGAAGTGAATTGTGGACCATTATCCGAAACTATAAAATGTGGTAAACCGAAAGTACTAAAAATTGTGTCCAATTCTTCACAAAGCATAAGTGAAGTAGTTTTAGCCATGGGTTTTACTTCTATCCATTTTGATAGTGCATCAGCAAGAACAAGCCAATGTTTCCCCTCAAAAGGACCTGCAAAGTCAACGTGAATCCTTTCCCATACTTTATCAGGAATAGACCAAGAGTAAATTGGTAGCTCAGAAATATTTGGTCTATTTTCTTGACACTTACTACAGCGTTTAATATATAAATCAATATCTTCTTCAATAGATGGCCACCAAACATAGAAGCGTGCAAGTGCCCTCATAGCCGAAGTGCCTGGATGTCCTGAATGTAAAAACTTTAAAATTGTGTTTCTCAGGTTATGTGGTATTATAAGTCTACCTTGCCATAAAATGATTTTATTTTCTAATGAGAGTTCGTTCCGCTTGCGAGCATATGGCTTGATCTCGTTTGAGTAATGTTGTTCACGCCATCCAAATCGAATATATCGCGCTATATCCTTAAGTACAGGATCTTGTTTTGTATGCTCCCTTATACAATCTTCTGATATAGGAAGATCACCAACTCTGTCTGTTTGTAAACGAGTTTCTATTTTGTACACCGCAATCTCGGCATTTGACGGTTGCCCCTCAGGGTTAGGCATCCTAGAAAGGTAGTCAGCCATTACATTATTTTCTCCTTTTGTATAGACTATATCATAATCATAACTACCTATCAACAAAGCCCATCTTACGAGACGATTGTTAACTAACTTTGGCAAGTTACGGCGTGTGCCCAAGAGATGGATCAATGGTTTATGATCGGTAACTAGAGTAAATTTCGAACCACGTAGGTACTGATCAAATTTTTTTATTCCAAAGAATATAGCCAAAGCCTCACGATCGATTACAGAGTATTTGCTTTCTGCAGATTTTAATTTCCGTGATGCAAAAGCTATTGGTTGCATAAGGTTTCCGTCTTTATGAAACAGTACAGCGCCAACACCTTTTTCCGAAGCGTCACAAGCCAGAAACAGAGGACGCTTTTCATTTAACGCTATAAGAGGTTTGGAACCAGCAATAAGTGACTTAATTTGTTCAAAAATTGTATTCTCATGTTTTGTCCACTTCCATTTCTGTCGACTACCTGTTAACGTATGGAGATCTGCACATTTGCTGTGTAAATGAGGTATAAACCGTTTATAAAAATTGACGAGACCAAGAAAAGACCTTAATTCTTTCGAGTTTAAAGGCGGAGAAGCTTTGGTAATGGCTTCGATCTTAGAATTTGTTGGTCTCACTCCATTCTTGTCAATAATATGGCCTAAATATTCAATTTCAGCTTGTAAGAAGAAACACTTCTTCAAATTTACTTTTAAACCTGCCTGTTCTAATTTCTGGAACACAGTGTTTAAAGTTTGAAGATGTTCAGCATCATTTACTCCCGTCACCGCAATATCATCAAAGAAAACAGCCACGTTTGGTATACCTTCGAGAAGTTTTTCAAGATAATGTTGAAATATAGAAGGTGCTGTAGAGATTCCAAAAGGCATTCTATTATATTGAAAATATCCTTTGTGTGTAGAAATGATCAGGTATTTTTTTGAGTCAGGAGCTACAACAAATTGTAAGTAAGCATCTTTCAAATCTATTTTCGAAAACTTTTTTCCATTTGCTAAATTCTGTCGTAATTGATCAAAAAGGGGAACTGGGTGTGCGTGCTTGAAAAGAACTGAATTGATTGTACTACGAAAATCCCCGCAGATGCGAATTTGCCCGTTCTGCTTTATAACGTTTACTGTTGGTATGGCCCATTCTACAGGCGTTATATTAGGATCTATTTTACTTATTATGCCCTCTGCCACCAACCGTTCTAGTTCCATTTCAATGTTCTTTCTCATTGCAAATTTGATTGATCGTGGAGGTAGATGCTTTGCTACAGCGTCGTATTTAATATGAATGTTTACTTCATAATTTTTAACCCTTCCAAGTTTATTATCGAAGAGTAGCTTGCGACGATTGAGTACTTGTTTAAGTGTAATAACAGGTTTGATTGAATATACAGGTTTGGGAAATTGTAACTCAAACATTTCACTCCACTGCAGACCGAAGAGTAATGCTACTTTAGCGCAATTTTTGCTAGCTGGGATTTTTAGACGTGTCCCATTTATAAAATGCTTCTCCCTACCAGAATCAGTTGTCTCAGAACTAGCTAGCTAGCTAACTAGATAGCTAGATATTATACACCTACTAGCTGACCGGCGTAACTTCATCTCCGTCACTTATGAGAGAAAGAGAGTTGGACGTAGTCAGCAAATCCGGTGAAGCTGTAAAAGCCGTCAGAGGCTTCTAAGGCTACAGTATAGTCAGTGCTAAAAAAAAGAACGTAGGCAGAGAAAAATAACAAATTGTCGTTGGCACATACAATACAATTTACAGGTGCCGCCCGCCTGCCACATCATTCCGCCAAAATGCAAGCGCGGTACTTGTTTATTATTTTCTTCCAGAGTTAGTTATTTATTTAGTTATTTTAAAACTGTAATGTCTTCTAGGATATTCGTTGAAAACAAATGATGTAAAGGGAAATTTTGTCCAAAATTAAATATTTATGATGAATAACGTATTTATTTCGTTATGGATTAATACTTTAGCGGAGGTGAGGAACAGAGAGTAAAGTTCCTCATCCGCCAAGGAAAAGGGAGGATCCTCTGGCCAGACGGGTGCTATGTCTGGCGGGCAGCTGCCCCGACGGTTGGTTTTTTTTTTTTACTGAATACATTGTTAGCCTTAGGGGCCCTATTCAAAAACAGAGCCGCTGCGGCTTTTAGAGTTTCACCGGAGTTGGGGGCGAGCGCTTAGGGCACTCAGCCGCGAAAGTTTGTGACGACCCGCACGAGGGTGCCAGAGTGGCCGAACCTCGGCTCGGGCGGTCGTCGCGAATGCGAAAAGGTCGCGATCTAACTAATTCCCTAATTCTACGAGAATTAGAACTAACTAACATATTCTCATATGCACGTTCCCCTCCTCCTGGGAGGAAGGAGTGGACCATGCGTATGTGTATTTAATAATCGGAATGGTTTTTCTACACTAACTAGCGCATTAGTCTAACTAGCGCAAAAAAAGAAAAAAAAGGTCCCTTACAGAACCTCTGTACCTGTGTGGTGTGCACGTGTGTGTGTGTTCATACGTGTGTAATGTTGTATGTGGGTAGCTATGTGTTGCACGTATAGTGTAACTTGTATCGCGCGGGCGGCTACCCAAGGCTTCACACCAAAGAACGGACCTAGGCTTGGGTTGCCGCTGGAGAGGGTGGACGTGACGGGTGTGCGGGAGCGAAGTTAACCGCCCGTCCTTTGCGGAGAGAACGGTGGTTACGCGGGCATGGGCGGTGGCACGCTCTGTTTGGAGAGACAGTGGCGTAGAACGCGTTAGCTGTTTCGATTTGGTGAAGATATTACGCGGTCGGCGTTTACTCCGGCAGGCATTGGGGTCGGGAACATATGAAGTTGCCGCTTTGATTAAGGGATTCGCGTGGTTCGACGCGGTGTCGAAATAAGAGCGAGAAAGGTGTTTGGCATAAGCATGTATCGAAGGAAGGTCCATATCTCTATGAAGATCTTCCATACGAACATACTGAGGAGCGCCGGTAAGGCGGTGAAGAAACCTATTCTGGATGGTTTGTAAACGATCCCAATTATATCTTAGCATATGTGCGAACACAACGCAGCTATATGTCATAATCGGTCGGATACACATCTTGTAGAGCGTAAGCTTGTGTCTCGTAGACATTTTGCTTGCGACACATAACAGAGGATGCAATCGGGCGAGGGTCCAGGCGGCCCTTTTCCTAACAGGAGTGATGTGGCGTATAAAGGAGAGTCTACTATCTAGTGTTACACCTAGATATTTGGTCTCCTTTACTCAGGGGCCCGACGGTTGTAGTCGGGTTCTTGTATATATACTCAACGATTGAGTTAATTTCTATAGCACGATGTAGGATAGTAGGATGCGTCTTATGTGGCTCGATAGATGTCGCTATGTGACGCTACGTAGTAGCGTTGATGCGTTGATGCGTCAGTTGTGGCGAGAGATGTCGCTACATCACTCCCCTCCGAGACCGGAGGTCGATAGCAGGTTGAGTCGTCCATACATCTTGATGCTTGCCGGGCCAGTGTATGTTCAAGTGAGTCGGAACCAGATGCCGCATAGTTCACGGTGAGTTGGAACTGTCTGCGGTGATTGCCCTAGTGAGTCGGGGTGATGCTGCAATAGTGCCCCAGTGAGTCGGAGTGTTGCAGTGCTGCTTAGTGACTGGCTGCTGCGTCGACCAGGAGAGAAGTGCGTCTTCTGCTGCTTGCTGACCGGCCGAAGTGCAGTGTACTGTGCCAAGGTCGCTGAGAAGGCTGTGGGGCTGACCAGGAGTGCAAGTCCGCTGCATGCGTATGGTTAGGATACCCGTAGTAGCCATGGATGCTGGCTTGCTGTATTGACTCGCTGCTCAAAAGCTTTAGGAAGTGATGATGACGTACCTTTGTGAAGAAGGTTGTGCTGACGTATCACGTCGGGGTCACCACTTTAGCGGAGGTGAGGAACAGAGAGTAAAGTTCCTCATCCGCCATAGAAAAGGGAGGATCCTCCGGCCAAATGGGTGCTATGTCTGGCGGGCAGCTGCCCCGACGGTTATAGTCGGGTTCTTGTATATATACTCAACGATTGAGTTAATTTCTATAGTGCGATGTAGGATAGTAGGATGCGTCTTATGTGGCTCGATAGATGTCACTATGTGTCGCTAAAAATACCATTTTTATAAAAACACCTTGGCAAATAATTCATTATTTTAGAATAAATTTTATTACCATAAAAAAGGTTATATTGCGTCAACCTTAAAAGACAGACGTATACTATCGCGGAATTTTTTTAGATCTTTTTTAAAGGAACAATTCCGTCATATATCATTGTTGCGTAACATTAGCCATTTACGTAGCGCACGCAATGAAAACTTTCAAAAGGAATAAATTGCTCCCGTTTTTGCAACATTTTTCATTGATACTCCGCTTCTATTAGTCGTAGCGTGATATTATATAGCCTTCTTCGATAAATGGGCTATCCAACACTAAAACATTTTTTTCCATTGGAACCAGTAGTTCCTGAGATTAGCGTGTTCAACCGAACAAACAAACTCTTCAGCTTCATAATATTGGTATAGATTAAATTTATTATGTTGTGTACATTTTTATTTCCCTGGTTTGTACTTACTCTGTGGAATTTGAAACTAGGGATGGGCAATGTAAGAACAAAATTGATATTGACATCATGTCAAAATTACGGAATCAATATTTAGACAGGATCTTGTTTTGTATGCTCCCTTATACAATCTTCTGATATAGGAAGATCACCAACTCTGTCTGTTTGTAAACGAGTTTCTATTTTGTACACCGCAATCTCGGCATTTGACGGTTCCCTCAGGGTTAGGCATCCTAGAAAGGTAGTCAGCCATTACATTATTTTTCCTTTTGTATAGACTATATCATAATCATAACTACCTATCAACAAAGCCCATCTTACGAGACGATTGTTAACTAACTTTGGCAAGTTACGGCGTGTGCCCAAGAGATGGATCAATGGTTTATGATCGGTAACTAGAGTAAATTTCGAACCACGTAGGTACTGATCAAATTTTTTTATTCCAAAGAATATAGCCAAAGCCTCACGATCGATTAAGAGTATTTGCTTTCTGCAGATTTTAATTTCCGTGATGCAAAAGCTATTGGTTGCATAAGGTTTCCGTCTTTATGAAACAGTACAGCGCCAACACCTTTTTCCGAAGCGTCACAAGCCAGAAACAGAGGACGCTTTTCATTTAACGCTATAAGAGGTTTGGAACCAGCAATAAGTGACTTAATTTGTTCAAAAATTGTATTCTCATGTTTTGTCCACTTCCATTTCTGTCGACTACCTGTTAACGTATGGAGATCTGCACATTTGCTGTGTAAATGAGGTATAAACCGTTTATAAAAATTGACGAGACCAAGAAAAGACCTTAATTCTTTCGAGTTTAAAGGCGGAGAAGCTTTGGTAATGGCTTCGATCTTAGAATTTGTTGGTCTCACTCCATTCTTGTCAATAATATGGCCTAAATATTCAATTTCAGCTTGTAAGAAGAAAACTTCTTAAATTTACTTTTAAACCTGCCTGTTCTAATTTCTGGAACACAGTGTTTAAAGTTTGAAGATGTTCAGCATCATTTACTCCCGTCACCGCAATATCATCAAAGAAAACAGCCACGTTTGGTATACCTTCGAGAAGTTTTTCAAGATAATGTTGAAATATAGAAGGTGCTGTAGAGATTCCAAAAGGCATTCTATTATATTGAAAATATCCTTTGTGTGTAGAAATGATCAGGTATTTTTTTGAGTCAGGAGCTACAACAAATTGTAAGTAAGCATCTTTCAAATCTATTTTCGAAAACTTTTTTCCATTTGCTAAATTCTGTCGTAATTGATCAAAAGGGGAACTGGGTGTGCGTGCTTGAAAAGAACTGAATTGATTGTACTACGAAAATCCCCGCAGATGCGAATTTGCCCGTTCTGCTTTATAACGTTTACTGTTGGTATGGCCCATTCTACAGGCGTTTATTAGGATCTATTTTACTTATTATGCCCTCTGCCACCAACCGTTCTAGTTCCATTTCAATGTTCTTTCTCATTGCAAATTTGATTGATCGTGGAGGTAGATGCTTTGCTACAGCGTCGTATTTAATATGAATGTTTACTTCATAATTTTTAACCCTTCCAAGTTTATTATCGAAGAGTAGCTTGCGACGATTGAGTACTTGTTTAAGTGTAATAACAGGTTTGATTGAATATACAGGTTTGGGAAATTGTAACTCAAACATTTCACTCCACTGCAGACCGAAGAGTAATGGATCTGCATCTTCCATTACAACGACTGGTAATATTTTACTTTTCCCTTCAATCTGTACAGTTACGTCGGTTATACCTTTTGGTTTAAGTTTAACATTGCCGTAGGCTCGTAGTCGCGGCGCTTTAGTTAGCGTTGGTGCTCCTATTTGCTTCCAAAGTTTTGTGCTAATAATAGAATAAAGATATCCTGGGTCCCAGTCCATGGTACATTCTTTCCCGTTGATTATTATATCTATTTTTTTACTATCTTTCTGAGTTTGTTTTTTAATATTACAAACGTTGTCACTATCTGAAATACTGTCATCATTTTCTGTCAATGACGAAAATGATTGATTATTTGTTTGATTGTTTATCCTGTGTAAGTTATTTCTTAACCTCGACTGTTGTTTTTGTGTGTTCCTGTTGTAAGTAAGATATGGCCTACCTGATTTAATACAACAGCTCTCAAAATGACCTTCAGTGCTACACTCTTTACATATATGTTTTCTAGCTGTGCAAATATCAAATCTATGTCTCTCATTTTTACCGCACCGCTGGCACTGATTAAATCGTAATTTACGTTGTATAATGTTGTTTCTTCCTTTCTGTGAGCTATTCTGATTAGAATTTTGTTTTACCTTGTAGATAGGTGATTCTGTATTAGCATCACCCTCTGCTATTTCTCGAGATTGTGCGATTGTGAAAATTTGGGCAAATGTAACCTCTTCAGTTTTGTCGTCACGAATATGTAATAAATTTGGCCATTTTTGTTTTAAGTCTATCTGAAGTTGTTCATGATTGAGACCAGTTGCAAAACGATCACGTAATTGCCGCTCTAACAATGTGTCATCGTAACCACAGTCTTTGCTAATTTCTTTAAGTCTATTTGGCGTAATGTTCCATTGTTTCTTCTTGTTTCCTAATACAGGTCCAGAAGTCAGTAAGGGCTTTATATCTTGTTTTCTTTGTACGATATAAATCCAGAAGTATATTTTTCATGTTTTCGAATGAGCTTATTGCAAAGTTTGGTGTGAGAGCAACTTTCAGTTCATGAAAAACTTCTGGCGATAAACAGTTAATCAACAAATCTTTTTGTATGTTTATACAGTCATCTCCCCATATTTTACACTTTTCTTCAAAAAGATCCATAAAATTCTCTACTGGTGTTGTGGTAGGATCAAATTTGTCGCATTTAAATTTATTCATTATGCATAATTTTGTTTCGTGTGAACGTTGCAATTCTCCTTCGGTCCCATTGTTTGATGAGGGCGTGGAAGTATGTAATTGTTGACGTACTAACAGTTGTAAAAGATCCGTGATTTGTTGTTGTTGAATTTGTTGTATTTTCAAAAATTCTACAAATTGTTCCGAGTTCATCCTCGTCGCCAATTAATGTTATAAATAAAAAATAATTAATTACATAGTTTTAATAAAATTATGACATCCTAAAAAAAGACAATTCATATCTGTCAACATAATAACAAAATATTAAATTCTTTTTATAACAGTAGTAAGCTAAACTAAACTAAACAGGTTTTAATCTACAATAATAAATATTTACACTATAATTACCATAAAAAAGGTTATATTGCGTCAACCTTAAAAGACAGACGTATACTATCGCGGAATTTTTTTAGATCTTTTTTAAAGGAACAATTCCGTCATATATCATTGTTGCGTAACATTAGCCATTTACGTAGCGCACGCAATGAAAACTTTCAAAAGGAATAAATTGCTCCCGTTTTTGCAACATTTTTCATTGATACTCCGCTTCTATTAGTCGTAGCGTGATATTATATAGCCTTCTTCGATAAATGGGCTATCCAACACTAAAACATTTTTTTCCATTGGAACCAGTAGTTCCTGAGATTAGCGTGTTCAACCGAACAAACAAACTCTTCAGCTTCATAATATTGGTATAGATTAAATTTATTATGTTGTGTACATTTTTATTTCCCTGGTTTGTACTTACTCTGTGGAATTTGAAACTAGGGATGGGCAATGTAAGAACAAAATTGATATTGACATCATGTCAAAATTACGGAATCAATATTTAGACAGCGATGTCTGATAAATATCAAAACAAGTTTAAAGATGTTTTTGTGCTATCCAAACGGGCGAGCTTTTGTTATGGATGCCACGTCAGGCTCTTGAATTCTATTTTACAACGCAATACGGAAATTTGCAAACACCGCTTGATGTTTGCACCGCTTGCAATGCTTGTAGTTTTTGTTAGTAACAATTGTAATATCAAGACAGTGATTTCAACTTTGAAATTGATATTTTGTTAATACATTACATTGATAATTGTTATGTATTTTTAGTAAAACCATTCTGATTTTTCGTTACAATAAAACGACTCCATCGGCCATATTTTTTATTCACGCTTCTATTATCAACTGTTTTAAAACCATAGACTTAAAACTTTTATACAATCATAGACAAAAATCATTATGATGGTCATTGTCTTCCAATAATTATCCCTATTTGTGTCTTTCCGTAGTTTTCGTGTCTGAAACTGAAATTAGAATTAAAAAAATAAAACAATCATAGAGTACTATCCGTAAATAGGGAAAACAGATTTACGCATGAACTTGTTGAGTCGTGTTTATGATTTTATATTTATATGTGTATTAGACCAAACGGCAAATATAAAATGTCAGCAATAGGTTCAGAATTTTTATGTTTTCTCAAACAATTGGAAGACAATGGCGATAAAGTCTTAACTGGAACTCTTCCGGAGCAGCCTATCGATTTTGATTTTAATGCAAGTATTAAATAAGCAAAAGATTTATGTATCTTTTCTTCTACGTAGTATAAAAAAGGCTAATTGTTAGATAAAAATACTGGCTGTGAGTTCTGCCCCACTGTGCCAAATAATTAGTAACTTAAATTGTAAAGTGTACATAAATATATCTACAAAACAGAACAAAATGTGTCAAAAATTTATATATTATTTTAGAATTCAACCTGCTACTTGTGCAATGGATATTATGGACCTAGTTTCGGAGAGCCAGTTTGTGTAACTTGCCATGCGTTCCTATTCCCTGATTTCCCTTCATATCTGCCAACTTCGTACTTCTGCAGCGAGAAGACTGATGATCGTGACTCAGGAAATGATGAGCCTTCAGATTTGAATTTTAGTACTGATCGGAAAGTGAACAGAGCTTGCACATTACCTTCTTGGTGGTATTATAGAGTAAGTTGGAATGATCTTATCTTTGTTATTATTGTAAAAATTGCCTTTTTTATTTGATAATATATTTATTTCTAAAAGGGTGACATGTACCAAAAAATTTAAATTCAGTTTAGTTATGTCAAAATGTATGCAACTCTCAATCTTAAATCTGATTTAACAATTTAAATATGATATAAGGATTTGGTTCTAGCCATCCTCAAAATTATACATTATTTAGGGTGATCATTATGTGAATGATAGTGATGTCTGGAAGTGACTCCCTCTCTGTGCATCCACTAATATAATAGGTCTTTACCTATGAAATTGCCGTTCTGCAGTACTGGCCATTTCAAATCAAAATAATTTTTGTTTGGCTAACAATTCTAATTTCAAATTAATTTTATTTTAAAAACATGGAATTATTTTTCCAAAAGTAGTCATTTGTTTATTGATTAGTGTTACATTTTCATTGCATTCCAATCTTTTTTGTCATCATGGATACGTTAAAAATTCGAGTAATTATGGAATATGAGTACCGTCGTGGCAGCAACGCGGCACAAGCGGCACGCAACATCAATGCCGTTTACAGAGCTAACACTACAAACCAACACACCACCTATCGATTTTGATTCTAATTTATTTATTTATTTATTTACACACTATGCGTTAAATACGCAATGGCGGACTTAATGCCTAAGGCATTCTCTGCCAGTCAACCATTAGGTGATGCAGAGATAAATATTGGTAGGTGTAAAAGGTAAGGGGTTTTATTGAAATTATATTTAACCAATTTAAAATCACAATATATAAATAAAATATCAACACCAAAACATAATATATATAAGACATATATAATACATATATACTACACATATATAATACATATATACTACACATATACAATACATACACATAACAACATCATACATAAATATCAATACAATAAATAAAAATATAATTAGTCAACATTAAGTACTAAATACAGCATTAACCAGATAATTCTGCTAAATGACACTGGTAAAGCTGACGTACCTTGACTTTAAAACTGAAACGATTAGATGACATCCTGATTTCATAAGGAAGCGCATTCCATAGGAGAATAGATTGGATATAGAAAGATGAATGTACTAGACCGGAAGTATGGACAGGACAGCAAAGAATAAGATTATTAGAAGAGCGAAGGTTAACATCATGATTAGAGTATAAAAACTGAAAATGTGGAGTTATGTAAGAGGGAGTGTTGGGAGAAAATAGAATAGAATAGAGAGTTGTCAGAGGCCGCAAACTCCGACGCTGGCGTATGGGCAACCAATTAAGCTCTGAACGATGGCTCGATACATGGTCATACTTACGAAGATTAAAAACAAATCGAATGCAATTGTTGAGTAATCTGTCAAGTTTGTTAAGAAGGTCAGCGTTCAGATCGTAAAAGCACACATCACCATAGTCAATTATAGGAAATATTATAGATTGCACTAGCATGGTTTTCGTTTTAACTGGGAGAAAATTTTTCAGGCGATAAAAAGACTTTAGAGTACTGATCACTTTCTGACTAACCTTGGAAATATGAGTTCTCCAATCCAATTTGGCATCAATGTGTAAACCAAGGTCCTTTACTTCCGTACTAAACGGTATGACAAGATCACTGGAAATAATCTGAGGCAGCAAGCTGAAGTCTATTCTCGTAATCATACGAGAGCTCCCTATTACAATTGCTTGACATTTGGAAGGATTAACTGATAAGCCAAATCTCTCAGACCAATCCCTTAAGGCATTTAGATCCCGGTTAATAGCATAAATTGCATCTGATAGAGAATCTACTGCGGCCTGTGTGTATAATTGCAGGTCATCAGCATACAAATGATACCTACATCGCAGTTCATGCGTTAAAAGGTTAATAAAGAGGGAAAAAAGAAGAGGTGAAAGTATACCTCCCTGAGGGACGCCAGCACCAAGCTCACACCAATTAGACGTAGCACCATCTATACGAACCGATTGCTGTCGTCCCTTTAGATATGAAGCGAACCATGCCAGTGCCTCTAATGAGATATTATAATGAGAGAGAATAGCCAGGAGAATGTCGTGACTAACAGTATTAAAGGCATTGGAAAAATCTACTAAAACCAGCACAGTAATCATTTTATTCTCCACTCCATTTCTCAAATCACCAGTCACTTTAAGCAAAGCTGTAACTGTACTGTGACCTGGCCTGAAACCGGATTGTAGTGGACTCAAGATATTGTTACAATGTACAAAGGATGATAGTTGATTGTGCACACATGCTTCGAGTACTTTAGAAAGAAATGGAAGTATAGATATAGGTCGAAAGTGGCTGGGAAGAGAAGGATTTGCAGTTTTAGGGAGCGGACGGACATAGGCTTTACTCTATATGGATGGAAACTGTCCAAAGGATAGAGAAAAGTTTATGAGATGAGATATAATAGGAAGAATCTGGTCAAGAATAGTAATAATCATTTGTCTACTCAAATTGTCACAGCCCGTAGCATTAGATTTTATTGAAAGAATGGACTTTTTAATCTGATCACATGTAACCGTGGAAAACTTGAATGGGACCATGCCCATACGAGGCAATGCAGCTATGTAGTGAGTTGTCTTACTTTTAGTTTGATCACTCTGTTTATCGGAGGTTGTGAAATGGTTATTGATATCATCTAACTTTATTGTATTAGGTAGATCTAGATGTTGAGAATGATGAATTAAAGGCGATTGTGGAAGCTGATGATACACAATCAACACTGAATTAGCAGCAGCTTTCGACATTAGTGTCAAAACAATATTAGTCTATTTGCGTCAAATTGGCAAGGTAAAAAAGCTTGACAAATGGATGCCCCGCGAACTCAATGATCGCCAGCGCGAAGTACACGTCGAGACGTGCCTTGCACTGCTCAACAGACACACAAATGAAGGAATTTTGAACCTCATTGTTACCTACGATGAAAAATGGATTCTGTTTGATAACCGCAAGCGCTCAGTAAGTTGGTTGGATCCTGGTTCAGCACCTAAACAATGCCCTAAACGAAAACTTACGCCTAGATAAGTGATGGTCACTGTTTGTTGGTCTAGCGCTGGTGTGATTCATCACAGCTTCTTACCAAACAGGGTGAGCATTACTGCAGATGTGTATTGTGAAGAACTGAACACAATGATGGAGAAGCTGTCACATCTCCAACCAGCATTGGTCAATCGCTTGTCTCCACTGCTCCTGCACGACAACGCGCGACCTCATACCTGCACAGCAGACTGTCTCCAAGTTGCAAGAACTGGGGTTGGAAGTTCTCCGCCATCTGCCCTACTCACCAGACCTTGCGCCTACAGACTACCACTTTTTACAGAATTTGGATAACTCCTTGGCGGAAAAAAAATTCAATACCCGAGAGGTAGTACAAAATGCCTTTGAAGAATTTGTTGCCTCCTGTCCAGCTGATTTCTTTAAGAAGGGCATCAATAAACTGCCACTGCGCTGGCAAAGATGCATTGATTGCATGGGGGATTACTTCGATTAATACAAATAAAAAATACATGAAAAAAATTCCTTTAAATTTTTTCATACAAAACGGCAATTTCATAGGTAAAGACCTAATATTATTATTGTACCTTTTATATTTGTAACATTTGTACAGTTAACAAAAAAAAAGAGATAAACCCGATCGAGTTCTTACCGGTTCTTCTCGATGGCTGGGATATTTTCCGAACCGACAGTAGTGTTTTGACATTCATAAGTGCCTTTTTAGGGCCTAAATTGAATAAAGACTATTTTGATTTAACAGAAAAATTTAAAGCTATATTTTAATTTAACCAGAATCAAAATACTTCTAATTATATAATAAAATAAATGTAATCTCATTCATCAGAATTCCCTGGACAGTGAAACTAGTCCAGAAGATGATATTAGTCGGGCAAGTAATTCAGGACCAGGAGCAAGTGGTAGTGGACCTGCAGGCAGTTCAAGTGGGAATGGAGGACCACCTGGTAATTTGGGCTATGAAGAACGTGCAGGACAGGCTCCACCACCTCCACCCCCCAGTTTGGCACGCTCCCTTCAAGCACTCTCCACCCCACGCCCACCCGACAACTTGGCACCTGGTTTACTGGAGCAGTTACCCCCTGAAGGTAATTTGAGTAATTAGAAAATTAATATTAAATGAAACCATTTACTAAATTATTTAAGCTCTAATTTTCCTCATGAAGTAAATAAAAAATGATAAGAAATAATTCAAATTTTAACTTAAGGTCTGTTATTTTTCTATTAAATATGTTATTACTAGGGCCCAGACTAATAAATATGTATTAAAAAATACAAAATATGTACATATAATATGGACCAAAAAACCTAAAATATGGAAAAAATATTGAGTATAAAAAACAATATCTTTTATTAAAACATTGTTTATTAAAAAAATATTTAGTGTAGTAACAGTAATATTTGATAAAACTATCCTATAAAAATTATCGCAAAATGTTTGATTCAAATTAAACAAAAACGAACAGGTTTATTGAACTTCCCTATATTTGCTTTATTAAATTGGTTTCAGTACACAACAATTCGGGAAGTGTGTAAGCCACATCTACAGTGCCCACAAAACTACCGCACAGCATTTTGTTAATTTTTTTTAGGGTATCAAATACAGTGTAAACTCTTTATAACGTTATCCTTTATAACGATAAACTCCCTATAACGATGAAGTCAGCCCAACTTGGTTGGTTTGCGTTAAAACCCACATATTGAAATACTCGTCTATATGGCGATACGCCATTCTCTATTACGAAGAAATGTGTAGGAAGACGATTCCACCACATATCTAGATATGAATAGAATACATAAAATAATACAAAACAAATACTGGCATAGCAAAAAACGTCAGACAAAGTTATCAGACTATATGTGTAAACAATAATTTATAAGCATTTATTATCTAAGACATACATATTAAAAATTCTTGTTAATTTGGTTGTTTTTTTGTTCACTCCATATAACGATAACTCTCTATAACGACAAAAATGCCCAGTCCCTTGAGTTTCGTTATAAAGAGTTTACACTGTAGTTTATTTTTTTCAAAAACATACTTTAGTTTTTGTTTAGCCACTTCAGCAATTGGGCCTTCCTCAGAATTTTTTTTTATTTCTTCAATAATCTTTAGGTTTTCATTAAGTGATGTTGAAGGATTTTCTAGTAATGGTAACTTGTGTCATAAAAACAATTGCTTTTTATGTAGATTAAATCATTACAGAGAGTCTCATCTTCAAGAAATTCTTTTGAGGTTTAATTACTTGCAGAATTGTCATCCAAAAGTCGATTCACCATAAGACTTCTGTAACATTTTCAGTGTCTCCGAACACGATATTCCATTGGCGATGCAAAATTTAAGATAAACTCGTTGTTTGATATTTTTCTCCATTATGAAATTCTCCATACACACATTACACACTAGATAGTAGCGGTGAGCGATTATGAGATATACTAATGTAATCATTTGATTATGAAGATATCTCGAAATGGCCATTAGTAATTAGTAATAGTAGTAGAAATTTCGATGATGAGTGATCATTCATAATCGAAGTACAATTAGTAATTAATAATGCTAGGTTACTAACATTAGTAGTTACTAATTTGATAGAAGTAGTAATTATTACGACCGAACGACCTCTTTTTTTAGCTAATTGGTATAAATGAGGAACTTAGTTGACGACTGCGCGATTTTTTTTTTAGCTTCCCACTTTATATTTTTATTATGGACATATCTCAATTCAGTAATCATTCATAATAGGGCTCGATTATGAATGATCAATAATCATCGAAATAACTCGATTATTTAATCATTCATAATTCTCCACCACCTCTACTATATAATATGATCTAACTAAAAACAGCCCTGTATTTAATTCTAAATGACAGATGCAACTCAAACTCCGCGCCTAAATAAAAACAGTTGTGCAAATCTAACAAAAAACAAAGAATTTCGGAAACTGTAGTGTATGACGCCAGCACTGGTCAACTAAAAACTCACCAGTACCGTTTTCTAAGTCAACTTTCGCTTTCCGGTTCTCTTGGGTTCAACCACTTTGACGAGCGTTTCCGATTGTCGTAAATGATACATTTTTCTTCACAAGTAACAATATGATTCAAAATTCACTCGTTATTGTGACGGTTAAGTAATTATTCGAGTTAAGTAAGTTAAGTATTAATCGAGTTATTGATGATCAAGCTCTTTGCAATCGGCTTGATCCATTGGCCCTGCGTAGAGATGTTGGTTCACTCTGCATCTTCTACCGAATTTATCATGGAGAATGTTCCGAGGAATTGTTTGGATTGATCCCGGCTGATGAATTTCATCATTGGACATCGCGCCAGAGTCGTAAATTCCATCCATACCACCTCAATGTCCAGCGTTCCACAACAGTGCGTTTCTTAAGGCACTTTCTGCCTCGCACAACCACTCTGTGGAACCAGCTGTCGCCTGAGGTCTTTCCGAGCCGTTATGAACTAGTGACCTTCAAGATGAGAGCTTATTCTTCCCTAAAAGGCCGGCAACGCATCTGCGAGCCCTCTGGTGCTACGGATGTTTGTGGGCGGCGGTGATCACTTTCCATCATGTGCGCCACCTGCCCGTTTGCCCCCTTTTTCTCATAAAAAAATCTCACGCAGCACTCAATGCTTCTTTGTTTGTGAGCTTCTGTCAATTCATGCGGTACCCATTTCTGGAGAATTTTCACTTTTCCAATTTGTTTGAAGTGAATTAAAATTGTTTTATTTCTCACACCGAAGGCTGCCGCTAACTCCTGACGTGGTTTGCGATTGATCCGCTTCCATGATCACATTTAATTCTTCATTATCAACTAGGGTCTCTGACCGTCCACGGGGTTTGTTTCGTAGATTAAAATTTTCAGAACGAAAACATTGGAACCCAAAACGTACCGTGCTTTCTTTTACAGTAGCTTCCCCATATACATCGGTAATCCTTCGTGCTGTTTCTGCAGCGCTGATGCCACGGTGGAACTAATAATCGTAAATAATGCGATATTAGAAGTTTTCCATTTTGTGAAAAGAACGATGTCAAAGAAAAATAATGGTGCGAAAAAATGAACCACTAAATTTGAAACAAATTTGAATATGGAATTCCTAACCAAACGCCAGATATTTGACATCAAAGTGGCCTGTTTGATATGTAAGGATCTAATATATAATATATAACAATATTATACCTACCTATTATACCTAATATATAATATTATTAGTATGTTTTTGACATCGTGTGTATCTCGGGAATTAAGTATTGAACCGATTTTGATGAACCTTTTTCGGTTGATTAGATATTATTCCAAAGTATTTTAAATGTTTATTATTACCGTATACTTGGCTTACGCGGAAAGGATTGGCATAGTTTTAAAAAAATATTTTTATTTTCTTAATTTTTGATAGGCTTGTTGGTTTTCGATGCATATTAGATTATTTTTAAAGCTTTAAGCTGTGGTAGCAGAATTTTATTAAATTCGGTTCAAGGGTTTAGCGTAGTCATTATTATCTACTATTATTTTTCTTGTTTTATGTTTCCTGTGAATACTGTTATCGCATACACGGCGCGTTCTTGATAAGTTTGTCTATTAATATTTAAAAAAATATCATGTAAAAGGAGATTGTATTTGTATCATCGTAAAACCAACTTTATGTTTAAAAAGTAAGAACTAATAAACAAAATTAGATGTCAGGGTTAAAATATGACTTGGTAGATAATTAATATAATATATGGTGGACTTTTTCTACCAACTGTTGTGCTGTACATTTTTGTGCGTTGAATAAGCATCATATTCTGTTATTGTCAAAGTAATACGGTGCGGAATATCACTTCACAATAAATAATTTTCACAAGTTGTGTGTTCTTTTTTTCTCAAAGCTTAATAATTTACACATTTATACACATATAAATAAATACCATATATTTGATTAGCTATAACATCATATTTTATATTAATAATTAAGTTTTTTTATTTTATAACCAATCTAAACATACACACAATATATTTATATATTTTCCATTCAATTATTATTCATCATTTATATATTTTGATCATACATTCATAACATTTATTTGATTATTGGTTTGTATAAAATATTTTCCCTATTAATAGGGTAAAGTTTAGAAATTCGCAACACTAGTTTGTTCATGCATAACTAGCATCCTTTCAAACAGTCACTACGCACAACGATATGAAGTTGGCGTATTCTAGGACTTATTGTTTGTGGGTAGCACGGCATCTAGTGGAAGCAACGTAGAAATTAAATTATTTATCTATGGTTATTACATATCATGCAAATATAAGTTAGAGATATAGTATGAGGTAGACAGATCATTGAATCTTAAGTATCTTAGTTATAAGACTTATAAAGAAATAATGATTACAGAAATCCAAAAAAATTGAGTTTCAGATAAAGAGATTTATTAGTTTCAATATAGTTATTAACATAAAAGAAATCAAATTTAAATGATTTTGTTGAGTTCCATGGTGTTTTGTTAAATCTAAGTTTCCAATCATATCGACAAGATTTTCCGATGTATATTACATAATATCTTATTTAATCGATGTTGGTAGAGTAAGCGGTCCTTGTAACAATATTAATGAGTAGTGTATTCCAGTGTTACTCTGTATATTCAACTATTTGGATGACATGTCACTAAGTGCATGCTCGTTGGTGTGCACGCGATGGTGGCGCCTCGTGCGTGCGCGCGTTCCTCCAAGACGTTGGGTTGCTTTTGTCACTCGACGCTGGCCACTGTTTTCACATCTCACCGCTAACCTTGACTGGCATAAGGTATTTATATAAATAATAATTTTCTTATTATTTATTAGACAATATTTTTACTAATAAATTCACAAATAAAATTAATGGATTATTTTAAACTGAGAAGTTTTTACGGTGTAATTAGGATGATAAAAGCAGATTTGAATTAATCTTAATTAAATTGAATTTAAATTGACTTGGAATAAGTTTCTAAATTCTTAAAGAGCATCTGGATTTTAGAGAAAAATCAATCTTCAAAATAGTATATTATGAATTAAAGTCATTCGAATTAAACTTTATCTATGCAATTATTAAAATTGATGTATCTGTTACTAATGTAACAATAACAGCTTTTTACATAATGCGTATGAAAGTACATACGATATCTACCTGTAGCAAAAAAACACATTTTTTAAATTTTTGTCATTCTGTCTGTTTCTTTCGGGTAATCTCCGAAACGGTTGGACTGATTTTGACGGGATTTACACTGATAGATAGGTGATGTTGTAAGAAGTAAGTTGGGCTACTTTTATTTTAGAAAAACAGTTAGGGTTCAGCACTTAATAAAAAAAAATGATCACGGTGAATCAATTCGGTCGCTATAAATGGCTTACACAAAGTAACAGAGTGAACAGAAAGACCTTAAAACTTAGCAAAGACATCAGGTCTCAATGTATGTTCTACGGGTTCTACCGCGTATATAATGTAGAATGTCCTGAGGATATTTTTATATGGTATGGTATGGTTTTTGTTGGTGGTAGTTTATGGCTGGCTGATCATCCCCACACTCTAAAACTTAACCCAATCGCGGCAATAATAGCGTTCTCTAAAACCTTTTCGTTGCGTACGGTATAGCTGTGGAATGGGTTACCCAGTACCTTTCCCCCCAGGGCTATGTCATGGGGCCCTTTATCAAGCAATTGTTTATAGGAGACAGTAATCATTTACCATCAGTTGGGTCGTATGCTTGTTTGCTGTCCTTTTAGCATAAAAAATTATTACATCGTAATAGGACATAGGATACGATTATAACGATGAAAAAATAAATGCCCTGAGAAGTGGGCTAGCCAGTAATATAATAAATGATTGTACGTACATTTTTTTCTTTAAGTTAGCAATGCCAATCGATCCCTCAGCCCATGAGGTTACAGTACTAAAAATGTCAGAAATCGCAAATAAGTTTTCCCATAGATTTCGTAGGGAATCATCGTGGATATTATTGCACAGTTCCACTATTATTTGATTAATTAAAATAATTTAAATGAAATATTTTTCTAATCGTTTAACTAGAGTCATGTGTAGTATAACTTATTTGTAGAAATACATATCGCTAGTGGAGTCCTGCTTTTGCCGAAACTGCCTCATACAAATGTGCGTGCAGACCCAACCCACTGGACAAGAAAATGCATGGCGCAGAAACAGGCTAAGGATTGAACTTAAGGTATAAAACCACTTTTTTTGGCTATGCTAACTAGATAGAGTTGGTTACTAACTCAGAAATTAATGTTGCCAATTACTTTCTAATATTTTGTACTAATTTTTAGTTTTAAATCTTTATATGTCGCGCGCTAAGATCAACACGTGTCAGTATATGGGAGGGGCACAAAACAATTTGTATGTATTTCCGAGCATTTAAATAAAAACTTTATCCTATTCAGATGCTACGGAATGATCCCCCGGAAGGGATAGCGGCAATACCTCTGGATCCGGAGTGTTGCCACTGGCAGGCCAGCATGTCTGGCCCTGTCGGATCCCCCTACGAGGGTGGATTATTCTACCTCTATATTCAAGTACCACATTCGTAAGTTCTAATTATATTTTTAATTATTTCACATGAATTTCTGCCATCTCTGTTATTTCTTCATCTTGATTTAGCGGCGTAAAAAGCACTTGCCAGTGTCAATGTGTTTAATGAAGCCTTTGTAGTATTTTCTAATATTCAAGTGAGACCAACAAGATGGTGGCTCATCTCTAAATGTATTTTTCCAGTTTATATTTATAATTCACTTCACGTATGCACAATAACTAAAGCATATAACGCAAAGTTCCATCAATATTAAATAATACATGGTCAAAGGACCTAAGTTAAATTAATTAAAATAAAAACCATAACATGGTAGCTCAAGATCAAACAGCGCGGACCAAATGAGTGCCATGAACCCCCCCCCCCCTCTTACTTTAAAAAGCTCAGCTCATGAATGACGTTGTGGCCTAAGATAACACGCTAAGCCTAGTGAGGAAAGTGAATCTAAATTTTAGTAACTGGAACAAACCAATAGGTGCTTGGCGACGGATTTACAACACCTTGCAGGTGAATAGCTAGCCAAGCGGACTATGGAAAATACCCTACCACCATACTATGGTTTTATCACGATGTTTTCAGCTAAAGCTCAGGCTCATGTCGTTCAACGCCGTGTCCGTCCACGCTACTAACACCGAGACAACATTCCTTAAAAGTTTTTATATATTAAGATATCCAATGGGTCCGCCGGTGGTAAGGTTCTTGACACGCATCCTGCACCCGAACGTGTCCCGTCATGGTGACGTGGGCATCGACTCCGTACAGCACAACTGGTCGCTGGCACTCACATTAAGCAAAGTCCTCATATCCATACAGAGCCTACTCACTGATCCGTACACAGCTGTAAGTTGCTTCTCTATTTTACTTTTGTTTTTATATAGTTGTATAGTAATGTGACGTCACAGTACAGTCCAAAAACAACGTTAAGCACCGAAAGATCGGCAATCGATCGTCGGTCGACGCTGAAATGCCGGCCTGCAAGCTTCTTGGCAGCTAAAGAAACATTTGCTAATCCCGACAAACCATAAGAGTCTCTATAATAGTTTGTCGCCATGTGTACGGTGGTCAGTTGGGTACAGTTCCCTACCACCCCGAAAATGATATATCAACTGTTAATAGATTATATACTTACCTACTTTTATTATAATCATGCTCAATCATGTCAGGTGATGATTAGTTTATGAGTAACATGCTAAGCCAAGGGCATCGTCCTTTGACAGTTCCTTCCTTGGTGCTTTGTTACTTAACATTTTTTTCTATTATTTCAGACATCCCACACAATGTCATATTCTTTATTAAATATACATAATTGTTACTTTGTCCTGCTCATTGTAAACCAGATATACTAAACTATCAGGGTAAATTAGTTAGAATTTTACATGAATATATTTGGATTTCATAATAGTGATTTTTTTTTTAATCAAAAAATAAGAATACAATTTAAATCCGATATTATAATACATACTTTGGTTTGTAAATACTTATGATTAAAATAATTCTTGGACAGGTGTGCATGGAGCCGGAGTTGGGTGAGATATACGTTCGCGATAGAGCGCGCTTCGAATCGCTAGCTCGACGCTGGACGTGGCGATACGCCATGCGTGATATACTGTTTTAACCATTATGTACGATACTGTAGTATACTATTTAATATCATATATTCATCCCAGTGAACACACGACCTATATTTGACATCATATGCGAAATGTATGTATATGTGATGTAATAAATGATGTGAATCTGATGTCAAACTACAGTGTCGAGATTCACTGGGGTTGTAGCATGCGCAAAATAACCCTAAACGTAGTCAGTTTTTTTCTGTACCCACTTTTAGTAGTAATTTATAATAATGCATAGAAATATGTAATGCAGTTTTGTGAATAATTATGTAGACTGTTTTAATTATTTATAAATGTCGTATTAAATAATATAAAATGGTTTAGTTGTGCAAGCACTGTATGTACACGGTCCGACAAGCCATGTAAGAATGATGTATGTCTGTTTATTTGGGGTTGCACCCAGTGGCCTCCAACCTCCCCTAAATAGCCACCCCAAGCCTCGCATGTTTAATGTTATCGCTGTCCGTAAGTGACCTGGTAACTAATCTTGATCATCCTCATAATCTGACAAGCTCCAGCCAGAATGATCTTCTCATTGGGTTCCGACGGTTGCCTCGAACAATCTTGATCCAATATTAACGATATTCACGTCGCGGCTCCAGCAAGAATCACCTCAAGCCCATCGTTGTCTGTTTATATAGCTTGTGGGTGTTGTGAGTAGGTAACGTCACTAGTCGATGAGAAGGCGGGCTGTCAATGTTACTAAGTTCTAATATATAATCTGTTTTTGTCAAAGTGGCGTCGGGTGTTTATTTATTTATACAATCATATAATAAAGTAATAAACAGACCAAAACAGTGGTTCAGTTATTATATTTCCACGTTGTCAGAGAATCGAGTCTATGGGATTATTTCAAAGAAGAAAACATGTGTTATGTTATAGCAACGAGATAATAGTTTTCTGAAGTACTCAAAAATACCTGCAAAATATAATATCTGAAAATAATGTAGAGACGCCGCGCGCTACCAACAGTAATCGTGCTCTGGGGCCCACGAGCTATATAAACAGACAACGATGGGTTTGAAGGATGATTCTTGCTGGAGCCGCATCGCAACGTGAATATCGCCATTTTTGAAAAAGTTGAACAAGATCGGCATATCAGTAGTTACGATGTAGCTGAAGAACTGGAAATTGACCACAAAACAGTTTTAACCCATTTGTAGAAAGCTGGCTATACCAAAAAGCTTTTGGGTACCACACGAGCTCACTGAAAGAAACCTAATGAACCGTGTATTCATTTGCGATTCATTTTTGAGACGTAATGAAACCGAGCCGTTTTTGAAGAGTGATAACTGGCGATGAAAAGTGGATCACGTACGACAAGAACGTGCGAAAAAGGTCGTGGTCTAAGGTTGGCCAGGCTTCACAGACTGTGGCTAAACTTTTTTTTTTTTAACGTGGAGAAACCCATTATGGCTACACACCCGCCCAGGGGGACGGGTGGTTATGTGAGACTCCTACTCACTAAAACTCCACGGTTTACCATCCGCCGCCTCGATGGAGCGACGCGGGACCTGCGGTAGTATGCAACCGTGTCGCCCCGGCGGCCGGCCTAAATAGGAGACAACTTAGTACACCCTAGCTGTCTCCTCCGTCCACCGAACCTGTGCGATGGGAAGACGGGCCCCCCGACCCATCTCCCCTGGTTCGGTTAGGGTAGCGGGAGTAGGCGTATGAAACGCCTCCTCCGGCCACCCGTTCGTCTTTGGCGGAGAGGCCGCGCAAAGGATCCTCCTCGCAAGCCCTCTCCGCAGTCTCCTTCTGCGAGATGACCTCCTCGCAGAAGGAGACCATAGCAAGCCATGCTCGCTGCCTGCACTTAAAGCAGCGCATGGGCTTTTCCTGCAATGAGTGGATACGGACCACGCTCCAGCCAACAAGGAGGCGTCCAGCCTCCACCAACAACTTGGCTGCAGAGAGCGGGAGCGAAAGGTGCGCCACGCCACCCCCCCAGTTGTTCCGGCGAATTTCACCCACCCTTATTTGGGATGACTCGCAGCAGCCCTTCACCGCCACAGCCGTAGCCAGCTCCTCCCTGTCAACCGTCTCATCGATTCCAATCATTCTGATATCGGCCCTCTTGACTGGCCGAGTCACTGTGGCCACACCAGACATAATCTCCGTTAGCCTCAGTGCCAGGCCATCTGCTATCTCAGCGCCACGGGCACCAGGAAGCTCGATAATCCTGGAGCCAGTGGCTGTCTCGCGGACCTTAATATCTTCGATGCCGAGTCCCGACACCTGAACAATTTCCCGCGCCTTTAAGAGTGCCGACTTGTAGTCCACCCCCTTCGCCAGTGCTTCTGGTTGCAGCGTGACCACAACAGCGGCTGCACGCGGCGTAGAGGGTAGCTTAGGCCTCGGCGCCTTCTTCTGGGGGGCGGTAAACGCTGTCGCAGGTTGTGCCTTTTTTTTTGGACGGCGCACCACGGTGGTCCATGCCACCTCTTCTCTCTCTTTTGGGGCTTGTGTTGTGGCCACGGCCGGGAGTTCAGCACACTCCAACTCCAACGGCTGAGGTGCGGAAACAGGCGCTGCAGTAGGCCTGGAGTTAGGTCCGGGCTTTTGGAATGCGGACTTTGCAGGCACCGGAACTGAAGCACCCTTGGCAGCCTTCTTCTTATCCGCCGCCAATGGTGGGTGGATCACTTGCTTAGGAGGTAACCGCTCCTCAAAAGCTGCCAAGCAGGTATCTAGGACCTGGGTAATAGTAGAAACGACCGAACGCTGTATCCGCGTCTCCATCTCCGTCAAAGCTTCTCGCCAATCTTCAGCTGCTGCGGGCACTGTCTGTGGCGACAAATCAGAAGACCTCTGCTTGGCATTAGCCTCCCGCTTCCACGCTGCAACCTCTTCCTGTAGACCCTCCATATCCCTGTGGCACTTATTACTCTTCTCTTTTCTATGTGTTCGAAAAGTTCTGAGTCAAATAGGTGAATCCTGTTCCCGCTGAAGCATGTCACTGTTGCGACCTGATTGTACACTCCTGACAACAACCCCGTTTGATTTGCACAAGACATTTTTGCATATAATCTAAGTCTAGGGAGTTTTATTTTGGTAGTGAAAGGACTGGACCCTTGTTGCCGAAAGCATGTGCCTAGTGAACCAAGTAGAGACATCACTTATCTGGCTTAAAATACTAAGATCCTGTCTGGCCACTGATCGTAAAGTTATTTATTATAGTAGACGCCCTTTTATATGTATACCAACCCCCAGCGCCTGTTGAGCTGAAAAACTCACAAAAGGCTTTTGCATCTTTCTCCTTATCCCAAACTGCAGCAAAAATAGTGATAGGGAAAAACATTCTTGTAGCTTGTCGCGATGTCGTAATCATTAATATCTCTGCTACTAATGTAGTCAACATAGAAATTTCAGAGGCCTGTTTGGTGGTTTTCGTCAACTCTATTATGTCGTCAATACAGGGAACATGGGACATTGCCCTTTTCACGGCTGCTGCATATTTCCTTCTGTAAACACCATCACTCCTGATCATACATAGCCACGCAGTCATTGGGCCGAGACTCTGTACAATTGATGACCTCCTTTCCGGTGGGAAAGATGTTCCTTCTAGAAGAACATGATGAGCACCGGAAAGGCCATATTTGGACACAGGGAAACTTTTGTGTATCCCATCTGCCTTAGATATTGGCATGTTGTTGTGTCCGAGTCTTAATTCATTAGTCCGTAAAGAATAAGCCGAAAACATATCCAAATATGGACCCATTGTTCCATACCAATTTGACTTGTCTGATGTGTCAAAATCTTTATATTCAAGGCCATTTTTCTTTAATATTTCAACCCATTTTGTTTTTAAAGGGTCAGTTGACAAAAGAAAATCTTGGCCTTTGAAATGTATTTTAAATGAGGTTGTTTTAGTTTTCTTTATCATATTTGTTTCAACCCCTTTTTGTTCTTGCCTGTGAATGTTGTGAAGTGTGAATATTATACTTATTATATGGTTACCTACTGTAATACATTTCTCTGCCTCTGATCTTGGTATTTGTTCAACCTGAACATCAGTTTCCATTTTCTCTAATGAATCTTTTATTTGTTCAGGGAAAGATGCTTTTAATATGTACTTATACATATCAACTATAGAGGCCAGACAAGAGTACTTTTTATCGGGACTCAATTCAATCTTTGGTTTCTTTGAATCCTCAATTGCAGTGCGGGTGTCTGGGTCAACTATAATGTCCTCTGCTTTTTGCTTGTTTGCTGGGCTAACTGGAAATAAGGTGATGCTGTGTGTATGGTGGGACTGGAAGGGCATTGTTCATTATGAGCTTTTACCGTCCGGCAAAACCATCGATTCGGATCTCTACTGCCAACAACTGATGAGATTAAATAATAATAATAATTTATTGGAACCATAAATCATCTCACAAATAACAAAAATGTACGATATTAGCCACATTAATGAAAACTGTGTCGCAGCCAATAGCGCCCACTTCCAGACAATACAACAGTGGGGTCTGCGTTCCATACTACAAGGTGTCCAGAAAGGGTATCGGGTATTTGTTTTCGCGCCATATTCGAAACGGGGCGTCTAAAGGGTGCGGGGAGGGGTTCGTGGCGTCCGCCATTTTGTGGAATTTTAGTCACGATGGAACAGTACTCGGGGACGCATCGCGTATTTTGCGTACGAGCGTATTATCGTAATGGTGATTCAATAGTGACTGCTCAACGTCTCTATCGTGCGGAATATCGTATACGCCACGCGCCAAGTGACGATAGCATTAGGAAAGGGATCAGGATGTTCGAGAATACAGGTGCGACAGTTAAAACTCAAAACTCTGGTCGTCCTCGGTCAGTTCACGATGAAGAAACAATTGAAGAAGTTGAGGCATCGGTTCGTCAAAATCCGTCTTTATCCATCCGAAAGCGAAGCCAAGCGTTGAACATCAAAAAATCGTCTTTACATTCGATTTTAAAGAAAGACTTACATCTAAAAGCCTATAAAATTCAATTGGTTCAAGAATTGAAGGATACGGACTATGCTAATCGACTGAATTTTGCGAACGAAATGCTGCAGCGATTTAACAACTTTAACAACATACTGTTCAGTGACGAAGCAAATTTTCACCTGAATGGTCATATTAATAAGCAGAATTGTCGGTACTGGGCAGTGGAGAATCCGAGACGAAAGCATGAACGACCCCTGCATAGCCCAAAGGTCGTTGTTTGGGCCGCTATGTCTGCTAAAGGCATAATTGGTCCTTATTTTCATGAAGATCAACGAGGCCGAGCAATTAATTTGAATAGTGACCGTTATTGCGATATGTTGCGAAATTTTTTGGTCCCAGAGTTGCAGGAGTTTGCAGGTTTCAACTCAAGAACGTGGTTCCAGCTAGATGGGGCCACTTGCCATACCTCAAATGACTCAATGGAAGTTGTTAACGAATTATTCCCTAATAAAGTCATTTCGCGAAGGGGTAACATCAACTGGCCTCCCAGAAGCCCCGACCTTAGCCCGCTTGACTATTTTGCATGGGGATACCTTAAAAGTAAGGTTTATCAAAACAATCCGACGAATCTAACCCAGTTAAAGCAAAACATCAGGTCAGAAATGGCAGCAATATCGATAGCTATGTGTCAACGTGTTATCGCCAATCTTCGTTTCCGTTTAGAAGAGTGCCAGCAACGTAACGGTCATCATTTGGATAACATCATCTTTTCCAAATAATTCTCCAATTGATATGCTAATAATAAACAATAAACTTTTTTATTGCATACAAATAATTTTTGTTTCATTGAACTTACAAATACCCGATACCCTTTCTTGGACACCTTGTACAATGTAAATACAACTAAAAATACAACAATTTTTTACATTTTTCAATTAAACTAACAATATTCAGAGTTGTATAGTGTATACGTGTATTTATGTATATGTATTGTGTATGTGCGTGCATGCGTGTGAGTGCGTATGCGTGTGTGTGTGTGTGTAAGTGTGTGCAGGCGTGTGTAGGCGGGTGATTGTTGCTTGAATGGGTGGTTGTGGGTGTTTGAAACGAAATTGATGTTAAGTTTTAATAATTTCTTCGGTTTACTCATAGCTAAGTGTGAGAAGCCAATGAGCGATGCGCATTTTGCATTTATGATAGGTAAGGGGGGTGCTATCAATCGAAAGACCAAGATATTTAATGGTATGGATACGTTCAATTATAGGACAGCTGCATGTCAAATTGTCTAATGAGGAACATTTATGAGCTGTTAAACTATAACAGGAGGTAGGTAGGTTGCGATGTAACTCTATGAGTAAATGTAATAAACTTAGTTTTGTCTAGGTTCAGTGTTAATAAGTTAGCGGCCAGCCATTTCATAACTAAATTTAAAGAATATTCAGCATGTGTTCGAGCTTCAGACCAATTTTCGCCTCGTACAATAATTACGGTATCGTCAGCATAAGTTATGATTTTAGCATTATTACGAGATAGCATACAAAGATCATTTATATAAATTAAAAATAAGGTAGGACCTAGAACACTGCCTTGAGGTACTCCATAGGTAAGAAATGCCTCTTCACTCATTAAGTTATTAATTTTGACGATCTGTGAGCGATCACTTAAATAGATTTAAAGATATCAAGAACTTGGTCCCTTATGCCAATCCTTTCAAGTTTATTTAGTAGAATAGGAACAGATACAGTGTCGAATGCCTTGGATAAGTCCAAAAAGATAGCTAAAGTTTTAAATCTATTGTCAAGGTTTTTACTCACAACTTCAGTTAATAATAAAACGGCATCTTCAGTACTTTTACCAGCACGAAAGCCATATTGGTTTTCAGCGATAGAGAGCGAGGTCAAAATTAACACGTGTGCGCTCGACCGACGGCATTCTGTAGTACACGCGAGCGGAGCCGCGAGCACAGCTACTTTTAAATGAAATTTAAGATAAAAACACGTAATTATTTTTCCTATTTCATTTATTTTACTCTTGATGAATAATTTGCCTGAAAAGCCAACTAGAACGTTGTTTTAAAATATTGAATAAGCTGTCTATTTCAACCTTATATTTCATTCATGTTAAATAAAATGTATTCCATAAAATAAATTTTTATTGTTATTAAAAAGTCTTGAAAATTTATTCCGTTCCTTTTAATTTTGACTCCGTATATTTAACTTTATTCCATATTTCTGCTAGTTTTTTGCAATTGCACAGGACTGGTTGGCAGATGCCACTGCCGGGAGCCCTGCAGTAGCCAGGGTATGGTGACTCTTCCTTTTGTAACCAACGCCTTGTTGATTCTATTTGAACTGGCTCAAGTCGCGATAAGATCTCTGACAGCTTGACGAGGTTTAACATGTGCACTCGTGTTTGAATTTTCAAAGATCCCGGGTTGAAATAATTTAAATAAGTTACAATGGTGAGGTAACCCTGAAAAAAGTAGTGTAAAGGAACTATTGCAAAGGGAGGATCCTCCGACCAGACGCGTGTCATGTCTGGTGGGAAGCTGCCCAACGGTTGTTTTTTTTTTTTTTGAACTGACTATATTGTTAGCTTTAGGGGCCCTAACCAAAAACAGAACCGCTGCGGCTTTTACAGCTTCACCGAACTTGGGGGCGAGCACTTTGTATCGCGCGGGCGGCTGCCTGACCCAAGGGCTTTACGCCGAGGAACGGACCTAGGCTTGGGTTGCCGCTAGAGAGGTTGGACGTGACGGGTGTGCGGGAGCGAAGTTGACCGCCCGTCCTCTGCGGAGAGAACGGTGGTTACGCGGGCGTGGGCGGTGGCACGCTCTGTTTGGAGAAGCGGTGGCATAGAACGCGTTTGCTGTTTCGATTTGGTCGAGCGGGTCAGTGAAGATATTATGCGGCCGGCGTTTACTCCAGCAGGCATTGGGGTCGGGAACATATGAAGCTTTCGCTTTGATTAGGGAATTCGCGTGGTTCGACGCGGTGTCGAAATAAGAGCGAGAAAGGTGTTTGGCATAAGCATGTATCGAAGGAAGGTCCATATCTCTATGAAGATCTTCCATATGAACATACTGAGGAGCGCCGGTAAGGCGGTGAAGAAACCTATTCTGGATGGCTTGTAAACGTTTCCAATTATATCTTGACATATATGCGAACACAACGCAGCAATGTCATAATCGGTCGGATATACATCTTGTAGAGCGTAAGCTTGTGTCTCGTGGACATTTTTCCCAACGGTTGTTGTCAGGTTCTTGTATATATACTCAATCGTCGAGTTAATTTCTATAACGCGATGTAGGATGCGTCGTATGTGGCTCGATAGATGTCGCTATGTAGGATGCGTCAGTTGTGGCGAGAGATGTCGCCACAGTAGCATTTTTTGTTGCAAATCTTAGATTTTTTTATAGCATTTTTGGTTTAGCATTATGGCAACAATCTAAGTGACGAAGACACGCTAAGCTGAGTGGGGAAATTAGCTTTTAACTGCAGTTGCCCGACACATGCTTATAGATCATTATCGACAGATTTTCATCTTCATGTACGTAGCCAGCCAGTCGAGCATTAGAAAATACCTTACCACCATGCTATGGTTTCATCACGATGTTCTCCTTCACCAAAAGCTTAGGCTCATTGCAGGAATTTGAACTCCCATCGTGTTAGTTACACGCTAACACTGAGCTATCATTGCTTGAATGCGATTTTATAAATGTTACTTCATAACCAAAAACAATAAAGTCAATCCGTTTCTGCTGTGAACCCCTGGTTGCGAGAATGGTACAGGTGTGAACCCTATCGACCGCGAGCACTGTACTATTGTACCTGTAGTGACTGACCAATTAATGACTGCCCTCAGTTCAAAATACATGTAATTGGTAAAAATTGTAAAAAAATATGTATCTGTGCTCTCTTAGGTAGCGACAGTTAAGCTTCATGTATTAAAGATTTAATGCAGCTCAAGGCAAGGCCCACGAAGAGTTTTCTAATCTGAATGAAAATATGATAATATATTACAATTATGTAAGGCTTTTATAAATAGCTATAGGCCGCAGTGCCCACTTTCCATCAGATGGACAACACGCTTGTTTGTTGTTTCTTCCAAGAAAAAACCCTTTTTCGACTAGCCTTCGAGTGGTCGCCTTTGAGGTGCTAATTCCTTTAATCCACTTCTGCCCACGTGTTACGTACTGTCTTAGAAATATTTTTATGTACTGGCAAATTCACTCGGGTCCTAGTCTAAAAATATCGATTAGGAGGAATTAAAAGCTTTTCACATTTACAAGTTAAAAAATGGTTCCAGGTTATTGATGTAGGTAATAGAGCAAGTTCCATTTCTGAATCTAACGTATTTTCACCCACATCATCACTCAACATCAAGTGTGATGATACACTGATAAAAATACAATGTATAGCTGTCTTTTTTCTTCTTTCTCATGTAACGAAATGTGCCTAAGCGTAATGCGCCCTTGAAATTTCACTTTCTAAGAAGTTTCACTTTAAAAAACCAAACCCATCTGTCTATAGTTAATAAATATACAAATACAAATTCCTACCCTAATGACGTAAAACTTAAAATTGAGAAACCTTACTTGAAGTTCCACAATATCAAAGTGAATTAAATTAGTTGCCATTTCTTATTTCTGAGACGTATAATTACATTCGTCATGCCCACTGACTTTAGATAATGCAATTTATTTCCAATCTTCATTTATTGCATACATATTGTTTTTGAAACTGTTTATTGATTTTTTTTTGAGGTGGTTCTGCTGGTTTTGGAAGTTATACTTTTTTGGCGCCTTAGTCCGCCAGACAACAGCCGATATAGCGACATCTATTTCGCCCCATATGAACTATCCTACATCGCGATATTAAAATTAACTCAACAATTGGAATATATACAAGAACCATATATGGAGGCAATTTTCGCGGCTGAGTGCCCTAAGCGCTCGCCCCCAAGCTGTAAAAGCCACAGCGGCTCTGTTTTTTGGATAGGGCCCCGAAGGCTAACAGTGTAGTCAGTTCAAAAAAAAAAAATTGTCGGTTTCTTGTATATATTCCAATTGTTGAGTTAATTTTAATATCGCGGTGTAGGATAGTTCGTATGTGACGAGATAGATGTCGCTACATGTGTATTGTTTTGTTGATTTTCTACGTTCAGTTACATTACTCGTAAGCACAATTAAACACGTCTAGATTTTGATTTAGATTTTGCAGAAAGCAGCGCGATTTATTTTGATAACGATTTACGTAAGGCCGATAGCACATAGACAATTTTTAAAAAAGAAAACCAACTTCATTGATTTTGAGAAGTTCTCTGGTGTATCTTCGAAGTCGAAGAAGATCCAATGCCAATACCAATGAAATTTAAATGGGACAACCCTTGAGGTATCCCATTTCCAACGAAAAAAGAATCATCTAAATCGGTTTCTTTAATAAAAGTTATGCTTGAATTTTCATATAAAAAATAAAATACAATCGAACTGAGAACCTCCTTTTTAAAGTTAGTTAAAAATGGTCTCGTATCCCTATTTCGTTCTAACACATAATACTATGCTCTGTCGAGTTGTCGATCTGTACATATGAAATCTATGGATTCTGGATTTCTGAATTCTATGGATTATGGATGGTTGACGTCGCGTCGAGTTAAATCTGAGCATGTATGACATTGTTAATATCAATGTAGTAAAATATCAAGGTACCAAATTATTTATTGTAAATTTTCATGTTTATAGAGAGAGCGTTTATCGTGAAATTTGTAGAAAACTAAAGAAAATTTGTGAAAAAAAAAACTTGAAAAATCTATTTGTTTTGCAGATTTATAGGGAATAAAACATTTTTTTATGTAATATTACGTAGAAATTCTTATTCCAGCTTGCGTGATAATGACTATGCCTAGTTTAAGTCTAGTGCTGGTAAATAAAGTTCTCTTTTTTTTTCATTTTAGTTTTATTACATACGCGAATTCACTTAAGTAAATTTATTTCAAATTTCTTAAAACTTATGTATTACTAAGAACATGATATCCATGTACATTTCATATTACACCAAGAATCTTATTGGGACAAGGCTACGAGCATACAAGTCCTAGTGAACTTTAATTTGATAGCGCACTTCATGAAGTCCGTCACTAAATGATGATGTAACTATAATAAATTATTAATATACGGTTGAACAAACTATTTAAAATTTTCATTTAAAACTCTTTGATTTGATATCATTACAAAAAGGTAAAATGACTAGTAATTGTACACTGTATGAAGGATATGGGACCACTCTGATCGTTAGATACACTCGTAGCCTAAGATAAATTAATTCATGTACATATAAATAATAATGTCAAATTTTATGGAGAATTAGAAATGTCCATATTGTCAGGTGAATTTTTATCATCATTTATTAGTTCAGGCGTCTTCTGCTCTATCACTGAAGTGTATTTTTGTTCTATAACCGAGAGATTAGGAGTCCCATCACGTGACTTTCTGTCGTGCGGTGTTTTAGAGTCTCTATGAGATCGACTCTTCGACCGTGATCGTTTACGATCGCGCGATCGCGAACGTTTTCTATCCTTCGACTTCGACCGCTTTCTGTTTCTAGAACGTGATCGTTTCCGATCCCTAGATTTCGAGCGCTTCCTTGACCTAGACCGCTTTCTATCTCTAGAACGAGCTCGTCCGAGTTTAGATCGAGACCGCTTGCGTGAGCGCGAACGTTTTTTCCTAGAGCGCGACCTAGACCTGCGCCTCGACCGGGATCGGTCTCTCTTTCTATCTCGTGACCTTGAGCGATCTTTCTTCTTAGATGGCGATCTATCCTTCTCTTTGACCTTTTCATTCTCTTTGTCTTTATCGTCAGCAGGCGTCGATGCTTTTGATTTTACATCGGGATCAGTGCCGTTAGTTTCGGCGGTATCTTTTTGTTTTTCTTCTTTTTTTTCTTTTTCTACCTTTTCTTCTTTGTTTGGAGATTTTGATTTTTCTTTTTTATCCTTATCTGTAGAAGACTTTCTATCCTTGCGATCTTTGTCACGAGAGCGATCTCGTTTAGAACGAGAGCTGCGATGCCGAGATTTGGAACGCGAGCGCCGTGAACTACGGTGACGTGATCGCGATCTGCAAAATTACATTAAAAAATATTACTAAACATTTATAATTTCAAAAGTATTATCATAAAAGCCACACACAGTAGACTGAAAAATCTGGATCAAAATATGATCAAATTTGGCCATAGGTGAGTTCTGCATCCCAGTAGCACTAAAGTGGCGCGCCTTGTTATATGACTGGTCTCCTGCTCTTCTAAAATTAAACCTGAATGCCTTCCAAATGACCCTCCCAGGCCAGAGTAACTTAGTAAGATAGGGGAAAGCCTCTTGAAATATCTTGCTATATTTGAGGTGAGGCAATAGGTACAGCCAGGCACTTATTAGTAGGATGCAAGGTGCTTCTTGATAGGGGTCTAACTCACGTCGCCATGATAGAGTACTTCAGTTCATATGTGAAGCAGTAAGTCTTTCGGTAGCTAGAGCTTAAAAAGGATTGACTATTAACAGGAGACAAATTAAATTTATAAAAGAAGGAACAACAGTAAATGTTAAAAGTAAGCCCTTCTAAATCCTAGGTTCTGCATCTGATTGGACTATCTTAGTGGACACATATGAAAAACAATATAAAATCCCAGAGGATGTGGTTGTTTCGTCATTCAGACCGGACATATTTCTTTATTCTCGAGAAATCAAGCGTATAGTACTTGTAGAGCTTACTGTACCGTGGGAAACTAATATACCTAAAGACCATGCAATAAAAATGAATAAATATTACGATCTATATAACGAGTTAACCAAGAACGGCTATGCGGTTAACTTATATGCGTTGGAAGTGGGAGCGAGAGGTATTCCACCGAAATCTCTCTATAACTTGTTAAAAGACCTCGGCCTGTCGAGAACTGCAGTAAGTTCTATTTTAGAACAGGTATCTAAAGCGGCATTAACAGGCTTTTACCAAATCTGGCTTGGCAGGAAGGGTATCACGGGCAGTCAAGGTGAGCGCTAATGTGCATCATAGGGGGGCCCTTTAAACCTACACCTGGATCGTAAGTCCCAGGGACTGCTTGTGTTCCCTCTGTCTGCTACACGATAGACCCGGCACCCGCACGGTGAATCCATGGAATGCTAAGATGTTTGTCTCTTTGGTATTTGCTAGTTTTAAGATTTTGATTGAGATGGGGATTGAAAGTATCCAAAAACATGTCTACATAAATACAACATTCATACAACTCACAGACGTCAGTAAAAATATTGGGCCCAAAATGTCTATAAAGTATATCATATAAACTAAGCTGTGGGGATTGATTAGGTAATTAATTTATTACTTGTTAGGATCATGAAGTCTGTGACCTTGTGCATACAGGCACAAAAAATTTGGGAACCTTTAGTATCTAGGTTAATTTGAATAATCATTAAAAAATTTAAGAACGTAAGTATGGGTTCTACTTGCCTTGTTTATGAGTATCTAGCTGGTACCCGCGAATTCGTCTGCGTTTTATTATTGGATATACACAGACTGATCTCGGAACACGACAAACCAAAAAAAATCGCCATTTTTGCGCGATTGTGTAACAAACATAGAAACTTTCCATTTATTATATTTGTAGGATTACACTGGTTAAACTATGACTTTTACCGGGATAAAAAGTACCCTATGTGTTATTCCAGGTCATACATTATCTGTATGACAAATTTCATTGAGATCTGTTCAGCAGTTTTAGCGTGATTGAGTAACAAACATCCAAACATACACACTTTCACATTTATTATACTAGTAGGATAAATATGTAATACTCATTAGGATATTCGTCATGTACATAACTACAATCATACATGATTAAATATTTAAAGAGATATAAGAAATATTATGGTGCACTAAAAACTTAAGTACTTAAGAGATATTAAAATAAAATATTTCATATTTGTTGTTGTTATTTTACAATATTTTATTTTCCTCTGTACTATAGAGCTCCTTCTCTAGATTGAAGCTTTTCAGCTTCTCTTAAAAAACAAGATATCATAACACTCATGACTAGCTAGAAAGGTTTCAAAACAATTTTTACAATAATTGCATATACCTGGTATGGGGTCTATGTCGGGATCTGGATCGTCTGGAACGGTGTCTAGAGCGCGACCGTGAGCGCTTGCCGCGATGTCGAGATCTCGAGCGCCGGGACCTCGACCGCGATCGTCGCCGAGACCTCGATCTCGAACGGGATCTGTAGTAATTGTTTATATTATAACAATTTCTGAAAGTGCATATATAACTACAAAATTAGATAAAACATACATATGAACTCAATTGAATGCTTCAGGTTAGATTTCTCAAATAGTTCACTATTAAAAACATATATATGTATTAACAAAAACTTAAAATGTAATGTTAAAAATGTTACATAAATCATGTTGAAAATAAATTCTATAAGAAGACAAATTAGTAAAGTTAAAAATAACAATTTATAAACTAGACAAACATACACAAAAGCTAATGCTTTAAAAAGCAGGAAAGTTTAATTGAATTGAATTTTAATTTTTCTATACACACAACATGCATGTGATGGTTCTGGTATTGTAAGTGTCCATAGTTTGTGGTAACCACTTATCATCAGGCAGACCACAATCTTTTTTGCCACTTTTGTAGTATTAAAAAAATCACTTCTTAGTCAATATATTTTCATAAGGAAATGAAAGTAGTCTTTTAATCATATTACTCATTAGTTAATGGTTATTTACAAACAATGAAGCTAACCAGATATGACCATGTTATGAAAAGTGTTCATTCTTTTATAATCACAAAGGAAAATCTGATAAAAACCTGTCATATTTTTTTTGCATCCAAATAGATTTTGAAATTTTTAATGTATTAGGTTTTACCTTATAACTTGAAATAAAAAATCATGCCCAAAAATCATACCTTCTCTTGTCTTTGGAAAGTAAGCCAATGACAGGATCTATTGCAGCTGAAATTAGGTTTTGGGCTTCTTTCACCCTACACATAGCCTCCTCAATTTCTCGTTGAGCTGCTTCATTGCTTTTTGTTTGTGGTTTACATATTGCTTGTGTGGCGTGGCTGACCTAAAATAGTTGTAGACTAAATATTAAAAGTCAATAGGGTTAAAATTTTATGACAACATAACTTTATTTAACATACATTTTATAGCTATGGTTTTTATGTAGCTTGGTTCTAATTATTTATCCACACTACTATTTTTAAAATACCTCTTATCAGTTTGTTCCTAATCTAAGGAACTACCGATTCAATTGTAAAAATTCTTTCAATATTAGGGAGTAATATTATCCCTGAGTAATGAAGGCTATTCTTTATTCTTATTAAATTTTATATTTAATAAGCAAACAGTCATCTGCTTGTGCTAGTAAATATATATTTTGTGAAGTTACCAGAGTTGTGCACACACTTCAATACATATCCATAGACTGGACAAGAGTGACAAAAGTCACTTGTGTACACCAACACTAAGATAATATCACTTTTGGGATAAATATTTATGATTTCAACAAGATTTTAATAACAGATAATACCATTTAGATAAGAAAAAGAAACCACCTCTCAACAAAAGTCAATATACTAGATAATTTTTAGTGTGTCCAATTAATAAATAATCTGTATAAAATTATTTAAACGCAGAACATACTTTTACTTCGTAAAAAAACTGTATCTGTGAATATAAATTACCGTTATAGTTTGACCATCAATAGTGTATCCATTTAGTTGTAGGCCTCTAATCAAAGTCTCTTGTTCTGTCATCTCTATCAGTGCAAACTTCTGACCATCAGCATCACGGGTACAAAAACGCAAATACTTGACTTCACCCGTCTGACTAAAGAGATCAATCAGTTGTTGAGATGTTAAGTCACCAATATCACCAACTAACAAAGTCCGTCTGATTTCTTCTATTTTTCTCGAGTCATACGCAGCCGGGATAGGGGGATACTGTGGCAAGCCAGCCGCCGCCATCCTAGGATCATGAGATTGAATCACTTGGTTAGGCGGGACACCGTCTAAGGCATTGATAACGTGTGGTGGCAGACGCGGCTCTACAGTGTTCAATCCTGGTACTAGAGTTCCGTTGTTGGACATTTCTAAGGCTTTATGCTCGTCTGGAATCTCGCCCGACTGCACCGGTATCACTATAAGAGCGCGGTCAATGAACACGGTGTTTGTCATATGTTGAGCAACATTTACTGTCGCAGAGTCGTAGTATTTCACATAACATATGCGTGACTGCACCGGACACGACACGTCTCTGATCGTAGGGTACAATCTGATGTCATCGATTTTACCCAGGTATCCAAACAGCGTCTGCATTTGATCTTTAGTCGCTTGGGGCGCGATGTTGGTGACTTGTATCACCCTCGTGTTGCCGGATACCATTTTCGACGATTTACACATGGATGCAGGTTTTAGAGACAACCACAACACAAATATTGTTACCTTGATTTACACAAACGTTGACAAACTACATTTTTTGCAAATTATAAAAATAAAACTGAAGAACGCTCGTGAAAACGTACGCAACAAGCAGCAAAGCAAGCGAGCATTTTAGTCACAGAACATTTACGATTTTAGTGACGTCTATGAGTTGTGACGTGCATCAATTGCTCTCTCACTCGATACTCGATAGAGACTAGAGAGTAATATATTATTTGACCGTTTGAATAAGTCCGGTGAAGCTGTAAAAGCCGCAGCGGCTTTAGGGCCCATAAGGCTAACAGTGTAGTCAGATCTAAAAAAAAAAAAAAATTACATCAATTCGAAGTTCGAACTTAAAATTGATTACTTTAAATTGTAATTTACAAATTAATTACGATTCAAATCAAAATCCACCTGTGATTTGATCCAATGATATTATAATGCAGATTAAAATAGGATCATGAATAATAAAATGAAATTCAGAAACGTGATAAGATCTGTGCTGCCATTTACAAACGATGTTTTCGATTTTGAAGACGTTTTTGACAAAACAAAAATAAAGATCTTAATACAATCTGTTTATGTAATATAAGGTCTGTGGTAAGAATAGGTTTAATAATGGCACCAATTTTCAAAATGTGTGATACGGAAAACATCGAAATATTAAAACAAAAATTAAAATTAGGTATTGAAAAAGTTAATTCGTTAATAAAACAAGTTGTGAAGAGTTTATACTAATAACAAATTCTTTTTAGCAAGGAAAATAACAATGATTAAAGAAGGAGAAACTATAAAACAACGAAATAACGCGTGCACCATAATACACGAACTTTCTTCTATAAAACAAGAAAATGAAATTTTTAAGGATAAAGTTGAGGTTAAAATTGAAATATAACATTTTTTTAAAGAATATTGTGTTGGTTGTGATCAATGATATTATAAGTTAATTTACATATTATAGAATACCATTGTTTGTGATAGACAGATAAGCGTTATTGCGTCAATAATTTTGTGTAAAGTGAAAACAAAAATAAGTTTTTAACGTTAGTTAACGAATAAAAAGTCATAATAAGTAAATAACGTATACTTAGAGGATCATTAATTTAAAAGAAGTAATTTTTATATTCAGGAACTTACGATTAAAATATCGCAATGTACGAACCAAATATCAATGATTGAGATATGTAAAATATCAGAGAAAGTAAAAACCGAAGCTCATATCGACAGCCTAACTTCATATGGCGAAGATTTCCAACAATTTTTTGATAAGGGTTTGAAATTCGATTAATTTTAATTACTGTTTATTTTGATTCATGCAAGAAATTAGTAATAGTTAGTCTTAAGTAATTAGGTTTTTACGCAGTCATTTCTTCCTCTTGTATTTTTTTTTTCACACATATTTTATAACTTCATAAAGTATTATTGTAATACACGTGTATAAAATTTCATCCAAAGCCGTTGAAAGTGAGTAAAAAATTAAGAAATATTTTTTTTGATAATTTATAAAAGTATTGACAATTTTTATAGCCTAACAATTGAGAAAATAAATAAACTTCCTTTGTGCCTAATTTTATAAAAATCGGTAAATATTTTTAGTATAATCTACATATAAAAACAGACAGACAATTTATTTCTCATATCCGTCATCTTTTTAATAGATGTCTATCAGGAAATTTGGAAAAAAGTACTGTTTATACAGATAGAACTACAAATTTATTTATATAGATAACTTCGTGTTTTTTACACTTCATTCCCTTCAGTATTCAAATTCAAAATAGAAACATATATACGCGTGGTCGCTTTTGCATATAATTTATTTTTTCCACGATATCGTCATTCATTATGTAGTTTTAGATATAAGAAACATTTTACGATTTTTATAAGCGATAAGCGTTCTTTTGTCATCCACGCAATAGCAATAGTAAATGCTAAACTCGCATATTAAAAACAAAAACCAAGTAATTTTTACTCGAGTTTATTTTAAGTTTTCATAACCCTATTCTTGCTAATACAACCCCAAAAAAAGGAAAGGTAAAAACCTGTTATACTTTCTTTATATATTTGGTTCTTAAAATTGTATTAACTTCCTATTGAATGAAGATATCGTGATATTTTTTTTTTTATAAGGACCAAGTATCTAAAGAGTAAAACAATTTTTTAAATCAAAATCTATTCAGTTTTTTTGCGTGATGCGCGCACTACAGTAGTAAGCCTCTACCATTTTATTTATTTAGAAGATGTGCAGTTAACCTACGGAAATCTTTTATAAATGCATTTTGTTTTCTGTAGAACGTGATTTAACTGCATTACGAAAAAAGGAGTCAATGGAGAAAGAAAAAGAGGAAGAACAGTTAATGCAAAAGCAAATTTCAGAAAAAAATGAACAGCAAGCTCGAGAAATCACTGCTTTTGAGTTGGAATACAATAGAATTGAACAAGAATGCGCAGTAATGAAGGTAAACGTAGTTATTTTTACCAACATAGCCTTCTGGCCTCGTCCTTAAGCAGGATTTTGTTCGGGGGACGGGGAAAACTAATATTATGCATATTATATCATGCTGCAGCATTACCTTTTCTAGAAACATCAAAACCCCTTGACAATGTTTTCAACTTGATCATTAACAATTTTAAACAAAAAAGAAGATTAACTTATATAATTTTGAGAAGTTCCCTGGTATATCTTAGAAGTGGATAGTCTAACAATAATTTCATTGTTGAAATGGGACCACACTTGAGCACCCCTTTCTAACGAAAAAAGAATCATCTAAATCGGTTCATAAACAACGTGTATGGAATACTTTTAGCAGCTCTAGGGGGGTGGATCCGCAAAACACCTCATCGCTCATGATTCTTAATGATGCAGAGGTTACCAAGTACATCCAACCGCTTCAGCTGCGCAGGAACATCGCCTCGCTGAGTGTGTTCTATCGTCTGTATCATGGTGAATGTTTTGTAGAGCTGTTCAAACTAATACCCTCCTCTTCCTTCCACAACAGAACCACATGCGTTGGGCTTCGGAGTCACAGTTTTACGGTAACTTCTATCTCGGCACGAACTAAAAAGTGCTCTATGTCTTGTAGGCCGGCATAACAGCAGCGACTGCCGGTGGTTTTAGATCTCTCGGTTGTCGCAGTTGTGTTTGGATTTTGCTATGATTACCATCGGGGATAGTATATTTTAAAAAAGCAACATATTTTTCCGATCAGTGTGTTACATATATTTTTTAATAGAAAAATCTATTCTAAGATAAAAAGTGTACTTACAATGAAAATTCAATAAAAAAATTGTTTTTAAAGCATCTATATAAATTTAAATTCCCTAGTTTTTTATTTAATTATAAAAAAAACGTAACCTGATGTTCGAACCCCCTTCCCGCCCTTGTAACGAACGCATCGTAACGTTTTACAAGACCCAAATTGCATTACGTAATATTTGAACGCCCCTTATGACACCTTAAATCACTGTGCCTAAAGTTTTATTAATTTTCAGAAAAGAAACAACGCTATAATGTTAAAGTTAAGACGGAAACTACTTGACACAGAAAATGTTAGAAGAGAATTAATGAAGCAATATGAAGGGGAACAAAAGTAATAATCTCCTCTTGATTCTTTTAATTTGCTATATTAAAATTAGTTACAGTTTCCGATAGTTTTATTAAAGACTAGTAACTACCCGCAACTTTGTTCGCGCCAGCTAGGATATGAAATTAAATAAGATTAAGAATAGAAAATACATTTTAGAATATAGAGATTGGTACCAGACTACCAATTGTAAATAATTTTCTGAATCGGATTTGTACTTCTAGAGATTACTTCCTACAATCATATTATTTTCATGACTCTTTGTTCCTGTCGTCTGCGAAATGAAACGATTCGCGCGCCAACTATTATAAGCTGATTGTGATTCAATAGATACAGAACTTTCGCGGTGTGAGTACAAAGTCACAAAATCATCGCAGTTGAATGGTTTATGACCTTTTATGGAACAAATCAACAAATAAATATTTATGTATAAAATAATAATTTTATTATATAAGGATAAATATAAATAAAACTCTTAATTTTAAAACAATTAACATGAATAAGTAATGCATTACATTTAACATTTAAGTAGTTATCTTTAAAAAAAAAAATTAACTGGAGACAATGGGACTTGCTTAATTCATATGACCGTATTTTTTTCTATATCTAACGAATTTTTTTGACTCAAGGAAAATTACCACTTTGATGATTATATGGATTATATTATTATATTATAATTATATTATATTCCGTTATGGGCAACGGAACCCTAGGGGCCAAAGGTTGGCCGATTTTATGGAGAAAGAGGGACTCTTTATGATGAACTCTTTCTTCCAGAAGCCACCTCATAGGAAATGCACCTGGATGAGCCCCGATGGTTCCACGAAAAATGAGACAGACTTCATCATGACCACGAAGAGACAAATGTTCAATGATGTCACTGTGATCCACAGAGTGAAAACCTGCAGTGATCACCGAATGGTTAGAGGCACATTGAATATCAATCTAAAAATAGATAGGTCTCGCCTGATGAAGTCTACGCTCCGACCCTCTAATGTTCAACTCCAAAACCCCGAGAGCTTTCAACTCGAATTGAAAAACCAATTCGATTGCCTAGATAGTTGCATCTCCGTAGATCATATTAGTAATAGGCTGGTAGAAACTGTCCATGCGGTTGGGTCCAAGTTCTTTAAAACTCACCGTAGCAATAGGACTCGAAAGATATCAGATCAAACCCGAAAACTCATGGCGGATCGGCGTGGTATGGCGCTGCAGTCTTCCGATGAAGCTAAGTCCTATAGGCAGCTCAATAGAGATCTATTCATAAATCCTTGCGACACGATGTCCGGTCTTACAATACCAAAAGTATTAAAGAGACGATAGAGCGGAATAAAGGCTCCAAAGTGTTCGCAAGGAATGCATCTATTGGGCAGAGCCAGTTGACGAAGCTGGAAATGGATGATGGCAGCGTAGCGTCCACCAAGCCAGAGGTATTAAGGGAGATCGAAAGGTTCTATGGGCAGTTATATACCTCGTCAACTAAGCCTGTTACCAGCCCGGCAAAAGATCCGAGAGCCGGGCTGACCCGACACTATACCGAAGATATCCCCGACATCACCCTGTACGAGATTAGGATGTCCCTTAAACAGCTCATTTAAATATATATATGTGGGATGATGGCAAAAGTATAGATGCCGAATTAAAAAAAAAAAAAAAAGAAACTCGCGTCGAAAAGAAGATAGGTGGCGACACGAGAGATAAAAGGAATGACGTTTGGGTGAAGACGGTGTGTTTTGTAACTGTGGTAGGATTGTGATTTTAGGAAGAATTGTTGATGTATTCCTGTAGTAAAGACGTTTTCCAGTTAATTAGTGTTTTTCTTTGTTTACGTCCCACATATATATATATGTATACTACACTAGTCTCTGCTTATATTATTTCTGTATTGCATACCGGAAAGCTTGAAATAATCTTAATTGTGGTTTCGAAATCAGATCTCAATGGAACTGAAATTGTTACAAACACTCAATTTTGTATACGGTACAATCAAATCGTTGATCTTTATCGTTTGAGTTTTCTTAATCATCTTAAGACAAATTGAATGCTTTCAAAAACCTTATTCTTGCTAATACAATCCCAAAAAAAAGGTAAAAACCTGTTATACTTTCTTTATATATTTGGTTCTTAAAATTGTATTAACTTCCTATTGAATGAAGATTCGTGATAATTTTTTTTTTGATAAGGACCAAGTATCTAAAGAGTAAAAGATTTTTTTAAATCAAAATCTATCCAGTTTTTTGCGTGATGCGCTCACTACAGTAGTAAGCCTCTACCATTTTTTTTTATTTAGAAGATGTGCAGTTAACCCACGGAAATCTTTTATCAATGCATTTTTTTTCTGTAGAACGTGATTTAACTGCATTACGAAAAAAGGAGTCAATGGAGTATTAATATTTGTGAATATAATAATGATATGTGTAATTGTGAATGTAATATTTATGAATATTTGTACTACCACAGTTTAGTACCACTATAGTTAGACTGCTGTAAGCGCGACCCTCCTGATGGTTTGCGGGACGCGGGAAGGCAGGTATACATGGATATACACGTTATTGACATAATACCGTATATCTTAAGATCAATATATTATGCATGTTATTGCTAGTGTGACAGATATATAATTATAAATAAAATAATTGATACACATTGTTGTCTATATTAAAATGGTCAAAAAAATCTACGACATCGAACACGAACAGGGTTAATTTTTTTTTTTTAATTTTATAATAAATACTACTTCCCGTACTTGCCTACAGCTTTTCAGGTTGCTTGACATTCATGGTTACTACTTTGTTTTTTAGAGTCTTAGCGTGAAGTTATATACCCTTCTTCAATAACTAGGCTATAAAATACTATTTTTTTTTCTCGGTTCTCTGTGGGCGATTAGCGTGCTTAAACAAAGAAACAATGAAAAAATTTTTTTTTCGCTTTATTATATTATTATAAGTATTAAATAGATTGACAAAATAATTTCCGCAGAACGCGTCAACGTATTACTTTTAATTGTATAGCTTTTTAAAACGAAACGCCATAAAAATAAAACCGTGTAAGCTCCCACGTCAAACGTCTATCCCCTGCAGACGGCCGGCAATATACTTGTACGGCAATGTACTTAATACTAGCTTAATGGTCGGTCATGTCCTTCCACGTCCCGCAGACCATAATGAGAGTCACGCTTACTGTGGTCAGCCTATAGGTATTCTTGATGAAAATATATTTAGACGTATATTCCTTTAAACTTGATTAGAATCGTACTTATCGTAATAAGATAAGTGAATGAAAATCAAAGCTGGTATGGCTGCATCTAAAAGATTTTTTTAAAATCAAATTACATGCATACATATATAACACCAAAGGAATGTTCACACATACGGTACACTTTGTTGACATCTAGTCAAGTTCAATAAATATATTTTTTAATTATCAAGTTGAAGCAGCAAAGCTACACTTCTTTTAATCCAGTGAGCTGAAGGTTTGTCTGAAGGTAAGAAAAAAGCCAAAACAAAATTGGAGGAGTGGCCGGTAGTTGCAAGAACACCTTTCCTTTCTAAAGTTTTATAGAGAGGGCATCGGTATCTAGTGCCTTCATGGAATTCGTTTTTCAGTTTTGGATAAAGCCATAAAGCAGGCATATTATCATTCAAAATTTTCGGATTTTGTTCAGCTATTGCATGCGTTTGACGATTCCATCGTCCACCATCCATAAAAAGCCCTTGTACGTAGACGCCCCAATCTGGTGGTGTCGTTTCATAGTCCACTTTACGGACTTCGAAGTCAAATATTAATAAATCTATGGGAATCTTTTTCGCTCTTGCAAAATTTTGTACTGAGCCAGTAAGAAAAGCTTGAGTAAAGAAGAATCCTGAAAGCCAAAATGTTGGTGGTTTTCCGTGTTGGTACCAATTTTCCAACATAGCTAAACGTTCTATGAAGTCTGATACATAGCTAGGTAATGGTTTTAAGCTCGGATAAGAAAATTTACGCCAATTATCCGGTATTCTACCCAAAAGCATAGCATTTGACTGTAAATCTAAAGCTGGTGACATAACAATAAGTCCTTTTACGGCTTTTTGCAAATCTTGTAAAGAAACACTAATTTCATTGTACAATTTATTAAATCTTTCCATTTCTTGTATCAATACCGTGTTCATCGATTCATTATAATCCACAGGATATTTTTTCTGTGCAGCTTCAATGTCAAACTTCGGCGGTAATTTTGAAAGAATTTCAGTAGCCATTTGTACAAGAATAACTTCTGTATTTCCACCTTCGCCACCACTTCCAGTCCCTTCAACTAAAACTAACGCTTGTGTTAGAGCCATAGAAATAGTATAATCTCGCGTTATTCCTGCATTCATATGTAAACCAAACACTTCAGGTGGAGGATTCACAGGCACGGTTTCTATGTGTTTTAAATAATCTTGATATTCGCATCTTCGAGGTAGTCCATATTGCGTACCCAAATCGCAAAATAAATAGTTTGGATCATTAACAACACCCGAATTAACGTAGTTATCTAATATGGTCACGATCAATCTTCGATCCCAATCATCGGTTACTCTACCTCCGTAATTACATTCTCCAGTTAGGTACTTAATAGCAACATATTGGATTTCTTCATATTGATTTAGAAACATTTGTAATTGCATTACGGATATTTGGAAATCGGAGTCATTAAAACCGTATTGAATATTCCATCCTAATGGGCCAAATTTCTTCCGTTCTTGCACTACTGCGTGAAAAAAGCTTATCCCATATAAAAGTTTACTGAACGCTTTGTCTTTTCCGGGACATCCTTCGTAGAATTCAGGTTCTTTCACTGGTTCAGATATGTAGGATCTATTTAAATTATGTTGAAGGCCTGTTGGAGGCTCATTCGTCATTTTAACGCCTACTTGTAAAACTGATTGAGGGAATTTATCTGATGGGTAACTAGTTAACCATAATCTAAAACTAAGATCAGTGTTCGTCAGATCAAACCCTTCAACGATTTTTTCAAGAACTGGAAGCCAAGAAACAGCTAGATGACAATTTTGTAAACATACCCAACCACCTTCGAGCTGAGCTCGTTCAATCATTGCCCTAGCGATAGGACCCTGACCTTGACCTAAAGATATTGAATTGAATCTATGTGAGTAGCCCATCCTTTCACAATATTTTATTAAGGCACCCATAGGGTCGGAACCTGGTGAAAGAATAAAAATCAAAGGCGCGAGACAGTTTGAATCTCCAAAAGATTTGCTTATGTCAAAAGGTGGAGGCGTGATGTACTTACGTCCCAATTGTTTATCAACGAAATCTGATATAGCTAACGTTAATTTGTCAGGTCTTAATACCCTTATGACTAATAATTTTTGAAACTGGGTCAGTTTATCATTCCAAACTCCAGGTAGTGGTTTATTTTGAGGTTCTACATCATCGTACACTTCTTGCCATTTGGCAATAGCGTTAATGAAGGTGTCTTTAAATCCTTTATAAGCTAGTAAATCATTCAGACGACATATTTCATCCCAGGCTTTATCAGGTAACCATTCTATAGGGTTTTTGAGAGGATTTTCAACGGCTATACCACCAGTTATCAAAAACTTATATTCTTCGAGATTCATTTCGCTACTAGAAAGCATCATTTTGGAGCACATAATAAACGAAAACATCAATTTATCTTTATCAAAAAGTGATCTGCAAACGTTACTATACAAATTATAGGTAAAAGTATCCTTCAAAAACTTCAGCCTCTTATCTAAATCTTTCGATTTATTTGCATTTTCTATGGATATTATATAAAGATTTATAAACCACGTTAATGAGTATTGATACATCGGATCAACATTAGGTAACTCAGTAACACAATAATAAAGTATCGCAGAATGAGAAGCTATAGGTCTGTAACCCAGTCGAAATTTTTCTATAATTACCTCTGTTTCAAGACTAGCTTCTTGTTTCTTCATTATATCAATTGCTAATAATTTCGATGAATCTAGAACTTCTATTGCTGATTCGTCCTCTAAAATATCGCCTTTTGATTCTTGTAAAGTCCGTAGAATATCGTCTTCAACTTGTTTAAGCGCTGCTCGATTACTAGCACCCTGTACAATCAACTTTTCTCTCTTTTCTTGCAAATCAGGTCTCTCTTTTGCTACAACAATGCCCAAAAGTTGATCTTCTAACCCATCTTTTGTGAGAGCAAAATTTATTAATGTAACTTTATTAAAAACTTCAGGGAGATAATGAGGATTTCTTAGTTTTGTTGTCATATATAGTCTAAAATTTGGATGATACTCAATAATATTTTCACCTAATGCAATGAATTCTTTGCCACCTTGCATGTATGTATGTTTTAACAACACTGGATCTATAGGAGCTTCAACATCTTCTAAAATACAGTCAATTAATGCAGGCTTACCGTATTCTAAGCAAGTTTCTATAACTCTCATGTAGTTTCCGTCTGTAAATTTGAGGACTTGTAAGTCATTGGTCTTCTCCATTGTCTTTATCCATTTATTTGCTTGTCCTTGAGGGTCAACAAGCAACGACCATCTCATAGAATTATCTTGAATAATAGCATTGTCAGTTGAAAAGGAATCTCTGGGTAATCCTGCAATATACCAATTTTGAATTTTGATATCTGTTCCTAAAACATCCTTAAAAATAAATTGTTCAGAATGTGGCATATTTAGTTTTATAACGAGTTGGCGCCATTTTTCAATCATATCTATTCTAACAGGTAAAGTATAAGGAGCTAAATATGCGATTATTCCACATGAAACTAATATATCACCAGCCAAGTTATCGTATAATTTCTGTAAATTTTCAGCCGCTAGAGTCCATCTCACTTTTTCACCTCCAAGACCACCTATAAGCTTTTCAGCTCGAAACAATTTGTCTATACATAATTGCACTTCATCTTGAAGAGCTTTCTTCTTTGCATTAGCTTCTTCCAAAGCCTCATTTAATTGCGCTAATTTAGCTTCTAAACGAGCTACCATAGCTTTTTTATCTTCCAAAATAGCCATAGTTTGGGCAAATTCTTTCTCAGCTGCTTCTAATTTTGCTTTTTTGGGCGCTACAACTTTAGCAACTGCATCATACATATCCATAGCAATTATCCACTTACATAAACCTTCGGCAGCTGCAGATGCTTTAGCAACAATATGAGGTTTGAAGTCTTTGTTGGAAAGATATTCTTTCCTTATTTTTTGCATTGTTGCAACGGGTATGTTGTCTTTATCAAAATTTTTTAAAGATTCTAAAAAACTCATATCACCTAAAATTTTCTTGCTTGGCCCCCAATAGTCAAACATTTTTTTACCTGGATTATCGGGGTCTGGAATCTTGTCCGGTGGTATCCCTTTAATTACGCAAACTGCAGCCATAACCAATTTTACGGTGTATGGTGGATTTTTCATAGATTTTACAATTGTTATGTCAGCTGGTTTCAAAGTATTTAAAGCTGCAATTGCATCTTCTAATATAGGTAGTGCAAGTGCTAAATCAGCCTCACAGTCCTTTTTCAACTCTTGAGCTGCAGCTGCTTGAACATTTGCTATTTTTTGATCCTCTCTGACTTGTGCTGCGGCTTTATCAGCTACAGCCGTTTCAACTGCAATTTCTTCCATCATTTTGGTTGATTTAGCGGCCATTACCATTAGTTGGGGTTTCAATGCATTTAAATCACGTTGCATAATTGCAACTGCATCAGCTGCTTGACCTAGTTTGTCTAAGCCATTGGTATATCTCAATTTAGCTGCTCTCAACTCTCGTTGCTTTCTGTTTGTCAAAGTTGTAAAAGACTTTATTAAATCTAAATATGATGCAGAAGTTATATATGTTTTTCTTCCTAATTGACTATAAAAATCAGCAGATACAATACGTGCATCTACATGAAATCGTTTACAGGCTATAACCGCTGCTGATTTAATGTTGTCAGTAACATTTACCTTAACCATATAGTGATGTGCTACCATTTCTAAAGCATCTTCCGGCCAGCTATCGTACCAATCAATTGTGCAACAATTGACAAGTGATGGATATAATCGAAGTCTTGTTCTAAATGAACTTCCTATGGGACTAAAACATAACACAACATGTAACTTAGCTTTACATCTGCCTACAAAAAATGCTAAAATCTGTAACGGAATTATATCTAAGTTTCTATTTCCACCTTGAGCTGCTAACCGCACTAGCTCGAGAATTTCTTGTTTTTCATCTAAACCATACAAATTCGGAACTTCACCAGAGTTAAGCAAGCTATCAAGGTTTTGAATAAAAACTTCTTCCTTTATCTGACTCTCAGTAAATAAGAATGTTGTGTCTTTGTTAAGACCACCACTTTCTCGAAGAACTAGTTTCAAATCTTCATGCCAATCTTTGACACTGTAAGTTTTAGTAATTTCCGGTTGAAAAACTTGCTGACCCAAAATAGTACTGGCCAAACGAGTCAGTGATTGTCTACCTGATCCTCCAACACCCACCAATAGAGCATTGCCTGCGGGCATGGATAGTAATCGACATATTTTTGATAAATGTTCCAAGGCATAATCAAATAATACAATAGTCATTTTAGCTTTATGCATTGAATTATATTCAGCAAGCATAGCAGTTGCTACATTTAAAACAACTTCTGTAGAAGGCATTTCTTCATAACGTCTTTCTCCTTCAGCACTATCAGTATCCAAATAACATCCAAACATCATTTTGCTTATGTTTTCTTGAGAGACTTCACCATTTTCATCTTGATACGTATCTAAAGCTGATTCAAAAGTATCTTTCATATAATCTCTTGTTGTTTTCTTTAACATATTGTAAAACCAGGAACGGTCTGTATTGTCAACTAGCCTGTCATAGAAAACTCGCATAATCTCATGAACCCATATCCTTGTAAAAGTTTTTTTATTGTCCGCCGATTCTTTTCGTAACAGAGCACAACCTTGGATAACTCTAGAAAAATCTCTTAGATTAAAAATATAATGAGATTTTGCTGGCGTCGGTCGCAAACCTTCTCTAGATTGGTCGTAAATATCCATTGTTGCAGCTATGATATTAACTATGAAGGGTTGTGTGTCTTGTCCAAATCCGTTTCGTCTCCAGCCAAGTTGTAACAAGGACATAAATATTTTTATCATGCTGTCCTTAGAGAATTCATTAATTGAATATATGTTGTAATGTCTTAACATCCTGGGGTAAATTAATTGTCGACTGCCTCCTACAGGTCCTATAGCACCGTAAAATATCGTGTCATAAATGTATAGCTTTTCAGTTGTTTTTAAGTCATACCAATGTTTCTGATCAAAGTACAGTCTTAATAATTCTATAGCCGGCTGAGCACCATAGACTTCTTTAGCTGGCATGTTCATATCATCAATAAATATTATAGCCTGTTTTCCTCTAGTAGGGCCGTAATTGTTTTTCCTTCGTTTGACAAGTTTTGAAATAATCAAATCTTGAGTTTGGTTGGCAGAAGTAGTCGTTGTAAATGTAATAAATCCAGGAGTATATTTGTCCATGTCAACATTATTCATCAAAAAATTTTGGACATAAAAACTTTTACCTGTGCCTGTGGGTCCGATTAATAACACAGGTTTCAAGAATTTTGTATGTAATTTCAATAAATATAAGTATTTCTCAGTTTCCAACGTCGGCACAACAGTTTGGAGAAGATTTATTTGTTCTTTAATTTGAACTGCTTTTACAGCTTCAGGCCAAGTTTTCCAGCAACCTTTGCCTTTGTACATGTAGTAATGATCTATTATCATTCCCTCTCCGGGAATAGATACATCTATTCGGTCAATCTGTGGAGGAATTCCTTTTTCACCTCTAAAATATTCTTTAACCAAGTCATCATATTTTTCTCGTGAATCAGTATTCAATATTCCGCCTAAACCCCAAACAAGAGCTGACATTAGGGATGCCAAAAACCACGTTCTTGTATACTTTGTATCTTCTTCGCCTTCTATTGCATTATCCATTAACATTTCTATTAATCGCAGAGTACTTACTATTAAATTAACTTCTCCAGCAGTTATTAATTGTCCACAATATTTTCTTACGTAATATACTAGTGGATCAAATAGCCATTCGCACATATCATAAATATATTCTTCATTCTCCTCAAGCCATATAGGATTTAAAGTGTTTAACCAAGATTTATAAAACGGCATAAAACCTAGAGAAGACGATTCCATGTATATCATACCACATCTTGAGACAGTTGCAGGAGAAGCTTGCGATAAATCCATAACTTCAAAAATCATGGACATTACGTTTGACATTGCCATCACCTCCCCTGATGTTAAACATAATTTTTTATTATCATCTAAAACTGTGTTCATATTTTCAATCCACACAGCATCTACTGGACCGTCAAAAATAATCCATTTTTTTATAGGCGTATCATCTGATGCAAAATCTCTAAACATAGTTGCTACGATGCCATCGGTCCACTCATATGATATAGGATCAAACGCACCATATAACTGACCCATCGTTACTGCTTTTGGATTTAAGACTTTATAAGTACATTCACAACCATCAGCTTGTTTTCTTGCATGCATCAACGTCAAAGCCTCGGATAAGACTTTTAAAGTCATAGATTTACCGGAAAATGGATCACCAACTAACATAAATCCATGTCTAACAATCATCATTTCGTAAGTTTGTATTACTTTTATCAAAAAACATTCCATTGGTTGTAGATTGTTTTTTTCACACATATCGTTACAAGCATTCAAGAAATTAACGTAATCAGGTTTCGGTAAAGAAATCCCAGGGAATAAATCTGAAATAATACCTTCAAACAAAGGGACATCGAAAGACAAAAATTTGGGTAAATTAACATCCGTTATAGATCTTAAAAGTAATATACTTTCGCTTTCGTTTGGAAAACTTCTTTTCAAATTGCCAGCAGCCGACAATACTGTTTTAACAGCACGCATTCCGTAGTCATAATGATTTTGTGATGATAATTGTTCAGAACATAACCGATATGTGGTAACAATTTTAATAGACAAATTTCGAGCGTCGATAAAACCAAATGAGTATAATGATATTTCACCAATCATAGCATAATCGGGAACCATCATAGCGACAGTTCGAAACAACACTTTAAGATTATCAGGTAATTCTGAACGACCGGCATAACCTGGGTTCATTGTAATACAAACGTAACAGGCAGGATTCAAAGTTAAAATAGTTCCTTCAAAATCGAACGTTTCTACATGTTGTCTTACTGCTTGAACAATGCATAAGATTTGTTGGGCTATGACAGATAGTACTTCGACTTCAATACGATTAAATTCATCAAAACAAACCCAAGCACCGCATGAAGCTAAACCTTTGAAAAATTTACCCATTGCTTTATAATCCAAACCATCTGAACAATTAAAGACTACACATTGTACAGCCAAAGCTTTCGCTAAATCTTTTGTTGTTTCCGTTTTACCTGTACCAGCAGGTCCTTCTGGAGCCCCATTTAAATGAAGATAATAGGCTCCTATTAACGTACGATAACACCGATCCGTTAAGGGTGTTATAACCAATCGATCAGAATTACCTAAATATTCATAAGCAAAGTTAACAACAGCGTTTATAATTTTAACATGTACTCTTTCTTCTTCCCAATAATAACGTAGCTGAGCTAGCCACTGAAAATCAGTTACTTCAGTAACATTTTTAGTAACTAAATCTGATATGACGTCTTTGGCATGTACATCGATTACAATAAGAGCTTTAACTGTGATACTACTAAGTCTGCTAATATCGGTTCGCCTTATTACGGCAACAGTTTCGTTTAACTGTTTTGTTAGTTCCACATAAAAGCTTTCTAATGCACTTAATTTATGAGTATTTAAGCATTCATGTACATCAACAGCCCAGTAAATTTGCGATATGGCAAGTACCACCATGCCTTCCCAAGATAAAATCCATTCCACACGGCCCAAATTCGGATAATCGTAGTACGATACTTCAGTTTCATTTTTGACTGATTTCAGCATTTGTTCTTCTACTTGCACCAACCATTTTTCTACCGAGCCCCTCGCTGCTGCTACACTGATTATTTCAAGAAAATCTACTTGTTCTCCTTCCATGGATATCATTGAAGAGATATTAAATTCTTCATCAAAGATCAATCTATTTATACCTTCAAAACATTTTTTTAGGTGAGGCTGTACTTTAAGGGGATTTTTGGTTTCAGATAAAATTTCTAACATCTCATCGTTTGATAAAAAGAAGAATCTAGGGAAATATAATCGTTTCTTTTCCAAATAGTTGTTGACACCATCGTTGATCTTTTCCAGAAACGCAGATGCCGCTCTCAATGCCTCTAACACCCCGGAACCTCCCGCAATTTCAAGTGCATGTGGATCCTTATCTACGGAGCCCATATAACGACGATAAATATTATTTACTTCAACAAACATAACCCCCTCCTCCGGCATTTGTGCGACAATATCTTTAGAAGAAAATATAGGCAACAGGTATAACCATTGGCTCTGCACTTTACCCCATTCATCAATAGTTGAATTAACTCTTATAATTTTTTCATACCATGTTCTTACTTGTGATTCGAAAGGTTTGACAAATGCTGATCCTCGCATTCCAACTGTTTTAACAATATGATCGTCCAATACGCTTTGTATATCATCAAGTCCAGATAGTATGAAAATTCCAGTATCTTTATAAGGACTTGTTTTGAAACATATGTCGGTCCATTCAGCTATCATTTTATTTAAATTGGTTATTAAAGCTAATTCTTTTGTCGCTGCTACGCTTATAATATCGTACTGATCGATTTCATCCCAAAGATTAAAATTTATAATCTTTCGAAGTGTTGTTCCAGCTGTAGGAGTGAGCTCAAATCCTGCAATGTTTGACATCTCATCCCAGTGTCTCTGTACTAATGCGGGGTTACACATAATGTGCGCCATTTGAACATTTGGTCTCCAATCTTTTATTTCAGCGACAGCCTGCGCACATAGCTTCATAGGAGCAGGTAAATTATTTATATCCAAGTCATCAACTAGGCCTTGAAAACGTTTTTCAGCGCCTTCTGCAATCTGTTGCTTTATTTTATTTCTGTAGTTTTTAGAAATTTTTAGAAATTCTTTATAATAAAAATCGTGGTCCTGTTCGATTTGTTCATGGTCCATATATTCAAAAGGACCATCCATCCAAGTATAATAACTACGTTTCCATTTATGCACAAGATAGACAAGACTATGAAAAGGTAAAACGAAACTCTTTAGTTCTTCTAAATCAGGGTAACTCGAAATTGGAAATTTAAATGTAGCTTCTTCATTGTTAATCCAAATTACTAATTTATCACAATCGTCTAAACGATGAACAAGTTTCCTCAAATATTCTAAATATTCTAAAGTAAAGTTAACATCATCCATATTGTCTAGTAATTCTAAGTATGGTGTAATATCAGCAACTTCTTTATTTAGGTAAGCAATTTTTGCTAACAAATTTTCCTCCATTTCTGCTTTAAAAGTTTCATATGCAGCTGCGTTTTTATCAAATATAGGTTTAATATCTTTAAGCCAGTTAACAGTTTTTGTGTTCGAAGCAACGTGTTCTGGAGTTAAAGATGTCATTTCCAGCAAATTAGAAATAATGTTTATTTGTACCATAATTCTACACTTTAAGGCTTCTACTAAAACTGTTTTGGCATGTAAAATATAAACTCCTTGTTCTATAAGTTCTGCAGCATTTTCAGGTTCTTTGAGAGCTTTTGCCGCAATAACTTCGAACTCAGTACAAATATTATCGTTTTCATTCATGTGTGATCTTACAATTCCGGCAATAATATCGTTAACGAATTCCAAAACTTTACATTTTAAGCCATCTACCATCCTGAGTTGACAAACTACTGCACTGTTAAAATATTCATTTTCTAATATACCAGTTATCTCAGAATCGATAGTCTGAAAGTATTTAATTTTATCTCGTCCAATTTCGAAATTATCTGTTTCTTTAATAAATGTTTCAAGAGCTATCTTTGCTGATTGTCCATAGAGCATGTTGTATTGATTTCGTAATTTATCTAAGTACATTAGTAAAGGTTCATATACCTCATCTAGCTGTTTTTGCAATCTTTTATGACCATCTTTGTGAAGCCATTCGTTGTAATGAACAGGTAATGCGTCATGACTGTATGGTATTTTTAAATACTGTTCTATAGGCATTAGCCTTTGTGCAATATGGGATATTGCATCAGCTATACTGTGATATATATTAAATACTGTCTGCAAAGATGGATCGTATATAAACTCACCATTAAAATCTAATTCGATATTTAAAATAGGAACCGACTCAGGATCTCTAAGACTTTCTATAATGGCATCAATTGATCTCCGCATTAACTCTTGTATCTGTATAGAGATCATTTTTGCGGCGCACTTTATAAAATCAGGTATTTTCTTTGGTTTCATGCCTTTTAAGCATCTGGGGTTCTTCATCCATTGAACGAGAACGCCATACCAAGTACTAGAAACTAAATAATCGGCCCGTTTTATTTCTTCCAATATCTTTATTTGAAAATCTTCTAAGTTGAGAGATCCACGTGCCCTATACTTAGTCAGATTTATAATATAAGGAGGAAATGTCTTTTCAGAAGACTCAAGAACTAGCCTAATAAATGGATGTAACAGAAGAGACCCATCCTGTAACTTCTTTCGGAATTTAACCATTTTCCCATAATTTTCTGTGACGCCTTTAAATTTAAAGTAAGGTTCTTGATATTTAATTCTAGGCAGACCAGGTACGTCCCGAATAACGGTTTTTACTGCGAATTTATGAAGGTTGTGGTTCCATTCATTTTTGCTTTCATTGATTAAGTCTTCCATAAGAGTAGGGAAAGACTGGCGCAGCTTAGCTGGTATAAGATTACAAATTTTTCGTTCCCACGATTTTAGCATAGGCGGCGGTTTAACCTTCTCAGCGCATTCTCTCAATACCTCTATGTGTATAGATTGAGACATTTCTAAGCGATCACTTTCGCAACTTTGTAATATCGGCCGGGCAATTTCCACTTTTCTTTTGGTCGCTTTTTCTTCCAGAAGTTTACGAAACTTTGCTTGTTTTTCCTATAAAATTCAAAAATGTTGTATTTTTACATTTCATTACTAATTATAGATATATTTATAGTATATAAAATAGATTAGTTATTGGTCTCCTCTGCGCTTCAACTAGAAACCGCGCTACGCACAAATAATAGTTCCTAGAATACGGCAACTTATTATCGTATTGCGTAGTGACTATCTATATTAATATAATAAAGCGGAAAGTTTTTTGTTTGTTTAAACACGCTAATCTCTGGAACTACCAGTCGGATTCGAAAAATTATTTTTTTATATGATAGCTAGACTCTCAAGGAATAATATAGGCTATTTAAGATTAGGCTGAAATTCTCAGATAACCTTAATATTGATTTTTGTTACGTAAGTCGGAAGTCGAGGCCCTCTCGAACTGCTTTAGCCGCGTGCGCTGGCTTAATCGTTAATGATACAGGAATACAATGTTGTACAATAATATTGGTCCTTAGTATATCTTTAAAAAAGTCCGGGATAGCATATGCCTATCTCACATACATAAGACACAATAAGGTATTTTGTGACAAAGATTTGTTGAAAATTAAAGTGATTTATTTATAAGCATTATTTTTAGATATGGCATGTTAATTCTTACAAACAAAAGTTTGTTTGAAGTTCATCATTAACACAATTTTTTGAATTTAAATGTTGCTCTTTAGAGTATGATATTTTGAAACATAGTTTATCAGATAATGAAAAATTAAAATAATTTGTACTTGCGGGAAGAACAATTATGTTAGACTACATGGGTGCGTTGACGGCGCGGTGTTTGTTGGATAAAATTAACACGGGTGAAACCGTGGGGTACACAGAACAAAGAATACTTACTCTTTATTCTGTGGTGGGGTACAGCTAGTTTGAAATAATGTTTGTGTGCGTGACAAAATAGTGTTGTAAACATAATAGTTTAGTAAACTTTAGTATATTAGTTAAAAAATATTTTATACAAACTAATAATAGGTAATTAAATGAATGTTATAATATGCACCTTAAAAATACATAAATGAATGGTAAATGATGATCAATATAGTGTACTAGCTGTGCCTGCAGCTGCGCTCGCGTGTACTACAGAGTGCCGTCGATCGGGCACACCACGTGTTTTAATGATGTTTATTAGTTAAATTAATATTATAATTTTTATATTTAATGAACTATGTGTGTACATATCAATTGTTTTTATTTTATTTTACAAAAATTCCTAAAATAAACTAATAAAATCCAAAAAAAAAATCGTAAATTAAAAAAATCCTGAAAATGAGCAACTTAGAGAATAAAATAGAATAAACATGACATGTCAAGATGTCATGGTGTTAGGATATTTTCAAAAACCCGCCTAGCTAGCTACAAACTAAAGTTGAAAATCTTTCACCAAGCACCTATGTTTTGGCAGCTGCACTTGAGAGCCAGTTTTCCCACTAGGCTTAACGTGTTACCTACCATTTTGGGCTACATCGTCACTTAACATCAGGTGAGATGTGGCCATAACGCTACCTACACGTATAAACGATAACAAAAAGGTTTCGGATGATGATGATAGTGATTATTATATAAAAGAGTTATGTAAAATATTATTTTTAGATGATGCAATTATTAGGTTTCCCTAACTCAAAAGGAAAAAGGGATCACTTCGTTATCCGTCTTTCTGTCTTCTCAGGAACGAGTGGAGGGGAGATATCAAGTTGGAATTAATATCAAATACTCAGATCTGTAATCACTTGCCAATTACCCGGAACAGACCGACAAAAATTTTAAAAATTGGTTTTTTGTTATAGTTGTCGTATATACTTTCATATGCATTTGGTAAAAAGCTATTATTTTGACATTAGAAACAGACATTTAAATGTTATTAATTTGGGCGATGACAAGTTTTGGAAAATTATTTTAAACACTTTTTAAGTTGAAAATATTACCTATGAATATTATTCTTTTCTTGAATACAAAATAAAAAGTCAATTAAAAAAATATTTTTATTTCAATAAAAAGTATGTCACAAAAACGCTGCATTATGTTCCCGTAACGTCATCATTAATTTTATATGACATTTTTGATAACAATGACGAATGTGACAACTTACGCATATTTCCTAAATTGTGACCTCACGTGTTCTAATCGGCGTTTCAAATCACGTGACTCGCAGACAAATATAATAATATTCTAAAAGGAAAATTAAATTGTTAAGCCAACTATCAATAACCACAAGAGTAAACCGGAATCAAAGTATCTTCCACGTTCCATATTGCTCAAATAATGTCTCATACTATAATCCGTTATACAGAATGTGCAGAGAATACAATGATAATGCCAGGGTTTTGGACATATTTGATAGAAATATAAGCAGTAGTTTTCAATCATCTGATTAATCTTTTGATTTTATTTAAAAATGCTATTTACGCGCTAAAACTTTATGTAGTTTTTCTAATATAATGAATTGAATTATTTTGTATTATTATATATTTATTTTTATTTTCTTTATTCTTTGTATTTTATTTGTAAAATTATATGTTGTGCCCAACTATAATAGGAAAGTAAATTTAGTTCTTTAAGTTACTATTGTTAATGTGTATTTTGTGTTTTAGATTGGTTTCTGTTGTTAGGCCATAATAAATAAATAAATAGGCTTTTTATCTATAGACCAATATTACTTAATAATTTACCTAAATTTTTAAACATACAGACAACTAGCAGATTGTATAGATGTAGTATTGCAGGGTTTTGTCCTAGTGCGTTAGTGAATTGTTGTTGTTGTAATAGTTGTTATTAATAATTGTACAGACAGAACTACAGATTTTTTAATATATAATTTACAATACTCACTTACTGATGGCAAGTGATTCCAGTGTCTTTTTTATTTATCGTAGTATTATTTTTACACAGTAGATACTACTACGTATATGTGCATTATCTTTGGATTATAATAGAATACGCTGCATATCAACGTGTCAGTATTGTTGCAATGAAACTGACTTGAGTACATCGAATTCGGCGTATTTTTGATTATTTTTATAGTACGTCGACGGATTCAGTCGGAGCGCAGCTGAGACTAATTATTAATCTATGGTATAATATTTAAATAAATATATATATATATATATATTTATCAAAGTAACAATGAAAAAGTACGAGATATAAAGTTATTATTCTAGTAATTATAAATGAAAATCAATTTTCTTATGTCGAGTATGCTGATATGGTCGACCAGCATGAACGTCAATTAAGCTGGTAACAACAATTTTATTATAAGATTTAAATATAACAGAATGTACTTAAATGTACTTATTAAATACCTTATTTCGGTTGTATGCCGGTAGGGGAGTAAATGGTAACTTATCCATCATGTGAATGTCTGGTATTGGTCTCATTACCGGTATCCTACAGCCATTCTTCGTCTGCAACAATTTTCTCAATTCGCTTTCTTCCATCCTGTTGATTTATCACTAACAATAATAATATAATAATTAATATAAAAAATTAAACAACTTCAAATTATTGAAGACAACGACAAGATTTATTTCAGTAATTCCTTATTATTGCCTAGGTAACCAGTATTTATTTACGATTTCGTAAATAGGTTATTAACAGGATTTTTGACACCTATTATTTATGAAACCTCTTGATGAGATATTTTTCATTTTGCCTTTTCCCATAGTTATGTAGAAGTTGGTCTTACGAGCAAATCGTATTATACTTTTTTAAGAGCACACTTACTACGAGCCAAAGTTTGTATTTGTCTAAAACGTAATAATCTCTGGAACTACCTATACGATTGAAAAAATTATTTAATTATCCCTGAGTGAATATAGGCTGTTTCTATTCTTGATCAATTTTTATTTATTGTGATTCGCGTAAAATAACTTCAAATCCGTTTAACCAGATCGTGTAGATATTGAAAAGCAAACACTTCTCAATTTTTTAAAGTCGGTTAAAAATATTTTATTTATAAACGTCTGCGTTCTTAAAAATCAAAATTTTTTTTAGGTAGTATAATAATCCTATATAATATTATATTATACATGAAATAATCCTGGTAGGTAGCTTTTTAGGCTACCGAGATCTACTTTTATTTTTTAACCGACTTCAAAACAAGGAGGTTCTCAATTTGAATGTACCTTTTTTATGGATGTTAAAACATAACTTCGTTTATGAAACGATTTCGATGATAATTTTTTCATTGGATAGAGGATACCTCAAGGGTGGTTCCGTTTTAATTTCATTGGTATGAGACCTTAGACTTAGAAGATACACCAAGGAACTCCTCAAAATCATTGAAGTTGGTTTCCTTCTTTGATAAAAATTGCCCGGTTTATTCAATATTGGTATTCTCGCTGCCCGCAGATATAAAAAAAACTTGTAGTAGTCTTATGGGTAAAAGCTCAAACTTCGCTAAGTATTTACTCAGCGCAATCTTACGTTTCTAATTAAATTCAATGTTACATAATAGTTATTATGCTAGGTATACCTACCTAATCTTTTCCTATTCGTTTAATACATAAGTTATTCGTAAGACGTGAAATTCCATGGCTTAGACGTTGCTCAGTCAAAGCTAAAAAAATGCTAAGATTAAGATTATAAATTTGAATTCTGGATCTATGGTTGAGACAAGTCTATGTACGCTCTATAGATTTCACTCTAAGATCGGACTTAGATGTTCTTCATCCATCTATTTACAAGAAAAAAAGTATTATGATCTTTTATAACCTTTTCAAAGCTCAGTAAAATGAACTTAACCAAAGTAAGCTTTGGACTGAGGATGTCATATCTCCATTTATATAAATGTTAGATCACGCGAGGATATTATTAAAAAAGTTCGACTTTGTTTTTATTTACAAGAGTCAATCAGATCTAAATTTAACCAGACTATCCGTTAGTGTTAACATTAACATCGTTCGTTACAGTACTGATGGCAAAATAGGATCTTTATTGTCGCCGGGATATTTCCAAAAATATTAAGCTTGATAAAGTACCAGTAAATGTTATATAAAAAATCTTGTGTGCGTCTGTTACTGTGTTAGTGATCGTGAACGTCTGAAATACTTCACCGCCTAAAGAGGAGGCGCTGTGGCTGTGGTCAACTAGTATAAAATAAAAATTCAAATGAACACGAAATGTGAATTATATTCGCATAAACAATAAACATATGCACAAATTTACAGTATCAATATATACATATAAGTTTTTACAAAACTTGTACTTATTAATAAGTTTATTATATTTACATTTTCATAAAATTAATAAACTATATTATAGGGTGTTTAATGAAAATAAGTCGAAACCGAAAGGACTATAAAAACACTTCAGTTATATTAAGTCTCATCCAAAGATTAATACTACAATCTATATATATATATATAAAATGCTGGTCCTAGATAAGTGCATCAATTGAGAACCGCTGGATCGATTTGGATACCTACCTTTTTAAATGTTAGGTTTAGAATATGGTTTTTAAGGAAAGAAAACTTGGGAGTATTTTGTAAAACTGAAAATACTATTGAATTTTTTCTCACCAATCGAACGATGGGTGTGATGTTATTTTGTTCGTTATGGTCCTGGAAAAAATTGCAGGAATAGAAATTCGGAGTAGATGGCACTGTGATTGAGTTATCGACTATTAGAAATGGTAGAACAAGGCTAGTTACAAAAATAAAAATAATTTATCTTGTTACAAAAATTAATTTTCTAATGCGAATTACATGGAACATTTTGATCTACCGAGGCCCTTTATTAAAACACGTGCAAATACGTATAAAACCATATTGAGATTTCTGTTTTCATTCAAACATTTTAATTACCTAGCCAATTCTGTTAATGCAATTAATACAGTAATAAAATTGTGCCAAATATACGTACCAGACTATATGATTTTGTAAAAAAAAAACATGTTTATCAGATTAATACTAATACTAAATGACATTTATTTATCAAAACCTATTAATATACAATTTATCGGTTCTATTATTAAAAATAATATCAATTGATTTTCTTGTTCTTATACAATATACATTACAAGACAGTGGCGTAGCTAGCTCAGGTGGCAACTGTGGCGGCGAATCGCTCTTCCGGGGGAGGAAAGGTAAAATCTGTTTAAAAATTTGCCTCTAAAAGCCGTCCGCTTTTTAAAGATATACCCCCTTAGCGTTTAATAGAGGACAAAATTGCAAGTAGTGCAGTGAATGCATCATGTGACGGAATGCGACACGATGAAGTTAGCCATCAATGATATTTTAATTTTATTAATAACTTTTTTACTTTAAATCAAAATAACTTTTATTTAAATATAATGTTACATTATTTATACACTGTTAAACTATTGTTTTTATTATTCTTTATAGGTTTAGCGTTTGGCGTGTCGCCAAAGATTTTATCATGCTAAGCCTAGTGGGAGAACTGACTCTAATGCAGCTAGCGGAACACACCTGCCTTTGATATATATTTTTTAAAATCATTATCTAACCTCTGTAAAGTTTCGGTATATTAGTTGATTGATGCACATAAGTACACGCAATTATTATTTTTATGGATTCTCTACATTTAGGTACTCACTTATTATCATACACAAAATATAGGATCTCCTAGGTTTGCAAACATTTGAAAATAATTGCGTTAGTATTTGAAAGAGTTCATAAAAAAAATTTCACGATAATGTGTCGCCCCCGTCTTGTGACACAAACAGCGTGTTGCCCTTGCCACCGCCAGTTACACGACTGTTACAAGGAAGTTATAGAAATAAATTCAGATCAAATAACATTGGCTCATTTTGATTATATATAAAAAAAACAATTAGGTACATGAATAAAGCTGAACATTCTAGAATGTTTTTCTCGTATAATTATAAAAAAAATTAAAAAATATTTTCATATCTCAGAATTTGGAAATCATTTCAAACCTATTTGATGAATATTGTCATATGTATTTCCAACTTAATAATAATATTATTCGAATATGAATTATTCCTTATTTCAAGTATTAACAATGTACAATCCCATCGAACACTATCCAGATGGACATCGAATAACAGGCGTAAAGCACGTGCAGCACGCCAGACTCTCGACTCACGCGTACAAAGTGAGCGTTTCGCACGAACTTCAAGCGAGAGCTCGTGTTTAGAAAAATAGAGCGACAATATTTCGATACAAAAATATGTTTAGATTAAATAGTAAAAAACCTAAATATCGATTATGGAATCTTCTGCATATAGGAATAAAATTTTAAAACGCCCAGGTAGAACTTGTACAGATTAACAAACATGGATATTATTTGTCATTCTATCGTAAAGAGTTGGATGTACTAAGTACTTTCTACTCTCCCTTCGTTTTCGTTTTTTCCAGCGACAGTGCGCTGGCCACAACTCGACCGACTCCATGTTAAATTGTGCCTGAATCCATCCCCTAATGCTCCATTATTCATACGTAAAACGCTCTTTTTAGATGCGACGTACGCGCGAGATGATTCGTGGGGAGTCGATTTTTTTGAACAGGATCTAAGACCAAATTAATCCTACTGGTCGCGAAGTGCTGTAACTTGTAAGTAGGTATTGATCATATTTATATCTTTTCTTTTCTCAATCTTTCAATTAAAAAATGTCAATTCTTTTTTCGCTTCATACCTCAGCTGGTTAAACAGTTATTTCAATGTATTAAATCTAGCTACAGAAGTCTATCTGGATGGATGTCAATGTAGTGTACAGATCTCTCGTGATGTATTATGTGATTTATTAAATTATATACATTGAATTTGGTATAATTATTAATAAACAGATTACATGCAAAATATAAAACACTAAACAATTAAATAAAATTTAGGAAGATGCATTCCATCCTTCGACTTTATCAGTCTTTATTCGATGTCACCGTATATTATTGCCTTGTAACAATTTCGATAAACACATGGCACTAATGAGGATCTAAGTACTTACATCATTTAGGAACAACAATTCCATTTCTCAAATGAAATATTTATAAAAATACATTGTTTTTCTTGCAACATAATAATACTTTACGTTTGTATACAAAGGTACCAATACCACGGGCTATACTATGTACTCGCGTAAAAAAAAATCATCTCCAATTAACGTAATGTTTAAAATATTTTAGAACATTTATAATTATAATATGTGCATCAGTCATTTACATCAATATATATCATTTTTACATCAACTAAAATAGCCTCCCTGTTTTTTACATTTATTACCTTAACTATGGAACTATCTATCACACCAGTGGCCAAAGTTTTTTTTCTTTTTATATATTATATGACATACATATTAAAATAATTGTATATGCTAATAAAACTGTATTAATAAGCACTTATATAGAACACGAGTAAGAATAACTGTATATAAGAATAAATTTATCAATTTATGTTATATTACGATATATTATATTGGACAATATTGTTAGACTAGCCAAAGCCAAAGATATGCGCTGCCTTTATCAGCTTATTTATACTTTTTTAATTTGTCGTATTACCACAAATTAAGCACAGTGAGATGGCTCCCGTCGACTTTGATTTTAGTTACCTATGCTTGACTGTAGCGCTCTGCACTAGAGATTCCATCTACAGTATTTCAATACGATATGGAAATTTAATATTAAAATGACGCTCGATCCTGCGGCCGTACTTCCCAGCACCAAAAATCGGATACGATCAACCTGCCGTGTAATAACCGCTACTACGCTTACTACGCTATCGTTGCGTTGTAAGCGATCGGATCGACAATTCGTTCTGGATCGGATCCTGCTTACCCGATTCCTTATTATCAACGCTGGATATTGACAAAAATTGCGGTAGATCGTGCAGTATAATTGCCCTAATACTCCTACGTATGTGTTCACGTGTGCGTCCGCCTGTTATCGTTCCTTGTATGGAGCCGTCTTTCTGCACTTATCTATTTTGTGGTATTACTCAAAAAAGTGACAAACAAATATTTATAAAATATCGTTTGGCCTTTAAACAGCATGGCGGTAACTTTTTTAGGCACCCATAATATGCATTTACAAAAGTGAAAAAATTAACAGTACTTATATATCGCTATCTACGGTGAATAAATTCATAAAAACAAAACAATAGTTTATCGAACGGCCGCGCGAGATATCTTGGCTGCACTAAATTACGTGCAACTCGATAATATATCATTTTAGGAAATAATGTATTTATTTATGAAATTTAATATGCTTATTATAAATATATTATCACTGATATTTAATAATTTATTGGTTACTTTTATGGTAACCTTTTTTTTCAATGAACATACATTTTTATGTCCGTAACAGTGAACAAGTCAAAATAATTCGGATGTACGATATTTAGTATTTTTACCTCCTGTAAAAAAACAGTACCTACATAAATATACATTTCAATAAAATTAAAAGTTATTATTATTGAGTTATTGCTGAAGTTGTCTGTCAAGTTTACACAGGAAATTATGAATATTAAAATTATGAAATTACTTCGAACAACCAGGCGCGGATTTAGGAGTTTCAGTTTGAAAGGGGGACAAATCATTGGAGTCTCTCGAATATTCAATATCGAACACATTATAAAAAATAAATAGATGTTTTTACGATAATTGAAAATTATATTTCATTTTGGGGAGATCATGATCCCTATTTAACTACCTCTCGCCTTGGATCCGTGCCTGTGAACTACTAAGTACATTAGGGCTCTCGTATTTAGTAAGACTTCTCGTAAGAACGATTTGTTATCCGCGGCTTTGTAAGTATGCAATCCTATCGAATGTCTAACAAACTAATGTGTAACAAAAACAGATGTTACACGTATATAATATACAATTATAATAAATTACAAATATTTCAAAAAAGATTTATTTTTAATATAAAGGCAGTCAAATTAAATTTTGAAAAAAGAAAACTAAGATGCCTTATAGATTTCTAAATCGAAAAGAATTATTATCTCATGTTTTTAAAATAAAATATTCACGTTTTGATTATATTTAAAACAATTTGGCCGAAAAAACGTGGACCTGATTTAAATGTTAGGAAGCCCCGGGGATATAAATTGGAAGCTCTGAATAATTTTCAATGTGAATTATGAATATTTTCTTAATGTTTTAAAAAACTACTTCCTCAATGTCAACGTTTTTCTTTGCCAGCACCGGTTCCTTGTTAATCATTTTGTGTGGGGCTCCGGGGCTGAAGCCCCCTATAGCACAGCACTATTCTAAATTTGGCCCTGGCTACACTTAGGACTCGTCGGAATGAGCGCGGGAGCCACACTGATGTGTAAACTAATCTAAGAGATTACGATAATTAAGCCCGCGATTTATTGGGCTTCCTGTATGGTCATACGCTGGCACCAAGCAGGCGTTCATCAGCTGAATTTTCATCCTCTTCGGACGCTGACTTCTCTTTCTTTATGGACTGATATCGCACCTAATAGTAAAGATAAAATATTTTATATAGATATTCTGTGGTTTTTATCACGATATTAACAGTCCGGCCACGGATGTCGACGCGACGCTGCGGGTTCTGCACTCTATTTATTTTACACTTATTAGGTGTTAAACAATCACTTTCCTTTTTTATACTAATATGCTTAATTCTGATACTATAATATGCATACGTCTCGCTTGATGGTAAGCGGTTATCGAAGCCTGTGGACGCTTGTTACCGACCTTGAACCTCTCTTCGCTAAGTAGCTCTGTAGTAGGTACTCTAATGATAGCAGGAACACAACACAAGATTATTTGGCTGCGATTGCCTTTAGGGTATTGGTGTATTATTTCACCAGTCGGGTTGCCCCAAGTAGGTAGAAATCTCCAAAGAAACTTCTCTGTGCCCTACTTCTCTAAACCAGTACAGAAGTACGTTTAAATGTGCTCCTTAGATATATTTGGGTATAAATTAGAAATAGTTTGTTCTATTAACAAAAATCAAATAAAACCGTGAAGCCATAAAATATTTACAATATCATAAAAAGTCTAACCTTTGTTTTTATTTTACTGCTTACTCCTCTCGGATGGTACATGAGGAAATTGTCTGTCACCCAAAATATTAATATCTGTAAAAAAACATTGAAAGAACATTTCAGTAATGCAGGTACTCGTAGGTATATAATAATGTGTGTTGTTTAAATGATAAAAATAAGTATTAGGCTGCATATGAGTGTATATCACCAGAGATGTGCGAAGTAGCTATCGTATAGAATATTTTTACATTAAATAAGATTCAAATATTCACGTGTTAGTATAAATAATAATTACAAACCATTGACATAATAATATTCTACCATATTGATATTTAAGTACGTAGTACATATATTATATCGATGTTTCAAACACTTTTCGGGAACAGTTCAGAGGTTATCTCCACTGATAACGTTTTAATAATTTTCAACAGTTCGTTAACTATATTTCATTGTGCTAATTTAATTATTATTTGGTATACAAATTATCATCTACATTTGAGTGTGGGCCGACATTAGCGCTGGCGTAGATACTCCTTTGATATTTTAAGCCACTAGAGATAAGTCACCTAAAATTTTTAATAATAACCTACACTTGGTTTCGTTTGGACCGCGATAGATTTATGACAATGTACTTATCACTACAGCCCACAGACTAATCATGCAGTCTGTATGAGGTTAGAGAGGGACGGTTACGAGTCTAAAAACTGGGGTCCTATGGCCTATTTTATGACAGATTACGCCGCGCTAGAACAGGCCGTGGGAACGGTCATGTCCGTTGTGGCCAGTGATGGTCTGCCGTCGCCTGTCTGATCTGTCGCGAGTCGGTAAGATCAAAGGCGTGGCAAAAGAGCGCCTGTCGCAACCTGTACAGATGGGGTCCCACTTGCCCGTTATATGACAGATTAGGCCGCGCCACGACAGGCCGTGGAAATGGTCGTGTCCGTTGTGACCTGTGGTCTGGCGACGCCCGTCCGATCAATCGCAAATCGATAAGTTCAAAGGTGCGGCGCGAGTATACCCCTGTCGCGGCCTGTACGGATCCCTATCTGGCCCTTCCCATGGCCCGTTTTATGACGGATTAAGACGCATCGGTTTCTCACACATTCATTTGGTGAAACCGAAACTTACCACGGGCCGTGACAGGGCTCGACAAAGGTGGCAACTTCTGGTGCGGCTGGTAAATTAACGGGCCGGGAGACCGCAGCTTCGACGGACGACTGCGGGCCGTCCCATGGTACAAAGGTTTGTCAGGGAGCGAGCCTTGGGATTACAGCTTAAGCTGCAGTACACCATACACTTGCTTGGGACACGCCATTGCCATGCATTTTAATACTATTAGCATTTCGTTCTTTTTCGGTCTCAATTGCCAGGAGCCCATTTGAATTCAATTTACCAGAGCGTTTCGAAATACCTTTTATGGGAACTAGTTACGTAATGAAACAAATTGCACCAAAGATTTTAATAATATTTTATTAAAGAGCATTTCATCATCATTACTCTTTTTGAAAAAATAACCTTGTTTTCCTATCTTCTGTATTAGGTACTACTTTTGTTTGAAATAAAACTATTTATAATAAAAAATATAGTTACCTATTTATTATATCCCTGGTAATTAACACACCTACTATAAAACAAATCAGGGTAATAACTTTCTTTTCTTTTATATTATTACTACCATTAAGGAGATATGGAGAACTAACAGAAAACCTTTTACCAGCGAACGAACACCCAACAACATGAAGAAAGCACCTCGTTGCCCACACAGCTCAAGCCATTGATTTGTATATTAAAACAATATTTAATACAGAAAGGGTTTTTTTTTAATACAACTAAGTTGGCAAACAAGCATATTATATGGCGAACACCCGGGATATCTCTAACGCGGTACCGATCTTGAACTTCCTTTAAGAAGCGTATAGGAAACCTATCTTCAATCTTCTATACGGTAAAGGTATTTCACGGGGTACCGAAATATATTCGTACCTCTAGATGAACCCGAGTAAAGGTAAAAAGTACAAAAATACTTACGTTAACAAAGAAAGGAATGATTAGCATAACAACTGCCACCTCGAGTTTCGGGTCCGACACCGGCGATATCCGCAGTGTGGATAGAACGGCCACAATCAGCGGCTGCTGAAGAACCAGCGCTAACACGGACTTCGCAAACGTTGCAAGTGCAGCGTATAGTATGCATTGGCATATCCATGCTGAGCACATGGGTGGTTTACCTGTAAAAAGAAGTTTCTGTTTCAGGAAAACGAGGAGATTCTCATTGTGATTGTGTTTTTTTTTATGGATGTTCGGCATAACTTCTTTGTTTATAAACTAATTTAGATGATTGTTTTTTATGGGAAGGGGATACCTTAAGAGTGGCCCATTTTAATTTGGACCTTCGACTTCGAAAATACACCAGGGAAATCCTCAAAATCATTGAAGTGGGTCTTCTTTTTTGTTAAAATTTTTATTTTGTATACATCCATTTAGCCGAAAGACGTTTACGGATGGACATAGTTCTCCCCCAAAGGTCACCGGTCTACTATCTGGAAATATTTGCCATCTCTGCGTGGTCGCAACTCAAGAACTCTTCTGGCCTTATATTCGGAACTCGCATTCAAAATATTTTGAACTTCCAAAAAATGTGAAAGTATAAAATATTTTGCAGACAAGTTATCTATATTAATAAATCTGTAGGTAGACCTGCTTGTATTTTTATTAATATTTTAACAAAATTTCTCGATAGGCACACTATAAGAACGATACTGATCACGAATATACCATTAAAAAAAATATTGTTTCTGTTTGTATGTCCGGATTTAACTTAAAAACAGCTTGACCGATTCTTATATGTCATTGATCAGTTGATAGGGTAAAAGAAATTTCGGCTCAGCTTTAGAATCGCTACCGTCGATTTCAGACTTCAAATTTTTACAGTTAGATCACACTGCGGAAATAAATAGTATTTGAGAAATCAAATTTTTAAAATCGTATTTTTTGTAAATCTGAAATAACAAATGTCACTTCTAAATAGTTGTCATAAACTTCACTTTTGAATGACAGGCAAAAATTTTCGAAGATCGTAATTTTTTTCTATACACTTTTTTTTTGTTCATTTTTAACGATTGTGTTATTTACGTCAAATACGAAGTACTTTAACATTTTGTGCCGTTTTTTGTATTGAATGGGATATTTTCCTTTTACGTTGTTGTGCTAAAATTGATTAGGTTAGGTCAGAAACAAGACCCTAGTGGTCAGGCGCATTAGGAGGCTGGGCCTTAGGGTGGTCCTTGAAAAAACCGCGGCCCTGCTGTTTCATGGGCAGCGGCAGGGGCCTCCACCTGGGGCCAGCGTTACAATAGACGAGGTGAGGGTCAGGGTGGAGGCCCAGATGAAATATCTGTGGTGGGTGGTCCGCGGATACTGGTCGGTGTCCGAGGGGGCGGCCTTTGCTCTTGTCGGCTTCCCACCGTAGGAGCTGGAGACGGACGTGCTCCACCGCCGTATATCAGTTTACGGCACCGAGTAAGGAAAGAGGGAAGCTTCCGGCTCCCACCGAGATCAGCCTTACACTTCACAGCATAAATTCGGCTGGAGCGATTCTAAAGTCCAACCGAAATATCAATAGCTATTACTATTAGAAATCGAAGAAAAAATCGAATAGAAAAAACATATTTTCGTTAATTCTTGACCGATTTTGATAAAATTTTGTACACGGGAAGTAAAAGTCATTTATATGAGTGATGGGCTAAGAGAATTTTCAATAACACATTTAGGGAAAGCATATATAATACCATAATTGAGAGGCTATAAGAATCGTCAATAATACATTAGAAATCGTAGAATAGAATAATTTTTTTTTATACAATTTTGATTAAAATTGTACACGGGAAATACATGTCATTTATTAATTGATATGACATGTTAAATGCCAACAATATGAACAAAAATAAAATTACGGGATGTAAATAACTACTGCTTAGTAACAAACGCGTGTGGATCCACGGGCACACCGCAAGTGTTTTATAAAACGACATTTTTTGTATCTACTTAGTACTTTGTACTAATGTGAACTTCCTTTTAAGGGCCGGCGCACATATGGTAAAGAGCAGCACAGAGTATTTTTCACTGGTAAAGCATTGTCGTCTTTCTGTACGTGAAAAAACATCGAAAATTATTGAGTACAACAAATTTTCTCCTTGTCTTCATAAGAGCATCGAAGCTATTACCAGGAGAAAGGTTGCGCGCAGGAACGCGCGTACTTGGCTAGATTCATCATTAAAATTAATTCGCCAAATGTGTGACGCGTTATAAAACTGGCGGACATGCTCTGCGCTGCGTCAAGTCCGGTGAAGCTCTAAAAGCCGTCAGAGGCTCCAGGGCCCCTAAAGCTAACAGTATAGTCAGTCAGAAAAAAATTTAAATCGGCGCTGCGCTTCGCCATATGTGCGCCGGCCTTAATTATTTCTATCGACAAAGAAGTTCAATAGCGCGTATCTGATAAAAATAGTAATTGAGAGATTTCACGTCTTACATTATCTACAGCTTTACTGCTTTCTTCTTAGTTGAAATATATTTGGTATATATATATTTTTTTTTTTTATGGGTAAGATAAAAATGTAAAATAAGTTTTTGCTTGATCACTTGATAAATGAAATATAATCCCGGGATTTTTTTATTACTTTGGTAGGTTCCTATAATTTTAATTGAATTCATGAGGGTGAATAAAAATTAAATTTATAGGAGGTAACTATAAATTTAAATTTTATTGACCCTCATGAATTGACGAAATTATATATTTTTAGGCTTCTCCTATAAATGAGGTTAAGTGTAGATAAGATACATTATACTACTGAAATATAAGTACATATACATTAATGCGCTATGCCTGGCAATATTTCACGCTTCTTTAATTTCACATTTAATAGTTCTTCATAATTCTCACTGTTTCAAAACTTATGTACACAGCTGATAATGTTATATTGATAAATTGGAAAACGATTATTGTTTTTGCTATAAATGAGATATATTTAATTTATTTTTAAAATAATGTAGTTATTATATTATTGAAGTTGGCATGGCATGCTAATCTTACTAAGTAATAATCAAATTTCAGAAATTATATTAGCATTAAGTAGCCTCTTTATTGAGGAAGGTTTGTAAGCTATATAACTATACAACTTTAAAAAGGGGAGTAGAAATTAAATGCGGGTGATACTGCAAAGCAAAACTAGTGAAAAAATATGGATGACATTGATGTTTAAGTACAATCAGTAGCGAGAGGAACAAACTACAAATATAATCACTTTACATTCTTAAATTTGTAAACAATAACTAATAGAGGCAAGGGATTGATGAGAAAATGTTAATTTACATAGAGATTAAATAAATAAAGCTGAGATTAAACACAAAATTCATAGTTAATAATTATATAATTATTAGTTAATATACAATTATTTTTTGCTTTTATTTTAACGAGACTTCAGTGCATCCCTGATGATTTATATATTATCCAAGCTTTATAAGACATGGGTTCTCCCAAATTAATATTGATCTCTCCCACAATAAATAATAAATATCATCAGTGGACTAAAAAATGTCATACAGCAGAAATCGGATCCTGAACGCTGCAACAAATTCCCGACTGGAAAGCCTGGCACTATCAAACCAGGTAGTCTGCCACAGCTTGCCTTCAAATGTTCTATACCAAATACCCATATCTAGACAGTACTCATCTATCTAATTTTTCCACATGATATTACCAATTATATATTTAATTAATCGTTATTTTACAGGACAATCTATACAATGTATAAAATGAAGTCGCTCCCGCTCCCTGTCGTTCCTATGTACGCTTAGATCTATTAAACTACGCAACAGATTTTAATGCGGTATTCACTACAATTTAGAGAGTTTTTTACGGAAGGTTTATTTATACAATACATTCCACAATTAAGATTTTATATAGTAGAGAAAATTCAATTATTTGTAATCAAGTCGTCAAAAAAAGATTTTCGGGCGCTTACATGGTTTACGTTGGCTAAACCTTATGAGATACATAGATCAAAATAATTTTCTAAGAAATTTTAGTTCTTCAAAAAGCCTAAAGAAGAATCCGTGTTGGCATATTATACAGTAACCATTTTTACCTTCAACATAGTAACAAAAAAAAAACGTTATTTGCGAAGCTATTTTCTCCAATTCAGTATTAATCATTATTCAGATAAGTTTATTAGTTAATTTGGACATTTAATAAAATTAAGATTGTACTTTACAGTGTTCCATTTAAATGAATGCCGTAGAAGATATCACGAATTCAAAATTATTCGCGACCAAAGAAATCCTACCTAAAAAACCTATGATATGAATGAATGAGGCAGTTATGAAGTCAATATTAAAGCGACAAACTCTAAATCAGAGTTATTTAAACATAAAATACACCACTTTGTAAACTGTACCCGTGTGAAGCTGGGGAGGGTTGCTAGTTTTCAGTGTATGTATAATACAAATTTTAACATAACTATATAAATTTCGGGTTCGGTTTCGGCCGAAACTGAGATCATGGTCGAAGGTTAGATTTCGATTTCGGTCGACCACTAAATTAATTTTAATATTTAGTAGCAATGAAAGAGTTTTTATATTCAGTTGTAACTTTTAGCATACAATTTTGACTATGACAACTAAAAGTATAATATATTACAAAGTTTATCTTTGTTTTCTTAAATTTTAGGGATTTATATGCAATTCGCATAAGTCGGCCTCCTCGCAGCATAACCCTCACATCATACTATAAATACGGTTTATTATCTATACTACAATTAATAAAATTTAAATGTCTGTTTGTAATGTAAAAATAACAGTTTTTTACTAAATGTATACGAAAATATACAGTACTTATAACAAAACATCAAGTTTATAAACTTTTGTCTGTGTTTGTTTGTTTAGGGTGATTTCCGAAACGGTTAGACCGATTTTGACGGGACTTTTAGAGGTATATAGCTGATATTATAAGTAACTTAGGCTAATTTTATTTTAGAAAAATAATTAGGATTCCGCCCAAAAAAAAAGCATCTTTATCTTTAAATTATCCTGTGGGCGACCTCCGTGGGTGGAAGCCGGGTTACCACGATACCGACATTCTGTAGTCCACGCGAGCGGAGCCGCGGGCGCAGCTAGTTTAATAATAAGATGCAATTGATTTGTACAGTATAGTCGTCTCATCAGTGGCCATATCACCTAATATTTTGTTATACATCCCAACCTCAGTCTGTTTAGTTCTAAGTTTTTCCTAAAATGTTTTATTACCTGCTACTTGATAGCTTGACACCCGCGGCTTCGTCTGCGGTGTATATTATATTAACACTAAGACAAGAAAACTCATCGCTGAAAACGTAGTGCTTATAAAAATCGCACTTTCTTTAAACTAATTTTAGCTTTAACTTTTTATTGCATGAATATATCTTGATAATTTTTTTCTTAGAAATGGCCAAGTATATAAGGAGCAAAAGAAAAACAAAGAGCAAATGTATCCAGTAGGTTTAGCGTGAAGCGTGCATAATGGTAAACCTTTACCATTTTATTTTTTATAGATTCATATAGTACTATGACTACTTACCATATTCTCCGAAGTTGATAAGAGGTATATTGTAAGTCCTGGCATAATACTGCGCTAGTCTGATACCAGCCCATATGATCAGGAGACCTAATGTTGAATCCAACATGAAGTTTACTATGTACCTAATGAATGAAAAAAAAAAATTACTTTAAAAAAGATTTATCTATCGTTTTAATCTTTCAGCAGACAAATATTAACCATATAAATTACGTAAAATAAGATGCAACAATTTTATTGATAAACTTTTGACATTTTGTATCCGTGTAAGCTTAGGTGAAGGATTACTTTCAAGGGGTGAATCAGCTTCTACACACTATACTTTTAACTATTAATTTATAGATAACATTATACATGTATTGTACAAATTTGGATAGCAACCTAGACGCCTTATGATTTTATTCAAACAGTATCTTAATAAAAAAAGTCTTAATCTTTGCTTTATATGTACCTATTTTCCTTCCGGACAAAGAGATACAATTGCCCATGCCCGTAGGAATTTTTTCAATGCTCATTTGGCTAGCTCAAGATGAAAATTTATCACCAAGCATGTATCAGTATCTTCCAGATCCTGCACTTTGGAGCAACTTCCTATTCTATGCTTATAATGTTAAATATTCAGCCACATTGTTACTTAAATTTAGGTGAAATTATGGTCAAAAATTAGGATATAAAAAAACATTGTATCCTAAATATCTCACAAGGTGGAAATGAAGCGTCTATCAAATTACAGTAGATTGGCACAATTAATATAACCGCATTCTTATTCTCATTCTATTTCGCAGAAATTTCACTTTTTAAAAGTTTTTGACAGTCTTTCTACAAATATTAAGACTTTTATCAGAAACTGAAAATTTTGTTTTACATTTTAATTAACTGAGATGTTATTCATGGCCATTTTGAGAAAAGTTCTTTCTAATTTCATTTTATTATCTATTTGTTACAATTCAGCTTTCACAAATTACTAATCACAGAAAATAGAAGTCATTATAACATCATCATAAATTGCATTGTGCAAGTCTTTGATTTCCATGGCGAAACATCTGACATACAGATCTAGTCATTTTAATTATAATATCTGGGTTACCGAGATTAGCTCAGTATCTTAAAAAAAACCTATCTATGTAAACTCAGAATGTAAAACATTAAATAAATACAAAATTTCATACAAAATGTTGGAGCCATTTCAGAGATATATATATACAAGAGTTGCTCACTTATTAAAATTACGATTTATTTTTGTGTAATAGACAATGTAAACAAATATTTAATTATAATGTAAATAATCCATACCATGTACATGTGTTTCCAGTGAAATGTGGTGATAGCCAAACATTTGCTGCATGGATGATAAGAGCTCCCATTCCTTGTTTAGATGTGTCATAAAACCAAATCAGCCATGGCCTCCTTGCATATAGAGGCTCACAGAATCTTTTGCCTGAATAATATTCTTAATTTACTTACTTACGTATTTACGTACTTATTTTTAAGAAAGTACAAGAACCTACATACATATTTATAGTTGAAAAAAGATTGGACAATAGATTGCATGCTACTGAATTAAATGATATGAAGGGGTAGGGGAGAGGGTAAGGGAGGAGAGGTAATCCCCCTGTGAAGGCAAAAGTGTGAACCCAAATAGTTTTTTTGACTTTTAATTTATTTATTTTCAGTTTATGTCTATCTAGGACTTGCTTAATATCAGTTTCCAATAGATAATAATTTGTTTCTGGCATTATCAGTTCAAACCTAACCTAAGCAATTTTATCACCACAAAGGAAAAAAAAAATGAAAATATCTCACTGAAAATGGCACAAAATGTTTAAGAAGGTTGTATTTGTCGTAAACCAAAGAATGATTTCATTCAAAAACTAACAAAATAAAGTAAAAAAAAAGAATAATGGAACTTTAAATTATATTTGATTACTATAAAAATTGTAAATAATGGATTATTGATTAATAAGAATAAGTATTACACATTAATAATAATATGATATAATTTACGAAAATTACATAATATTTCAAAACAAACATTCCAAAGCTTGAGAGAATTAAGCTATAGGGTTGAAACATCTTTACTTACCTATCTTGTGAAAGTTAACTTTATAATTACTGCTTAGAACATCTGAATTGTCTAATTTACAAGTAAATTGATTTAAAAAAAAAATATCTCAAAAACTATTTGTTTCTGCAGTGTGAAATTTTATATTTATCCTTTAATAAAATAATCTAACTATAATAAAAATTTGATTTCTTAACTCAACGATATGTGATCTAAAGTTAAGGCAATAAAAGTATTATAACCATGTCACATTATGAATACAGTACAATCTCCTTATTCGAGCTTCCTTCATACACGCTTATTCACTATTCGCGAATTAAAAAAATGCGACCCTATTCCTATATTCGCGGCTAAACATTTCTTTATACGCAGATCTAATCGGTTCATCGGTACATACACATTGATAAAAATGATTCCAGTATGCACGTATCCAACCAAATATCATTTCTAATGGCGTCGTCAAATGGACTAATAAAAAAATTAAATAGACCTTATTACAACTTATCCTAAAGTATGTTGTTAAATGATATCGCCGCTGTATTGGTTCAGTCTTTAACACAAGCCGCCTTGGCGGCGTTCGGCGTTTTTGAGAATGTAAACAAACAGAATGAAATCAACATTATTACTCAATGTTTAAAGTATATTGTTAAATGCGGGCAAATTAGATGTTCCGTCCTTTAGTAAGAGCCGCTTTGTGTGTTTTATTTTTCATCTTTCTGTCTTCGTAATTTAAAATGTCGACTAAAAAAAATGAAAAACGAGTTTCGACGCGAAATAAATCTTGTTACCGCTTATTAAAGTGAAAATAGAAATGCTTGATCGTTTACGCCTTGGAGAGTCGTTTGCATCACGATCATTGAATGTACGATCGATAAAAAAATCTGAAGATAAAATAAGGTAGTCTATAGCTTAAACTTCACTGTCAACGAAAATTGTTTGTGATCCAGCAATACAAAAAATAAAAGTGGCGTTGTCATTATGGAATGAAGACTGCAACCAAAAAAGGGTGCTCCTGAGTGGTGCAATGGTCCAGGAGAAGGCAAAGCGGTTTACGCACATTTTAAAGAATCTGATGGCAGTTGTGGTGGTGAATGTACAGATGGAGGATTTCAAGCATCGGAAAGTTGGTTCAATAAATTTACGGTGAGACAACCATTGCATAGCATTAAAATCGTTAGAGAAGCTGCATCTTCAGACACTGCTGCAGCAGAAAGATATCCAGAAGAATTTGCAAACCTAGTAGCTGATGGAGGATACAAACCTGAACAAGTATTGTTACCTAACAGAAGAAACTGCATTGTTTTGGAAGAGAATGCCAAACAAAAAATTCATTTCTAAAAGCAAAAAGTCTGCCCTTGGATTTATGGCAGCAAAGGATAGAGTTACACTGCTACTATGTTCTAATGCATCTGGAGATTGTGTCATTAAACCACTGATGTTTTATAGATTGTTAAATACTCTTGCTTTAAAAAATCAAAACAAGGATGACCTGCCAGTGTTTTGGCGTGCCAATAAGAAAGTGTAGGTTACAAGCGCTATTTTTTGTGACTGGTACAAGAATTGTTTTGTTTCTAAAGTTGAAACTTATTTTTAAAAAAGAATTTAGACTTTCAAGCAGTTCTAGTTTTGGACACTTGCACAGAGTTTTGAACTTGAAACTGCATCAAAATATAAAAGTGACATTTTTACCTCCCAATACCTTCCCATGCCTTTGTTTCAACCTATGGACCAAGGAATAATCCAAGCCTTTAAACTCATTAGACAAACCTTTTAAAATCATATTGGATAATATGGAATGTGATCCTGATATGAATGTTATGGAATGCTGGAAGAAATTTCACATAACAAAATTCATAGTAAACATAAAAGAATCATTGGAAGAACTGAAGCCATACACATTGAAACCATGCTGGAAAAAACTGTGGGCTGCTCCGACTGCGGAAAATGATGAAGAATCTGTTCAAAGTCAAACTTTGACTGCAAACGTAGCCAAAATTGCAAATGGACTAAGACGAGAAGCGTTCAGAAGTTCATTCAAATTTGCTTGAATCACAAGATGAAGTTTTGACTGCAACCGACTTGAAGGAAATGTTAAATTCACAGCCCATTAAAGAAGAGGCTTCAACAAGTACGGGATACATGACATTTAATTCGAAAAATCTTAATGAAGGTTTAAGAATGGCAAACAAGCTTTGTGATTTCTTTATGAAAATTGAGCCATCTATGGAACAAAATTCTTATTTTTAAGAGCCAAAGTGCTAATTCCACTGCTGAATTGCTTTTAAAAACTGCTAAGCAAGAAAAAAATACAAAATTCTTTAAACCTTTGCCTAAGCCTGAAGATAATAATAATTCAATATGGTCATTTTTTTATATACATGTTTTTTATTTTGTCATGTATCCGCTATAATCCCAAATAAATTACCAGTCCATATTTACAGTTTCTGTATTCGCAGCATATTTATAGAACATATACCCCACAAATAAAGAACTTTTACTGTGTAACAATTCTTCCAGTCTTCTGCTAGGCTTAGTGTGCTACTATCTTGGGCCACATCGTTACTTAAGATCAGGTAACATTATGACCACAATGCCAAACCTATAATGATTTTTTAAAACTTTTTAAATTTAATATTCACCTTTTTATATGTAATTTTGAATTTGAACATGGCCTTATCACATTATTCAGCGGCACTTTATATATATCTCCATAGTGACTTGTAGGACAGAATAAAAAATTCTGTTTAAGATAAAACGGAAAGTAAGGCTAATTCATTTACCTTGAACTTGGTTACATTTCATAACTTACCTATTAAACAAGTAAATGCTAACACAGCGAGTAAAAATTGCATAAACCAGCCATAGGTTGAGGTAAGAGCATCTTTAGAGCAATGTAGCTCAGATAACATGTAATCGGAAGTGTTATTCATTTTTCATTTCAAATATTTATTAATATAATATATATTTTATTCAATCGACATATAAACCACAAGTTACATATTATCACGAGTGTTGTGTACTGCACGTTCGAACAGTGCAATTGAAAGGTAATTGAAACGTAAATAAATATTTAATTTTGAAAAAATAAGCATCAACTATCAACTATGACACTCGGTCGCAATATTGGTCTATGGTCGCAATCATAGACCAATAACCAGAGGAGCAATAATAGTCGGGGCCCCCAGAGTGCATTTTCGAAATTTCCCCATGGCGATCAAAAAATTTCCCCAAAATGATACTTATTACAGCAACTTTTCCACAAAAACCTTAAATTTTTGTTTATTTTTAATATAGGCAGTTGTAAGAGGCGGGGATATGTGTTCAGAAGCATAAAAGTACAATCTTAGATAAACAAAAATTTCACTACTTTTTTCAATTTGTAAATAAAACCGTATTCTAACCAGATAAACAAGAAATCTGAGTATATGGGAGTCACATTTGTCATTTTCTGTGCCATAAAAATGATAGAAACACATGCAATGTAACATTTGTTTTTACCCGACCGCGAAAAAGGAGGGTTATGTTTTACCAGCGCATGTATGTATGTATGTCTATTTAATTGACACACTCTGTAGCCTAAACGGCTTGAAAGGTTTAATCATATGAGGTGTCATTAGATTCGTCTTAATTGTGGGAAAGACATAGGCAGAGATTGTTATCGTAAATTCCGAAAAATCTTAATTTGCATGGTAATGTCGAGTGTGAGAAACGTGAAAAACTTTCTTTCAGACCTAGTAGTAGTAGTTCGTAAAGATTACCTAAATAATGCTTGATTATTCACACGTTGCAGTAACGCCGGCCGACTATTGCCATTATCAACAATAACAAAGGATAGCTGACAGTAGAATATTAGTGTCTTCAATAATTAGTTATACATTGCGTAGGAATAATGCATTACATTGCTCGTTGCTGTAATAATTACCAGCTTTGAACATAACTTAAAAATTACTTTATACATCAGTTTTATGTTATGTTATGTGTATATCAATTGCTGTGACCCATGTACGCCTTCGGTATGATGGTAAAGGTAAGGTAACATGTTCATTGGGCAATAGTAATGTCGCTTAAAATATGTTTTTTTTTTGAAGTGAAACTTCTCTATCGACGTATGGGAGAAATTTTGTAGCAATCGTCACGTTTTTCGGTTACGCGCCATGTTGCTTTTTTTATCAAAGTATAGTATAGTGACGTAAAGAATATAATGTAATATATTATAATAATAACAACAATATATTAGTTTTGAAGTTTGGTTTGAAATAAGAATAACAATATATTAATTTGAAAGTGATAAAATAAAAAGACTAATTCAAATTTAAGTGAATTTACAAGAAAAGTGAGAGTGATTATATATTTCGTTTTATAAATTCAACACGTATGAGCATGATTTTAATATTTATTTGAGGTTAACCTCACTTTTTGATTGTAAGTATAAATCTGTTAAAATTAGCAAGTATTAATAAATATGACTGTAAATCTAGTGAACATTATTAATTCTAAAATCAATAAAAAATATAAATTAAATAATAATTTAAAAATAAAACAAAACAGGATTAGAAAATAAAAATATGTATACGTACATCTTTTTTAATTATTCGTTTTTAATGATTTATTTATTCATTTTTAATTTTATAAAATCGTTGCATTTCTACAAGATTAACTGTCATCATATAATTGTATTACTTTGAAAAGAGAATTCCAATTATTTATTTATAACTTGTAAATATAATACAATAAATAAATAGCAATGATATTATAATAAGAACAATGATAAAATAAATTACTAATTAATTGTAGAATTGTAAAACTTGATGAAGTTTCATAATACATTTTTTTTTTTTATTAGGTCAGGCCAAATGAGATAAATGAATAACTACTATGAATGTGATTTTTTTATACAACTAATGTGGTAAACAAGCATACGGCCCGCTGGATGGTAAGCGCTAACCGTAGCCTATGGATGCCTGTAATATCATAGATATCACAAGTGCATTACTGACTTATACCAAAGAGCTCTGGAAACTCTACTCTCCGCAGGACCACAACACAAGGTTATTTGGCTGTGAACATCTGTAGGGTGGAGGTATACCAACAATCGGACTGCCCCAATGAGATAGTAATTGGTATGAACAATATACACTGGGTAATATTTTCCATTTGTCATCCATTTGATACTGTTCTGCCAGTTCGGCCAATCGTTATTGATAGCTGAAATAGTTGTTGAAGGGTTTAGACACAGTAAATACATTGCTGTAGCTTAATACAGCATGTGTAGTATTTTTGAGATATACCTAGGATACAGATAAAGAACTAAATTACAGTGAATCAACCATAATAGTTAATAACAGTGTTGCTGGCAACACTGTTATTTCTCAAAGTAGAGGTGGGCGATTATGAATTATTATTTAATTGAAATATTCAATCATGAATATTGATCACTCATATTGAAGTACCGAATGACCTTTTCTTTTTCAGCTCATACTTGTATTCATATAATTACTTTGTTTGCGAATGCGCGACCTTTTTTTATGTAATTCTTATTTGTTTTTATAAAAAACTTTCTTTCAAAACCTGCACTATGATTGATCAATAAACTAGTTACCCATTAGTATTTTCTAATGTTTATAATCGAGATATTTCAATGTACCATTATAACTTAAAGATTAGGGATATCCACGTAAAATTACATCGTAATTTTTTTTTTAATGCATTATAAAGAGTGTATGCATTTATATTGTCCGATGCATCGGTTAGAAACATCTATGTTTTCTCAAAATCGAGTATTTTTTCTAACATTGCATCAGAAAGCTATAGTCAGTCCCCTGACACTCATAGAACTCCATACAAACAAACCACAAGTTTAAATTATGTATTACTCTTACAACAGCACTTTTCTTGTCCGCACGCCTATTGTGTTTTAAAGGATGTTCAAGGAATCTATGTAACTAAGAGGAATAAAACGACATTTCATGCGGACCTTAGCTAATTCGGTTGTTTTTCATTAAGAAAACACAGAGGCAGTTCCATAGAATGTCTGCTATCATACATTGTCTATAATATAAAAGGCGTAAAATAAAAAAATAATGGTGAATATTTAAAACAACTATTATTCTTAATTCGTATCAATGTTTAGTTGTTTTGGTGTGTTATGCGATACTATGATGTCACGACAGCGCACCAAAATGACGGGCGTTTAAAGTGCCCAAATACGATTTTTTTTTTTTGTAACTTAAATTGAAGTTTTTTTTGACCGACATATTTTTTATGATTTTGTAACGATTTAAGGCGTCAATTAAAAATATTTAAAAAAAAATATATATTTACTTTATTGTTGGAGATCAACTAAAACTGAAACATTATTAACTGTTTTCCATTGATTCGCTATTTTATGGAATATATATCGATTCATCGGTACATCAACAGTTTTCAAAGTATCAGATCAATTCATTGCATAGTACTATAAAAATTGAGATAATCCGATGAATCGATATATATCATATATCCCTATGAATGATTACATTAGTATATCTCATATTCGCCCACCTCTATCTATACCAAACATTTTCCTGGCTTGCCGCCATTTTTGTCGTTTTTCAGTTCCACACAATTTTACGTTTTACATAACGATAGATTAGAATAATTACTATAAAATAACATTTGGATATCGTTCCAACAAGGCTGCATTTTCTCCACAAGTCAAAAGGTAAGAAGGGGATTTTCTTAAAATACTCGTAAACATACAACAATGTTCACGTCATGTTATTGATTAATTCATAACCGGCTTATAAATCAATTTAATTAGGTATCCGGTTAATAATTCTTGCACTAATATTTATCGTTAAGTAATACAATGTAAATTGTCAAATTTATGATATATTACATAGTACTGCCAAAATACGACTATTGAAAAATGCTTTCCAAGTAGGTTATCCACGTAAATTGTGAAACCGTCATTCCTTTACTGCGAGTAACGATTAGAAATATATGCTACTGTTAATTGTTGTTATCATAGCTAGATGTGATGATTGTGTATAATAAAGGTTAAATGCATACCAACTTTTTAATTATGGTCAATATCAAAATAAAAATGTGATCTACCATACTCTGAAAGTGATTTCAAAAACAAATATAATATACATAGTTTCTTAAATATCACTCCGTGTGTAATGAACAACTACCGTCCAGCTTTTAGTTGCATTTTGAAGAACACAATGATTTAATAGGCAAACATGTCTAGTTATAATCGTTTAGTCATTGTTGTTACATTGAAATAAACACCATGTTACACCTTTTCATTTTTCTGGTTTTAGTCACTATTTAAGCCCTTTTTGAATAAATAAATGAAGTATATTATAATGAAAGTAGGTTTTTATAGGCACTATTGAATTAATAGTCTGACCAATCATTCAATGAGTAGCATCTGCTGACAACAACCAGCAAGTGGTAAACATTTTAAACTACTTACTTAATCAATGTAAAACTTTTTATTTTGTTTATATAAATATTATGTTATATGGTAACCCTTTAGTATATATTTTCTTACTGTTATTTTGTTGACCAAAAAAAGAGAGAAAAAAATTTAAGATGTGTATACAATGTTGGACATTGAGGTGTGATAATCTAGTTATTTTCTGTTTCTGGCGGTCATATAGTGAATATGTATGTCAAAGTACTCCTAAAAAAACAGTGCAAACAGTAATCATTAGTGGTGCTTTAACAAAAATTCCATCAAAGGGGACAGTGAAAAACAATATTGGAAAATAATCACAGGGCAAAACGTTTGTCTAATAATAAAAAAACTGCTATTAAAATCTAATTCTCTCTTATGCAATCTCTTATGCAATCTAATGATACTCTATGAAAATTCATAAACCTAATAAAATTCTAATTCTTGCTAAAGCCAGGGAACATTTATAACATTACCCAATAAACTGAAGTCCACGCATGAGAAAAGCAATTACATAGACAGCTTGAATAAGAACTTACCAATATTGCAAGAATTTCTAATAGAAAATGTCTATACAATTCTTTGGTGATAAACTGGAAGAAGCAATCACAAAAAGCCTTTAAATGGATGGAAAGGCAAACAATAAATTCAAAGAAAAGATAATTAGCAAACACACAAAATCTAATCTGTAGAAGAACTAAACTGATGTTGTCAAAAATCAAGTCCAAAGAAATGAAAGAGGAACTAAAGGAAGTGTTCAAACAAACTAACAGTTCCATCAGAAGAGATTATGATAACCACAGAAGGAACATTATAGTAAAGAATATGTCATCATTCCGAAGTTCAAAAAGAGCCTTTAAAGAACTATCTAGTCATAAAAATTGGATACAGGCTCTGCATAGTGGGAAGGGTGAAACCAAAGATAGAGAAGGTATAATAAAATATGCAACAGCTTTCTATACTTCTCTATATGAAAAACCACCATATGAAATGACAGAAGAAAGTGAAAATAGTAAAACAACTAAGGATGAATCACCATTATACCCAATAACAGAAAGTGAAATAATGAGCCATATGAAATAATTAAAATCTGTGAAGAGCCCAGGAGAAGATAACATAATAAACAAAGCTCTGAAAATCGGAGCTCCAATCTTAGTTACATATCTAGCAGAACTTTTCAACTTAGTACTAGAAAAAGAGCAAGTACATATAAATGGAGTAAATCAAAAATAATATTATTACAGTCAAAACCGTTTACTGCGACATCATCGTTTAGAACAACATCCGGTTATAATAACGTAGAACAAAGGTCCCGGCTGAATGCCATATGACTGCCTTATTAAAAACATTGCTTTATAGGACATTGCTAATAAAGACATACCTCATAAAACGACCACATTTAAGTAATATTTCGGAGAATTAGATCTGTTAGAAGGACTGGCTAAGCTGTATTGTAAACAATTTGAATAGGTATCCACATTTGTCTTCAATGGCTATTAAAATCAGGAAAGAAAACAATAGGATTTAGTTTAGTGTAGGGTCTTTTCTAATTCTTAGAAACAAAACACGTGCATGCAGTAGAGTCAAAGCCCTCTTCTTCAGTTAGTTTGTTATATATACACAAGACGCACCAAAACTTTGTGGAGTTATTCGTGAAACTTTCAAAATGTCACAAAGAAAAAGAAAACAAATTAATATTGAAGAAAAATCGCGTATTATATCCAAGCTAGAGAGCGGAATTTCAAACAAAGACTTAGCAAAGGAATATGGTGTATCACACTCGACAATTTCAACCATTTGGAAAGAGCGAGAAAAAATTCAAACGCTTTATGATAATAATTTTTTGAACAAGAAACAAGCCAGAACAACGAAGCATACGAATATTGAAGAAGCTTTGTTAAAGTGGTAAATATCAAAGGGCTAATAATGTGCCAATAAATGGACCGATTCTTCAACAAAAAGCTAACGATTTTGCTCAACGTTTTGGCGAAGATTTTGTTTGCTCGTCTAGTTGGATTCTACGTTTCCGGGCTCGGCACGGTATTGTCGGCGGGAAAATGAGTGATGAAGCTGCTAGTGTTGATAAGGATACTGTAGAAGAATGGATAACGCAAAAGTGGCCTACATTATTCGAAGGCTACGGACCAGATGAAATTTTTAACGCAGACGAAACTGGACTTTTTTACAATATGAAACCAGACAAGACTTTAAAGTTCAAAGGAGTGAATTGTTCGGGAGGAAAAATGTCTAAGACAAGATTAACGATCATAGTTGCAGCAAAATAACAGGATCCTGTAAAAGAAAGCTTTTAGTTATTGGCAAATCTAAGAAACCAAGATGCTTTAAAAACATACACTCACTGCCGGTAACATATGAAAACAATGTGAAGTCATGGATGACATTGGGCATTTTTGAGAGATGGTTAAGAAACTGGGACGCTGAATTGAAAGGAAACAAACAGAAAGTTCTACTTTTGATTGATAGCTGTCCTGCTCATCCGGCTGTTACTGATCTAAAATGCATTATACTTGTGTTCTTACCACCAAATGTTACATCTGTATTGCAACCAATGGACCAAGGTGTAATAAGGTGTTTGAAATCTCACTATAGAAGACTGCAAGTATTTAAGTTAATACAAAACCTTGACAGTAGCGACCAAAAAGCTTTACGGTTCTTGATGATATCAGAAGCATGGAAAAACGTTTCACAAAACACTATAGCTAACTGCTTTAAACATACTGGTTTTAAAGACCTCTTAACAATAACCTCAGATGATGTGACTGATGATGATGGAGAGGACAATATTCCTCTTGCTCAATTAGCCCAAAATTTACGACCTGCTTTATCTACTACTGAAGCAGCAGAGTTTATTGATGTAGATAACTCTATTGCAATTTGCGCACGAGCTACGGAAGATGATATTGTACGAGATGTTCAAGAGGAAGATGACGAACAGGAAGACTTTGAAGAACAATTTACTGTACCAACTTTGAATGATGGTATCAATGCTTTTAGTGTATTAAGAAAGATTGTTCTTTTTAATGAACAGTTCCATATCCACAGAAATTATGACGATACGTTAATTAAAATCCAACGTGAATTACAAAATATCTATGCACAACAGAAGTGTTCCAAACAGACCAAAATTACAGATTTTATGCTTACAGAAAAATAATATGCATTGTACTTATGTGTAATAAACAAAATGTACATAGTTGAATAAATATATTTTTCCAATAAATCCCTATCGATTTGTTTGTACTTGCACGATACACATTAAACATCACCCGTTGTTACGACTATCGGTTTTTCGACTGAATATGAGCAGTCCCTTCGATGTCGTTATAACAGATTTTGACTGTATATAAAAAATGTAACCGCTTGACATTAGCAACTACAGGCCTATTAGCTTATTATCAACAATGTATAAACTCTTTTCATCAATTATTCTAAGAAGAATAGCATCGGAAATTGTCAAAAATCAACCAATAGAACTGCGGGCTTTCGGCCACACTTCCACATTCACACAATAGAACAAATAATAGAGAAATTTAAAGAATTTAACAAACCACTTTATATAGCCTTCGACACTCATCTATATGGACTGCTTTATGAAATAATAATATAAACCAAACATATATACAAATAATTAAAAACATTTATTTTAAAAGTAAAGGCAGATTAAAACCAGAAAGACTAGGGGCAGAGTTCATAATTGGAAGAGGGATGCGGCAGGAAGATCCGCTATCTCCAAAGTTATTCAAGGCTGTACTCAAAGACATTTCAAAAACTTTATTTTGCAAGTACAATCAAGAAACAAGTGTATCCAATAAGCTTAGTATGACTTAAATTTATGGTTACATCCAAGACTTGCAGTAACTTTCGCAAGCACCTAAAACTTGCAGAAGTCGACCTGCTGCGAGTGCTTACACAGTGCAAGTAACAAGATTTATTACTAGTGGACATTTGGTTTTAGGGTTATGTTGGCTTAGTTTTTTTTATCAATTTTATTTGAAATAACTTGCAATCAACTTGTATACCATGAATAATGTCATATTTAAACAATACAGCTGCTTACTGGGTGTGGCAGAAAAATCATGAAATGCAGTAGAAATGAGAGCGCCAAGAGGTATGTTAGGGGTGAAATTGAGTGACAGGATAAGAAACTGTGTTATAAGAGAACTTTGTGGTGTGAAAGAAGATATAGTCATACGGATTGAGAAAGGGGTGCTTAAATGGTTTGGGCATGTTGAAAAGATGAATGAAAGAAGAATGACAAAAAAAAAATTATATTGCGAGTGTAAATGAATATGTTGGAAAAGGAAGGCCTAGTCGAACGTTCATCGATCAAATCGGGGAAGTTCTGAAGAAAGGTCAGGTCAAGAGTACTCTAAACCGACGAGCATGCATGAAAAGATTAATGAATGTTGAAGACGCGAAAGATGTATGCCAGGATCGTAGCAGGTGGAAGGACATTGTCTCTGCCTACCCTGTTGGGAAATAGGCGTGATTTATGTATGTATGTAGCTTAGAAAAGGAGCTTGCTAAAGATTGTGACCAAGAGTTTTTCCTCTCTGCTTTGTTCAGGACTAATTTCATTAATTTTCTTACTTTAGACAGCATACATATTAAGCAGCGACAATAATAGTTAATGAAATCATTATGAAAAGTTTTTCATCTGTGTGTGAGTGGCAATAATATATTAAAATCAATTCAGCTATTATTTTATGTGAACGGATTATCAGGTGGTATATGGAAGAATAGTTTAAATTTGAATTAACCAAAATATGTAAAAGTAATTTAAATTATATGTATAGTATAACTTTATTTAGGGTTATTTTTTATACATTATACTAAAATTCTGACCTGACCTAAGTGCGATAGCCCGTACTTTTACACTAAAGATAGTTTGCACCAGTAATCTATCTGCAAAGCGTTAAAAACATATGACATGGAATATTAAAATGATATCATTTTCATATGTTTACTATTACAATGACGCAATGTCAACAACATAAAAAAAATCATAGTAAACAAAGTCATGACTCGAATTTTATCTATTTAATAATGTAATTCCATTAAATACATTTACACTATGCCGTGTATTCGAAAGCTATATGACTAAACTTGTTTGTTTACATAGATCTTAATTAATCACTATAATAACCATCTTCACTTAAAAATATATTCAAAAATCTATGTATTGAAAATATGAGTAAAGATGCTAAGGAATTACCATCTCCCGAACTATTAAATTTCCTGTAGCTCACTGACCAGGTTACTCTGAGCATATTTAGTAATAACATATAGTAAATTGTCTTTCTTTACATTATCTATTATGATCAACATAATTACTTACATTTTGACTCGTAAACAGAGACCGTAGTTAATTAAAAGCCTACTAAATTAATCTTGTTATATTAAAAGTGAGCAACTCTTGTATATATTGTAATTGGGTTTTCGGAAACGACTCGCAACAATTTGGATGAAATTTTGTATTTAGATAATGATTTGCATTACAAGTTTATCTAGATAGGTATTTTTCTATCTTTTTTTGAAATAACGGGCATAGCTCGGTCGCCTGATATTTTTTATTAATTCTCACTATATTGGCTACCTCGAAGGGGAACTGAGGCCGAGTTTGAGACTTTCTTTCTTCTTCTATTACTTCTCTTCTTTTTTCGATCTGACCTTACTGTTAGCCTGAAGGGCCCTAACCAAAAACAGCCGCTGATGGCTTTTACAGCTTTACCGGGCTTGGGGGCGAGCGCTTAAGGCACTCGGCCGCGAAAGCATGAGCAACAAGCGCGCAAGGTTGCCAAAGTGGCCGGACCTCGGCTTGGACTGTTGCCGCGATTGCAAAGAAGCAGTAATCTGACTAATTCACTGTCCGTAAAATTCGAGCTAAACTAACCTAAACATATGTATACATGCCCCTGCCTGCTGGGAGGAAGGAAGGAACATGTGTATATTGTATTTCGTAATCTGAAAGTTATATAGTATGTGTTGTTGAAAAGAATTTGCATTGTTGAACAGCAATATGTACAAATTGTATAGTTTAATAGGCCACATAAAATAGCTGTCTTTGGGGACGTTAAATAGACTATGATATTTATCGCTTCGCGTGCTTATGCTGTACTTGCTTTTAACTTTACCGTACATACAATTAATTATTTGAGAACGACAGGAATCTAATTGTCCCCTCATACCTCTACGAGGTGCAGTTGGGTGGTGTAACCACCACGACACGGTACCAATAAGTATCGGAATCGAAAGTAATAATTATTGGTGGTCGGGCGGTGGTCGCTGCCTCGGACAGGGAGCCGGGGGAAGGAGAACCGATTGTCGCGGTTCCCGCGGTTCGACCGTCAACAAACCGTTGCACGGCAACTGCTCATGACATATGCATGAAAACGGCACGTACAGCGCTCCCGCTTAAATATATAAGGACGGACGAGGAAATTACTAGAGAAGCAAATGGGTAATTCTTCGAAATTTATTATTTTCGTCAAGTTTTTCAATTTTTTGAAAAACCTTAGTGCTAACCGCTATTGATAAGATAAATGCAATCTATGCATACTAACATAGTATTTGATACGAAAGACACTATTATATTTTCAATAATTTAGGAGTTATTCGGAAAAAATAAATTAAATATGTTGAGGCTAATGATAACCACATACTAACAATGATTATAGTTTAGAACATAATGACAGTATGTTGCACAGAATGATTTAAATGGATAAATTTGATCATTTATTTATGTAAAACAAAAGTTATTTAGAAAATTAAACATCGTATATTTAGCAAACTTAATAGTAATAACAAGCAATTCAAAATAATTGAAAAACTAAGCATTTCACGTAGTTAACGCAAACTTAGATAACTTAATCATGTTAGTATAATATAATTCTTTGGAAATCAAAAAATCACAGTAAAAATCCAGTCTAATAACTAAGCATAAAAAATATCTAAATCTACTACTAAAAAGTATAAAGTACAAACAGAAAAATAACCATATAGGTTATAATACAACCATATTAATAAAATAGTGCGACCTGTAATAATTCTAATCAACAATAATCGCAATAGTCTCTTAAATCCTCAAAGTTATAAGTTTAAAAAGACGAGCAATTCTCACAAATTTATCCACAAAAATTCTTAAAAATAAAATGATGCCCAAAAGTTCCAAGTTTCGCAAATGCGGAATCATCACATTATTGGACAGTATTTTGCTTTACTGAAAATAGTACAGTTTATTAAATGCCATTACCGGTAGACATGTGATTAGTCAAATGAGTTGTATTAGTGACATCAATTAGAATATTAGAAATAATCTTGATTTTGTTTTGTTTTGTAGATTTGGGCTTAGTATTTGCCAGGGGAACTACGTAATTAATATCGACATTATCGTTTTGATTCACAGGTATATTATTGATATACCCCAAATGCTTGCCATGTGCGCATATTTCGTCAACATCACATAGAAAACAACTCATTTTTCTTATAGTCATTCTAGGTTTAAGCCTATCCCAAAGTACCTGGTGCACAGAAAGGGTGCCTCTAAATGGTTTCAACTGCTCAGGAATCAATCTTTCCCTCTGCATTATATCTTCTTCTGTAACTCTTTTAATTATAATATTCTCCAACCTTGAACTCATGATTTCGTAAAACTTATCGAAATTACCAAGGTCCGAACCAAAATGGACCATCTGGTCAGCTGTTCTTTTTACTGTAGCACCAACGCCATCAGGAGCACCCTTTCCATGCCCAGCTTCGGAATAGTTCCACGTAATTCTGGTTATATTAGAATGGTGGGATGTTAATTGACTTATAATATAGAACATGTATTTATTGCGATATTGTGATGACGGAGAATCAGATAAAAAATGAACTGTATCTACGAATGGATTCTGTTTTATGACTTCATCAAGAACAGGCAGTAAATGAGCCCAGATTGATGCAGCGTCGTGTCGAAGGCTAGAACTGAGAGTACACATAGATGTAGGGCATACTTGTCCAGTTATAAAACTATGCGTGTATATCACAACTGTATGCAGCGACACTTGTTGTCGACTTCCTCCGAAATGGAAAGATTGAACTTCTTGGGCATACTTTAAATTATAATTTTCAGAGAAATCGACGTGTACGAGAGCTTCTTGAAAATTCAAATTATTTTTAAGTGTTTTTATAACTTTGTATTGATTTACGATTTTGTAGATATGATCCAAGTAATTTGGCAGTTCTGCTTCTAATTTTGAAATGGCTTCTAAGGGTTTCATTACTATTTTTTGTTTTACTGTTAAAATTTGCCTTTTCTTTGTTCCGTTTTCTAAAACTACTTCTTTATTAACTCTTCTCCATTCAAAAAATATTATATCAATATCGTTATTCAATTCTTTGTACGCAAGATGTTGTGGTGCACATAAGTTGCATATTCTTCGCAAACAGTCAGTGTTAAATGAATCGCAGCACAATGTAGCTAATATGTCTTCTGGTTTCTTTTCATTTAGTATAGATGTCTTATTCAAGGCTTTCACCAACAACTCCATATTCACATGAGTAGCACACATACATTTTTCTCTATTAGCTGGTTTAGGGTGCTGCACCCAGAAAGGTCTATTTTTACAAAAAAATGAATAATGGATATTAATGTTTGTTTCTTTTTTAAATTTTTTATACAAATCAATCAATGGAGCGGTAAGATATCTTTTCTGGACTCTTTTCTTATTCCTAGTTATAAATTCTTTTTTGCCTGCAGCAACAGTACTATTGGCGTCGTCACAATAAAATGAAATAATTAATTTAATTATTTTAGATTGGCGGTCTTTAAAGTATGTATATTTAGGTAAATCACTTGGATCTTTATTTGCTTTATTGGTGATTATTTGATTTATCAGTGTGTTTTCATTTGGTAATTTCAATTTAACAAGTTCAAGCTTTTTCTTTAGATTTGTTATAGTTTTACGTTGGGATTCGTTTTTCTTTTTTAATGTGTTTATTGTAGACATTAGTATCTTCCTTTTCTTCATTTCTTTGTACTTAAGATTTTTTAGTGCACCTTTAACAGATGGACACTGACGGTCGTGTTGCAAAGGATCCTTTTGTAGGTTAGTATCAGTTTCGTTAATTGTGACCGGTATTGTTTCTACATTAATAGGTTTAAATGTAATTTTATTATTCAGAGCTTGTTTTACTCTCTGTCTATAATTTTTAGAATTTTCCTTCCATCTTTTTCTTTGTTCTCTTTGAGATCGAGGGGTTTTGTCTTTTATCTGGCCAATCTTCTTATCTTCTTTTCTTTTCAGATATTGCTTCCTTCGCTTTTCTTTCTCAAGTTCAAGCAGTTCCGGGTCATTTTTTATTTCGTTATAACGTTTTCTTTTACACAAACGTTGTTTTTCTAATCGCTGTGCTTTAGTTTGTGGCATTTTTCATTCTACAGATAAAAAAAAACTATTTTAACTCGCATTATTATAAGTAAAATCCTATGGACCTAAACTTAGCACGATTACAATACTATGTAGGGTGCAAAGCAGCTGCCAACTAGATGAGATATTTAAAAAAAATGTAATTCTCGAGATATACGGTTGACAAAAAATGTAATAAGGCGCTTGCTCCATTACGTCATGTGTATGTTGATGGATGCTAGTACCTACTTAACTATACGAGATGTTTATATTTCAAAAACAAACATATAATACTTATCTACTATCAAAAATCATTATTCGTATTAACTCATCATTATAGTCAACATCACTGTCATTAAGTGAAACTTATTTCATTCGTCGCAACGACCATGTTGCTAACAATGATGTTACATATAATTACGAACTGAGAATAAAACCTGTATGAACTTGTCTGTGAACATAAAACCTCGGTAATGATTTTACTAAATTAAATGATTTCGTATTCGTTATTAAATGAAATATAAATTAAAATATTAAATACGCACATTTAATGAATTTAAGCTGAAATGCAAATGACAATTTTGATGCTAAATTTTGAAGAACTATGAAAGTTTACTTACAGTTCTCATTTGCACACGTGTTTCTTCGCCGAAATCTAGTTGTAGAATAAAAGCCCCCCCGCGCTTTCGGGGGCATATATTAAAGTTGCGTTCAGAATTAAATAGATTAGTAAAAATTTAAATCAAAAAGTGTTACGACTAATGACGTTTTTTTTTGTAACAAAATTTGGACTTTATGTTTAGCCTTGCAATTATTAAGTACTTATAGAGATTTTATTTTGAAACGAAGTAAAATTTATATGAAATTAATATTTTGATACTTCTAGAATTTTAAAATTGAAATTATACATTTTGTATACATTTGTTTCGTAAAGAGTCGACACCGGAATACGGAGTATAATGACGTTTGGTGTTGTTTTTGAAACTTTGCACAATAAATAAATTAAAAATACAACTTTTTAAACTTTACAACTTAAAAAACAAAGTCAAACAGAACTAAAAAATTAATCGCAAGTATCAGAATTTTTTTGTATATTTAATTATTTCGACGGAAACAGTTTTTACGGTCCTTTGAAGAACAACCCAAATACATACAATGTCTCCTGCCCGAGTGCGCCACCGCACCGTAGCGTGCGGCACGCCCACCAACTTCTCCAATTACACTCACGAAACGTCCGTCCAATACATTTCTTACTATTCTAGACTATTTCTGTCTTGTTACTACCGCATCACATTCATAAGTCATGAGGACTACCTTTGTTACCACATTAAATTTGTCATTGTAAATTCCTTTTACTCATTTCCGGGTAAATTTTAAACCCGACTGCGAAAAAGAAGGGTTATGTGTTTCGAGCGAATGTATGTATACCTATTTCTTTGGCACGCTCTGTAGCCTAAACTTCTTGAATGATTTTAGCATATGAGGTGTCATTAGATTCGAATTAATTGTGAGAGTGAGTGACAAAGGCTATATAATATTTAAGTACTAGGTCCGGGAATCAAATAAAAAGCAAAAATAGAAAGATAGATTTTTTTACTGAATGTATTTTTATTGCAGTCGGGTTTTTTGTTTCCTTTTTAATAATTTAGCTTATTCATAAAGAGACTGCAACAAAATTACTATTCGCATTATTCCCTTGATGACGTTACGTGTACAATAAACAATACCTTTAATACCTCATATATACATATTACATTCAGGTAGATTATGTCTTATCTTTAGATGGAGCAGCCAAGTTACGCTCACCACATACTGATTTATTTTTATGTTAATTTCGGGAAGCTATTAATTTACAAATTTGTGTATTTTTCTTATATAGACTAAACTGTTATAGGCCGAGTGAAGAGATACCATAATGGTCATATTGTGGCATAATATTATTATTATGTAGCTGTAATTCTACAAGTTCATTTCTTAATTGTATGTTGATATCTATACAATTAATAAAATTAAGTGTCTGTTTGAAATGACAAAATAACGGTTTACGAGGAAATTACTAGAGAAGCAAATGGGTAATTCTTCGAAATTTATTATTTTCGTCAAGTTTTTCAATTTTTTGAAAAACCTTAGTGCTAACCGCTATTGATAAGATAAATGCAATCTATGCATACTAACATAGTATTTGATACGAAAGACACTATTATATTTTCAATAATTTAGGAGTTATTCGGAAAAAATAAATTAAATATGTTGAGGCTAATGATAACCACATACTAACAATGATTATAGTTTAGAACATAATGACAGTATGTTGCACAGAATGATTTAAATGGATAAATTTGATCATTTATTTATGTAAAACAAAAGTTATTTAGAAAATTAAACATCGTATATTTAGCAAACTTAATAGTAATAACAAGCAATTCAAAATAATTGAAAAACTAAGCATTTCACGTAGTTAACGCAAACTTAGATAACTTAATCATGTTAGTATAATATAATTCTTTGGAAATCAAAAAATCACAGTAAAAATCCAGTCTAATAACTAAGCATAAAAAATATCTAAATCTACTACTAAAAAGTATAAAGTACAAACAGAAAAATAACCATATAGGTTATAATACAACCATATTAATAAAATAGTGCGACCTGTAATAATTCTAATCAACAATAATCGCAATAGTCTCTTAAATCCTCAAAGTTATAAGTTTAAAAAGACGAGCAATTCTCACAAATTTATCCACAAAAATTCTTAAAAATAAAATGATGCCCAAAAGTTCCAAGTTTCGCAAATGCGGAATCATCACATTATTGGACAGTATTTTGCTTTACTGAAAATAGTACAGTTTATTAAATGCCATTACCGGTAGACATGTGATTAGTCAAATGAGTTGTATTAGTGACATCAATTAGAATATTAGAAATAATCTTGATTTTGTTTTGTTTTGTAGATTTGGGCTTAGTATTTGCCAGGGGAACTACGTAATTAATATCGACATTATCGTTTTGATTCACAGGTATATTATTGATATACCCCAAATGCTTGCCATGTGCGCATATTTCGTCAACATCACATAGAAAACAACTCATTTTTCTTATAGTCATTCTAGGTTTAAGCCTATCCCAAAGTACCTGGTGCACAGAAAGGGTGCCTCTAAATGGTTTCAACTGCTCAGGAATCAATCTTTCCCTCTGCATTATATCTTCTTCTGTAACTCTTTTAATTATAATATTCTCCAACCTTGAACTCATGATTTCGTAAAACTTATCGAAATTACCAAGGTCCGAACCAAAATGGACCATCTGGTCAGCTGTTCTTTTTACTGTAGCACCAACGCCATCAGGAGCACCCTTTCCATGCCCAGCTTCGGAATAGTTCCACGTAATTCTGGTTATATTAGAATGGTGGGATGTTAATTGACTTATAATATAGAACATGTATTTATTGCGATATTGTGATGACGGAGAATCAGATAAAAAATGAACTGTATCTACGAATGGATTCTGTTTTATGACTTCATCAAGAACAGGCAGTAAATGAGCCCAGATTGATGCAGCGTCGTGTCGAAGGCTAGAACTGAGAGTACACATAGATGTAGGGCATACTTGTCCAGTTATAAAACTATGCGTGTATATCACAACTGTATGCAGCGACACTTGTTGTCGACTTCCTCCGAAATGGAAAGATTGAACTTCTTGGGCATACTTTAAATTATAATTTTCAGAGAAATCGACGTGTACGAGAGCTTCTTGAAAATTCAAATTATTTTTAAGTGTTTTTATAACTTTGTATTGATTTACGATTTTGTAGATATGATCCAAGTAATTTGGCAGTTCTGCTTCTAATTTTGAAATGGCTTCTAAGGGTTTCATTACTATTTTTTGTTTTACTGTTAAAATTTGCCTTTTCTTTGTTCCGTTTTCTAAAACTACTTCTTTATTAACTCTTCTCCATTCAAAAAATATTATATCAATATCGTTATTCAATTCTTTGTACGCAAGATGTTGTGGTGCACATAAGTTGCATATTCTTCGCAAACAGTCAGTGTTAAATGAATCGCAGCACAATGTAGCTAATATGTCTTCTGGTTTCTTTTCATTTAGTATAGATGTCTTATTCAAGGCTTTCACCAACAACTCCATATTCACATGAGTAGCACACATACATTTTTCTCTATTAGCTGGTTTAGGGTGCTGCACCCAGAAAGGTCTATTTTTACAAAAAAATGAATAATGGATATTAATGTTTGTTTCTTTTTTAAATTTTTTATACAAATCAATCAATGGAGCGGTAAGATATCTTTTCTGGACTCTTTTCTTATTCCTAGTTATAAATTCTTTTTTGCCTGCAGCAACAGTACTATTGGCGTCGTCACAATAAAATGAAATAATTAATTTAATTATTTTAGATTGGCGGTCTTTAAAGTATGTATATTTAGGTAAATCACTTGGATCTTTATTTGCTTTATTGGTGATTATTTGATTTATCAGTGTGTTTTCATTTGGTAATTTCAATTTAACAAGTTCAAGCTTTTTCTTTAGATTTGTTATAGTTTTACGTTGGGATTCGTTTTTCTTTTTTAATGTGTTTATTGTAGACATTAGTATCTTCCTTTTCTTCATTTCTTTGTACTTAAGATTTTTTAGTGCACCTTTAACAGATGGACACTGACGGTCGTGTTGCAAAGGATCCTTTTGTAGGTTAGTATCAGTTTCGTTAATTGTGACCGGTATTGTTTCTACATTAATAGGTTTAAATGTAATTTTATTATTCAGAGCTTGTTTTACTCTCTGTCTATAATTTTTAGAATTTTCCTTCCATCTTTTCCTTTGTTCTCTTTGAGATCGAGGGTTTTGTCTTTTATCTGGCCAATCTTCTTATCTTCTTTTCTTTTCAGATATTGCTTCCTTCGCTTTTCTTTCTCAAGTTCAAGCAGTTCCGGGTCATTTTTTATTTCGTTATAACGTTTTCTTTTTACACAAACGTTGTTTTTCTAATCGCTGTGCTTTAGTTTGTGGCATTTTTCATTCTACAGATAAAAAAAAACTATTTTAACTCGCATTATTATAAGTAAAATCCTATGGACCTAAACTTAGCACGATTACAATACTATGTAGGGTGCAAAGCAGCTGCCAACTAGATGAGATATTTAAAAAAAATGTAATTCTCGAGATATACGGTTGACAAAAAATGTAATAAGGCGCTTGCTCCATTACGTCATGTGTATGTTGATGGATGCTAGTACCTACTTAACTATACGAGATGTTTATATTTCAAAAACAAACATATAATACTTATCTACTATCAAAAATCATTATTCGTATTAACTCATCATTATAGTCAACATCACTGTCATTAAGTGAAACTTATTTCATTCGTCGCAACGACCATGTTGCTAACAATGATGTTACATATAATTACGAACTGAGAATAAAACCTGTATGAACTTGTCTGTGAACATAAAACCTCGGTAATGATTTTACTAAATTAAATGATTTCGTATTCGTTATTAAATGAAATATAAATTAAAATATTAAATACGCACATTTAATGAATTTAAGCTGAAATGCAAATGACAATTTTGATGCTAAATTTTGAAGAACTATGAAAGTTTACTTACAGTTCTCATTTGCACACGTGTTTCTTCGCCGAAATCTAGTTGTAGAATAAAAGCCCCCCCGCGCTTTCGGGGGCATATATTAAAGTTGCGTTCAGAATTAAATAGATTAGTAAAAATTTAAATCAAAAAGTGTTACGACTAATGACGTTTTTTTTGTAACAAAATTTGGACTTTATGTTTAGCCTTGCAATTATTAAGTACTTATAGAGATTTTATTTTGAAACGAAGTAAAATTTATATGAAATTAATATTTTGATACTTCTAGAATTTTAAAATTGAAATTATACATTTTGTATACATTTGTTTCGTAAAGAGTCGACACCGGAATACGGAGTATAATGACGTTTGGTGTTGTTTTTGAAACTTTGCACAATAAATAAATTAAAAATACAACTTTTTAAACTTTACAACTTAAAAAACAAAGTCAAACAGAACTAAAAAATTAATCGCAAGTATCAGAATTTTTTTGTATATTTAATTATTTCGACGGAAACAGTTTTTACGGTCCTTTGAAGAACAACCCAAATACATACAATGTCTCCTGCCCGAGTGCGCCACCGCACCGTAGCGTGCGGCACGCCCACCAACTTCTCCAATTACACTCACGAAACGTCCGTCCAATACATTTCTTACTATTCTAGACTATTTCTGTCTTGTTACTACCGCATCACATTCATAAGTCATGAGGACTACCTTTGTTACCACATTAAATTTGTCATTGTAAATTCCTTTTACTCATTTCCGGGTAAATTTTAAACCCGACTGCGAAAAAGAAGGGTTATGTGTTTCGAGCGAATGTATGTATACCTATTTCTTTGGCACGCTCTGTAGCCTAAACTTCTTGAATGATTTTAGCATATGAGGTGTCATTAGATTCGAATTAATTGTGAGAGTGAGTGACAAAGGCTATATAATATTTAAGTACTAGGTCCGGGAATCAAATAAAAAGCAAAAATAGAAAGATAGATTTTTTTACTGAATGTATTTTTATTGCAGTCGGGTTTTTTGTTTCCTTTTTAATAATTTAGCTTATTCATAAAGAGACTGCAACAAAATTACTATTCGCATTATTCCCTTGATGACGTTACGTGTACAATAAACAATACCTTTAATACCTCATATATACATATTACATTCAGGTAGATTATGTCTTATCTTTAGATGGAGCAGCCAAGTTACGCTCACCACATACTGATTTATTTTTATGTTAATTTCGGGAAGCTATTAATTTACAAATTTGTGTATTTTTCTTATATAGACTAAACTGTTATAGGCCGAGTGAAGAGATACCATAATGGTCATATTGTGGCATAATATTATTATTATGTAGCTGTAATTCTACAAGTTCATTTCTTAATTGTATGTTGATATCTATACAATTAATAAAATTAAGTGTCTGTTTGAAATGACAAAATAACGGTTTTTTACTAAATACATATGAAAGTATATATACGACACCTATAACAAAAAACACATTTTAAAATTTTTTGTCTGTCTGTCTCTCTGTTTGTTTCCGGTAATCTCCAAAACGGTTGGACCGATTTTGACGGGACTTTCACTAATAGATAGCTTATGATATAGGGAGTAACTTAGGCTACTTTTATTTTATAAAAAGTATTAGGGTTCCGCACAAATAAAAAAAAATCTGGTCATGGTGAATCAATTCGCTTATGCTTATGCTGATTAAACCATAAGAGATATAGAAATTAATGTACTACATAATCATAGGCATTAAAAAGTCCTACAAAAAGTCCGGGAGAGTATACATCTATCTTCTAAGGAACACCCACAATAAGCATTTTTGTCTTTAAAATAGCCGGGAGCGGGGGAACAAGATTCGCGCGGGCATTATGTAGTCCACGTGAGTGAAGCTACGGGCACAACTAGTAAGTAATAATAATTAAGATAATGAAACAGTTTTAATTTAATAATTCTTTTGGACTAACTAAACTTGATTCAAGATAAGTGCCGTAGCTGGGGACAAAAAGTGTCATTCGAAAAGAGCTTTTGATTTTCCATTTTATTAACAACTAGTTGTGCCCACAGGTCCGCATGCTTTAACTTCGGGATTATTCTTTATGAAGATATCGTGAATTTTTTTTTAGGTAAGGACCAATGTCCTCTTTGATTATATACATATTAGCAATGCTTATCTTTATCTCTGCCTTCTAAAATATGGGTTGGACAAAGATGAAAATACTTTTATCGATGTTTAAATATTGACAGATTTTTATAAGTAAAGCTGCAAGTATCTTTTAAGTACACACTTAAAACAAACAAAAAACTATCTAGTAGTTTTGCGTGATGCGCGCACAAAGACAAAAATCTACCATTTTTTATATAGATCGTAAAAGGTTTCAAGAATATACGAATTACAATTTACCATGTACTTGTAACTTTTACCTATGTTATAGATATAACGGGATATTTACTATTAATATAGATTCCCTTCCCACATCTGACTACTACCAAGAAGTTATGATCGATAGATACATCAAATATTCACGCACATTGCCGACCCGCGTGAAAACGTTGTCTGTAAAGCCACAAAGGGGGCGATGGGTAAGTTTCCAAACTACACTACCCCTCCTTTCATAATTACCTAAACGGTCTTGTTTAATCCAAGTAATAACTTTAAAAAGCGAGTATCAATATACTTTGTAGTATTTTTTTTTATAAGTTTTCTTTTGGTGTACTATTAAATTATATTTCATCTATAATATTTATTCAGTATTAAAAAATAATTGATTCTAAAATGTAATAAATCAGTAGACAGTTTTTTACTTTTTATATTTTGTTTATGGGTTTTTATCAGAAGAATATGACATAACAATATTTATACATTCTATACTATATAATATAATAAAGCGGAAGAGTTTTTTTTGTTTGTTTGTTTAAACACGTTCATCTCATGAACTACCCGTCGGATTCGAGAAATCTCTTTGTATATCATAGCCAGTCAAATTCACGAGGAGTAGTACAGGCTACAACTATCAGCTAGCCTTAAATATTTATTTTTGTTAAGTCGGAGGTGGAAGTGTTCCCGAACTGCTTTATCCGCGTGCGCTGGAGTAATGATACATAAATACAACTACTTGTAAATAAGAAGTATAAACTAACACAAATAAAGTTCTTGGGAAGAAGAGTTAATTAACTTAAAATATCATCCACACAGCATTTAGATCTGCTAGATTTCAAATATTAATTTTAAACTTATTGAAAAGTGAAATCTGATCATAATGATTTTTTAAATCAGTCCAACAAGAAGCAATGAATATCGTCAATCCTATCACATTCCTTGCAAAGTGGCCAACAGGTAAATATATCTAGGTTTAAAAAAAAATCTGTTATTTTAACGACGACCACTGAGAGATTGTCAATTGTCGTCGCTGTCATGCCAGACTGCAAGCTTCTCGGAAACTGGATACACTCGCTGATCCTGAAACGTAACAAACCAAAAGAGAGTCACTGTTAATTGTCGCGTCCGCGTCCTACCACAAGAACTGTAGCTTTCGTAACTTTACCCAATTATTCAGGCGGCTAATTTTGAATCTGGTATCGAGTTTGTAAATCTATCCTGTATCACGAAAAAAGGGTGAAGAGATTGATCGATTAAGGTAGAATGGATTGTTTTTTCGAATCGCTGCATATTGTCCTAATGGCAAATATTTTAATTGTTGCGGGTGCGTCCACTCAACCGGAAAATCAACGCGATTGTAATATGGTGTCATAAACTCTTAGCTTTAAAAATCTTTTCCCGTAATACTTAAGTTCTGATTATACAGTTGTGTGCATGTAATTTGACCGACTAATATTTACGAGCAAATTTAAAAATCATATTATATTATTGCGTGGTTTATATCTATTTCAAAAATCAAAATTATACTATAACATGAATAGTATATCATGTTTTATAATGGCTACTGCCCTGCAGAGACAAGGCACGGAGTTTATAAGAGTTTGGTTTGGCATGTTTCAAGTGGAATTCCAATATAAAACTCCACAAATGTGGCGTAAAGGACATATAAATTACTAGATATCTTTGCTGATTGATATACGGGCTTTTACGTGTCGCTAAAGGTTTTTTATTGGTGTAAGATCAGGGCGTTTATCAATAGAATTCATATAAAAAATATTTTAATTTAAATAAAAAATACACCACAAAAACGCCGAATTATGGTCCCGTGACGTCATCATTCATTTTATATATCATTTTGTATCGGTGACAATTGTGACAACTTACGCAAGAGTCTAACGTACTTATTTCCTGAGTGGTGTCGTCATATTTTCGAATTGGCATTTCAAATCACGTGACTCTGACAAAAAATATCAATTTTTCAAATGGAAAATTAAATAAATAAATAATTACCTACTTTTTCCAGATTCGTGTTGTTTTAGGCTTTTTATTTATAGAGCATTATTACCCAATAACTTACTTTAATTTTGAAACGTACAGTCAACTCGCGGATTATCCACTATTGTTTGAGTAAAACTTAAAACAAGTTATTAGCTATATGCACACAACTGAAACTGATAGATGAAATATATTATGTTTAAGATTAAGTTATTAATATATTATTTATTATACATTGCATTAGATTACCGTGGATATATTATTTTGTCTGGATTTAAAATAAGTGTTTAAGATTCCCAATGCCTACCAGCTGCAGCCGGGTGTTTAAAACTTATGCAGATACGGGTTTATCTACGTGGCCGGTGGTGTTAACAATATAATATAATATGTCATATACTTAACAATATAATATGTCCAATAGCAAACGGGCATAATGTAGGTATAATAAAGAATAAAAAAAGCTTCTTATTAGTGAAATAATTTTCAGAACCGTATCAATATCGTCAGAGATTTCCTCCAATAAACCTAACTCACAAACTTTTTACCTCTTTATATACTTTTATTACGTTTATGCTAAACTTTTACGTAAAAATTAGTTTCATAAATTATGATGTACTGCTTGCTTATAAGTTTATACAAACATCCATAAAATGAGATGTATTTATAATAGTACTTATAATCCAATTTCGCTTTGCTTCAAAGGGTTTATCCTAAGCATCTATCAATAATAGATTAGGCTCTTAAACGGTGCTCGTTTTCTAAACGTTTCAAAATGTATCGCGTAAGAATCGTTTAGTAGAATACCCGATACTCGTCCGCGCTGAAGTTGGGAGAAATCCTCACGTTTTATTTTATTTTCCTTATATTCATACAGCATGGTATGTTAATATCATAAGTTGTTTTTATTTTTAACAGACTTCGAATAAAGGCAGGTTATCAATTCGAATGTATTGTTTTTATATATTTTCGTTGGAAAGAAGATACCTCAAGGGTGGTTCCATTATAATTTTATTGGTATTGGACATTCGACTTCGAATATAGTCCAGGGAACTCTTCAAAATCATTGAAGTTAGTTCTGTTTTTTGTTAAAAAATCGAAATTAAACTCTTAATTTGATAACTCAAGTAAAAATATTATTTTGATAACATTTAGAAGTTAGGATCGGATACGAAGAATTAGAACTAACGCGATTGTAAGTGGCATTATGTTTTACAATTTACATGATAGATCGTTCTATATATTTTATAATTACTCTAAATTGGTTCAGTTGATAAAATAACTATTAATTTGTGTTTCAACTGCTCAGGGTAGTAATTTGACCTCGTAGGCACGTGTTGGCTCTCATAGAAGTACTTATAACAGTTACTGTTGTTTGACAATTCAGAAATAAACGTTTTTCCCACCCTGGGCTAGAAAACCAGCTGGTGTCCGATAGCCTCATTCTCATAGGTATCTGAATATTTAAACATCCAGTGTTAAGAAAATTACAGACTGCGACTCGGTTATCGAGACTTAATTACGCATTCAAAATGATTTTCCTTGGATAGAAAGTCGGTATGGACAATTAGGTCAACATATGATTGTTTCCATACGTAGGATTCACATGGTATCGATTTTAGTCAAAAATCGGTATTATATTGATCTCCTCACTAATCTTACATTTAATGTAGTAATGTACTTCATGTTGTAGTTACGCTTCCTAAATCCGTTGTAAGTATTGCTTTCCGGCATAAATTAAATATTCATTTTTGACATTATAATACAATTGAATAAACAGAAAAATGTTTTAGTGTCGCATAGTAGCTACTATTTCAATGTTATAGTCGAAAACGTGATTTTATCTATATGCTAAAAGTAAGATATTTAAATAAAAAATTTGCAGGCGCAATGACAATATAAAACTCGTCCATTTTTGTATCTTTTAAAATTAACTTTATACTGATATTCCTAACGAGGTACATCATGTATTAATGTGATAATGAAAGGGTAATATCTAATAGTATTAGTGATTATGGTAGTTATTTTAGTCAAGTGAGTAATTAACGGCTCCAACGATTTAAATAAAATTTTATATTTATATAATGTTTTACATTTCAAGTTTACCTAGTTAAGTGTTTTAAGATACCGAGCAAATCTCGGTCACCTGGATATTATTACATAAAAAACCAATTAAATGGTTTTATTTATATGAAGACAATTTTTAGATTTAAGAATTATGTTAGCATATTTCGTGTATACATTGATCTTATTTAAATAGTAATTATTTACAACATGGTACTCGATTTGTACCTTGATTTGATTCGAGGCTGCATACCGAAAAGCCGCCAGTAGTGCCAGTACTACCAAATCCTGCTAATATTGCATGGAAGGCACATCCTGATCCCACATTGAGACAGGCGCCTCGCCTCATAAGATTTTAACTTCTTTAGGAAATTCTTGTCATGCAAGTCATTGTCACATTTATAACAATTCGCTAATATTCGCCCCTTTTCATTGCAATATGATATGCATAAAGGTAAAATGGTTATCCTCAATACTGCATTAAGCAATATGACAATCTTCATAATTATATAATCTTGTCGCTGGGCGAGTAGTATTTTTGTTGGTGCCCCGTTACCTAGGTTACGATTGTCTTCGACGTCGCTTCATTGGTCGATTACTAACCATTACCTATTGACAAATACCCCTTCCCTACCTACGTTTATAAAATGTAGTCCACATACATTTATCGTGCTATTACGATCTCAACGGATATTTATATGGTTTGCTCATTAATCTTGCTTGCAATGGAAGTCATTTTTAATACTCATACAACTGTATATTATTTCAAATACCTGTCCTATTTATATGTTTTCGTAGGGAAATATTTGTAGATATGATACATTTTGTTTCTCAATCAATCTAAACTCCACAGATTTTATTTCGCATTTATTATACAGCCTACTGTAAATCTTTTTTATTGATGGAATATTTTTATTATAGCGTGAACGGAAGTACAGTTTAGGATGGCGGCGTAACACTTCACTATATTTTAAAATTAACACGGCAAAGGACTATTGTAACTAACTCATGATAAGCAGAGTACAAGCCAAAAACAACGGCGACCACGGAGAAATCGGCAATTTGGTGGCCTGCAAGTCTCTTGACAGCTAGATTTTTTATTTACTACTAGCTGTGCCCGTGGCTTCGCTCACGTGGACTACAGAATGCCCGATGCGAATCTTGCTCCCCCTCCCGGCTATTTAAAAGACAAAAATGCTTATTGTTGGCGTTCCTCAAAAAGATAGATGTATACTCTCCCGGACTTTTTTGTAGGTCTTTTTAATGCCTATAATTATGTAGTACATTAATATGCTCTATCTCTTATGGTTTACTCAGCATAAGCCATTTAAGCGCCCGAATTGATTCACCATGACCAGTTTTTTTATTTGTGCGGAACACTAATATTTTTCTAAAATAAAAGTAGCCTAAGTTACTCCCTATATCATCAGCTATCTATCAGTGAAAGTCCCGTCAAAATCAGTCCAACCGTTTCGGAGATTACTCGAAACAAACAGACAGACAAAAATTTTAAAAATTGACTATTTGTTATAGGTGTCGTATAAACTTTGATATGAATTTAGTAAAAAAACTGTTATTTTTAAATTACAAATAAACACTTCAATTTTATTAATTGTACAGAAGATGGTTAAGCTTGTGTTTGACCACTATCTCGCCTGATCGTAAGTGATGATGTGGTCTACGATGGAGCACGCTTACCTAGAAGGTACCTATTCACTCGAGACTTGAAGATACCCAGGTTATAATTATCGATAAATACAAAATCCGGCAAAGTGTTTCTCCACTCCTTAGCGGTGCGCATGATAAATGTGCTAGCAAAACGTTTTGTGCGCACTTGTGGAATATCTACCATAAATCGATGACGCTCCGCCGTGGCTCTTGTCGTCGGATGGTGGTGATACAATGGTTGATCTCGAAACGCGACAAATCAAAAGAGAGATACTGTGACGGTTTTATCACCAGTGCATGGTGGTCACGACCCCTAGTAGGACACAGAGAAATTTCTTTGGAGATTTCTCTCTACTTGGGCTAGTCTGACTGATGGAACACCTCCACTCTACATAAGATCGCACCCAAATAACCTAGTGTTGTGTTCCTGTGGTGAGTAGGATTTCCAGAGCGCTTTGGGGTAGGTGGTTCAAGTTGGCAACACGCTAGTTATACGTATCTGGTATTACAAGCGTCCATAGGCTACGGCTTATCATTAGGCGGGCCGTATGCTTCTTTGTCACCTTTGTTGTATGAAAAAAAGTAGAGTACAGATCCCTACCATCCCACTTGATTACTGGATCCCGAAATATGCACGCCGGCAACTATGCGGTTTTACACTTTGTATATGTTGATCGTGGTCTAGTCGAACACATTTATTGTCATGTCTTAATACTTAACCACGCAGCTAATTCTTCACTACATTTGATTTAAAAAAAAAATTACGTCGGTCCTTCGAGACCGACCACTTATCAACTCAATTTTAGCATAAATTTATTTTGTTTAATTTGTTAAGTGAGGTATATGGGCATTAGTTGTTTCTAACGACAGAGTTGCATGCGACTATTATTCTACCCATTATCTTTATCGATAACTTTTTTAATAACATTGATGAAGTAATTTTTATTATTTAAAAAAAAAAGAACGACTTTTTAAGTTAATTGTCTTGACTTTACATGGTTTGGACTGTAGAAGTATCTCGTTTTTTTTTAATGTATCAGAAAAATGACTGGATATCAATATTTATTACAATTACGATGACAAAAAGTTTTTTCAAAATATGAATCCATGTTTTAAAAATCTTTTTCAGTTTTATTTTTATAGATGTAACAATATAAAATTCTATTATTTCGTTTGTTGTTAAGAACTTATGTTTGACGATTATGCAGATTGTTTGAAAACCTAGTTTTTTTTTGACATTATGTAACAATAATATTATTTAGCATATTGACATCCATATTCGTCTATTGTGATTTAGTTTTTTAGTTCTTGTTTGTGGTGTGAAAGAAATGTAGATTGACTTAGACATATTATAACTGGGTGTCGTCTTGCGGTGAGATTCGTTAAGTCCTAGTTTCCGGGGCACAATGAGAGGCATGGGGTGTTATTGACGGGGCGGCAGACTGTGCGCATGTGTAACGCCGGCGCCCCGGTGTCTCGGGGCTGCCTTACATACCCCAGTGCGGAGCCCGACCAGTGTCAGTTCAAACTCGCGCGCTTTAATGGACACACGCGAATCTGTCATTATCCGCCACACGTGATAAACCTTATTTATCATGTAGGTTAGATTTATTTATATAATATTATGTGGAAATTATTAAATTAATTGAACATTTTTATTCTTAGTGAATAATATCTAATAAGAACTCTATTGTTCTAGGTGTGAACCACCTTGATCTTAAACCGGTTTCGGCCAATTAATTGTGAGTATGTATAATAATTATTTCGTTATTTTTATATGATTTTTGTTCTGAAGGTATGAGAATATCTATGAGAGCTTTTTAATTAACTGAAAAATTTTGTATTGAAAATTAATATTCTTTGCTTAACTTTTTTGTTGTTAATTTTACTGCTCAATTTTTTTTGGTATTGTTTCTTTATTAAAATTCAATTAATTTTAGCAAATTTTATAAAGTTTATTTTATGACATCTGGAAAGGTAATTAATTAAAACAACTAGGGGTTGTTAGAAGAGGTAAAGGAATGATTCGCAGGTGAGGCAGCTGGTAGTGACATTTTGAGCGCTGTGTTAGGTTGGGTTGAGTTTTTGTTACATTTTTTATGCGAGCTTTTTCGAGTCGAGGCGTCTTTGTGAGCAGCACACCTGCCAAGGTGGATCGGGTCCCGATCCAGTCTTGCCTGTTCTATTTATCCATTCAATTATTCTTGCTATTTACGCCCTTAAGTTTTATATGAATACTTTTAGATGGTACTCTAACATTTTAGAGCAATATTCAAATAAATCATAAGCGAATTATACTAAAGGATTTGAAAAAAGTCACTCCCTAGTAAGCGCGTTGTATTTAAGATACTGTATATGAAGGAATGATGGCTCTGTGGTGTAGAGTCCTCGGTCATTGCGTCGATCAACGTAAATTCGAATCGCAGAATGTGCCTGAGCTTTCAGTGAATGAAGGCATCGTGATTAAACTGTATTATGGCGGTAGAGCATTTTCTAATACCTATTTTGCTAACTACTACTCTCAAGTTGAAAATTTATCGCCACAAGTATAGGTGTGTTCTAGTAGCTGCACTTGTGCCACACAATCACTTAAATCATTTCAGATTGAGATCAAAAGCTAAAATAATAATGAATAAAAGAAAATGCTTATTTTCTTTTTTATTGTAGACTAGCACTTGCATCGAATACAGAATGTAGACAGACGGGCGAATCGTGCTACCCCTGTTCCCGGTTATTTTAAAGATAACATGCTTATTGTTAGTAATCTTTACAAGACGAACATATGCTCTCGATGACTTTTTTGTAGGTGTTTTAAATATATACAATTATGTAGTACATTAATTTAATATATCTCTTATGGTTTACTCAACGTATGCCATTTAAGCGTCCGAATTAATTCACCATGAGCAGTTTTATTTTTATTTGCGCGGAACCTTAATTCTTTTTCTAAAATAAAAGTAGCCTAAGTTACTCCCTATAAAATCAGCTTTCTGCCAGTAAAAGTCCCGTCAAAATCGGTTGATAGCTTACCCGGAACAAACAGACAAATAAAAATTTTAAAAATGGGGTTTTGTTAAAGGTATCGTACATAATTTTATATGCATTTAGTAAAAATCTGTTTGACATTATAATTTCAATTCAATTTAATTGACCTGGAAAATGGTACGTATATGACTATATGTAGGTTTAAATCAAAGTGGATACAATGAAGATCAATTCAAAAGTAAAGAGATTGGAAATTTAAAAAAGTTCAAGCGCTTCATGGTTGCCACCACAGAATGTTGTAGTATGTATTTATACTCTTTGGTACATAATATTAGCGAATAGATCAACGGAGTGTAGCACAGGTGTGAGAGAGTCACTGACCTCATTCACCTGCTGACGCGGTACACTTTTCGAATAGTCATGCTATAATCGTCAATATAATAATGACACAATATGTTGTTCTATAGAACACCCTGTAAGTTAAATAATATTTTGTAAAAATTACATTGTATAATACAGAACAAATATATTCTTATTTCAAGTACATAGTTTTTCATCATTGTTATTTTTAACAGTTCTACCCCGAGAAAGCAATTACAATTTCACTAGACAAAAATTTAATTTTTGAAAAGAAACTTAGAATAATCATTGTTTGACTTTAAGAGTCGTTCGTTACCAATAGTATTCGATAAACGTAATATACATTTTTCAGCGTTTTAAACACAATATAGATAGGTAAAGAAAGCCAGCTCCTTGCAACTTGCAACGAGCGATAAAGGCGGCGTACGCAGACAAATAAACGCATATATGTAAGAGATCTCGGATCAAGTCGGTCGAACTCCAGTAGCGAGTGTCTGCGCTTTGTCGATACACGTAGTTATTGTTTTTTTTGTGAGACTAGAATATTGTAAATTAGCTGTGCCCCACGGTTTCACACGTATTAATTTTATCTGACAAACACCGCACCGGCAAAACCCGTGTAGCCAATCGTAATTGTTCTCACTTCCCGTACTTGCTTAAAGCTTTCCAGATTGCTTGACATTCATGTGTACTAATCCGCTTGAGTCTTAGCGTGAAGTTATATAGCCCATACCCTTCTTCAATAAATGGGTTATAGAATTTAAAAAAAGTGTACGTATGCCACATATGCATTTAGTAAAAAGCTGTTATTTTGCCATTACAAACAGCACTTCTATTTTATTAATTGTATAGATACCAACATTTATTTATACCGCAAATCTATTTTGTCTCTACTTTTACTGACAAAATATTGTAAAAAATCTTAAAAAAATCATTAATATGAAAACGAATATTATGACCAAAGTAAATCATCGTAAGTAATTCTCGTAACAAAATGTCGCTACATCCCTATTCAAATAGCATACATACACTTTATAGCTTCTTCACAAATAACAACCGTAATACAAAGCAACTAGATCTTTATTGAGTTACATGTTTTATAGCGACATCTAACGTCGAGTATTGGTACTTGCCGCGTATTCAAATACTGTTGGGAGTTTCGAATAAAAAAGCTCTAGTGATTGTATATAAAATAAATTAAGCCATATCTTGAAGCAAGAGAGTTTTATTTTGAATATATATTTTAGGTAACTTAACTCCTTTTGGATTAATATTACTTTTGATCTCTGATTGGTGTTTTATTAGTAGTTGTACGTTTTGTCTGTTTGATTTTGGCGACATCGGCCCCGATACTGTGATACGAATGTACTTATTCCAACTTAGTCTTTGTACCATGTATTTACGTATCATTAATCATTACGCGAGTGCACGCGGATAAAGCAGTTCGGGAGTTCTTTCACTTCCGACTTACTTAACCAAAATCAATATTTAAGGCTAGCTGAGAAATGTAGCTAAATCATGTTAGGATAAAGTTAGAATTTCAATGGTAGTTTCAGAGATTAGTGTGTTTAAACAAACAAACAAAAGCCTCCTCTAAATTATTATATTACAATAACTAGCTGTGCTCGCGGCTTCGCTCACGTGGACTACAAAATGCTGTCGATTGAATTCCATTAGCATTTCCAGCACGGCGCGCCGCGCCTTAATGGTTTCTGCAATAGTTTGCAAAACTCGAACTTTGTCTCTTGAAATTAATAAAATTGAAGTATCTGTTTGTAATGTCAAAATAACAGTTTTTCACTAAATGCATATGAATGTATATTCGATACCTATAACTCGAAGCTATAACAAAACACCCATTTTTTAAATTTTGGTATGTCAGTCTGTCTGTTTGTTCCGGGTAATCTCCGAAACGGTTGAACCGATTTTGACGGGATTTTCACTGGTAGAAAGCTGAATTTATAGGGAGTAACATAGAATACTTTTATTTTAGAAAAATATTAGTGTTCCGCACAAATAAAAAAAACTGGTCATGGTGAATCAATTCGGGCGCTTAAATGGCTTATGCTGAGTAAACCATAAGAGATAGAGCATATTAAATGTACTACAAATTATAGGCATTAAAAAGACCTACAAAAAAGTCCGTGAGAGTATACATCTATCTTTTTGAGGAACGCCAACAATAAGCATTTTTGTCTTTTAAATAGCCGGGAGCGGGGAGCAAGATTCGCATCGGGCATTCTGTAGTCCACGTGAGCGAAGCCACGGGCACAGCTAGTATAAAATAAAAGTCGCTTCCTGCTGTATATCCCAATAGACGCTTAGGTCTTTTAAACTACGCAACGGATTTTACTGCGATTTTCACTACAATTTAGAATTTATTTACGGAAGGTTTATTTATACAATACATTCCAATTAAGTGTTTGTATAGTATAGAAAATTCAATTATTTCTAATGAAATGGTCTAAAAATTATTTTCGGGCGCTTACATAACTTACGCTGGCTAAATCTTATGAGTTACATCAAAATAATGTTCTAAAGAATTGTAGTTCTTCAAAAAGCCTAGAGAAAAGTTCGCGATTATATATGTCTATCTCCTAAGGTTGACTCACAGTAACCATTTTTATCTTTAACATAATAATTAAAAATATTGTTATTTGCCAATTCAGTATTAATCTTTATCCAGATAATTATTATTTAACTTGGTCATTTAATGTAGATTAAAATTGTCCTTTACAGTTTTCCATTTAAATTAATACCATAGAAGATATATCACGAATTCAAAATTACGCGCGATCTAACAAATCCCTCTCAGCTAAACCGGTCGCGGTCGGTTGGCCGGCACTTTCCACCTATGATGAATTGCGCGGCGTGGGCTAAGCGCACTATTCGTAAATATGGAAGTTATATAACATACCATCACGCCTATATACCCGACCTGAAGTGTTAGGGCAGAGGTGTATACCTATAGTTCGCTGGGTATGTTGTAGGTCTCGCGAAGAGCCTATTGCCATTAATCGGGCACAAAGTCAAACTCCAAGCTGCTACTGAAAATTTCATAGAAAATCCCCAGTATAACACTTTGCGCAACCTGGGAATCGAACCTCGAGCATAGCAGTCGCGTTTAGGACCACTAGGCTAATAAAGCTGTTAACTATTAATATTAAAGCGATAAACTCTAAATCAGGCTTTTTTAGACATAAAATACTGTATGTAAATTACTGCAAAAATATTATAAATTGTAACCGTACGAAGCTTAGGCGGGTCGCTAGTTATCTTTTATATAAAAATGTTGTGTGCATCTGTCAGTGATTCTATAACTTGTGCACGACTTGACCGATTCAGCTCATTTTTACTAAATACATATATTTGTTTTATAAAGATGATGGTTTATACATTAATTATGTCATGATCAGATGGTGGCGCTGTGGTCACGTCTGCCGGGGCCTGCTATTTTAAAGTAATAATTGGATTAACGTAATATTTTGATTCATATAAATCTATTTTTAATTTATATGCAACGCTTTCTAATAATACAGTAAGAATATTTATCTTACATGACTTAATTGTATAATATGCTAAAGCCATCAAAATCAGACTACATGGCGTCTAGACGGATATGTATAACAGCAAAAGTAGATGTAATTTTCATGAACACAGCATTATCTTATTCGATTTGTCATGTTTCTAGGAATTTGATGAGAAACTGTGAAGATATTTTATACTTGTCCTAATAACAAATTGCAAGAATATTATTATTATCCTATTAAATTTGTCATGTTTGTAGGAATTGTTGAATCTCCACAACATAAAACTTTGAATACTTTTTATATTTATCGTATTAACAAAATGCATGTCGCGAAATAAAAAAATGAGTTTGTTATCTAAAGGCCGACCTACGTGTTTGTAATTACTCCGAAGATCGTAAAACTTAGGTTGTAAAAAACTTATTGACTGATTGGATTCTACTGAACGTAAGCCTAATAAAAATACTTATGTGAATTTCCTCCCGTTGTATGTTGCCGTGTAACCAAATCGTGGGTAAGTTTTATGGGATATCGATAAAGGGCGAATCTGGGACCGCGTGCCGCCGCGCCGCGCCGTGACGTCACAAATTCCCTTTTCAAAGTCCAGCTCAAGTTTTTTTTGTTTCTGCTATCATAACTTCTTCGTAACCTCATCCCTCTCTGTTTCAAACTTTCTGTCACAAATCCATACCGCATTTGATATTTTACAGTTAGTGACGACTAACCATCTAACTGAGTTTTAATTTATACAGATCTTTGAACTCACTCATAAAGGCTTGTTTTACTTGTAAATACGATCCGATGAATATTAATTTGCAATGAATTTGTAATCTACTGGTAGATCAGTGTTATATTATAATGTTCCCTGTAACTGTAAACAATGATAACATTATCTTGTTATGTAAGCTATATGCTTATGAAATCATAAGGTTAACTTTTGCCGTAACACTTTTAGGTGTGATACGGCACTTTTACTTAGCTAGATCGCGATAAACACTTAATTGATTGATGATTATAACTTGCCAATTTAGCAGTCCCACATCAAAGAAAGTAACAAATTGTTTTGTAAATGAATTTAAAGAATGTACATTCCTACAACCTTAATTAAAGGAACTGCAATGGAAGTTGTCACCTGTTATATCTCAGCTCTTTTATCGGTGACAACCTGACAACGCCTATCCCGAACGTCGTTTCTATCGATTTTGGCACTTTTTACAATCACTACTGTACACAACGTCATCTATTGGTTAGCGGATGCCGGATGGAAACGCCGTTGTAGTTGATGCTAATTATGTATTAGTATTATTTAGTTTAAAATCAATTAATAATTGTTCTTTTTTGGAAGTTTTTCGCCCATATTGCAATGCCCATATAAATCGGGGAAAAACAACGATAGCGCGTTTAATTTGTCACATCGCCATCTATTGGTGAGCGGATGTAGCCACCGTTGTAGTTGATGCGCATTAAGCGTATTATTTGGTTTAAAATTGTTCTTTTTTTCAATTAATTTTATTTTTGCCTTTGTATCCTCTGTATAATATGCATAATGATCTACCCGGATGCCAAATTTCAAGTCGCCTAGAAGTGGTCTCGGGTTTTCATGAGTAAGTCAATCAGGCAGTGATGAAAATGCTACTTGGTGGTAAAAGGTGTTCAAGGTAGGTTTACTAATATCAAGTGCGAAGGTCGAATAATTTTTAACTTATGGAGGGGTCGAAAGTAGCTCGAAATGATTCGTGTAAATATGCATACTGGTCGATGTGTCCCTTTTCTTTTCTTTTCTAAATGAGCAAATCAGTACTATATTTATGTATAAATATATAATATTCTTGTATATAGATTGAAGAATGAAGCGTGACGCGTATAATGACGATGGTCCCTCGCAGAAGCGACAGCGTCAGACTGACGATGAAGTCACTTTCCTAATACCTAGCAAGGTAAGTCACTTCACTTTCGTAACACTAGGTATTACTAGGTATTTCCTAGGGCAAGATAAAAGACATTAATAAACTGAATACAGATACCGATTATTTGCTGATCGACCATAATTACGTATTTCGCAAGTTGTTAAATAAATGCTTCGCTATGGCAAACTCGGATTATGTTTGTTACATAATATGAATTTACCGTTTTGAAGCAAATGTTCAGCGATTTGCGCTATCCCTTTGCCCTTGCGAAATATTTATTACGGAGGTCGATTCAGCGTGGTTCTAGTGAGCCCTTGGTCGGACTAGCTAATCTCTCAACCTATGGGCCAACTTGTTCTTTGCACTCAAACAAGCAGAAATTAGTGTAACAGCGTCATAACGTTGTTTCTCATGAGCGATATGTCAGTATTTGACTTGGGGTCGAGTTTTCAATCAACTGATAACTTTGTTAGGAATGATTTTCAAATTTTGATAGGTTTTCCATTTTTATCCGTCAAACAGTTAGAAATATTCCTCAAATAAAGTAATCTGACGATTGAACAATCGGCCCCTTAATAAACAGCAAAGAAATGTGTACTAATGAAATATGCATTCAAAATATACTAAGTACATCGGAATAGTATAATTTTTAAGTAAATCAGTTTCTCTCTTTCAAACCTTATAATTTTATTCAACAAATGGTATCTAATAAGTATTATTTGTAATTTTTGTTTTATACTTAATAAAAATACGACTATGATCCATAAAATAATCGATGTTTGTGATTCAGTTCTCCGTTCATTTTTTTTAAATTTTATATAAAATACTCTACAAAAATTGATATGTAAAGTAATTGAGTGTTAAATAATTTGCATCTAATATATTAAATATATTTTCGTCAGGTGGCCGGATCAATTATCGGAAAGGGTGGCACTAATATATCAAAATTAAGGAATCAGGTCAGTATAACAATTTAAATACACTTAAAAACGGTAGGAAACGTAATAAATTTACTGCTGTAGATAGTTTACTCGATAACAGTAAGTAATAATGTATATTCAATTTACGTCATGAACATTGAATTATCAATTTGTGTATTCACTGTGTAATTAGTTATAAATGATATATTTTGAAGTTGTTAAAAAGATTATTTTATTGTTTAGTTCTAACAGTTTTTCACGTTGAGTATAATTTTTTTAATGATTATTTTAAAATGAATTTAACTTGCTTTTAACCTTTTCTCATCACAGGTTCGTCAGTCAATCTCGTAATAATTTCTATGTAACTATACTGTGTACCAGACCCGTTTCTTCTGTATGTAAAACTCACGCTAATTCAGCCATAAAAGGGGAAAATGAGAACGATAATACACAGAAGAGTTAATAATCGCCCCAGCGGCCAGTCCGTAGGCTGTAGGCAAAATAACTCCCCGGCAGCCAGTTGCAGGTCTTTAGCGCCCCTGAGACGCCCCCGTGGCCCGTAGCTCATGGCTCCGCGCGCCTCCACTCGAGCCTACGCCTTGGACCATGTCTGATCAGCTGAGCCGATCAGAGATGGTGCAAGGCGTCCTGGCGACGCAGTGGAGTCGCGCGGCGCGGCTACAGCGAGTCTTGGTTGCCGGTCCCGCCCTCCGGACACGCCGCCGCTCCGCACCCGCCGCCCCGCCACGCAGTACAAAGCCTCTATAACAGTCCCAGATTGCCCCGGCCCCGAACGGTAAACTATATCGCAACATCATCTACTCTGAAATCTTTATAAACCACCAGTCTCTTTATATACTCGTCAACAGTCAGGTGTCGGAGCACGTTTGAGATACCATTAACACGTGAAGGTTTATTCCGCGTCTCGATATCCCGTCCTCATTAGCACAGTCCGCGGGACGACGCACGATGCACTCTGCTCGCCTATTGTTATCACTTCACCTACAGGTTCCGGTATTTAAGCTCATTAACTGAATCGTGTACTCTTAAATATTCCTTTTACTCCATGTTTAATTCCGTGTCGGAATATTTCTGCATCTCCGAATACGATTTATGCTAATATCTAGTATCATTGCCATCACTGCAAATGCAAGTTTTTAATCCGGCATACAGACCTCCCTGACCGTTGATTTGTTATAAATTTAATATTGTGTTGTGATTTTTCGATGAATATTATACTTTTGTCTATAAATAGCATTCTAACATGGTGCATGATTTCAGAGTGCTCTCGATATTGACCGAAGACGTGGACACGCTTTTGGAAATCGTGAAAGAAATTCTACCGTGTTTATCTGACGTAAGTATAAATTATTAAAAATTTGACTAAAAAGGAACATATTTTGTCGTGCCTTAATGAGAATTCAACGATTTTATGTCATACAAATTAAAACTCTAATACACAACATAATACAACAAATAAATAGCTATTCTTAGAGTACTGTCTAAATTGTATAAGATATAACATATTTATTTACAAGAAAAGTAAGGCTAAAAGCAGTTTCTTTTCAACGACACTTTTTTAAGAATCAAGATCTTTTAGTTCGCACATTTCATTAGTATACAATTATTACTTGCCTGTACAATATGCATATAGTTTGACGAAGCGAATGAGATATTAAATCGCCATGATCGTTAATTTGCCTGGGAACGTTAAATACAATTTTGATTAAAGATTAAAACTGTTGATGTAATTATTTACGCTTTTTAATAATAAGACGCAATCAGAAGTTTCTTGATTTGATAATAGGTTTACTTTTCGTTACTCATTCTTGTTCCTCTTCTTTAATGGCAACGTGTGTCTTTACAATTATTAGACCTATGTCACGTAGATAGAATATTTCGGAAATTAAGAAACGCTGCTGGCAACTTAAAATTCATGCTCCTATTTCGGTATTATTGTAATTAATCCTCTTCGCTGGAGCACGATAACCAAATTATATCAAGCAAAATGCCACCAATATCACCAAATAACGTAAAGCATTAAAATGAAAACCACATGATAGATTAAGGTCCCGCCAAAAACTCCCTTACTAATTATGAAAACTATTTAATAGAGAGGACCCAAAGCGGACATCGACCAGGATTTGGACGTTCGTGTATTGATACATCAAAGCAGGGCCGGCTGCGTGATAGGGAAGGCCGGCGCTAAGATCAAGGAATTGCGGGAGGTGAGTACGGCGCATGTTTTAAAATAACCGACGACTTATTTATTGCGTTCGATAATTAAAGGTGTATAGCAGATGCGGCCGAGCTTTTAACAACACGTTTCAGTCATCTGTCGAAGGTACAGTTATACACATGAGATTTTTTTTCCAACGTACACCTATATGAGTTAAACGGGCCACGTGGTTGCATTGGGATGAAGGGCAGATGCGCACACAGCTGTCGCATTGGAGCTCGCGCTTTATCTCCTCATCGGCCGGATGTTTTTGATGATTCAGTTTTTAAAAGTTATCTAAATTCGTGTTTTATATTGAAATTTTTATTTAATCTCGATTCTTAACCAAATTCCTATTGCTTATAACTATTACTTGTCCCTTATTAAGGTAAATGAAATGTTATCAAATAAAACATACATAAGAACATTAAGCTCATCTGTGTAATATATTTTTTTAGGAAAAAGCTTCAAACTTACTACTTTTATAAGAAACTACCAACGCCTCTTTCGTTTTATTTATACATAGTATAAAATGTAATATGTATAAAATATAACACTCGGGAATAATCTATCTTCCTATCAGTGAAAGGATTTCCAGAATCGGATCAGTACTTTCGGAGATAACCACCAACAAACATATTCACAAACTTTTTAACTATACGATATAATGTAATCAATATCTCAAATCTTTCTTTACAAACTACAAAGTTCTTGTATTTATTATGAATTCCAATTTTAGGATCATCAAACAATTGTTAATGCTTACTTATTCTTTACGATATTTAAATATAAAAAAGGAACGTTACCAACGCACTCGTGGCTATCGTTTTTTCTCACTTTCCGTACTTTTCTACAGCTTGTCAGATTGCTTAACATTCATGGTTACTATTCCGCTCCTGAGGGTCGTAGCATGTAGTTATAAAGCCTGTAACCTTTCTCATAATATAGGCTATAAATATAATGAGATCTTTTAAATTTAATTGTTAGTTCCACAGATTTGTGTGGTCAAACATAAACTCTTGAGCTATATGACATTAAGTAGTATTGATAATAGGCTCTGTTTAGTGTACCATCTATAGAATTAATAAAATTGAAGTGTCTGTTTGTAATGTCAAAATAACAGTTTTTTTTAACTAAATACATATGAAAGTATATACGATACCTATAACATTAAAATTTTTGTCTGTCGTCTGTTTGTTCCGGGTAATCTCCGAAACGGTTAGACAGATTTTGATGGGACTTTCACTGATAGATAGCTGATGATATAGGGAGTAACTTAGGCTACTTTTAAATAAATAAAAATGGTCATGGTGAATAAATTCGGGCGCTTAAATGGCTTATGCTGAGTAAACCATAAGAGATATAGCAAATTAATGTACAACATAATTGTAGGCATTAAAAAGACCTGCAAAAAAGTCCGAGGAACACCCACAATAAGCATTTTTGTCTTTAAAATAGCCAGGAGCGGGGGATCAACATTCGCGCGGGCATTGTGTAGTCCACGTGAGCAAAGCCACGGGCACAGCTAGTTTTGAATAAAAGTTATCTAAATACGTTGCAACTTGTAAGAATTTATATTGTAATCATGTAGGTGACGACGTCGCTCCACACGAACATGAAATTCGTGCTGTGCCTCGTGTCGTCTACCTGAATCGATATCACTTTAAATAAATATCCTTTTGCTGTTTTTATTGTCGATCAGCTGTTCTATGTAAATCCACTGTTCGATTTCCTTTTGAAACGGAATCAATTGTACGTTTTGCTTTATACATTTTAATATCTTATTAAATTTCTACTTAACATAGAACATAACGCATATATTACAGCTTTTAAAGACCTCTCTCTACTTTCTTGAATCTAGTTGAATTGAAATTTGGTTTAAAAAAATGTTGTTATTTTTTTGCTGCATTTATACTTAGGGCGATTACTGTTATAATATGTGATTGTTTTATTACTTTGTTTTGTAAGATGAATTGGTCATTTCGAAGCCGATATTTAGCGATTTCTGGTATCGCTTTGCTCTTACGAAATACGTAGTTAGGGATGTATCTTTGTTAATTAACACTTTTAAGAATTTGAGTATAATTTTTATTTGGCTCTTAATTTAACATGAAGACTGTAATTGTAAATGTGGGGCTTTTGACCCTGCGGTGAATATTTATGAATGACATCACATTCCATTATACCATTGTGTTAAGTCCTCATCAGATCAGAACAAGATCAAAGAAAGCTTGATACCTACTGTGATAGTGAACTAGTCACTTCTATAGTTAACATACTCTTTGGACGTAATATATAGACCACGGAAGCTGTTCCTTTATTATGAAAAATTGTGAACAAAATGGATGGACATATTTGTCGGGCTTTCTCGTCCGTCACATAAACAATCACTGCGTATGTCGGAACAAATTGTCCATGCTTCGGATACACGAGTTGGTGTGATCGCTTACCTTAATAACAACGCTTTAGGAGCCTTATAGTAAGGTACACGGCTTGTGATAGAGCAGAAAGAGTGTAAGTGGGTGCAGGTCGAAGCGTGCCCGTGCTCGTGCGCGTGCGCGGGGGCAGCTGGCGCGGCAGGTGCGCACGCAGCCGCCACGGCCGCCGCCGCCGGAAGGCCTCACAAAAAGCGCGCGCGCACCTGGCTTGAACCCGGCCGCGGGCTGCTCGCTTGCACAATGCTCCACCGACGTGACGCGACACCTCCTTCCTTACATAAATACCAATTTCCGACATATGGCTCTCTCGTACCTATCCATATCCGTCGCTCTTAACGTTGTTCTGGCTGTAAAAACTCATTAAAGCATCTATTCATGCTGATCTATACTAATATTATAAAGCTCAAGAGTTTGTCAGATTAGAAAACTCTTTTTGCATTTTATAGCTTACTAGCTATGCCCGCGGCTTCGCTTGCGTGGACGATAGAAGAACGCATAATGCTTATTAAAATGTAGTTTCTTAAAGCTTAAATATTTTTTAGTGAATAAAGATATCGGTATATTATCTTTTTATAAGGATCCAGTGTCTAAGGATTAAAACAAAAAAATCAAAATGTATCCAGTAATTTTTGCGTGATACGCGCGCACAACGGCAAATCACAATCATTTTATTTACATAGAAGATAATAATTAATAATTCTCCATCTTACATGGCAAGATTATCACATACAGATTAATATTAAAAAGTTCTTTTCATGTGGAAACAGATGTTTTCTTATAATCTGTTATGAATGTTCTAAAATCTATACTTACTTCCTTTAATTACATTAATATCTAATATTATGAGGGATCCATCTGACTCGTGGCTATTTGATTCCAAGCTAAGCATAGCTACCACTAGATGACCAAATAGCTAAAATACATATACATATAGATATATACTAAAATTATAGAGAGATTATTTAGTTTATTTAAGGCGCTTACATCTGGATCTACCAGCCAGATTTAAAAAATTCTTGTTGTTTTTTTATAGCATTATTTCACCCGAGTAAAATAAACTACTAATTGATGATTCGTAATACTTCACTATAGACAATATTTTTAGTAACATTTTCTTGTGGTATACAATATATTGGTTTTCAACGTACCCTGTTCTACCGAGTCGAGTGTTGAATTATTTTAATTTTCCATTTTATTGTAATAACTACGACATCCGTCCAGATAACATGCTATACAGGGCAAAGTTTATCTTCATGAAATTGTCTTAATAATGAAGGAACTTTCGTTCGTGAGGATTAATATGCTATGCCTAATAATATTGCTCATAAATCATTTTGTAATTTTGAATACTTTTTTGTTATAAATAACTTTATTGTGGCTTATTTATAAGAGATAATCATATGGTATCGCAGATTTTTTTTAGATATAGTACTAAGAACCAATATTTTTGTAAAACATTTACGTATCATTAACCTTTACGTCAGCGCACGCGCGTAAAGCAGTTAGGTGGCGCTTTGTCTTTGGACTTAACATAATTCAATACATAAGGCTAGCTGAGAGTTGTAACCTAACATTAGATAGCCTATACTATTCCTCATGAATCTGGCTATCATATAAAAAAAAGAATATTTCGAATCCGACTGGTAGATCCAGAGATTAGCGTGTTTAAACAAACAAACAACTAAAATTACTTTTCCGATTTAATATATTATTATAGTATACAGTATGGATTTATTGAGGAAAGTTCTTCACGCTACGGCCCTGAAGAGCGGAGCAGTAACCATGAATGTCAAGCAATCTGGCAAGCTTTAGGCAAGTACGGGAAATTGGAACAAAACGATAAGGCTACACGGGGTGCTTGGGCGGCGCGGCGGTGCGGTGCGGTGTAGAGTTTGTCGAATAAATGTAACACTGTTGAAACCGTGGGCTAATATTGCAAAAATAATAACATGTAGAATATTAGTTTTAATTTTGTCTAAAATTTTGTAAGATTATATTCATAAATTCAGATACCTACTATCGACGTTGTGTATAGTGTTTTAATTTTGCAATTTGAAATAAAAATACTAAGGATTTGGCAACAAATTGAAACTCGCGGTTTGCAAAGAGTAATGACGTACCTACGTTGTTTTATTCCGTCGACTCTTTTCTAAATGTTCTATTGTTTCGGTTGCGTTTGGCTTCGCAAACTTGAAAGTTTGTACAATGTATTGTAATGGTAGAGTTGAGGGGTGGTCGGTTAGGTACTTGGTAGCACGCGGCCACGTGTCGGTAGGGTTTCGTACGTCGGAAAAACGCGGGGCGCGTCGCGGTGCGGCGCGGCGCGGCGCGTCCAGTGACGAAACCGCGCACGTCAAACGGGAGTCTCTGGCACATCCTAACTCGTAGAGTTAAATAATTGCTTTTTCAGTAGGTATAGCATTATTTTGTATTTATACTTTTGCATTTGACTATAATCTCAGCCGATGTAAAGTTACAATATGTATAACCAAACATTGTATCGAGTTCAAACTAAAAACGAAAATATTCACCCATTTTGTCTGCTTAATTAGTAACTCGTATTTCGTAGGGAATAAGTATCGTTAGCAAGTTATAATAAAATAATAAAAAATTGCATTCAAATTACAGTTTTTCGACTTATGATATTTCGAATTTTATGGTTTTTAAATAATGTTGTTATGTAAGATTTTATTTTACGCGCATCAAAATCCCTGTTCGTTTTTTGATGTCGTAGTTGAAACTTATTGGTAGGTACATTTCACAAAAAAATCCATCTTGAAGATCATTAGCCTGAAATACAAATATTTTACACTAAATTAAAGAATCCCAAGATTTTTGCGCCATTACAAATACCTACATGTATGTTCATTTGAATATCATTAAACCCCATTTAAATATTACATAAAGTTATTCGGTGTATAGTGAATTAAACATTAATTTGATAGAGTCGGACATATTAAGTAGTTGGTGACACGTATGACACAGGTCTGTCGCAGTGACAACCGCAATTACCGCGGCGCGACGCGGTGTGGCGGTCTATGAAGCACGCAAGCCGCTTCCGTTTGCGATCGAACCACACTCGCACCGCCATGTCATCCAGCCAGAAGGGCTTCGTCAAAAACAGCCGTCTATCGACCGAGTTTTACCATCAAATACAGTCCAAGGAATTTAATGGCATATTAGATCGCTGATTACTCGGCGACGCCCTTGGGAATTTCCCACGTCGATACATTTGCTCTATATGTACTAATTATTATATGATAAAGTAACTCCAAAGTTTTTATTGATTGCGTTTGTTTAGACAAGATATTTCTTTTAATAAAAATTGTTTTGACTACAATCACTAATTTAAACCTGTTGTCGTCGGCCTTTATTACATTTTTTCGAACGAGGCACAAATTTTTTTTTATATTATATTTCAAAATACCTATAATTACGTACATATATTGCACACTATAGTTAAATTGTATGTTTACGATTGAAGAGCCTATATCTAACTTCAAGTATAACGAATCAGACAAAAATTCTTTGTCCATAATTTTAAATATTTGTTTTAATCTGTCTAATGTTAGTCGACTTAGTTAATATTTTCATAATATGTATTTCCAATTGTATTCGAGATATATGTAGGTAAATTACAGTAGAATTTATTATGATGTAGGCGTGGCGCGTGTCATGCGGTCTGCTCTGGAGCCACACAAGTGCAAGGCGAAGGGAGAGGGTAGGCACTAGGCAGGTGTTGCACGACTCTATCGGGCTCATGACTCCATACCTCATTTCGTCAACCACTGCCATCGGGTGCGGCGGGCACGTTTATCTCTTCTTACTTTTCGTTAACTCCTTTGTTTAAATAGATTTAAAAGCGAACTTGATTCTTTGGTATCTTTAAATTAAGTTCAGAATATATATAAAAAATTAACAGTGGGCGATTAACTGTGAAGTGAAGTGAGATTTAAATATTATTGTGTATATGATCGGTCGAATAAAGATAGTGATAGTTTATTACAGCATTTTCTGAACTTATGCGAAACGTGAGCCGCGCCGTGGGGAGCGACCAATAACCGTGTAAGTAGAATTTGCGTAACGCTGTGTAAACTTTTGCATACAAATTCGTACAAAAGATGCTTAATTGGACTGGACGATATGCTAAACAATAATTTTGATGAAAAATATATAATGAAATCATAAATAATACAACAAATTATATTTTATAAATGTATTTCAAAAATAAAAAACGTTATCCGAAATTATTTTAACAAAGGAATAAAGCTTCATCTTATTAATGCCTTCTGAGACAGGTAAAAAACTTTTTCCTCTTCCGCAAAATATTCTTACATTTTTTTATTCCCTTTTGTAATTAAATGTAACCTTTTATTTTCTATAATTGGAACACTTTTTCAATATTTCGAGCCCTTCTATCAAGATTGGAACAACAACACTCATTTTATCTTGATTGGCAAGTTTCATAAATCGCGTAACTCCGAATTAGTGTAAGTCGGTTAATTGCTTTATTTTGTGAGTTCGAGAAAGCGCACTGTCGAGTGTCGCGTGTGGATCGCGCATGTTGTTTGTTCGTGTTGTTACTTACGCGTCCACGTGCGCCGGTCGATTTAGTTCGCGCATGCGTATTGATCGACTGTGAAATGTCAAAATTAGGGGCATGATAATATATCGCAAAGTATCGATAACTAAATTAGAGCAACATGTAAGTGTCAAAAGCAGGGATATTACGGATATAAAATTTCGTATCTGAATACTTTAAGAGAGCGTAGTCAATTTCGACTATGGATACGAATATTAAATTATTTTAGACTAGCTGTGCCCGCGGCTTCGCTCATGTGGACTACAGAATGACCGCGCGGGTCCTTAAAGGCTATTTTAAAGACAAAAATTCTTATTGTGGGTGTTCTTTAGAAGATGATGTATACTCTCGCTGAATTTTTAGTAGGTCTTTTTAATGTCTACAATTATTTAGAATATTAATTTGCTTTATCTCTTATGGTTTACTCAGCGTAAGCCATTTAAGCACCCGAAATGATTCACCATAACCAGTTTTTTCTTATTTGTGCGAACTCTAATTCTTTTTCTAAAATAAAAGTAGCCTAAGTTATTTCCTATAAATTCAGCTATCTACCAGTGAAAGTCCTGTCAAAATCGGTTCAACTGTTTCGGAGATTACCCGGAACAAAAGACACAAAAAAAATTTAAATGGGTGTTTTCTTATTTAGTAAAAAGCTGTTATTTTGACATTATAAACAGACACTTCAATTTCATTATTTGTATAAATGTGCAATTGTTTCCGGTAATTCAGTTACGGATATTATATCTTTCAAAGAATTTTATTTAGAAGGAAAATTGGTAACTAATAATATTAGAGCATTAGTAGGTAAACGATGTTAACTTTATTTTTGGTAATCAACAGTGTCTCTATCAACTAAGTTCCTTTCCAAAATAAATCGAAACATTTATAACCTTTCTTTTAATTCGGATATCCATTAATATATTACATAGGTACATATATATACACTCTGACTATACTATGTGAGTGAGCCGAATATGGGAGTGTGTGTAAGGAAAATGGTAGAACGACGTTCACCAGGCCAGCCAGTTGCAAATAAATAATTATTTAAGTTTATGACAATAGTTGATTGACTCAATCTGAGTTGATGGCACTGGCGAAATTAGTATTTACGAGATGCCATTAAAAAATATTTAAAGTTGACAATAATTGAACAATTTTTTTTAAACTGAACTAACTGTTAGCTTTAGGGCCCCTATCCAAAAACATAGCCGCTGATGATTTTTACAGCTCTAGAATTGAAGGATCACTCACTTCGAACTTTAGAATGGTTTTTCTTACTAACTCAAAACAATTGATGCCGTAAGAACAAGACAGTAACTACTAAAACAATTATATCTTGATTTATACTGGTAGGATACTTTGGATCTTTAATTTTGAAGTTTTCAATGAAAGCCTAAACGAAATTCACGATGTCATCTATGTTAGTATCACGTAAATAACTTTAGATCATTGTGGTTTTGTAAAGGCACATTTTTAGATTATGACCATGTTAATAGGTAAATTTTTCGCAAAAAGCATTTAAGCCATTCCGGTTCTCGTGGTCTCAATTATTCAACATTCTTAAAGTATGTTTGTCGCAGAAAACTGGTGCTCGCTTGAAGATATTCTCAAACCAAGCTCCACAGAGCACAGAGCGCATCGTGCAGTTGCTCGGTAAGCCTGACTCTATCATAGCCGGTATCAGAGAGGTCCTCGATCTCGTAAGACAAGTAAGTATTATTTTATATTTATTTACTATCTATATTTCACTAAGTTTTGGAAGTTTTGGTTAAATGCGTAAAATATACATTTTAGTAAATCTGTAGTTCGGTTTGTATGTGAATTTTTTCCAAATTTTCCGATTTTCATCCTCAACACAAATATGATAATTTATTTTGTTTGTCTATTTATTTGTATGCCCGGATTAACTCGATTTTTATGTAATGGCTATATGAATTGTCAATAATACGAGCAAAAATAAAATTCCGAGATGAAACGACATCATAAACGTTGCGGAGCTTCTGAGCAACTCTTCTATTACATAATTATGTTTTCGATTTATTTTATTGTTTCATAGTCATTTGATTTTATATCTAGATGTTTTCAAGCATCAAATAAATCTGATTAAACTCAATAGCAATCTTTAAAAATTTCAGGTACCTATCAAAGGTCCCATTCAGAATTACGACCCTCATAACTATGATGATTTCTACGCGGACGAGTACGGCGGCTTCGGCAACGGGCAGGGCAGCGGAGGCCCGCGGAGCAGTGGTAGTGGCAGCGGACCGCGGGGACCCCCACGCGGCCCACCCCGCGGATTGCCCCCCATGGGTCCGTCGGGCCGTGGCCCCCCGCCGCGTGGCCCGCCTATGGGCCGTAACGGACCTCCTGGTCCCCGAGGCGGTTTTAACGACTTCAGCGGCCCAGGACCACGCTCTAACTTCAACGGTCCCCCGCGCGGCGGTTTTGGCGGCGGCAACTTTGGTGGTGGCAGCAGCTTCGGTGGTAGCGGCGGTCGCGGATCCCAGGGGGGCGGTAGTAACTTCAACGGCAACTCTGGTAACCAGCAAGACACGTCTACACAAGTTACCATTCCCAAAGATGTTAGTTTTTTTTAAAACATTATTTGTTGAACCACTATTTTACTATGCATAGGTGTGTGTAACAATATTTATATTTGTAACTAGCTGTGCCCGCGGCTTTGATCGCATGGACGATAGATGGACGCGTAATTCTCATAAAAATCTTAGTTTCTTAGATCTTATTGCGTGATATGCGTGCACAATGGCAAACCACAATAATTTTATTTCATTATTTATGTAATGAAATTTTATAATCAGTTCGTTTTACTTTTAAAGTTTACCTAGATAGATGTTTATGAAGTTACACTTCATTTGGCGTGTTTATCAAAGAGTAAAATTGAGAACTGCGCGCGCATTATGTGACTTAAGTGCCACATGATGAAGTTAGCCATCAGTGACAATAATGTGAATTCATTTGTCTTTAATAATTTTTTAATTTTACATTATCGTAACTTCATTAATTTCGAAACATTTGGAATAATGTTTTGACACATCCGGTGCAGTGAACTGAGTTGGCGCAATTGCGCGGCGTAGCGCAGTGTTACCCATGTCTAGGTAAAACACTTTAAGAGTGAGGCCACACGGGCGCTCTGTGTGTTGCGTCCTCGCAAGGCTATGATTTCAATACATTGAATGCCCCACACGAGCAATGCTTTGTCGCAACGCAACGCCTCCGTTGTTACTACGTCTCTGCGTTCTGGTGAAGTGTGTGTCATAATATTGCAAATTTGCGCTGTATCGCTGCGATGCCGCTCCGGCGTTACACCGCCTCCATCCTCACCGCTTCGTCTCTCTGATTACCTGCCCGTTATACAGGCGCTGCGTCTCCATACGACTTTGCAACACATCGTGTGGCAAGTCGTTGTTATACCATTTCCATTTCTTTATTTTTTCGATGACAGCTCCTGTGAAAACTTGAACGAGCGTCTTTTTTTACATTATGTATGCATTATTTTATAAAAATATGACATTTACACACGTACAAGGTTATACCAGAGTCGGAGAAACTGATAGGGATGGAGCTATATCGATAAATGTAACACGTTAACAGACCTGATTTTTTTTTACAAAATGTAAGAAACTAAACTACTGCCGGATACTTTTGTACAAATTTATTAACTAATATTATATTTCATTACAAGATGTTACAAGTATTAATTCTTGATTGATAATGCCAACTTCTTCAAAATTTTCGAAACTGTTGTAAAATAAGTAGGTATAGGTAGGTACTCGACAATGAAACGAAATAATTATAACGACAGGTAATCTTTATTTATGTGTTTATTTTAATCAAAATCTGATGAATCGTCACTGTCGTAAATATATGCGATCGATATCATTACTTATTTGGTCACAACACTACAACTATCAAATTACAACTGTCATCGAGAAAATAAAGAAATGGAAATTAAAATGGGCGCGTGCGTACGCCCATATACAAATGTGCTACGTCAACCAATACAGAGCGGGACCGCGCACCGAGGGCGCGAACGCGACGGAAACGATTCCCTCGTACTCTGTATAACCGACGGCGGATAACACGCTACGGTAACCAGCTGTCTGGAAACCAGTGCGTGCGAGCCCCTCTCACTACGTGCGACCGACCCTGCTCACACCCGAAACTACTAGGCGTGAAGAGGGCGAAACATTAAGGTACACACGCAGTGAGGTGCCTGCTGGTAGGCGCGGCGATGATGTAGCACGGAGCGGAATGGACTGGGTCGCTGGCGGGTTGAACACTTAGTGAAGATGCAAAATGACACACAGGCACCACAATAAAATTCGCTGTATTCTTCAAGACACAATACAATTTGTTGGTACTATCTTCTGGGTACTGTTTCTTCCAGTTTCTTGAGTCTTGAGTCTTGAGTCTTGAGTCTTCAGCTTGTGGCACCCGTGTGTGCCGGTTGGCCCCGGTAGTGCGCTTTTTATATCGTTTGCCGGAGAGCGAGTCGGACGATGGCGTCTCTATCCGTACTGCTCTTTACCAAATATGGGCATGCCCGCTAACCGCGGGGGTGCTTCGTGGTTGCACTATTGCTATCTCTATCTACGTTATTATTATTACTTGTATGCAGAATACAATAAATCGTTAATATCTCTAATTACAATTATTCAATTACTATAAAAACTATTTCACATTAATGTAGACACAAATATCTATCCAAAAACACTAACTTTAACATTATAGGTTAATAAACATGGTAGATACAAAGCGTTAAACATTGCAACTTTAAAACAGCTTGAAACTCGTTATTTATACATTATTCGATGTTACAAACATTATAAAACATATACAGAAGACTATTTTACCTATATAACACAAATCATTACATACAACTTTTTTATAATATGAATTATTGACGATATATGATTTTAGTACTTCAAGCGACTATTTCTATTAAATTATAAGTATTTTTATAACTTATATACTGTTCTTATATACCTACACGCTATAGTAATACATTCGAAACATTAGAAACACTAAATCTATGATTGTTTGTATAAATTATTCATCCCTACAACTTATATTTACAATTGCTTTTTTCGTATCATTACGCTTAGACCTATGCGTCGCTAACAGAAATGGTATAACACGCGTTTATTTTTATGTAAAACAACTCCCCATCACCGCTCAGGCATCTCAACACCACAACGCACCGTGTGGTTTCACTCGAATACATATAGTATACTTTAAACGCAATAAATGAAATGAACATTTCAGCTGGCCGGAGCGATAATAGGCAAGGCCGGTTCGCGCATACGTAAGATCCGCGCTGAGAGCGGCGCCGGTATCGAGATAGCGGAACCGCTGCCCGGCTCCAGCGACCGTATCATCACGATCACGGGCACGCCGCAGCGTATACAGATGGCGCAATATCTTCTGCAGCAAAGGTAACCGTTTCTTATTTATATATTTTTTTTAATTAATTTACTAATTATATTATGTACTTGTTATACTTTTTCAACCTGTTATCTAAAAATAACGTGCAAATTAAGATCAATTTTTGTGCGCCCATATAGCCCGTTTTGAAATCCTTAGAATTTAGAATGTTTGTTACAAGATGATTTTAAACAAAAAATGGTGTATTTACGAAGTCGAAGGTCCAATTCCAATGAAATTATAATAGTGGTCCCTTGATATCCCTTTTCCAAGAATAACCTAAATCGATTCATACATAAAGAAGTTATGCCTGAACATCCATAAAAAAAATCTATTCAAATTGAGAACTTCCTTTTTTCAGTCTAATAAAAGTAAGGTGCTATTATAATATCCATATAATCTATTATATATTTTGAGACGCAAAAACACATAATAATAATTATTTTTAGATAATAGATTGAGAAAATTAGGAACAATATGCAATGGTGTAGTGTGGTGTAAATCTGTGTCTCTGTTATTTTATATAATAGTTTTACAAGAAAAAAACCGCCACACAACACCAGTTGTTATGTTTAATTCTAAATGTTGCTAGTGCTCGTTATTACTAATCATTGTCTAAGTAAATTACAATTAGTATTAATAATAAAGAAATTATATCAGGTGAGACTTCACGGAATTTAGATAAATTTAATTTTCATGCGGCATGTTATTCGCATTGTCATGTATAATTGCTTTAAAAAAAAAAAATATATAATCGTTAACGTCATTTGGTTGAGGACGGCCAATGATTTTACATTTGACAAATCACCTGATACTAATAATGCATTTTTTTGACATTAGAATGTTTCAAGAGTTCCCTGCTTTGGCATCAAACAAACAAAACTAAAGCTTACATATATAGAATCTGTCTTATGGCTTTGTGACGTCGATTTATGATGCTCAGGTAATGAAGCGTCTAATTGTTTGTAGACCTGATTTATATTCTGGGTATATATTTACGTTGTGTACACATTGTTCTCATATAAATATGCTAGTTTGTGTGCATTTCTTGAATCATCATACTTATCACTCTGTATTAACATTTATTTGTCAAGGTTAGTGGCCGGTCATAAAATACGTTACGCAAAATTTTACCTTTTTAGTACGTACCACTTCTCCCCCTTCGTCACGCTATGTCACATTTTCTGCGACTCCCTATATCAATATTGGGTCACGAATTATAGAACACTCCCCCCTCGTACATGATATAATTATAAAAAATCAATAAGGATGTACCGAAATACCTATAATTTGCATTTTTCGGTTTCCTTTAATATTGGAGATGAAAGGAAACTGATTGTGACGGAAAGAAACGCTAGCGCCGACGTCGAAAATCAAATAACAAAACATGAGTAAATATAACAAGTTATCAAGTCAAGCCAAAAAATATTTATATATTTATAAATATGAAACGAATAATGACTTTCTATCTTAACAAAAAATAAATTTAGGAAAAGAACTGAAGAAAAATTTGCAAAATTATTTGATGAGCTGGGAACGACACGTTTCCTTAGATCTCTCTGATCCCCTTGTCACAGTAAGCAACACCCCTTTTCCCCCATAAGTGCGAACGTATTTTATGAACAGCCCCTTAGTCGTCTTCATCAATTTCATATACTGTGACTAATATTTTATCTATGTGATTAACATACATTTTCTAGGTGTTCATCAACTAACAACGGGTGCCGTCCAGTCGCCGCGCGTTGTATGGAAGACTAGTGATTTTGTTGTTTTTGACTCGTTAACAAGGAATCACTAATCTACCTACAAAGCGTCGGCGCGCGCTTCGGGATCAAGACGATACGCTTCCTTCATCTTCTTGAGTTCGTCTGTCTCTCGTTGTTAACTATAGCCCATCATTTAATAACGTACAGTAAAATAACATTTTCTATTTTGATACATAGATTTTAAAAATAGTTATGACCACCAATAGTTTCTAATCGTAAACCGTACGAGATACTATACCGGTTTTTATTTTATTTATGTGACAAAATATCGAAGGCTCCAAAGGTGAAAGCTGTAAAAGTTTAAAAAGTCGCGATTGTCATTGGAACGAAGCATTCCTTTCTGTAGTTTTTTTTATAAAGTAGTTTGCATATTATGTGCATTTTTTTGGTTTCTTAATTATTTAAAATAGTAAATTATTGATACTGAATATGATGTTGAATAATACAAAATATTTGAATTAATGAATAAAAAAAACCTTTTAGATTCAGTATTTAAAATTTGCTATAACACTTGAATTATCATTGTGACAATATGATTATCAATTTTGACATTAATGGTTGTTAATTTACTTTACGGGATTAAAAAACGGAGTTATAACAACTTTGTGCTTTAATTGTTGTTATCTCTTTTCACAGCGTGCACGAGAGCAACCCACACCTCGGTCGCGGGAACTTCTGATTCCAGTTGTATAATAACTGAACATTAATTATCTTACATAGATCACCTTATACTACAAGATTTGTACAGTGTATTTCACGAGGCTCACGCAAAATATGCTTACAGGAAATATAACCAGAAAATGTACCCAATACAAAATTTTCTCGAATTACACAGTTATGGGTGTTAGTGAAATATCAATACCAATCTGTTATTATTATATCATTAATTTGCTAAGTCTAAGCTGTTTTGTTTCACTGTTAACAATGTTACATTGTAAGTTTTAATGAGAAAGAAATTCTTACCATTTTTATATTTCTGGTTATACTTTGTCTGAAATGTAAAATTGCATTTATCATAAAGCTAGGATTATATATTGTGAAAGATGAATTACTAAGATTGTGTCAATAATTTGCTGGTTTATTTGTTACATTGATATTTTAAGTAATAGGAGAGATAAATAAACTTTATTCTTTGGTATATATATTTTGATTACTCATACCTATCCAATAAAAAATGAAGGAAAATTAAAAAATCTAATTGAGAATGCCTTATAAATTAGTCGATCTATTTCATTATTACTTATCTGTCATTTAAATTAATACAATTCCCATAATATAAGCACATTAATGAGCTAATAGGCATAAGCATGGGAGGGAGAGCCAGTTTCACTGTCGAAAGGTTAATAGGATGTATGTATGGAAGTGACTCCCCCTGTCCTTCGACTAAAATAAAATTTACTTATATTTTAATAGTAAAAAAATGTGATCATGGTTCTTTTCAATGACTGCGATGTTTTCCAAACCGGTGGTAGTGTTTTAAATTTCGTAAGTATATTATTAGGTACTAAATTAAATAAAGTATTTTTGATTTAAATAACGATTTAACAATACTTTTGGTGTGGGCAGGTTTCTGTTGAATGTGAGAGCCAACTCTTGGTAGAGAGTCTTATATATTTTTTCATCCCTATAATTTTGTTATGATAACGGAGTCACATTTATATAGCAAATAATGTTAAACAATATGTATTAAAAACCCCATCGGATCCGTGAAGGTTTTATTACTATATGGAGATTATATTCTGTTTATGTTATCTATCTGATATAAGTAAAAAAAATTACCCCTAAAAAATAAAAATAGTTAAATGAGGAAACTTACATGGCAATACAGGCGGTGCGGCGCAGGGTACCGCCATACGATCAAACGTACCGCTGCCGCGCCGCCGGGAATAGCAACGGTGTTATCACTTTTTAAAAATTTGCTAAATTTTAGGGAAACTACAACTAAATATGTTTATTTTAAATCGCAACATTTTTTTACATAAAATTGTTTTTTTTTTGTTATGTCATTGGGGTACCTATATACCCTTTTCGGATTCGACGGGGTTTTAAATACATATTGTATATACTTGCGAATCGGGTTATACCTAGGCTTACCATAATAATGCTCTAAACCGGGACGGGAGTTTGAACAGCCGCCGATCTAGTTTAAGTTTGGAGGGAATGATAAATTGAATCAATATACTCTGTGGATTGAAGATTCTCGAAATTTCAACATTGAACACAATGCAAAAAAAAATATAATTTTCTATGATAATAAAAAATTACATTCGGGGTTTGTCAAGAACCCTATGACAAAAATGAAACAAATACACAAAAATTTGTACACAAAGTAACTCCGTGAGTCTCTGCGTTACACGGATAAATAACCGGGACAAATTACTAAACCTGCTGGGACGCTGGAATCTAGCTGAACAAAATATTCTATTTTTTTTAAATAAACTCAGTTTTTATGAAAGTATATTATTGTATCATATAAGCGTCTTAGAACATTAAAGCAGTTCATATTTTAATCTTTATAGTCAACTCAGTGGAGTAAAATTTAAATTTCACGTGGACAACATAAATTATATATGACACTTTGGTGGCGCAAGAGGCTTGAAGAAAACCAATTTTGTATAAAAAACAAAATGTATGCTTTACTTGCCTAAGAAGTATTTCTTTTACCGGTTCAGTAAATACATATGGACGCCACAGATTCAGTAGGTGTACTGAACGCTCACTAACAAATGCTGCCGAAATAGATTTGTGAAAAATGATTTACAAGATGCTTGCTAACTGAGATTTAATTATACTTCCTAAATAACTAAATTATATTTCTTCAGACTCCATTTAAAGCGGCGAGATTGTAGGCGGCGGTCCCGGGCTCACACCTTTCTTTCGTTCGTTTTAGCTCTGAATTTACTCACTAATACTAGATTGGTTCCATTATCTGTTTTTAGTCTCGGCTTCAATAATAATTTTATTTCACAACATAGTGCATTTGCTATAGTGTTCACAGTTCTAGAACATTCGATATAAATTATGATTTACCAGAACAGTACAATTAATTAACATATACTATTAATTAAAATACAAAAATCGTAAAAAATATTAACATTTATTACAAGAATCACATTCAGTCCACAATATTAAACTGACTTATAAATTATTTATGAGTCATCATAACTTAAAGCTTCCCATTAGTGTTAATATCGTTTGATTATCGAGTTGAGTGTTTTATTGGCTGATCAGTTAAGTCTGGATGTTCATGTTTATCAAGATAAAACATAATGTAAACTAGAGGTACCACTACTCCGAGTATTAGCATAAAACATACTAAATGAAACCATTTCAGTCCAAAATCGGCACCATGCGACGTCAATTCTTTCACAACCACTGCTTCAACTGATATTTTCGGATTATTTGGTAACAAATGGGTATCTTCTGTGACCTGTTCTGCCGGTTCCACATCTGTATAAGGAAGTACTGAAGGTGCTAATGTACTATTCATAACAACTGCATTACAATCTACAGAATGTTCAGTCTCTTCTGGCTTGGAAATTATTTTGTCTGGTTCTGCTGTTTTGTCGTTATTTTGCAATAATTCCTGTAATGAATTTAATTTCTGGCTAGAAGTTGATGGCGTCGGTTCAGGATGATGGACAGGAATGAGTTCTGTCAAAACTGAATAGGGTGTCACTGGTACTTTGATTGTTCGTCTTGCAAATATTTCATTGTCTTTATGTATATGGTTGATTCGTTTTAATTCCGAAATCTGGAAAAACAAAACGTTTCCATGAAATACTTAATATCTGTAACCAAATATAACTGATATGTGATATCAAATAATACAATATTTGATGGGTCCTATGTATAATAATAATATAATATAATATGCATAAAGGGGCCAAATTAACAATTTCGTCTTTTTTAAGGAAATACATTCTCTCACCATATTTTTTTATGATAAAAAGGGGCAAACGGGCAGTTGGTGCACCTGATGTAAAGTGATCACCACCGCCCACAAACATCCGCAACACCAGAGGGCTCACAGATGCGTTGGGTCTTTTAGGGAAGAATATTTCTATATAACTATTCTTCATTGCAGTAGAACAGTGTATGAAGTAAATTTTTAAATGTACAATGGTCAAAATGTTGTCTGAAAATCGGTACTGTAAAGTTATGATTTTGAACTTTGGTCCTTATACCCAGGACCCATCGCATATACTATTAATGTTCCCAAGTACTCTTAATATCTACACATGCAACAAGTTACTCTATCTGTATTCCAACTTTAACTTTTGCAGTTTGAAATGGATTAATAAAATAAATTTTTAAGTTGATGGTGGTAGCTACCAATGCCATCAGTATAAAGTTGCCCGCCCCACACCATCAAATCATCAACAGCTCTGGCAAATTTTATTATTCGAATCCACATCTATTGAAACAAGAGCAAAATCACTGAGCTATCAAGACTTGTTGCTTGAAAATACCCAAAGGATTTATTTTTCTTTCAACAATGAAACAAACAAAGACCAGTTCATCTAAGGGAGATCAAAAATTAGTGACAAAATTGACACTATTATTATTTTATTTTCCTGTTTTTAAAACAAATTTCTTTAGCAGGGATATACAATCTCATGTTCGTATTTTTGTATGTTAATGCAGGTAAAATGTGCAGTAATGTATAAAAAACTTTCAACACTCATTTGAAAATATAAAAAAAAAATTGTCTAGGTGACAAAAATGCTAACTCTAACTTGTGGCATTTTCTTTAACTGTTTGGTATGAACAACATAATAATATAAATATGTTTACAAAGATTTTCCTTTTCTGTCAAGGTACAAATATGATCATGCAAAGATTTTTTAAGTTTTATAATATGACATACAATTTTGTTGGAATGCTGATTTACCTATATATTTATAACTATACAACTCACTTAGCATTTTCATATATACATAAATAAACAACAATAAATCTACAATAGCATTAACACATCCTTATGTAATTATATTATATTTTACTTCTATCAAATTTACAAATAATAAAAATGTCTTTATTATAATATATTTCTTTTGTTATCCTATCCATAATATATCATTTGTGCTAAAGTTTATGACGTATCTAATTGTTTATATTATGTTGTTCTCATTCAACCCATACTATCTCTGATTTTCACTGTAAAACATATCCATCCAAACATTGCCCAGCAAAGATTGCTTACAGAAATCGGCAAGAGGCCACCCTTAGTACTAATCACATAATTTTAATGTTCGTTTAAATCTGTAATTAACAGTGTACAATAAAGTTGAAATAAATAAAATAATTTGATGGGCAGTTAATTATGAAATTCAAGTTTCAAACTTCAAATATATGTGCATGTTAAGATTGCTTGACAGATCTAACTAAATTAAATCAGCTATGTTAAATAGCTTATGCTCTTTGTCAAAACAATGAACTTTTTCCTGGTTAAGCACATAATATCTCCATAAGAATAGTACTAACATTTACAAGCATTGACATTACAAGCAGCTAAAATTAAAATAAAACCATAATTCAGGTAGATCCTTGTTCTATTTTACTATTATCATAAAAAGGTAAAGTTTTTAATAGATAATCTTCTGAATGACTGATCCGATTCAATAAATCTTCCACTAATAAAAAACTACATTATCCCCAAGTGATATTTTATTTGTAATTCACATGAACAATGTTGCAGATTGCTAGTAATAAATAAGGATACCTAATAGTTATAAAACATTTACCTTCTGGAAGGTTAGAATGTTGTTTAAATAATGCAAAGAACAGTATTTTTATAGAATGGAGATTATAGTAACAATGTGCCATTTAATCAACCCACAAAACCCTAGTGTATAGGAGTGTTATCATTCATGGAGAACAGTGGAATACTTTGTCATCAATATTGATATACACTAAAATAATGAACAATCAACAATTTTAAACAAGAAAACTGCAATTACAGAACAAACTTGATATTGATCAATGATAAGATAACAAGTGATATTTGATAAGCAGATACAAAGTTTAATACATGAAATGTATTATGTCAATAAACTCTACATGACTTCTGTAAAGATAGATGTTCTAAAATTACTACGAAAATAGTAATTTTTTTTATTAAATTGGTTTTTAACATATACTTACAGAGCAATAGAATCTTAGAGCTATGGCTTGTAACGTGTCGCCCTCTCGAACCTGTGCTTCTATGAAATGATCTTGTGGTTTTATTTTATATAACTGAATTTCATTGTTAGAGTCATCGTCGTCTTTTTTATTATTCAACATATTGTGCGCATTCATATCATCTCCGTGCATTAGACGCGTCCTGTTCATAATAGACACTTTGTTACACGTAAACAAAAGTTACTGGCTAATTTTATGATTATGCTCTACACATACCTTTGTTTCATTTTCATAAATAAACGTAATACTATAAATATCTACCATGACCTCAACTATAAATTAAAATCTTCCTGGTTGATTCGCTTATTGCATATTTATTGATAAAAATAATAAAGAACAGCTGTTGTACAACTTATAAAAATTAAAAAATACAAGAATTTTGACAGCAAATAGATATGTTGCTGTCAAGCATCGTTGTCATGTCCAATATATAAATTCCACATATAATTTTCTAAAAGACAAATTTAACTCCAATAAAAATAAATTGTAATAAAAAATTTTAGTCGTTACTAGGTTTCTACATGCACTACTTAAAATTTAATGCATAAATTTAAAATGATAATGAAAAATAACAGGCATTCTAATATTTTTAACGACCCTTAATAAAAAAAGTACGCACTGTTCCTCACGAAAAAGTTACGTATACTTGGAAAGTTAGGGAACCGTGTAATAAATAATACGTCTATGTACGTCTTCAAACACAATTATTTATTGGATTTCTCTCTTAATTTCTAGTGTCTACGTGTCTATATTTTTTATCCTATACTTTTCATGACATCCCTTTAAATATGGTATTTTTATTTTACGCCCAGACCTTGTAATTGTAGCTAAAGGAACAGGTACTGTAGAGTTCTGTTGATTACCTGTTTGTGGCGGACCAGTAGTGCTGGATAAAGGTATGTGGTCTAGCCAATCCGAAGATACTACAGAAAGTTCAAGTGGATATAATCTTTGATAAGGCCTTACCTTTATTCCTGATGCAGTTTGAACCCTTGCTACTCGGTTAAAACCGTCTTTCCCTGTATATGTTTCTCTAACTATTCCTAAAGGCCAATGCAATATGTTTCCTTCTGATTTTATTGTTACTAATTATCCTATTTTCGGTTCTTTTCTATTCTCTTTTCCTTTACTTATCACGAGTGATAGATATTCGTTCTTGAATCTTTTTCTAAAATCTTCACGTAGTTGTTGTAAATACCTATAACGAATCTGTATGTTTTCCTGATCAATCTTATTGAGGTCTGGTGTTGCACCTGTTGGTAGGCTTTGTAAAAATAGCATGGGTGTGAGTGGTTTTACATCTCGCATCTCTACACATGTGAGAGGTCTGTTGTTGATTACATTTTCACAGTCACATAACACTGTTGAAAGCTCGATCCAGTCTACTGATGCTTTCCCTAGAATCTGCGTAGCATATCTTTAACTAGTTTAATCAAACGTTCCCACCATCCTCCCCACCACGTAGCTTTTGCTACGTTGAACTTCCATTGGATCTTATTGCAGTCAAGAGATTCATCAATTTCCTGCCAATTTAGTTGTTGTAGCAGATTGGCAGTTCCATTATCTGAACACATATTACATAACTATAAAAAACATGTTTTATTTCCGATCCACAAGAAACCACCTTCCTTAAGCGTTTTTGTTGTTTTTGATATGAAAACTTACTAAAGACTACCTTTGTGATTTGAAATGCGGTGAAATGAAAGAGTAAAGTTAAAAAGAGACAAGCACACATCTACAGCTAAAATGAGATACAATACAAACATCGTTAATGCAATTCCTGATGTTCGCGACTGTGTTCGAACTGGACGAGCTGTGTAACAAGCAGTTTTGTATGTACAGTACGAATGATCAATATTTCGATCCTCATTGATTTAGAGGATTTTTAAAAAGAGGTTTTAAAGAATATTCTTTTAAGTGTTATTAATGAAGGTTACATTACTTATGCTTATGACATATTTATTTGTTTTTATTACTTTATAAAAGTTCACTTTTTTTCTTTAATTTATGGCACTGTGTGTAGAAGGTTCTCAGAGTGGGCAATGGATAGGCCGATAGAGGTGTAATAAAGTAATTAAGTGGAGCTACACAAAAAAGTAATGAAACTATTGAAATTAGAAATGTGAACCTCTCAAAGTTTCTTTTAAACGGCCCTTAAAATTAGTGCTTGTATAGTGCATAATGTATTCGTGTCTTAAAATTCTTTCATCGCAATATTGGGCATTTTTATGTATGACCTAAATTCAAAGAAGTTTTATTTCAATGATCGATACAGTGTTTGAACACGTTACCACTAACTCATCATCGACAATCAGCCATCATCGCTAGTATGAAGCAACAAAGCATTTTAACGGATACGTTTCCAATTCCAAATGGCAAGACAGCAAATGCAATAACAAGCAAATGGCGCTTTTTAAATTTGGGGACCTCGCTGTTTTCATTATTAAACACTTTTAAGCTCTAGTTAGTAACTTTCGGCTACACAATATAAATTAGCTTTATGCGATATTTTTAGTGCCTTTTCGTTCATCATAAGGTTTAAATATCGAGCTATAGTCAAACTACCAACATTTCAACAATCGACAGTTTATAAATATGTATTTTATGTATTTAATTTATGTGTACTTATACATGGACATAAGAAATTATACTTCTTTGGCCCAATAAAAACAATAATAACTGCAAAAAATATATTCCGTCAACAATATGATTTAATCTCTATTTTAAACAGTCAAACAACAAACAAACCCGGCAAAAGAAGAAGTATAACTTCATGATGTTAAATTGTGGAATTCCTCACATGTCGCCAATCCCCACAAAATTAACAATGGAATCAAAATTCCTTAAAATTTGGTTAATTCCCCACAAGTTGACAACCCTGTATCAAGTGTCATGTCTTGACATTTACGATTAGCTGTCATTATCAGTTTTTTGGTATAGTTTTCGTTAAAGGAAAAGGCAAAGGTATCTAAGTCCTTGCAGCCCAATGAAACGTATTATCATTATAATAATTCATGTTAAGATATAATTTATGTGGCCAAGTCCGGCGAAGCTGTAAAAGCCATCTGCGGCTCAGTTTACGGATAGGGGCCCTAAGGCTAACAGTATAGTCAGAAAAAAAATGTTATTTATGTAAAGTCGATGCCATTTCCTCATTTTTTCTTCTTCTTCTTTTAGACATGGGTAACTCAGCAAAGTTCCTTGCGCCAACTTAATAAATCAAGGGTAGCTTACTGCACCGGCGCGGCACATAAATGATACGTGAGGCAAGCGAATTAGAGAAACGAATGAGTTGATAAACCGGGGCAGTGGCCCAGCGCGGCACGGCGCGGGCGCCTTTCCGTATCCGTTTTGCTGCGCTGAAGTGCGCTACATAATTATGTGCCTTCACAATTAAAATATGTGGCAGTAAGCTAAGTGTAGCGCAGTTGTAGTAAATTATAATAATTCACTTCTTGGTTCATCTTCAACACTATTTATTGGATCTCTCTAAAATTATAGTACATACATTTTCTTGTTATACTTGCTTTTCTGACATCTCTTATTAATTCTAAAACTAAAACTAATAACATAGATAATATATTATAGTACATTTTACTAGAACCTATATGTAGTAAAAACGATCTATAGATTGGCTAAAACTTACAGACTAGAAATCACATGTACTGATTTTGGTATTTTGAAGCCAGATTCTGATCATCAAAATAACCCAACAGGTAATCATATTTTATTAAACTCTAATTCAGCAGATCAACAAAAATCGATGAGTCCTGCAAAACCACAGTTGAAGACTCGCAGTGAGTCGAGTGGTAAGACTGCTAAGTGAGTATAAGTTATGTTTAAATTCTAATCTAAGCTGTCTTTAATCGCGATCTATATGTTTAATTTATTGATGTATGTGTGAATTATCTGCCAGACAAATATGAAAAATAGTACTAATTTGTAAAACTTTGTTTTAAAATAAAAAATTACATTAATTGTGATTGTGATATTTTCTTATTGGAAAATACGTTTGGAAATTGTTAAATCTTTATATAGGTACTTTAATAAAATTGTACTACATTAATACATATATACTTTGTTTCGGTGTGCGGAGGATGTTATGAAATCCGAATGTATTCGTTTTTTCTCCTATACAAAAGTACTCTGTGTTGGCAACAGTTAGTGTTAGAAAAATAAAGAGAACTGAGAAAAATGTGAATCCTGGTTAAAATTTAATCCTTAATTTAAATAAATAGAAACCGTAGCATAATAATATTCCAAGTAGCCTAGCTAACGGCGGAAGGTGCCAGATTGGAAAACATTATCGTAACCAATCCAAAATATTAATAAAGTAATCCATAGTTATAAATTGAAACTAGTATCGCAAGTATTATCGAAAGTTCCATTTTTTAAAACACTACCTACTTAAATCTCGTACATTTGTGTTACATTAAATTTTATTTATTTACCAGCTGACTCGCGCAACTTCGTCTGCATAGAGAGAGTGCGTCGTAGGCGCTGTAATATTAGGTGCCGTCTGCCTCCCACATTATTCTGCATAATAAAAATGCGCTCGCGGTATGTACTTGATCATTATTTTGCTGCCGAGTTATTTTAAAACTGTGATATCTCCTAAGATATTCATTTAAATCAATTACAGTAAAGGTTAATTTTGTTCAAAATTAAATTCTTGTGATAAATAATGTATTTATTTCGATAAGGATTAATACCATATATTTAAGAATACCTTTGCAAATATGTAATTCATTATTTTAAAACAAATTTTATTACCATAAAAAAGGTTATATTGAGTAAACCTTAAAAGATAGCCATATGCTCTCGTGGACGTTTTTTTAGAACTTTTTAAGAGAAACAATTCCATCACACACGATTGTTGCGTAACTTAACCATTGATGCAGCGCAAACAGTGGAAGCTTTCAAAAGGAATAAATTTCCCCCGTTCATGCAACATTTTTGAAGTAAAACTTCTTTGTGCACATGAGGCTAAAATTTTTACGGATGAAACGCGTCACGAAGATTTGAAACGTTTTGAGAGAGAGAGAGAGAGGGAGAGAGCTATTGAGAGGGAGTGAGAAAGGGCGAACGTAGCATTGTAAATTTGTAAAGCGTCCTATACTAAGCAGTTGTTCACAGTAAGTAATATATTTGTTAATATACAACTTTTTATGTTAATTTGTTTGAAGGATAGGAAGTTTTAATATTTATAAATAACATGTGGCTTTTTAATTTGCCACTCGTCATTTAAGAATTTAATATACTATTTATCATAAAATATAAAATAAAAATATATCATAAATTCTTTTATTAAATTTTTTATTTAAAAAAATATTTAATTAATAATTTCTAATATTTAATATACAGTTAAATAATAATACAAACACACATTCAGGAACGATAATAAATAGATGCGATTTTTACAAGATATTTAGATAATGTTGAAACACATATTTAATGTAGATATCGATGAAATAAATTAAATTTATAATTTGTATTAATTTTCGACACTTTTAATATTTTAATGATAATTAAATTCATAAAAAATCCTATCATATCTTCCTTTTACCCTCCCTTTAAGTGTAAAGGTTTAGATTAGTATAAATATAAACGAGATTTAAAAACGAAAGAAGTTTCATTTCTGACATGTGTACTTTGTACGCACGCACATTTTTTTCATTGATGCTCCACTCCTATTGCTCGTAGCGTATGTTATATAGTCTATAACCTTCTTCGATAAATGGCCTATCCAACACTGAAGTATTTTTTTCCATTCAAACGAGTAGTACCTGAGATTAGCGCGTTCAACCAAACAAACTCTTTAGCTTTATAATATGTATTAGTACAGATTTATTTTAACTTAACCAATAGAATCATAAAATAAAAATATATATATAGTACTTTTAATATATATATCATTCCCTTTTTTTCTTTCTAAAGGGGCTCTAAATTGTGTACTCAGGGGCCACTGCATGGTTAAAGACGGCCCTGAATGTAGGTAACATATTATAATTTAACGTTATCAATCGACAAAAGTATTTTTTAAGGTTTGTAAGTCCAAAAGATGATAAAAATAATAGGATAAAAACAAACATTTGAAACTGCAATCATTTTTGAATAATTTTATTAACTCGAGTATTTTACACAACAGTTACAGAACATAAATACCTTTGGTATTGCGCCATAGAGATGGTAATAATTGCACGTAATTAATTCTCCTCTAGCTACAATATATACAAAAAATACATTGATAGAAAACCTTGACTTTACATCACTAAGTTATAACATTTAGTTATGCATAGGTACTTTCTATAAATTGAAAATAAGTTTTTGCCCGTGTCCATAAACTACTTTCTCACAAAAAGATTATAAACATAAACCTAAAAGCACAAATAAATGTATTTCTAATAAACTCAGATTATGCTACAAATTATTTATTTATGCCCCGGATTGCGAGTAACGTGTATAAAAACTTTGTTATCTTAAAGCAGGAATTTAAGTTGCTTTGTAAACGTAACATGCAGTATTCGCTGTACAATAATGCAATTGGAATTAGCTGCTTCAAAATAATTTTATTTTCTATTGATCAGAAACTATCGATAACTATAGGGGCAAACTGTCGACAGTTTCCATTCTAGTAAACGACTAAAAATAATGAGGAGCTCAAGTATAGGTACAATTCACATAACTGTGAAGTGTGTGAAAAAACAGATGTTCAACACTTGTTGGTGAATTGTGTTAGGTATGAATTAAGCAGAAGTCGTTTAATTTTAAGTTTAGGGCTATGTTCTTTAGATGTATGTATTTGCCACAGTTATGGTAGCGGGACCGACTTCTGGTTCGACTGGTACGCTGTTGAACTTTATTGTTAATAGTTATAGTATAAGGGATAAAAGTATGTAGTATATTATATTTAGTTAATAGTTTTATCTACTGTAGAAATGTATGTAATTTTATTGAATTTGGATATGCTCCGATGGGGCTGGCATACACCAACTGTAAAAGCCCCTTAAATAAAGAGAAAAAAAATCAATATATGTTCGATATATGATTTAAACTATCGATATCGTTAGTTTCCGACCACCACGACATTGGCAGCTTTATTACAAATTGCCATTTATTTAAATAAACATGTGTTTTATATGATAATCAATTAAGTATTACCTACAAAGCGTATGGTCAAAAGCATAGATGTAGTATAATATCTATGGTCAATAGCAATCAATATTATTTCAAAATAGGAAGAGATAATATACACTTGTAAAAAAACATGAGTAATATATTACAAATCTAAGATAAAAATATAGTAGAAATACTGTAGAGATTTATATTTAATATTCTGATATAACGATTAAACTACATATCAAAATGTTTGATGGAGTTAATAAGAAATCCACACATAACATAACATTATATAGTTTCAAAAAGTAATACCCATTATATTATCACAATTCTAACATAAAATATAATCGAAAGTAAGACAAGAGGTCAAAATATAATTATATCACAGTAACTTATTAATAAATTTACTTTAAATTAATTTTGATTGAATTTGATTAAAAAGGAAATAAAGTTAAGTAATAGTAATGAGATTGGGCGAGTGATACAAACAATTTAATACAAGAATACTTAATTGTAAAATTGATTCGAAAATAAAAGTACAATGAAAAAAGGCGGAAACATTTGAAATATTATTAGTACAATGCATTGTTCCTAAAAATAATAATATGAATACAAAATAATTTTACTAACAACTTTATTTAGTTTAAAAAAAAATGTTATTTTATTAGATAATAATTTTAAATTACCGTACAATTTCAAAATATTGTTGGTAGGTCAAATATTAAAAGAATAATGATTAAATTCACTAGTGACAATTAAAAACTATTATAACGCTATTCTTTATATTATAATTTGCAAAACCAAAACCATTTCAAAATTCTTAACACGTATAGATAAATAAATAAATAAGAGACAGAGATGACTCGCCCTCGCCGTCTGTCGGAAACATAAGACGGTCGCGCACGAATTTGTCGGACTATAATCTTGTATTTATTTTCTCAAAGGCCAGATCGAAAAAAAAACCATCAGTTTAAAGCTTACATTCCCCGCTATTGACGAAACGTAGACAGATAATTTAAACTTAATGTTATGTAGGTACATACTCTACGTTTTATCATTCATTGCGAGAAAACTTCTTAGGTGGGGATTCGATAAATGAAAGAGAATTGAGAGTCAAAATTTCAAGAACGTAAGTTTAGGCACATTAAATTACACGAAAGAGAAGAAAGATCGCGACCACCATACACATAGTGATAAACCCATTAGTGATTTTCTTTTGGTTTGTCGCGTTCGGGGATCTGGTGTTTATGTAATAATAAAGCGAAGTGGTAGAGAACGCAATTACCATATCCATAGTGATAAATCCAATACTGTTTTTTTTTTGATTTGTCGCTTTCCGAGATCAGTCAGTGTAAATGCGGTAATAGAACGAAGTGATAAAGATCGCGAACACCATACACATAGTAATAAACCCATCACTGAAATTCTTCTGATTTATCGCGCTCAGGGATCAGTCAATGTATATTATACAGTAATAAAGCAGGGTGGTAGGGATCGTGATCATTATAAACATGTGATACATCAAAAACTGATTTTCATTTTAGGAAGTTTCACATCTATCGCGTGTAGAGAGTTGTACGCTCAATTTTTTTTTGTACTCATCTGCATTAATTTTGTGCTTGTTCGAAACAAAAAGAGTTTTATTCACTGTTATCGATGAATAGAATGCCCTTTTTCGAGGGACAATGGTAAAAAATTAATTATTTAATTATATATTTATGAGAAATTATATTTACATTTCCAAATTATATAAAAATATTTACATAACCGATTAAAGAGGAATACTACATTTTGTGCCCACATTTTAAATTAATATTAACTTAATTCAATATATATTATTTTGTTTTTAAAGCGAATTTATAAGAAATTAATACTGAGTGAAGCTTATAATTAGCTTTTTTTGTTTAAATGATTTAATGGTAACAATATTAAACTATTTTGTATAGTATGTTAATTAATGTGATAACAGACTAAAGATGGAATTTGCAGGATATCAACTAAGTTAAGGTTGTGATTTTTAGTTGGTTCTTGAAATTCATGGTATAATTTTTATATAATTAAATATGTTGGTTAGACATGGGTGGCATCGTAAACAAAAATTGGCACAACTGGTCAAGAATTCAGTTCGCTCTTCAGAAAGCAACAAAAACAAGAGGCTTTTTCTAGAAAAATCAATAAAAAAATATTTTTAACATAATTATAATAAGGGATGTAACAAACATAATTTGGCTGATACAATACCGAATATTGTGCTGAATAATAGGCGATACCAATATCGTTATCGAAATTTTAGTAATAAATAATGAAGTATGTAACTGTATGTAAGCTTTTTACCCGCCGCGCCTGGCGGATGGGAAAAGTTTTTTGGATGATTTTACTACTCGTGCGCAATACCGCGCGTACCGTGCACAAAAAAATATCACAAAAAGTTTCCACCCGCGACTTCGTCTCTGCTATTTTTTTTAAATGTAGCGAGTGTTGCCTGATCAACAGGTAACACAACTGTTTGTTCCGTTTTTCGTTTTCGAAAAAGTCCTACACTTTTAGCACGAGAGTTCCCTCTCCACTATGTAAAGTTTTACTCTTCATTATAACAATAAATTGAACACAAAAAATAACAATAAAATATAACAGTAACTCTAATAACTATTAACGAAACAGTATCAAATAAGATTACAAAATCGGAGCGCGTCATCGTTGCGTGACGTAAGCCAGTAAGAGACTAAGATGTTAAAAAAAATGGCGTTGCCTACAGTACAACACGGGAGCTTGAGGGGAAGTTACAGAAAGAGCGGACGGAGGGTTGCATTCCAGGCGGGTCTCAACTTATCGCGCACGGGTAGTATGTGTCTCTATTATGCACAAACTGATGCCAATATATCTTATCGGTATCGTTACATCCCTTAATTATAATATTCTTTACAATTTACATTTTATTTCGATGAACAAAGTATAATTTCAGATATAGAAAATTATATTAAAAAAAAAAACTATTTTTATTTTTAATAAATACGCTTAATCAATGAACCTTACTTTTTTAAAATGTACGTATTATTTAAATAGCGTTTTATACAATGGTACCGTAATTTGTTTAAAGATATATGCATACGAGATTTAAAAACAAGCTTATGAAGGAAAATAATAAAAAGTTTAATTTGTATAGCGTTTTAAACAATAGTGATGTTATATGTATATAATATATCTCTGGGATATAATTTAAAGTATTAACTGAAGTTTAAAGGAATAAAGGGTTTTATTTTAATAGCGATTTAGACAATAAAACTCTAATAACACTAATAAACACTATAATAACGCTAATAAACGAACAATAAATGAAAAGGTTTTATAATTTGAATAGCAATTTTAAATAATAGTGACGTAAAGCTGTTTAATTATAAAGAAGTAAAGAGTTTTCGTATAAATCAAGGCAATATAAAATGTACAAATAATACTGGAAGCGAATGCATAATTATTGTAGCTATTTTACGATAAATTTATCTAAATAAATAAAAATAAATATGAGTAAAGGGCGTTGCTTATCAATATCACAGGACTTGCGTCTAAAGGCACATACAAACTCGAACAACCACTAGCGTTCAAATTCATACATGCTGTGTACACAATACACATAACACTAGGGTGACAATTGTCTATGGGTATACAGTTCTAAATTATATTACAGGTAATAAATAGCACGTTATCTTACAGACTAATACAATTTTATTGTTTTTTTTTTTTCATATCATCATGCAGTTACTAACCCGAGTTTTATAGTGGGTGTGCTACTTTCATTACACAAAAAAGACCTCATTTACGCTAGTTGCCCAAACGTTGGCTTGGAATTTGCAAAATTATATATTTTTTGAAATACATAGTAATTATTTGATGACTTTTTTGTTTCTTTGTGTAATCAAGCCTCAAAATGATCAAAATGTTATTTTATGATATGAAAAAAAATCAACATACATATTTCGAAATTTCTTTTTAAAAAGGTATACGAGATCTTTGAAAAAACATCTAATTTTAAATGGCAAGACTCGAATGGTCGCGTTTAAAATTGGACTACTGTGTTATAAAGATTTTTTATAAATTAACACCACCGTGAAGTACGCAGTATTCACTGCACTTATTGTCTATACAATAAGTGTATTTTACTTCAAATGGTGTACTTTTTTTTGTCATCAATAAGGTTTTTAAGGAAAATATAGTGTCGATGAATAGTCGATATCATTGCAGGAAAAACTAAAAAAAATTTGCTTGATATATTTTAACAGGTGGTATTTAAATTGTGTTTAGCAGTAAATGGCTTTATATTGGGTTTATTAAGAGTATTGCATAAAATTTTATCGACTGGCAACAAACAATATTAAAATGCTAATTGAGGTATAAAATGAAGTAACTAATACGAAGTTAGAATTAAAGGACATAAATCCAGTGGCCTTAATAAATTATTTAAAAAATGGTCGTAGAAACAGAAAGAGCAGTTCACGTGAGGAGTTTTTGGCTGGATCTTAATCAATCTTAAAGTGCTTTTTATTATTATACATACAGGTGGCATTTGGCAAAGTAAAGATAAACTTTTGGTTATTGAAGCGAAGTGGATTGCAAATAATAATATGGACCATGAATTCTAATATGACACAAAAACTCCCCGGAAAGTTTGGAGGAGGAATAAAGAGGACTAGTTGCCAAATTAAGAAAAAGAAGAATCGCAGTTCACGCGTTATCGAATCCTTGGAAATCACCCGGCCAGTTCTCCCGCCTAGCGACACGATCGGAGCCTGTACACGCGAAGAACGCGTCACCTTCAAACGGATCAGAGTCTCTCGAGAATATGTTTATCGATTCAGACTTCTTTATATCTTTGTTGTTAGGTTGAGTCGGCTTTACCCTTAACGGTGGTACATCTTCATCTTCCTCGGCTATCGAGGCGGCCCGGCCGCGCGGCGTCGACATTGCGGTGAAATCGTCTTCGAACATGGATCGAGGGGATATCGAGTCTGAATCGAATCGGAATCGAGTCGCGGGCGAGTCGCCGTCGCGTGCGCGTGCACTGCTGCCTGAGAGCGGTGACGCAGTTGCCTCTTCAGGCTCAAACGCGAACCTATTAAAAATAACTTATATTTTAAGAAGTCTCGGTACATAAATTAAATAGGGAGCAACATGTGTTAGTGATGTCTCGTTTTATTATAATTCTTATTTTATATATATGTATTTATTCCAAGACAATCATTCTTAAAGAGTAAACTCCAGTCGCGAGTAGGAGTTTACACAACAATTTTTAAATAGTTCTATATCGTCAGAACAAATTTTATTGTCATGTCATCAAACTTGAAAATAATGTTGCCGAATTATTTTTTTATTGTTGTACTACTGTATATTTTACGTTACAATTATGTTAATCGTAACATTTTATATACTGAATTGAGGGTTATTATTTATTAATTGAAATAAGTATTTATATTATTCAACATATTTGATGAATTAATATAATTAATATCTGGGCGACGGAGACATAAACATAGACTATAAACATAAAAAGAAAAATACCTATCTAGGTAAACTTGGAATGTAAAACATTATCTAAATGCAAAGTTTCATCGAAATCGTTGGAGCTGTTTCCGGGAAACCAATTACATATATATATATTCAAGAATGGCTTAATTAATATAATAAGATTACATAATTTAGGAAACTATAAAATATACATATTATATATATTGCAAACTACTTACAAAAAAAAAACGCTTTTGCTGGCCCATGGCTTATTCGACTTTCACCTTCGGAGGTTCAACGTTTTTTCACTAAAACTTAACAGTAGGAATAATATCTCTTACAGTTTTACTATTAGTTCGGGTTGTTGGACATCACTATTTTGAAAATCATATTAACTAGCAACACAAGAAACGTCATTTTACTCTACAGAATTAAAAAAACAGACTTTAGTCATGTAAATGTTATCTGTTTGTATAGATGTAATAAATTAGTTTGTATATTAAATGCATTGAAATATATGCTGGTATATCTAATATTATCAAAAATTTATTTGTTAAGTTTGGATGTAGATTAATTTTTTACAAGAAATAAAATAAAATAATAGCATTTTTGTCAGTGTATCCAATTACTTAAAAATAAAATTTCATCAGCCTTTTATTATCGCCATATTTCGGATATTACTTATGCGTTATAAAAACTATCGGTTACTTAGAAAACTAAATAAACTTTTGTTCAGCGGGTTTGGGTACTTGTATTATTAAATAATAATAACAAAAACTGTCTATTTGCTCTTTGACATTTGGGTACGTAAATGCACAATTTATGCTTGAAGTAGTATGAAATTTTTCATATTCAGGAATAAAAATAAACTTTATTATATTTATGATCTAATAATAAATGTAACCGCAACAAAATTTAAGAAGAAGTTTCATTTAAAAAATTAAGAATCACTTCAGTTGTAAATTGTAAGTATATTTACCTGGTCCCCTCCAAACTGGAGTAGGGTGTCCTCTTTTTGGTAAATGACGCGAGCGCTTCCTGGTAATCATCGAACGGAAAGGTGTGCTCCCTTTCGCGCGGCGAGAAATCATTTGAGAAGCCGTAGTCGTGAATTCTCGCTACAGTCTCCTCGCGTCTCTTCCTTCGGCGTGTGTCTCTTGCATTTCTCGGTTCGCGCAAGTCTCGAATTAGGTCGCGTATCGATTCATATTTCCGCTCGCTCTCATGCCGGACGTTAGTGGAACGACGCGTCGGCCAACCGAGTGTTGATCCGTAACTGCTATTCAATTCAAAACATCGAGGTACTAAAAGACACTGTAGTTCCTTATAAATTCAAAGCCTATATCGCTTCGATTGCGTAATCCAACAAATAATAGCCTAAAATAGAACACTTCCCCTTTTAAAGAATGACATAAAGTTCAAGACATTTCTAGTTATTTGTATCTTTCTTTTATTTTGGTAAATAAGCGAATCGTGTTTCGAACCAGTTCAGCTCTGTTTTGGACAACAAAGTGAAAACAATAAGTGATAAAAAGGAAGAAATCTGCAAGAGAACCATAGAGAGAGAGAGAGAGATACTATAAGTACGATCACAGTAAGATTAAACTGTTTACGTAAAATCTAACGGCATTTTTACTACCCATGGATATAACAATAATATATAAAAATAATAACAGATTTTTACATTCTCTCTTTAAAACACACAGACGCACGCATGCATGCGCACGGATTGGACTATTTATAAACATTTGCTATTGAACCGAATAATTAACTATAAGAGAAAATCTATAAATAATCGCCTACTAACTTTTTTTCACTCTCTTCAAGTTGTCTCATTTCGGCTCTGCGTCTAGTTTCGCGCCAACCTAGTGACCCATAGTTCTTTTCTGAAATTATAGTTACAGGTAATATATAATAAAAGCATATTATTTTGTTCTTTATATGTATAGACAATCATTGATGTATAATTTTTTACATCCACAGATATAAAATTAACAATTTTAGAATATAAGATAATCAAGCATTTTGACTATCATTATAAAATTTGATATTGATAAAAGTTATAAAACATTTTGTACGAAACAATCTTAAATAACTCCCTCTATAGAATATTTTTTTGTGAATTTTCGTATTTTGTTCTTACTACGTGCATGCAGCGTTACTTTATATTTTACTTAAAACTAGAGTGGACCAAAATAATGAAACCAACCAATCGAAAATTCATATTACGAATCGAATTGAACGAACGCCGTTGCATATTTAATTTATTTGTTTCTTTATTAATTTCGAATTAAAATACCTATTTACGTAATTCATACACTTTTACTGCAACGAAGAATATTGCCTAGAATAATTAATCTTGTTGTTTAGAGTCAGGCATTCAATAATTCAAGTTTTTCAGATTGCGATCTCGATTAATTGTTGTTATTTCATTTTTACAGCATATAACATTTTATTTACACTCAATCAATTGATTAAAAGCATAATCGTATTATCGATTTTAAACTTTAAAAAAGCATCGATAATCGTAAATTCAACCTCCATTTTAAGTTATGCTATGATGTCTTTAAAATAAACATTTGACATGTATGTGTCATGCAAGTAACTTCGTGCAAATACAGTGACATTACCGCTGTTGGGTACGCGTCACTTCCCCACTGGGGAATACTTGGGGAGGGGAGGGGGGGGGGGGTGACGCTTCCCCGGTGTGGACGGGTGTTTTTGTTGCGTCGGATGCCCGTCTCGTAGACGCCGTACGGATGCCAGTGGGGCGAGATGGTAGTGAGGAGGTCCGGGGGGTGCAATAGTGCACAACAGCTTGAGGTGCCGGGTCTTCAATAAAACTCGAACTCTTGTTTACTGCTCGCACCGCGTAATATATTCACTGACCCGCCCGACCAAACCGAAAAAGCTAACGCGTTCTACGCCGACACCGTCTCTCCAAACAGAGCGTGCCACCGCCCACGCCCGCGTAACCACCGTTCTCTCCGCAGAGGACGGGCGGTCAACTTCGCTCCCGCACACCCGTCACGTCCACCCTCTCTAGCGGCAACCCAAGCCTAGGTCCGTTCCTCGGTGTGAAGCCCTTGGGTCAGGCAGCCGCCCGCGCGATACAAAGTGACACTATACGTGCAACACTTAGTTACCCACACACAACATTACACACGTATGAACACACACACGTGCACACCACACAGGTACATAGGTTCTGTAAGGGACCTTTTTTTTCTTTTTTTTTGCGCTAGTTAGACTATTGCGCTAGTTAGTGTAGAAAAACCATTCCGATTATCAAATACACATACGCATGGTCCACTCCTTCCTCCCAGGAGGAGGGGAACGTGCATATGAGTATATATTAGTCAGCTCGAATTCTCATAGGAGTAGGGAATTAGTTAGATCGCGACTTTTTCGCATTCGCGACGACCGCCCGAGCCGAGGTTCAGCCACTCTGGCACCTCGTGCGGGTCGTCACAAACTTTCGCGGCTGAGTGCCCTAAGCGCTCGCCCCCAAGTCCGGTGAAGCTGTAAAAGCCGCAGCGGCTCTGTTTTAGATTGATAATTGCTCTATATTTCTTTCTTTATATACATTGTGTACACATGTCATATAAAAGATTCCTTATTGTAATAGCTATCCATTAAACATTGACATATTATATACATCAAGTACATATTCCATATATAAACTAAAAACAATGTAATTTACGGGCGTCATCGCCGCTTTCCGTTCGTAAACTTACTGTGATATTGAATATTCTTACTGTATCCACTTTTTCTATGCACTTACTTATTCTATAATAATTCTATTTTAATATATGTAACACACAATACATAAGCATTTATATACAACTTAATACATAACATGTAACTTATAATGTAGCGTAGTCGCTAACATTTCTCTATAATTTTATCTATTTTATCATGACACATAGTACACAACACATAAATACAATAATATAACATAATAATATAAAAATAAAAGTTCTTTCGCCAACAACCGCAAATGTAATATCGACGGTATAAAAGCTAATTGACTAACATTTTAAGTTTATCTTATGCACGATTTGCCTTTCTTCAGTCGATATGACATATCTACAACTTCTACATTCTAAAGGTTTACAAATTAATTGATTGATTTGATTAACAGATTAATTTGTTACATTTTACATAACTTTTCAAAAAAAGTTTGGTCAGCCATTTGAAGTTTATCAGTTCTTTTCTAGTTGATAAATGGAAGTGAGCATCTTTCACAATTCTGATCCAAGTCAACATTCGGTATTCTGTAACTTCAATGCTATTAGAAGAACATTGCAAAAATGGCCTGATGCTGCAGCATCATCTGCAATCTATTTATTTATGAAAAATGGATGGCCAGTGGCCAATACACTACATTTCATTCATATCTACAAAATAAAAAAACATTTTCAGTGCATTTGCCTTTTAAGGCCACCACCGCATGCATGCTTTTGGAATGGTTTCAATGAACAACTTATTAATGTCGGGACCTTTGATTTTTTTAAATTTATTATACTATTAAGATCTGACTAAAATAGAAAAAAAAAATTATGGAAATCTCTGGAATCGCTTAGAATGTACTCGAAACATCGAGTATGCTGTCATAGATTTGAAGAAGTATTATTTTTATTAACATAATAAAGTCCTTATCGCTTGGTTTATGTAAACAAACAATGACCTAAAAATAGATAGTTCCCGTTCTTTTAAAAACGAGTTAGTGATGTTATTTACAAATTCAAGTACCTTCTAGATATTACCTGATCGTCTCATTTGACTATATAATCGAGCCGTATTTCGTCACAGACACAGTTCTCTTTTTAAAAGCGAAGTGAAAATAACAAGCGATTTACAATAGTGGGCCACAGAAGAAACAACTGTAGGTATCTCAAGCCTACATTTGAAACTGCGATTTGTGGGTTTGCTTGATTTTATATTTTTGGGAGTTCGAATTATTTACGCGAACGATAACGGCATTTTATTACTCACGGCTGTAGCAATACGAATACGAAAACCGCATGACAAACTTAATAAAAGAGTAATTACCATCTCTCCTCCAGCGCTGATCTGGCCACCTTTCCCGAGGTGATGATCTACCTGACCCACATCCATCACTGTAACTGTAACAATATCAGATACAAATTCAACTAAATCGCAGTTGAGCTCAAAATGAAGAAAAGATAATAGAACTTACTCTTCTTCGTCTTCATCGTAAGAGTGTCGTTGTCTCCTATGCCTTTCTCTGTCCTTTTCCCTGTAATCTTTCGTAGGTCTCTCTCTACTACGCGAGTCTCTGTAATCTCTCTCTCGAATGTAATTTCTATCTCTGACCCATGAATCATTCTCCCTGTCTCTACTCCTGCGGTCTCTTCTGTCTCTACTCTCACGGTGGTCCCTATCTGTGCTTAAGTCACGCCTGTCTCTACCGCTGCCCGAGTCTCTTCGGTCCCGCGCTGATTCTCTACTGTCTCTACTCAGATCTCTGTCTCGTATGTCGCGTTTGTCTCTCAATTTCTCCTTCTCACGGCCACTGCCCGAGTCTAAATATTCCCGAGAACCGGACGAGTTGTGCCTAAAAATAACATTTACTTACTCTCGTATCTATTATTTCTCAAATGTATTTTTAGCCAACTGAGAAAAAGGAGGGTTATATTTTTCGAGCGTATGTATGTATGTATGTCTATTTCTTGGGCACGCTCTGTAGCCTAAACGGCTTGATGGATTTTAACATACGAGATGTCGTTAGATTTGTTTTAATTGTTGGAGTGACATAGGCTATAAACAATGTTTAAGTACGACGAAAGAGATTATAGGGAAGGGAATGAGGATAAGGAGGGAAGGGACAGGTAGGGAGGAATAAGTAAACGATTATTATAACATTAGGGAAATTTCATTTTTACACAATCCTAAATTAAGTCTATGCAATACCTATAAGGAAATTTTAGATAGAAAATTTAGGCAATTTCATGTCATATTTTCCCATATTTCTGAGTTAACAAGGGAGTTTTTATTGATTAACTATTGTAAGCAATTCTCACCTGGATTCCCTATCTCGGTGATGTGACAGAGGTCGCTGCAGCCGTGTCACAGGAGATAAATCTTCGTCCCACGGTGACACGTCTCTCGATGATGATGAAGTTTGAACTTTACGAGATAAAATAGTCGAAAACATTATATTTTCAAATATACACTTAAAATTCTTTAAATTAAAATTTACAAATTCAAGATACAGTCCTTTAATAGTAGGACAGACAACAAAGGCTTAACAATAGGATTCCCGCTCTGTGAACCTCGAAGTCTCGAGAACTCATAAGCAACAAATTTCTAACGAGCTGCTTTTAAGAAAAAAAAAAAAGAGTAATAAAGCGGTTTACCTACATTTTAGTGCATCCGCTTCATTGTTTACTGAATGACCGTTATATTTACCGATGGGCGGTCGAACGATTCTCGTGGCGGGACTATGTCTCGTGCGGCGCCGGGGCCTTGGCTCGGAGTCCCGCGAGTCCGAGGAGCAGGCCGAGCCAGCCCCGGAGCGCACAGACCCCCACCTCGATACCACCACGCCTGCCCCTCCGCTCACCTTCTCTGCAATACATAATATCGATAACTGATCAATAATTTTATTATGAGTTATTGCCAAGTTTTTTCGAAATAAAGTTCCTTATCGTGCGTTTGACGGATGGGAGCTACACGGGAAGTGTCCGACCCGACCGACACTTTTGCTATAGTACGTTACAGGTAATGAAGGATTGCTAATAAAATTTCAATTATTAAAATAAAAAAGGGTTTTTGTTTATAAAGTTATGAAAATACACATTTTATTATTAATAATTCATAATTATAATCTTAATCGGTACATTAAAAAATAATTAAATACAATTTTATTACTTTCCCTTCATTGTGCTTGTTATTTAATAATATATAATATATCCCACGTAACCCCTCGTTTTTTTTTCTATTACTAAGGTGACAAACCAGCACACGGGCTGCTTAGAGGAAGCGGCTACTGTAGCCTATGTATCCTTGTAATATCATAGGTATCACTAGTGCATTGCCGATCTTGAACACCCCTACCACAAGCAATTCTGGGAACCATACTCACCGCAGGATCAAAAGGTTATTTGGCTGTGGTCTTCTGTAGGGTGGAGGTATTCCCCCAGTCAGGCCAACCCCCCAAGTAGCGAGAAATCTCCAAAGATATTTTCCTGGGCCCTACCTCTCTTAAGTAAATAAGTCATCGTATAGGAATAAGGAGCGAATCTTGTGGTCCTTCGAGCCGAATGTTGAATCCCCCACTCTTCAATTATTGCATCAGCCACATCTCGTGTTTCTTGAGCATCTTTAATTTGGTGGCACCCAAATATTCCGTCATCCATGAATAAGCTATGTTGTTTAATATTTTTGACCTTTAGATAGTTGTTGCCTTCATCTTCACCAGCTGTTTTAAATTTCAAAGGCCAAAAGTGACAGTGAATAGTTGGAATTCTATCATAAAATATTCAAAACCGTCACGCCAGGTGACAATTTGTAATAGCTGGTCATCTAAGTGCACAGCTATGTACCTACACATCAAATGCGCTCCAAAACGATTATTGTACGCGGCTTCGTATCGCCTATTGTACCTTTCCAAAATATTGTATATTAAAATTTTACTATATTATTTTTATACCTTACCAGCAAACACCCACGGCTTCGCACAGATAGCAGAGCTTACTTATATGCCTATATGTAAGAGGAATAATTCTTTAATACATAATTAGAGTTCTGTTGGTTTACCCAGCCTACGTCAGAAAAGCTTCCAGTCGGCATGATTTTCTCCGACATCTTCAACAATCATTGTCATACTTCCGCCAATTTACACAAAACCCAGCTTTTCAAAGTTTATCACGTTCAAAGAGACATCAGACGTGGCGACGAACTTTGTTTTATAACATAGTATGAAAATGAAAAATTGATACGATGATTCTAAGAACTCGGAGAATAATCACATGAAAAAAGTTATATATGTTATTTCAGTAAATTCTTCTGAAAATGTTTTTAGTTGTTAGTACAATCAGTTTACAGTAGATGGCAAAAAGTTAATAAATACAGAAACGAAATGTATTATGATATTAAACAAACTAACGTTTAGTATCAGGCGAGGAACCGCTGGCGACGTCACTTATCGACTCTGCCGACAGTCGTTCCGGAGGCTGTGCATCCCGTACCGGCATTAATTCCACGGAGATCTGCTTGATCAATTCCACTTTCTTTTCTTCCTCCCTTTCCTTCACCGACGGACTCTTTCTAAAAGCGTCTTCGACGTGGGTAAAAGATAACGAACTGTTATCGATACAATCGAAAAAGTCTGAATTATCGAATCCGTCGGATTTCTCGTCGGATTTTTTGCGTTCCTTAGGCACGTCAGGCGGTATAGACTCGAATTCGTCTTGTGACGGTTCCGTTATAGTTATTTCTCTTAATGCTGCATACCTACAAAACATTTATGGTCATTTCTATTAACAAGATACAACAATTACTGTATAACATAAACAATAAAATACCATTTTTACAACTTAAATTTTAATAACCAGACACTTGTAACTGGCACATCACTCTACGGTATGAAAAATAACTAACAATAGGATTTAAAATTACAATAATATTGGTCTATATATTTTTTATAACATAACAACCCATCACACCTGTATCCCCGAAGGGTTAGGCAGAGATGTACTAATGTACATCCACAGTTCGCCGTGTATGTTTTTTAGGTCCCATGTAATAGGGGACGAGCCTATTGCCATTAATCGGGCATAAAGCCAAACTCCGAGCTGCTACTGAGAATTTTCATAGAAAACCCCAATAACACTTTGCTCGACCTGAGAATCGAACCCAGAACCTCGATCAAAGCAGTCGAGGCAGTTAATAATGTCATCTGTTATGATGTGGTCGATATATTCATCCTTAGTGTGAAGGTATCCGATCAAACCGTGAAGGTCAAAGTTCTGCTAGTTACGAGAGTTTAGAAAATTTATTCTTAGTATGTTTAAGGATTAGTGAAGTGCTTGCTAGATAAAAAATAGGTCAATGAATATGTTTAGTGGACGCTGTGGATTTCGATCAGCAATCTTATCGGCGTGAAAAAAGATATCATGTGTATGGCAAAAAAGGCCGTGAGAAATGTAAGACATACCTATCATTAGAATCTTCTTGTTTGACTTCAATTTTCCCATTATCGCGAGGTGAGACACTTCTCCTTGCTTTATCAATTTGTAAATTCTTCATAACTGTCTTAATATCTTCAATTTTTGCTTCAATTTGAGTTGGTTTTGGACTCACCGAGTTACGAAACATGTTGAAAGAGTCCAATGTTAATTCATCTAAAGTTTTCAATGGACTCCGAGCGAGTTCTTTTACTTCCGCATCTCGTTCTTGATGAACACTCATTACGTCTATAGCTGCTAATTCCTCTTTATCGTCAGAATCTTGTTTTATTTCTGTGTCATCATTATCTTTAGGCTCCAATATCGATTTCGCTTTTAACTCTTGATCTTGTATTTCTCTGAATGCTGCGTATCGATCATACGAAGGGTTCGCTTTTTTATCGAAGTCCTCAAAGTTTGCTACGAATGTCCCGTTTATGTCGGTGCCTGGTGCGAAATTGTCTTCGAAATGTGTTTTGAATTCTGTCGATATCGATGTAATTTTAAGGTCGGACCTCGCCGTTGAAAGAGGTATCGGTGATAACGGTTTCTCTATTTCCTTTGACGCTGAAGATTCTATATGGATGTGCTAAAAAGCAACAACATTAATTTTGTTAGTAAAAATTTAAATGTAAAAACTTGCAGAACATTGAATAAAACACTTTAAGATTGTAAGATACATACCGCCCTGTCTGTATCAGCTGCCAAGTATGATCTGAGATAATCCGTTAACTGAGGTAGAGTCATCGATGAGAGGGTTGTAGCGGGTACATGTAATCTGTAATATAGTTATTTAAATAAATCAGAAAGATCTTTGTATTCGTAGCAGGTCTGCCCCACTAGTCAAAACACCGTTTCGTATTATGTAGGTTTAAAGAAAAGTGTTTTTCCTTGTTAAAACTTCTTTTATTACTTGTGGTAAGAGTAATTTAATTAACCAAACTCCGTGTACTTATCGTTTCGTGCTACCGAGCAATCCGCCATTATCCTTTAAAATTTAGTATATCCAAGAACTCCTTCTTTCATTCCTCATTCATTCAATCTATACTCATCCATTCCTTTTCATTTCTACATGTTTATACATTAAGCAATTTTAAGTTTCTTTTGGCTCTTATCTATGATTAAAATATTTTTCGAACCGGTAATACTGTTGTACTGTTCAAAAATGCCTTCTTAGGGCCTAAATTATATAAGTATTTTTGATTTTGATCAATCCAACATATACATTCTACACGAATAATCCATAGTGAGAGTCAAAAGAAATAGAATATTCTTGAACCTGTTAGCGAGTTCGTCCATAGTGCAAGTGAGGAGCTGAGCAAGCGTGATGTCGAAACGCTTAGCCGCCGGCAGCGGCGGTGGCGCAGGCGTCAGGTATTCCTCTTCACTACTGTTCGTCGCACCAGACGACAGCCGCGGCTTTGTACTTCGATCCGCCTGTCATTATTCCAAAATATTCTTGTTATCTACTTTTAAGCAAAGATATTACGGATATTTCGGATCTGGATCTCTTTATGTGACAAACTCCTATATTTATCATCGACCTTTTTATTGCAAATACACCGAGCGTAAGGAAAAATAATATGAAGCTTCAAAAAGAACTCACTTTGAGTTTGTAGTGTCGTTGTAATTTTGTATAAGTGCATTTTTAGATTATGAATATGTTAATAGGTCAATTTATCGAAAAAAAGCATATAAGCCACTCTGGTTTTTGTGACCTCATATAAAGTGTTTAAAACAGTTTTTCAAGAGTTTTCTACTCTTGGATTAAATTGTGATATCTATGGGTATAGTAGACGTACAAGTGGTTCCCTTTTCCTGGCAGGTCTGGGTAACGGTGGGCCCTGTTCGCTGTCGTCGAGTTCGAGCTCGTGCTCGTGCGGCGGGCGGGGCGGAGGGCGGGCTGCGATCACCTCGCTCGTCTTCTTGGGCGGCAGTGGTGGTGGTGGGGACGCATTCTCCGGGTTTATCTTGCAAATAGGCTGCGGACGCTGCCGAACCCTGCCTGAGTCAGCAGTCTGTAACGACAACTATATTCAATAACTAGGGAGTGCGTAACGTTTGTTACGCAGTAATAATTATATTTTTATATCCCGACACAAAAAGTTATTATACCCCTTGTGGTATCCGCGTATCTTAGCTATGATTCAAGAAAATATGTTCAGACGTTTGAAGATTATCAGCTTTTTTCTAGTTGATAAATGGATGTGAGCATTTTCCACAGGTCTGATCGAGTCGAAATTTGGTATTCTGTTACTTCAATGATATTAGAGGAACATGGCAACATTGATCTGATGCTGCAGCAGAATCTGGAATCTGCAGGATACCTAACTCCACACTAACTCACAGCAGAGATATCCTGTTTAGGGTCATTGGAATAGTCTTAATGAATAGATTACTTGTATCGGGGGCTTATTAAATTTATTTTGTCATAACATAATTTTATTATAAAGTTATTTTCAAGTTTGATATTAGTGATTGTAAATTTACTCAGCGGGATTAAAGAACTCAGTATAGGTTCTGTTTGGGATAATTGATGGTCACAAAAGAATTTACTTTTTTAATTTATCCCCTAGAAAGTTATAATATAATGAAAGTGGTATAATCTACAAAAACTGGAATTGTCTAGCGCTCTAAATTTAGATACTTTAAGTTTCATATTAAAACTTCTTGGTTGTAAGTAGGTATAGGTTATCCAAATAAACACACAAATTATATTTAATATCACCCATACATACCGCCAACGTGTTCACTGGGATGATGGGAGTAGCAAATGTTTTTTTATAAAAGTCCATTAATAAAATTAAGACAAAAAAAATATTACCCGTCTCTGAAATCTAGGTGTCTTGGGTGCAGGCTCAGGCGGTAAAGAAACTTTTAAGGGTCCGATTACCGTGATCTTTATAGTGTCCAAACTCGGTTCAGGTCTGTAGTGTATCATTTCTTTCACTTTGTTCTTCGTATCCTCTCGTCGCAGAGCACTTGGCTTCGGTAGATCCTGCACACTCGTGAACGGATCATCTTTGAACGAATCAGAAAACGGGTCCGTGTTATCGAACGGGTCTGTTTCCGCGAACGGATCGGACGCGAAAAAGTTGCCGGTGAACATTGTGTTGTTCTGTTGTTTGGCTATCGTGACTGATCCACCGGACTGTCTGGTCAGTGACATCATCGTCGTCGAGGAACCGTAATCGGCCTTCGACTCTTTAGTTACCGGCAATAGATCGGTTATAACACTCTGCGTTGTCGGTACGAGATCTTTGAGCACTTTCTTTGGAGGGTTTTTGAGCTCCTGAAAGAATAGTTTTTTGTCAACGTAAGGTTTACTCCGGCCCGTACCGAGAGGGTCTAATTCGGTGAATACGTCGTAATTGAGGGTTTGTGTCGCGGACGCCGCCGGCTGGCTCACCTGTAAAACAGGTAGACGTAAGACTAAATTATGTAAACGTGACATTATTTTTTGTCTAATATAATTTTTATCTAATAGTACACTGTTTTTCAAGAATATAGGTACTCGTAAATTATTTATTTCTTCCAGATATAGAAATCTTTAAACATACATTTTAAATGGAAGACGTAAGCGACATCAAAGGCGTGCATTAAAAAATACGAAGACACAAAATATTCTTGAAGTAAAGTATTTTTATTGACGAAGTAACTTTTTTAAATGAATATCCAGAAAGCGTGCAAACAATATATACACAAATGCATGTGAACTACCACATTTATAGATCTATATCTATCTATAGGATAAGACGATCATGCAGGAAAACTAATTTAATTTAAGGGTCATGCTTTATGCTCAAGTGTCACGGATACATAACTATTATTTTAGTCTTACAGTCAGGGCGTCACAACTCTGTGAATTGCAACTCTTGTAAACAGCCAGACGTCACAAACAGGGGACTTTAACAAATACCAGCTACCGTAATATAGAAGATGAGCGATTTCGAGATGTTTTAACAACCGAAAGAATGACGGCCCATATTAATAATTATAGTATTGACAAATATTTACTTCCTTCTGACCAATTATTCAAAATGTTAATTGACTCGTCGAAAAAAGACGCGACAAGCGGCTAGTCATTCAATTTTAATCAAGTACGTCAGTTGATTACGATAGAAAGTAGGGGTGTACGAAAATTCGAATTTACTAATTCGAATCAGAAGTTAATTCGAATATTCGATCTATTTAAAGAACACTAATCAAACAATTTCAACAATAATATGTTAATCAAATAACAAAACATTATTCATCCATTCATATGCTTTGAAAAAACAGTTTAAATTATTTGAGTAATTAGAATAAAATAACTCGTTATTTGAATAGTTCGAATATTCGAAACGATTTGAACACTAGTCGCACATCCGTAACTGAAATCAACTGAGAACCATCGAAATTATTTAATAATATCGGGTTTAACAACTCGACAGCGCGCATCACTACTATGATATATCATTTTATACATATTTTTCCAGCACAGTCCTTAACTGTTAAATATTTAAATAATTACTTAATTTTTTACAATTTAATTAAGACTTTCCTATGATCTTATAAATTACATGATACTTTGATAATTATGTGTAAAATGGCCGTCCGAAAGATTGCTATTAATCGAGTTATTTTTTAATTATATTAACCCTACAAACGTAGTAATGAAAAAATGATTAAGTCAATTCAAGTTTTACAAGTTATTAATTAGTTGATTTTTAATAAATATAATAACATTTTTTCTAAGACAAGATTGATTCTAGTATTCATCTTCCGTACATTGATATCGTATCATTTAATTTGAAAATTTGAAATGATGTATCATACATATTACTTACCTAAGCAACATTAATCGCACATAGAACATAGAATCATAGGAACCAACGTTATAAACACAGCACTTATTGCTAAAACTTACCTATTTACAGCAGACACATGTAGTATAAGAAAGTTGCCAAAACCAAATTTTAATCATTTACTTACATCAAAAATTGTAATGGCCCTCAACGCATCATGCACAGTCAGTTTTATATTTTAAAAATATTTATCAGAAACGCCGAGAAGAAAAAAAAGACTTAACGTTGCAGGACTTGAAAAATCTATTTTTTTCTCTCAAAATATTCATCATTCTCTTCTCTTCCCTTTTAATTTGGCAAGAATCCCCCTTCATGTTAAGCCTAGCCCAAGATGGTATCACGCTAAGCCTAGTGAGGGACTGGCCCTCCAGTGCAGCTGTCGGAACTTACCTAATAGTTGCTTGGCTACAGATTTTCAACTTGAGGGTGGTAGCTAGTCAGATGGCCATTAGAACATGCCTTACCACCATGCAACAGTTTCATCATGACGTTTTCCTTTAACGAAAGCTCAGGTTAATTGTAGCGATTCGAAATCACGTCAATCGACGCAGTGTGCGTATACGCTACTGCTAAACCATAATTGCTCATAACATTCTTCATTAATATCTGTTTGACCATAATACCGTGTGGTGTAAAGACGGGATGAGGTCGAAAATGGCAATACGTTAAGCCCAAACACGACTGGCTTTGAATTTTAACTGTCAGTACAAACTGATAGCTAACTATACTGCGTTTATATTCCCACGGATTAAATTGACAATCACTAATGTCAAACTTGAAAATAATGTTGTCACATTTATTTTTGTAGTATTGTGCTACCGTATATTTTACGATATAATTATTTGCATAGTAAGATTTGAAATACTGAATTGAGGATTTTAAATTATTAATTGAATTATTTTATGATATTCTACATTCCAAATAATTTACTATTTAAATTCCATAATTTAGGAAACCATAAAATGAATATTATGATGAAAAAAAAAGCAAAAAAGAGAAACAAAAAAAGCACGCTTGGTTTGTCCAGGAAAGATGCAAAATTGTCTCCCTTATACGGGCCTCATATATTAAGAGGTTCAATGTTTTTTGGATTAAATTAAATTAATTAAATGGACTTGACTATATGAACAATTAAACCGTCTCCACACTCGACTTATTCAACACAAATGTGAAGCATACAGATTACTGTTCATTAAACATCAATTATTGTCAAGTGCACTATCAAACAATGGATAGTCCTGCTCGAACTATCGATAGTACAAACTCGCTATATTTTACAAGGAAGGTATACAATTTATATGACAATAACAAATCCCAAGGTATCACGCGAATGACCTATTTTTGACGCCTACATGTTAAATACGACACAAAAAAAGAATCGATACTAACGAATTTTCAAACAATCGATGTTTAATTATTAGGTCCTTACATATGAAATTGGCGTTTTGTTGAACTGGTCACTTTGACCTCAAATATCTAGCGTTTGGTTAGAAATTCCAAATTCAAATTTATTCCAAATTTAGGCTTGTGCATTTGTGTTTCGAATTTAGTGATCCATTTGTTTTCGCATCATTTTATTATTCTTTGACATCGTTCTTTTCACAAAATAGAAAATTTAAAATATCACCTTATTTACGAATATAAGTTCCATTGTGGCATCAGCTCTGCAGAATCAGCTCGAAGGATTAATGATGTGTATGGGAAAGCTACTATAAAAGAAAACAAACCCCGTGGACGACCGGAGACCCTAGTTGAAAATAGGGAATCAGAGGTGATCGTTGTAGTGGATCATTCGCAAACCACATCAGAGTTAGCGGCAGGCTTCGGTGTGAGTGATAAAAAAAAATCACTTGAAACAAACAGGAAAAGTGAAAAAGCTCGAGAAATGGATGCCGCATGAATTGACTGAAGCACGCCAACAAACACCTATTGCGTTCTGCATTACATTACTCAACCGTCACAATAACGAGGGAATTTTGAATCGTATTGTTACTTGTGACGAAAAATGGATCCTTTACGACAATCGGAAACGCTCATCACAGTGAGCCCAGGAAAACCGGCCTAATCCTGTCCCAAGCGAAAGTCGTCTCAGAAAAAGGTACTGGTGAGTGTTTGGTGGACCAGTGCTGGTGTCATACACTACAGTTTCGTAAAATCTGTCCAGACGATAACGGCAGATCTGTATTGTCAACAATTGCAAACCATGATGCTAACAAAGCTAGAAAAGCTAGGCGTTAAACAACCAAGACTGGTCAATATATCTAAAGTCCACTGCTGCTTCAGAACAACGCTAGACCCCATACTTTACGACCGACGGTCGCTGAATTAGAGGAACTGCGGTTGGAATGTCTCCGAAACCCACCATAACCGCCGGACATTGGTCCAACAGATTACCACTTTTTTCGGAATTTGGACAATTTATTGCAAGAAAAATAAATTCAATTTTGATGAGGCTGTCCAAACTGCTTTCAAAGATTTTATTGATTATTGCTCCCAAAATTTTTTCATCAATGGAATCAATGAACAACCTTTAAAATGGCGAAAGTGCACAGATAATAATGGTACATACTTCGATTGATTAAATGTATAATTTGATAATATTTTTTTCATTTTACTTTTACCATATAAAACGCTAATTTCATATGTAAGGACCTAATATTAATTAATACAATTGTTAAAGAAAAAGTACGTACCTTTTTAAACTGCAAAAATACTCTGAACAGGAACATCTATTAACTATACTTATTTACTATTATTGCAATCAAATTAAAACGTAAATAAAACTTGGTGAATTAATATTCAATTAATTGCAAATTTTACTCTATATCGATTTTAATGCTTAGCCATGTTTTGTTTACCTTTTAGTTAAGTTGAATTAAAACAATGTATAGGCATATAATCCGTAAAAAGCGTGAATATGTTGAAAAGTCGAAAATGCATGCCTACTTTTCACGGTGGCCATTTTGAACTTTACTTTTAATGAACTTTTTTTAGAAAACCTCACAAGTGGGTTATAATAAAAATAAGTAAGCCTATCGACTTCATTATTTATTCATCATATAAATTAGACGACCCAGATACCGATCTATATAAAGAAAATTATTGTGGTTTGTCGTTGTGGACGCATTACGTAAAAACTGCGGGATAGATTTGAATAATTTTTTTTTTGTTTTACTACTTAGAACTTGGTCCTTATAAAACAAGATATCACAATATCTTCGGTCAATAAATAGTTATAAAAGTTTTAAGAAACTACGATTTTTATAAGCACTACGCGTTCTTTTGTCGTCCATGCGTGTAAAGCAGCGGGCACAGCTATGATTAAATATTTTTTTAATTTGATGCAAGTTGTCTTTTCAACTTATTCACGCTTTGTACGGAAATATGGTGGGAAGACTGACCGGCGGCGGCTCAGTGATGTTGTCGACTATGGGAGCCGGTGTGGGTGCTAAGTCAGCGGGCAGTGGTGCGAGATCAAATGGTAGTGAATCTGGCGTCGCGTTGGTTGGACTGAAAGTAGTGCGCGCGCCCACGCCGGTGCGCCCGCGTACGTTGCCCACTGAAGGCGGAGGGGGTAGAAGGCCTTTCTACAAAACAAAAAACACAATCACTCGTTTATGATCAAGTTGACAGCCTCTTGGCGCAGTCGAAGTAAGCCCCACTATTCAGCCGATAGGTTGCGGATTAAGATCATTGCGGATATGCACAATAGACAGCTAAAATCTTCTCATTCTTTATTTCTCAGTATACCAAGTCATCATACTAATTTCCTCGACCGATCTATCGCTGTAACAGCAGCACGACTGTGAATTCGCTTCCCATCAACATCCAACTAGCCGACTCTCGGGATTCCTTCAAGCATTCGCTACGTAAGTTTTACTTGGAGTAGTTGAATATCGGCTACTTATTATGCAAACCTTGCATATTCCTTTCTCTTGCTCCCCTGGAAGACTGGTAGAGAATGCTTTTTAGCATTAAGTCCTTCAATTGTACTTTTATGTGCAATCAAGAATATATATATATATATATATATACTTGGGGCAGTCCGACTGATGGAATACCTCCACCCTACAGACGATCGCAGCCAAATAAACTTGTGTTGTGTTCCTATGGCGAGTGGGAGCTCATTGAGGTACGGGAGCTCAAAGAGAGGTAGGGCACTCCTACCCTTAAGAACTATGTAAACCCTACTCACCGCAAGAACACAACACAAGGTTTTTTGGCTGTGATCTTATATAGGGAGGAGGTATTTCAACAGTCAGGTCTTCAAATAAATTTATCTGTGCCCTGCCTCTCTCTTTTACGATATATGTATTTTTTTTACCTGTGACGGCACTGTGAAGGAATCTCCGAAAGGGTCTGTGGACGGAGTAAGCCCTTCGACCTGCGTGAGCCCCCTCCTCAGCGAGCTGAGTTCCTGTTCAAGGTCCACCAATTCCGCCACGCCGCTTTCCGTCCCCACTTCTGTAGTTTTAGGCGTAGACGAGCTAGTTTCACTCGTTATACTCTGTGGAATTAAACTCTATTTCACAATTGATAGGTATAAAAGTAAAAACTCCACTGACCATAATACGAAAGAAGGGCAAACATGAAATATTTATTTAAGGTAAGCGGCTACCGTAGCCTATGGACGCTTGTAATACCATAGATACTACAAGTGCGTTGCCGACTTGAAGTCCCCTATCTTAAGGAGCTTTGGAAACCCTACTCACCGCAGAAACACAACACAAGGTTATTTGATTCAACCAGTCGGACTGCCCCATGTAGAAATAAATCCCTCAATGAAATTTCTATATGCCCTACCTATCTTTAATATTGTCAGGAACATTACTTTAAATGAGTCAAAGTATTAATGTTATATTTTTGACTAAAGTGGACAGTAACGTATTTGGTTTTTACACCCCTCAATTTAAGAACAGTTATTTCATAAATGTCAATTCATTTTCAAAGAACAGTTATGGAAGATTTATGTTTCAAACAACAAAATATGTCATTGAGATTTTAAAATAGATATTTAAAACATGTTATAATGCTTTTTCCTTTGTTTATGTTACTATAGCTACTTTAGTACAGAGAATTCAACTCATCTATGCGTGCGGCCCCATGTGTGGGTGAGCTAATAAACATGCAGTGTGATGCACCAGTCGTCTTCAATCAACACAATGTTCTTATCGCTTAGTTCTTCTGGTACAGTCGTTAATAAAAATGTCGGGTTCGTCTCGCAGAAAATCGTTAAATTATAATTTAAAAACAGATATATATTCAGCAAATGGGCAACAGAAAAAGTACACAGCAATATAGTAAAAAAATCTTCGTCTACAACCATATCATCCTAAACCCTATAGAAAATATTCAGGGAATTGTAAAGTATATATTGCTTAACAAACATAGAACAGAAGTGACGGAAATAATTAAATTAATGGAAAGTTCATTATTTTGTAGTTCTAATAGTAGTGATACGGAATAATGTATTCAATAAATTTGCATTTACCTAATTGAGTTGTTGATTTATTTTAATTTTGACAACAAAATTTTCGACATAATATTAAAAAAATACTAATAGAATTCTCTCGTGTACTTGACTGTACCCCTTCACACGCAAACGTAATAATCACTGTATATACGCTTTATGCACACATAGGGCCGCGCGTACAAATTAATAATTAAACTGTCTATAATAGCACAACAAAATTTTAACTTATTTAAATAAATGTGTTTTCGAAACCAGTAATTATATTCGATTTCTTTTGTATTCTTAATTGGAATCTTTGACTTTATCCTTTAAAGTTACTAGGTAAATAGTATAAAAACAAATAAAGTGTATTAAAATCACTAAACTTTTTTCTTAATTTTCGCGGTGTATATAGGCGACAGGAGGCGTATCTCCGACATGAGACTTTGTACACCTAACCACGTCAAACACGTACGCAATGAACGCTACGTACGAATAATACTAAACAACTGTTTGTTGACATAACAATATATGAGTTATTTAGTATTTGTACCTACATGTTGCTCCTACGGTATAATCTATTTGTCACGATCAAATTTTATGATAATTAATATGCGAGACACTAAAATAAGCACACAAAAAACAAATGATAATATTTAAATAAATTACCTTGGCTTTTGTATCAGAGAGGATGCTAGCGGTGTGCCTCGTTATGCTGCTGGTTACAGTTTTACCCTCCAACTGTTGTTTCGCCATCTCAACTTCCTTCTTTTTCAATTCGAACACTACTTGGAATAAGTCTCTCATTGCTATCACTACCTGAAATGATGTAACCTATTATAATTCGCCTGTAAACTGCAGTCGTTTTGAGCTTGGTTATACATAGCTATAGGCCGCAGTGACAACTTAAAATCATATAGACTGTATTTTTTTTCACCAAAATTACATAATAAATAACATAATTTTATAGATTAAAATTATAACCACCAAATACCATATCAAGATTCCGCTAAAAATTTCATGTTACAAAATCAGTTTCAGATTTGAGCACGAATTGGGTATATCGTAGCTAAAAATGACAATGCGAATATTTAGGACCGAAACAGAATCGATGTCACAATAAAAACTGCAATCCGTACGTGTAAGAGACTGGCACCAGTTTGTGAAAAAAAAAACACGAACTGGGTGACGGCTAAGCTTTGTTACAGTATCACAATAGTTTTTCATTAGCTTTATAAGGTTGCCTGAGATATAGCCGATATAGGGCAATAATACACTATCAATGGTTTATAGATAAAAGGTACATTGATATTACCTTCATAAATGATTCTGGGTTACTAGTTTACTTAACATACTTTTTCAAATTCGAATAGTAGGTATGTAGATTTTAAATACTAACATTTTTACTAAGACTAGTCGGTTCATTAAATCATTCCGGTAGTTTCTGGAACCTAATGACATTTGTTCAAAATACACATAGTATACACTAATATTAAAAGAAATAGTGTTGTTCATAATTTAATTACCTATATCAGTATTTGGCATTTGAAATGTTCTAGATTTAATTTCTGGTTTGTAAACGTATGTATGTATAGTTTTACGCAGACTGTCGATATGCAATTAGATTTTCATAATTTTGAAGCAATGATGGCTCAGTTGGTAGTGTATACGGATTCCGTGTAGATCGACGTGGTATCGAATCCCTGCAATGAGCCTGAGCTTTTGGTGAAGGAAAACATCGTGATGAAACCATAGCCTGGTGGTAGGGCTTTTTATAATGCCCTCTAGCTAGAAACCACCCTTAAGTTAAAAATCTGTAGCTAAACACCAACAGGTGTATTCCGGCAGCTGCATTTGAGAGCCAGTGTTCCGCTAGGCTTAGCGTGCTGCCATCTTGGGCCACATTGTCACTTAATATCAGCCCGCGACTTCGCTTTAATTACAATATAAAACATAATCGGAATAAATCTATACCACTCAGAGATAATGTAGCTTACTATAAGTAAAATATTTTTTAGAATAGGATCAGTTGTTCTAGAAATTACCTCCCATAAACATAAAAAATCTACCTCTTTATAATAGTATCTTCTATACCATTTACTGAAGATATAACGATAAGTCCAAAAACAATTATTTTGGTTGTTTAAACTTTAAAAATAACCGAAATGATTTAAGGTATGTGTCACATAAACGTAGCGATTTTGCATCGCTGAAGGAGATATCATAGAGTTTATCTATACAGTTATTATTATTATTATTATATATGGTAATAAAATTGAAGTGTCTGTTTGTATAATGTCAAAATAACAACTTTTTACTCAATGCATATGAAAGTATAAACGATACCTATAACAAAAAACCCATTTTTTTATTTTTGTCTGTCTCTCTGTCTGTTCGTTCCTTGTAATCTCCGGGACTTTTACTGGTATATATATAGCTAATATTATAAGGAGTAACTTAGACTAATTTTATTCTATAAAAAGAATTAGGGTTTCGCGCAAATAAAAAAAAACTGGTCATGATGAATCAATTCGGACGCTTAAATAGCTTACGCTGAGTAAACCATAAGAGGTATTATGTCAAATTAATGTACTACACAATTTTAGATTTTTAAAAGACCTACAAAAAAGTCTGCGAGAATATATGTCATCTTCTAAGGAACACCCACAATAACATGTGTCTTTAACTGTCTTTAAAATATCCGGGAGCGGGGGAGCAAGATTCGCGCGTGTGCCCGGTCGATGGTATTCTGTAGTCCACGTGAGCGAAGCCGCGAGTATATCCAGTATAAAATAAAAAAGAATACCTTCGACAAATCAAGACTGGACTTTTAGCAAACAAAAACAGATAACATTATTAGATTAATCATGATTTGACCTGCGACATTAAATAATATACTTACTTGACTAGCAGCCTTATCAGTCTTGATGCCGAAGAACCTATGACCAGTGTCCGGTGAACCAAAGATATATCCAAACGCTCTCGAATCAGTCATATCTTGAGCGATGAATGAGATCTTGTGCACTGGATGGTGGTACAAGGAATCCTAGAAATTTAGATTGTTGAAACTTAAATACCGTTTCATTATCCATTATGTCTATAATTCGATGCTATTTTCTATCGCTTGGTATACTTTACCTTGGTCATGGACACAGGAAATTCAATTATATTTTACAATCTTATTAATATGATCTATCTATCATAAGACGGTGTCTCTTCTGTGCTAAGTAGAAAGAATGGAGCACCACTCCTAATATCTTCTAAAGGCACGACAACAGCCCGAACAGAGATTTGTCCACTTTGGTACCCTTGCGTTAGTTACTACATTTCAGATAAATGCCTCCTGCGCTCGCCCCAAAGCAAGGTGAAGCTGTCAAGGTAAAACACTGACAGGCAAATAGTCTCGACACGTTAGCAAATGACAAGACAATTTTTAACAAAAAAAGAAAACCGATTTTAATGATTTTGAGGAGTTTTCTGGTGTATCTTCGAAGTTCAAGGCGCAATGCCAATTAAATTGAATGAAATTGAAATTGAACTGATGAAATGGGACAAACCTTGAGGTATCCCTTTTCCAACGAAAAAGAATCATCCAAATCGGTACATAAACAAAGAAGTTATGGTTGAAAATCCATTAAAAAAATACATTCGAATTGAGAAACTCTTCCTTTTTTTGAAGTCGGTTAAAAAATGTCAAATTACAGTTTTTGATCAGTCTGACCGATAAAGATTAGAAATCAATTGCTTTATGATATTGTTACTTCAACGAAATAATGCAAATTATCATACCCCAGTTTTGTCATCACGCAGGCGCAGTCCGTCAATTGCCACGTGGACCTGTATCCTCTGTTTGTGCTCCCCGGCGGCACGTATCGCCATCTTCAAATCTGCTAGGGCTTCCTGGCACATCCTGTCTCCGCGTGCTTCAGGTACTTCCAACACGCCAATCAGCTTGGCGCGGAACGAGACTCCCTCACCGAGAAACCGGCCAGGCTCGTTCTTGTCTGTTAGGCCCACCCGCATAATTTTTACACACCGTTTTTTTTAGAATAAATATTTCGTTATGTAGGTATAATTTTTATTGGCAATTGATTTCAAAATATTAAATTTAAAAGAATATTATTACCTAATCGAACTGATTTTTTTTTCGAAATATTTTTGGAGAATATTATAATTTACAAAAAAAAGATGAGATAAATCATACGGTATACAGCAAATAAGCGGATTACATATTATTTATTTATTTAGCAAATGTGTCACGCCACGCACACATAAGATTTGTCACATCATATTCGGTTAACTGACGCACGATACCTTTGCACAGGAGACTTTTTAATTCCGCTTTAATTAGTAACATAATCGTATTATCATTTCATTTAAAAGAACAATGGACAAGGACTATACAATATACTTGGACGATATAAATGTTTGGCAGTTGCTCGTCTGGTCTGGTCTTATTTCGGTCCCTGTTTATGGTTCATCATTGTGGGACTAATTGAATATCCTGTTTTTAAATTTAGATTCTCCGGTCCTGTTGGAGGCAATATTAACGTAGTTACCTTGCATGTAGAATTATTAGTAATACAAATAATACATATTTATTATCGCACGAAAAAGTAGAATTGGAGGACTTAATGCTAGAAAGCATTCTCTACCAGTCTTCCAGGGGAGCAAGAGAAAAAAGGTAATATGCAAGGTGTGCATAATCTTTAGTAAAAAAAAGAAGAAAATTGTAGCCAATATTCAATTGCTTCGAGTAAAACCTAACATTAACTCCAAGCAATAATTTAACCTAAAAACACTGCTAAACTACGTTTAATTAATGTCTCAGATAGTTTTAAAAATTCATTACAATACACATACAATATCTAAGTACTACGCTTAAAAACAATTTTTACTAGGTTTTTTTTTATTATTTTTTGATACGTACTGTAATATTTAACCTCATAAAGAAAAGCGAGGCGAGATGCATGCCCATTTTAAGATATCAAGTTGGTTTATCGTCTGAAAACCCTGACAGTATTATTTTTGAGAAAGTATTCGATGATGTGCATTTATTAAATTGATTAAAATGGTTGCAACATTTATTTATTTATTTTCCGAGGTTTCCGCATGAATTATTAGAATGAATGAATGAATAAAATGAATTATTATAGAATTTATATTAATTTTACTCGCGCTAATACAACGCGGTTTTACGTGCATTATGCTTTTAATTATATTTGTGTTACTTATTATTGTATAGAGGTTTTTATTGTATCATTTTTTTATTATTATTAGAATACTGTATAAATTATTTAGAATTGTTGTGTATATTTACCAAATGATAATAATAAACCTTGAAATAATACAATCGTAGGTAAGTCAACGGTCGGTTCATCGTTCAACCGTCTGGTTTCTCGGGACCTTGGATCTCGGCATGCTAACAGATGGTCTTACATTAAGTACAATATAAAAATAATAAATCAAGCAGTCATCAAGCTAAATGGAGATGTCATTTAGGTGCGATGATACCTAATAGTGTACGAAACATTTTTACATACGATGCCTGAACGGAACGTAATAATACTCACCAAACTGCCGCAATAGATGCTGGAAATGACACACCTGCATAATTTCCCGTACAAATTGAAAAATAGCAAGTTACGATGTACTGGTTTACCCCTTGTGCACCACCGGTCACCTTCCGCATCGGGCCCACAACACACCCTCTGTCCAAAATACCAGGTGTAACTAAATTATAATAATAATAACGTGTCTAGCACGTGAATATTATTATACTGTGCTAGCATGAGTTAGGAATCGAGTCTTAGGTGCATGCATGTTACGACATAAATATCGCAAAATATAAAAAAAGCAATGCGAATTGAGTGATCGAATTTACACTTAGCGCTATCTAAAACACAGCATTACATTTCAAAATATCGTAAATTGATCTTTATCGAACTAAACACGTTATGGACTCACATTTACAAGGGCTGGTTTTCTTACGGAGGGTTTGCATTGGAAAGTCAGTCGGTAACTTGTGATTAAACATCGGTATCTTTATTTTTCCGTTCACACTGAAACGGAAATACACTATTGGAATTCACTATACACCTACCGAACTACATAACGTTAACACTGTTAATAAAAATGCAATATAAATGTCCACTACGTGATTTATTGATTTTTAAGGTGCCCTTACACGGTACCTAAACGAGTATTTCATCGCGGCGGTAAAGTTCTTCATAGAACATTTCAGTGTTCGGCTTGTTTTGCTAATGATGATTTGAGAATTAATTATTTGTAGTGAACGTTAGTTTTAATGTATCCGTGTGTTGGTTTCCCGGTTGCAACGGTCGTTAGTACATTGTCAGACGACATGCACCATATAGTTCGGTGCGCATCTGTATCTGACAAGCCAGGGATGGCCGCGAGGGGTGGCCGTGCTGCTGCCGCGCACACATGCGCACAACTCACCCCCTGATCAATATTCTCTCGAATGCTTCATAAAACTTTTATCGTTCTCATTAATGAAAGTCTGTTAATTAATCTTTAGTTGAATTTTATTAAGTCTTAACTAATATTTAATTAATTTAAATTCGTAAAAATAAGATTTCGTTTTGGGTAGATTTGGTTGTAGAAATTAAGAGACATTTATTTATTTATTCGATTCATTCTTGCTATTACTGCTAGTAAGGAATGGGTGATAAAATTTAGTTATATTACATCTAACATCACATTAGACATTTGTCTTATTGTTGTAGACATATAGGTATAAGCTGGTGCCATTTTGAGTTAGTAGACATTTCTTTCTTTACTACAATCAAGCGAGATGACTTATGATGATATATCCATACTTTTAAAATGGTTGTAAAAGCTATTTTTTTAAGTTTTATGTCTCTTTAGTTATATAGTTTAGTTAGTTTTATATATTATATAAAATATGTAATGATACAACCATAGAGTTATTATCTATAGATACAACATGCAAAAACATCTTGAGTAAATTAGGAATATGTAAATACTATATACATTAAGATGACCATAAAAAACCTGTGTTTTTATACTTTTCACATTAAAAAAAACATTTAAATTTATTTTTAAATGAAAAATCCAAAATGTTTAAAATTGATTGTTTTTCTTTCGATTTTTTTGCATTAAAGTAGTGGTGTACTTTAGATGTTTACGAGTGACCTGTTAATGTAATACTAAAAAATGAGCAATTCTTGTATATACATTGCAATTGGTTCCTTAGAAGCGGCTCCAACGATTTGAATGAAATTTTGTATATAGATAATATTTTACATTTGAAGTTTAACTAGATTGGTGTTTTTCTTTATTTTGTATATTATAAATATTCGCCCATATATTATAAATAATTAAGTATATGATAAATATTATACAACTATTATAATGAATTGAATTATATGAAAAGAAAAAAAAGAATAATCCTCATTTTTAACCGTTTTTAATTGTTTATATAATTCTCGTGTAACCTTTAAAAAAAATTTTGGTTTGTAATCTTAAAATATATTATCATAGGAGAAATACAAAAACATTTTTTTTTTGCCATTTGGTCGTTAATTAACTTTTTCATATTGGTATACTAATTTATATGTATATGTATAGCATACAGAATTTAATTACATGACAAGTGTATGTATTAACCATAATATGATATGTACACTGTATTAAATAACTTTAAAAAGAAAATAAATTTAAAGTGACAAAAGATAAAGTCTAGATAAGATTGAATAAAGTCACAATGCAATCAGATTGTGTTTGTTCATGTAAAACAATGTTTCCCAACCAATTGTTCCCAAAAACTAAGATATGGTCCGGAAAGATTCAATTTTTTTTTTATCCTTTTCAGATTATTAATTTCTTATAATGCGGGCTCACTGATGTCTAGTGGTGAGTGTGGATGGCTAGGGCAAGACCAAGTGATCAAATGTGTTCAAACTTTTCTTTTTTACATTTAAACACATTCATTTTCTCGCACTTTGTGGTACCTGCGAGTAACAACTACACCAAAGTCCAAAATTAGTTGGAACCACTGATGTAAAAAAGTACAAGAAAAAAACTCGAGAGGAGTCGCCGCGCTGTGGGTCACCAGGTAGGAGCAACGTTATTATCGCTTTATGTATATTATGTAAGTATTATTAAATACCAACCACAATGATGGAATGGTAATAAAATTGTATTTAATAAAAAAAGTTTTTGTTTTAATAATTAGTAACAAACCATTAATCATTTTCATAAATTTATAAATAAAAACGAAAAAATCCTATATCAGTGGGACCATTGACCGGCCAACAGTGCATACAAGTCTGGTCATCATACAAGTATGTACGTAAATTTTTGTGATAATTTTGTATTTTTAATCTTTTTTCGTTTGTCTTTTTTTAGTGTCGGTCGGGTCGGACTCTTTTTCCCGTGTATCTTCCATCCGCTACATGCGCGATAAAAAACTTCAACATCTATTTATATCTGTAATTTTTATCAATAGTGGTCATGAAAAAATGTGCTAAGTGAGAAGTTTTTGTGTATGAAACTGATTTCTCAAAAACAGCTCAATGGTTTGGAAGAAATTTTGTACTCAGATAATGTTTCACTTAAATACAACACTGGCAATAAATTTGTGTAGCATAGATAGGATAATGTGTAATAATTTCAAAGAGCAATTTCAATCATGTAGGTGGTATTGTAGTATATTTACTTAATTTTTACTACTTTTTGTAATTTACTAGAAAGTAGTTTAATTTCATAAAACAATATTTTGATTTATAATTAAGTAGATAGTAGTTAGGTAGTACTGAGTAAAATATCTAACTCTGTCGATAAGCATTCCTATTTTTTAATAACAATAGCAATATTTTAATAATTATTTAGAACTATTGTTAATTTAGAATCGTCAAAGTCAAAGAGTTTAATTTAACAAGCAAACATATGATAAAAGCATTATATTATTTAATTATGTACTATCATTATCTTGTACATATTAGGTCGGGGAAAAAGTGTTTTCGCATAACGTAGGTATAAACTTGTTATAAAATGTACTATTTGTATCTGGCTGGTTTTGGTAACATTAAAAGGTTACATTATGGTTTTTTTTTTAAAGAAAAAGTGTTGTTTTCCGCTATTTTTCATTTGTTTTTCTTTCTGTAAAAATGAGTGAACCTAATGAAGAAATTCGATACATTTTAAAATATTATTAAAAAAAACAAAAAAGCAACACAAGCAGAAAAAAAAAATTGTGATGTTTATGGACCTAATGCAATTTCAGTAAGAGTTACACAAAGTTGGTTCAAACATTTTCAGCCCGGATATTTTGGTATTAAAGATGCACCTCGCTCTGGTCGCCCTGTTACGAATAAAATGGCCGCTATTTTTGAAAAAGTGTGGCAAGATCGGCATATCAGTAGTAACGATGTAGCTGAAGAACTGGAAACAGTTTTAACTCATTTGAAGAAAGCTGGCTATACTAAAAAGCTCGATATTTGGGTGCCACACGAGCTCACTGAAAGAAACTTAATGAACCGTGTACTCATTTGCGATTCATTATTGAGACATAATGAAATTGAGCTGTTTTTGAAAAGATTGATAACTGGCGATGAAAAGTGGATCACGTACGACAAGAATGTGCGAAAAAGGTCGGCCAAGCTTCACAGACTATGGCTAAACCTCGGCTAACTCGAAATAAGGTGATGCTGTGTGTATAGTGGGACTGTAAGGGCATTGTTCATTATGAGCTTTTACTATCCGGCAAAACCATCGACTCGGATCTCTACTGCCAACAACTGATGAGATTAAAGGAAGCAGTTGAGAGAAAGGGGCCGGAATTGATCAACAGGAAGAGTGTAGTCTTTCATCACGATAACACTAGAACACACACATCTTTAGACACTCAATAAAAATGAAGATAGTTTGGCTGGGAGGTGTTAGTGTATCCACCATATAGCCCTGACCTTGCACTTTCAGATTTTCATCTGTTTCGGTCTCTTCAGAATTGTTTAGGTTCTGAAAGGTTAATATCAAGAGAGGACTGCCAAAACTATTTGCAGCATTTTTTTGCTCTGAAGTCCCAAAGTTTCTATAGCAATGGGATCATGTCTCTACCTACAAAATGGCAGAGAGTCATCGAACAAAACGGCACATATATACTGGAAATAAATGTAAATAAATTTGAAAAAAATATCGAGTTTTTGTATAAAAATGCGAAGATACTTTTTCCCTGACCTATTATTTACTATTTATATTGTAATTTGTTTTAATGGTTTTTTTGTTACTTAATGTAAAATCTTTAAACACACAAACATCCAAGGCTGACAACCAATCTGAATACTTATCCAATTAAGTCTGAGTACTGTAAACTGTATAGCCAATTAAATAAAAAAACCTTTAGCATATTTATAAAATTGTGATATATATAAGTCTTATTGCAAGAATCAAGAGACACTATATTGGTTGGCATTTCAGGTAGATTTTTGTTAATAAAGTTTCTATCTTGGAATGGTAGTTGTAAGTTCTTATATAAAAAGATATGAATATCTAGGAAACATAATAAATCTTCAATAATTAATATAATATTATAATTCTTTGTTAAAGGAATAATAATAATTATTATCTTTTTACTTTTCTATTATTTAAGTAATAATTATGTAAAGAAATTAAAAATATATTAAACTAGTATTAAGTTGGTCATATACGGATCAGCATTGCTGAATGTACAGAAATTGCCGTATCATACAGCAATCAGGCCCAAATATGACTAATTGTATGGAATACAGCAAAGCGGCTATTGCCATACTTACATTAAAGTACGGCAATCAGAATACATACATTTAAATCGTAATATGTACTATAGTAGATGACAATCAGCAGAATGTGAATATGTTTCATGTAAAATTTAAGGCAATTGTACTTTATATTACTCAAATATTTTGAATTTAAAAGCAACTATAGAGCATGACAACAATTTGTCTTTGGTTTTTGGAGAATACCCTAATTTATTTTGCTTGCAATTGATCTATCCTTCTTTAGAGTATAATTTTAATTTTAATTTATTTTATATCATATTTTTATATTTTTACTTAATTTAATTTAAATTTATAATTAATAAGAAGATATATTCTAAACTAAATGTAGCCCGAGTTATTCTTTATAACATCAGCTATCCAACAGAGAGTCCCATCAAAATTATACCCACCGTTTCCGGAAATTAACAGGAACAAACAGACAGACAAAATATTTTAAAATGGGTTTATTATTATAGATATTGTTTATACTTTTATATGAATTTAGTAAAAAGCTCTTCTTTTGACATTACAAACAGACAAATTCAAAATCAGAAATATGTCCATATTATATTGTGAAATAAATAAAAAATAAAATTAATTATATTTTAAATAAAAAAAAAAATACCTTAGTTACATTAGTCCATTACCACTGTAAATGAATAATTATTTAATTATTAACTGAAACACCAGTACCAGAATGTATAATAAAATAAATATGTTATTTATATTTTGAGATGCACAAGGGAGTAATCCTATTCACATACCTTATCATCTTGACTATCTTTAACCCTTTACATATAACAACTAGTTTATTATCCAATGATTTAATAATACGGGCCCAAATAGTGGATAATGCTGCACCCTCGTATTTTAAATATTTATAATATATGTTAATTCTTACCCTTATTACTTTCCATTTATTAAATTAATTTATAAACACAATAATTTGCAAATCCAACATTTATGTATGTTGTATACCATTAAAAAAATTCTGAATGTAAACATATACTTTTAAAGCGTAATAATTTCAACCGTTTTTTTATTATTTAATGATTATTTCTATCATACGGTATACGGCTCTTTTAAATTTTTATTTGATACACTTGCCTCCGCACTAAATCAACACAAGTCACCTGTCACAATGACTAGGGATGCAGTGATTCAAGTAAAGTATATACTCGCTACTTTTCTTTAAATTTTAAATACTTTTAGTATCGATGTTTTGTATCCGAATATCAAGTAGGCATCGGTGAAAAGTACTCTTATCGGTACTCGCTCGTAACAGTATAATTTTTATTTATTTTTCTATAACCTGCAATGGCACCTTTGTACTCATTAGGCATGTGTTATACATACATGATTTGACGTTTGAACATCCTATGGTTGATGGAAGAAATTTACTTAACTATCATTTTTATAGTACAGTAAGAGAAATCATAGATTTTTTGGATCTTGAAGTGACATGTTGTGATTTTTATTTTTAATTCATTTAATTAGGTTTTTGACTCTATATTATGTAATATAGGTGGCGTTTTGCGTGATATAGTTTGATTTTTGTGCATAAGTATTCGAGAAGGTTCGCGTAATATATGCTGGGCCCTTAATTCAATCAACCGCGAAACAATCCCTCTCGAAGCTATTGCTGCGATACACAGTAATTATTCTAACAACAAACAAAGTGACTCACCACGTCAGCAGCGGGTGGTGACCTTGACCTTGAAATTGTGAAATTGTGAAGTATGTGTGTGTAGAGTGAACTGTGTGTAAGTGTGTGTGTGTGTGTGTGACAGGACACTATCACGCAAGTAATTTGTTCATCAAAACCCTCCTGGGACACCAACTCAATGTTATACAATGCAAAAACTTCAACTACCGTAAATCACATATATCTCAGCGCTAGCGGAACGACCGGAATGACGTAGCGCATACAAAACAAACAAACACGAGTTCACGGTCAAAGCACGAAGCAGACTGGCCTACGTGCCAACAGAGCTAGGGGGGCGGGGTGACGCAGCGCCTGTGCAGAATAATTGCACCTGCCATTAGTCCGCCTATAACAGGCCTTCCCACGATCTCGCAATCTTACGATGCGAGCTAATGTACATTGCCAACAATAAGTCAATTGGATTGTAAATATGAACTAAGAACATGCATTCTGGGATCCTAAACTACCTAGAAAGTTCTAACAAGGGAGCCTACCATATTGTTAGGATACTGAAATGGTTATAACACATGGCACTTTATTCACTTAATAATGGCAGTAATAGTATTCATTAAAGAGGACTAGTTGTCAAGTTAGGAAGAAGAAGAAGATTCTTTAAAAAAAAACATATCGACGTGCATCCTCTTCCCCGCGTCGAGCTGAGGAGTGCTGAATCGAATTGAAGCACTTTGAAGAATAACTTAGCTTGTCGAGCAATGCGCGTCTGTGATTCTATTCTGCGCACCTCACTGCGGCGAGTTACTAATAAATAATAATAATAACACATTTTATTTCTTCAGAGGGAACGAAAATACGAACAGAGCATACCCTGATACCGAAACTAGGAGATCCTCTATCTTGGTGTTATATCGAGGAGCGAAACCAGTGAAACGCAACGCGGCTAGTCAAACACTGCTTTAATGCATAGCCGTTACCGTGCGGTAAGGCACGGCACGCAACATATATAAGTACGTATATATATAACATTTCTCCACCACAAATATGAAACATAATTAAAAGAATTGTTTATAGTACACGGGTGGAATATCACGTAGTCTTTTGCTGCTTCTCCATGTAGGTTCGGGTGAAGGTTGCGGGCTTGTTGATGTTTCCTCCCCCGCAGCGTGTTGAGCCTCTTGGTTAGAATCCAAAATGGGTATGTCTTTTTGTAAGTGATCGTAACGATTATTGTACGTGTGCCTGGTTAACATGTCACCTTTATAGGGTAATGTTTGATTTTTGTGTTTACGACAATACCCCTCCGTTTGCGAATGGATTTTGTACATGACTTTACCTAGTTTTTTTACAGTCGTTCCCTTTAACCATTTGAACTTATTATATATATACTTTTTATATACAACCGTATTCCCGGAATTAAAAACTTGTTTATTACGTCCTTTGTAAAATTTACACAGTAAAGACTGTTTTTCGTTTACGTGTTCGCCCAGCGATGTGAGCGATGGCGAGGTGTCTTTGGGGTTTAGTAAATCTATGCGCGACCAAAATTTTTGATCAAAAACCAATTGTGATGGGGAATAACCAGTGTCAGAGTGTATAGAGTATCGGTAATCAAATAGATATTTTAAAAGTTTTAACTTCATGTCCTTTAAACTTTGAGCAGTTATCATGTACGATTTTATACCTTTCTTTACAATTTTGTCATAGCTTTCTGCCTGCCCGTTACTGGACGTATGAAAAGCTGGTGACGTTACATGAAGAATACCGTTTGACTTGCCAAATTGTTTAAATAGAAACGATGTAAAGGTGGAACCGTTATCACTTACAATCGTATGCGGCAACCCGAATCTCGACATGAATTCATAGAGTTTTTCGACTAAAAATAAAGAACCAGTTGTATTACCCATGTCGAACACTTCAACCCACTTCATATAGGCGTCAACTATAACGAAACATGTACAATTATTTTAGGACCCAGAAAATCGATGTGAATTCTATAAAATGGCTTTGGCGGGTACCCCCATGGTGCCAGTGGTGCACGAGTTGGTGTTAGCCGTAGCTGTATACATACACTACACGAATTTATCATATTCTCTAGTGCTGCATCTATTCCGGGAAACCAAACCCTTGATCTAGCTTCCTCTTTCGTCTTTACGATCCCTAAATGTGATCTATGAAATTCGGTCAAAATTTTATTTCTTAACGATTCAGGTATGACTGCTTTATGTCCTTTCATTAGACAACCGTTTTCGAGAGATAATTGTGATCGACATAAAAAGACGGCTGTATTCGTAAATCTAAGACCTTTTTTGGCCAACCATTAAAAACGAAATCGATTACTTGGTGTAACGTAACAGGCATATCGCCGTCTATAACAAAATTAACGTAAGTAGCGTGGTCGAACGGAGCTGCGTCCGTTTCACCACGACCGACCCCTGGTTGCTCGTCGGGCAGACTAGCGCGCGGCGCTGTTATCGCGGCTACGAATATATTCTATAGTATAATTATATGCACTTAGGAATATTGCATACCCTTGAAGACGGTTTGCGGAGACCTCAGGAATACCTCTATGTGGACCAAAAATAGAAATCAACGGCTTACGATCAGTTCGTAAAATAAACGGATTACACCTCCCATATAGGTACTGATGGAAATGTCTGACTCCAAAAATTATCGCCGTAGCCTCATTTTGTATGTGTGAATACCGCTTCTCAGCCCGATTAAGAGTATGCGATGCGAACAATATAGGTCTTTCGGTACCATTAACATCTTCTCGTGATAAAATTGCTCCGAGGCCCGTCGGGGATGCATCGACAGTCAAAATTAATTTATAATTTGAATTGAAATGAGCCAATACCTGATTTAATGCTAAGAATTTTTATTTTTGAAAATGTCTCGTTGTGCTCATTCGTCCAAGTCCATTTAACTCCCTTTTTTAATAACTCATAAAGCGGACTTAAAGTACTTGATGCCCCCGGAACAAAATTTATGTAATAATTTACTAGTCCCGAAAATTATTGTAGTTTATTAACATTTGATGGGACCGGCGCATCAAGAAAAGCTTTTATTTTATCAGGGGATTTTTTTAATGCCACTTTGTTTATTATGTAGCCAAGGTATTTGCTTGCGCCGTTGGAAGCGCAGCGCATTTAATACTACTAATTGAGTGGACTGTATTTGCGGGGATTGTGATCAGCTATATGGATATAGGATAGGAATTTGGCACATACCTCGTGGTGGGTTCCGGTTTCACCTTGCTAGCCGGCTAGTTGGTCGTCTTCGACGTACTGCCCAAATTCTTCTCCGTCATAACACTGACGAGCACTAATTCAATGTATCAACAACCGAGCGAAAATCAACTTTATTCGACGAGACGCGGCGACGAACTGTTTGCATGTGCCAAGGAAGGGAGGGTAAGCGGAGATAGAAAAAGTTGCGAACCGATCACAATATCGCATTATATTTAAAACTATATAAAAGCGGTGCAACCAGTATTTAATTTCATCTTTAAAAAATTCGCATTTATCCTTACGTAAAGATAAACCTGCCTGTTGCAGTCGTTCAAGCACTGCATGATTTTTTTGTTTATTGCTAGATCTATCTATGCTAGTAATTAAAACATCATCGAGTAGACAAAGAACCCCAGCCATGCCGGCCAGCATGTTTTCCATCGCTCGCTGGAATATAGACGGTGCACAAGAAAGACCAAAAACTAAGCGAGTAAAATTGAACAATCCTCGATGCGTGTTTATGCAGGTGAACTTTTGTGACTCTTTATTTAATAAAAATTGGTTGTAAGCCATAGATAAATCTAGTTTAGTATATACTTGACCAGCATGGAGTTTAGAAAATAATTCATGAACTGTAGGCAAAGGAAAGTGTTCAATAATTAATTGTTTATTGATTGTAACCGAATAGTTCACGCACAGCCTAACCGAACCATCACGCTTAAGCACCGGCACGATCGGTGATGCGTACTCCGAATGTTCAACAGGTTTCGATGCCTAAGTTGATTAATCGATCTATCTCTTTATCGACTTTGTCTCTTTACGCAAATGCAATAGGGCGCGCTTTACAAAACACGGCCTTTGCGTCGTCTTTTAATTTTAAATTAACTTCATACTTATTAAATATACCTAAATTATTTGAAAAGAGTTTGAAATTCTGTAACTCAAATTCTTTAATTTCATTCGTACTCTTAATAAAATTACATGATGTTATCTGTAAGTCAAATTTTGTAATAAAATCCCTGCCGAGAATCGGGGGTCCACCTAAAGGTATACTTTAATGAACAAAGTGTACTTTAACCTCATGCGTTTTTCCTGATAAGTTATTGGCATCCTTGCTATACCTATACATTCAATGGGGGTACCGTTATACGAATACAAGATTTTGCCTTTTAGTAAAGGAACATTAGCGAACATATCATGGTATGTTTTCTCTGAAATTACCGTTATACCCGGTCCACTATCTATTTCCAACTTTAACTGAACTCCATTTAACGTTACTACTTCTGTAAACGGTTCTCCGCTTTTCGAACGAATATTATGCTACTTACCGTCATCACCGTCATCGCTTACCACGCTCGCCTCTACATAATTTTTTTTTTTGCACATTTTACGCAAATGTCCCTTTATGTTGCACTTACTACACTTGTATTCGGCGAAACGACACTGAGATGACGAATGATTATTTCGACCGCACACTGAACATTTTACTTTCTTTCGTTGAACTTTGCTTTTTATATCTTGACTACGTATTTTGCATATACTTCCATCTTGAGAGGCGGGTAACGTGCCACTGGCTGCAACTGTAGCCACTGCTCGTGCTCATTGTACGCCTTCAGCTAAATCCACAGCTTTCGAAAGGGTTAAAAGTTCAACTTCTTGAGCGAACAATTTTTCCTTTTCAGGGCCGAGTAACATGCCCGTTATGAATTTGTCGCGCAGAGCTTCTTCCACATCATGGAACCCACAGTTAGCTGACAACCTACGTAATCTGGCTGCCCATTGATTATGTTTCTCACCGGGTTGCTGGGCGGCCGCGTAAAAGTTGTGCCGCTCGGAGAATCCGTAGCTTTTAAGGGTAAAGTGACTATCGAATAATTTGATGATATCGTCATATGGTACATCCTGGAGCTCCTTTGGTAGTGCTAAGTCCGTAGCTAATTTGTAGGAACCGTCGCTGAGTGTGCTGAGCAGGATTGCTCGCCACTTCTTGTCCCCTTCTTTGTCATCTAGTTCATTCGCGATGAGCCACTGCGATAATCGGCTTTTAAAGATCTTCCAGCTTTGTACGTTGTGATCAAAAGTCGATAAAACTACAAAAGTAGACATTTTTTTTTATAAATGTGGGTACTTCGTCGCCAGTTTTATATCGAGGAGCGATACCAGTGAAACGCAACGCGGCTAGTTACACACTACTTTAATGCATAGCCGTTACCGTGCGGTAAAGCACAGCACGCAACATACATATAGGTACGTATATATATAACACTTGGATATCAGGATTTTCTAAAAGTGTAATAGAACACATTTATAGAGAAAGAAAAGTTATCAAGCAGTGTAAAAAAAAAAAAGTTATGTGTGCATTTCACACTTGGTAGAAGTGAAACCTTCACATCTATGTTTTTTTTAAATTCACAAAATTGTCAAATACACACTAATGTATTTATGTGAAATGTACTCACAATCATTATTCACAATATCATTTTCATTTAATGCACATTTGAAATATCCATTGTAACCTAACACAATATCAATCAGTAACAGAATGTCCTAAGTGTTGTCTAAAAAAGTTTTGTTTCGTGCTTTTTTGGTGAGGTAACAAATTTCATTATTGTGTGGCAACAAACCTCTTTTGTACCATTTTACCATTGCCTGAAACTTTCCTATCTCATTTATTTATTTATGGGTCTGTCTTTCGCTTTTTCGTTGCACCGACTTTCAAATCACAAGGATTCTAAAGAAATTTTCACTTCAAAACATTACAGCAAAACATTATTCTCTAAAAATCTTCTTATTTTTATTATATGAAATATGAATATTTAATACAAATATACAAAATATAAACTAACTACCTTATACTTGCTACAAGAGTGTGCGAGATGTGTGTGTGTGCGTGGGTAAATATGAATAGGAGTGATTGCAAGTTAAAAAAGTTCTAATTGCAAGAAATGAGAAGTTGAATGATAGGCATATTAGTTGACTAACAAGAGCTGTTCAGAGTACCAAGTTCGGTGAAGCTGTAATAGCCGCAGCGGCTTCACGGCCCATAAGGCTAACAGTATAGTTAGATCTAAAAAAAATCTGTTCAGTATCATTATAGTTTAGTGTAAGGATCCATTCTTTTAATTTCATTTTAAATTTTGTCTATCTAGATGAAAAATATTTAATTTCATAATAAAATTTCTACGAATCGATTCAACTCTCTCTGCTCGGCGATGCTAAAGGACGCGAGCCTGTGGAATGTTGAATAAATTTGTCTATATTAATGTCAACTTTTTATAGTGGTGTTATATTGGGCTCATAATTACTCATATTAGGTTACCGTACCTATAATATGATATTAGTCAAATAATAGTCACCGATTCAATATTCGCTACCTAGTTTACTTGAATCTAATACTGAAATTAAGCGTATCTATTCTCTACTTAAAGAATGTTAGTATAAAATAAACGACTTTCGTGTATATTAATTATTATTATCCGTATGCTTATTATATTACCTAAATGAAGCAGTGATTAAATTTTCCTTTGTATTAATAAACTAGCTGTGCCCGCGGCTTCACTCACGGGGACTACAGTCTGCCCGCGTGAATCTTACTCCCTCGCTCCCGGATATATTAAAGACAAAAATGCTTATTGTGGTTGTTCTTTGAGACGTATACACTCCCAAATTTTTTGTTGGTCTTTTTAATGTCTACAATTATTTGGTGCATTATTTTGCTAAGTTTACTTATTGTAAAACATTTAAGCGCCCGAATTGATTCACCATGACAAATTGTTTTGTATTCATGCGGAACCCTAATTCTTTTTATAAAATAAAAGTAACCTTAGTTACTCCCTATAAAATCAGCTATCTACCAGTGAGAGTCCCATCGAAATTGGTCCAACCGTTTCGAAGATTACACTGTTCAAACAGACAGATAGACAAACAATCTTAAAAATTGTATTTTATTGTAGGTATCATATATATTTTCATAAGCATTTAGTAAAAACCAACTGTTATTTTGAGATTACAAACAGATACTTCAATTTTATTAATTGTATAGATTACGGAATGTCGTTAACGTCGAAATCTTTGGTATTTAGAATATACTAGCGATAGCCCCAAGGTCGAAATTCAACCAGCGACTTTTTGATCATAGATTATTTTCTATTTGACATTTACAGTATTCATAAGCAATGAGCATTATCTACATCACTTGCTGTCACTTTTCGTTGAGTGACAATGTCAATATTTTGGGGGGTCTAAGTTCAATGGAACTGGTCGGTTTAGGATTCGCAGTATTAATTAATTTAATTTAATATGTTAGTAACAGATATCATAGATAAATTTTAGCTTTCTGCACTCCTTCTTCACATAAACTTTAACTGTGCAAAATCTCACAGTCTTCCGTACACGTAAGACGGTTAAAAAGGTACCGAAAGCTTTTGCTTGAAGTATTAATATATAGATTATGTTAAAAAATATCACTATGTCATTTATTTTGTTATATATTACCATTTAAAAAGTCAGTCGATTGACTTTTTGGTTGATTCGAAACACAAAACAATAAATATTTACATTTGAAATTCTCAAAAATATGTAGATACCATAACATGCATGCAATCGCAGCTAGTTACAAGGAACCTGAAGGAATACTAATAGATACCTAATATAAAAATTACAAACTAATCTATGAGTATAACTAATATCCGTATTAGCTAATACACTGATATTCGTAAAACCGGTACCTAATATAAGCCCGACGTCTATATTTATGTCTTTACTATACATACCTAGCTGCACATACGATAAGCCAGCAGCTAGGGCTCGTTTCTAAATGAAGTTTCAAATCATGTAATCATCTCGCTTACTCGCAAGACGCGTACCCCTATATCCGACAAAGAGGGTACTTTGCGGTGACTCGCCGCGCGGATTTTGAGTCGCGTGTCTATTATTTGACTAATATTTGGTAACCTGTGTTCGTGTAGTATCATTATGCAGGTTGTCCCAGGACTCATCGTCAAGCCTAAACGGGGTGACAGGATTGGTGAAACGTACTAACTGGAGTCAGTCGCATCTTCTTCTCACTGCGTGGCGTCACTATCTGTCTCGGTCACTCATGGCAAGCATGTCGACTATCCATCTCTCACATCAATAAAAAACATTTGAACTGAGTAAAATGGGTTAGAAAAAATCGGGATACTCGAGGTTTTTATTTTTTTACTAGTTTTTTTTAGTATGAAACTAACAAGTATTGTGCCATTTTACAAGCCTGATTAAATGCGCGAACTTTTAATGGCACTTGCCAAGGCACTTTAGTACATTGTTTTTAAAGGAGGGTCTATCAAAATCGACAAATTTTGAAAATTTTCAATTCATAGTTTAACAAATAGTCTTAATTCTAGAAAACTTGGGGCAGTTGTCATTATTTTTAACTGTAGTTCTAGAAATGTTATATATGGTTACGGGTCAAAAGTTTAAATGAACAAAAATAATAAAAATTAACCACAATAACCGAAAAATGGTTACAGTTTAACCAAATTTCTAGGTTTTTCTTAAGTGTCCATAATTTCCAAACTGCATGGGATAGATTTTTTTTTATTTTTCTCATGACGGTTACTTTCAATCTTGTCACCCCTTTTCGGTTTGACGTTGAGTTCTGGAACAGTCTGTAAAGTTCATTTCACGTGTTATTTTACCTGTACCTATTACATAAATATTCGTACATCTCTAATGTCAACTGTCACTGATACTCTGACAGCCCGTCATCTGTCAACAATTGTCATTTGTCAATAACATTTTTACTTGTTTTCGCAAAACTCAACTGATTTTGTTGAAATTTTGGAGACAGGATTCAGGAAGTAGAGAATGACTAATGACAATGACTCCTGGATTTCACTCATTCCTCTGTTCTCATAGGATACGCAAAGTAATAATAATAAAGCTACGAGACGAAAATAATTACAGCATAATTAAAGCGTGCAGAGCCCCCGGGCACCGCTAGTGTTTATTTAGTGTGAATATGTGGTGTGTAAAATGAGTTCAATGTTTAGTAGTAATAACTATACAATAGTAGATCATGGTGCATATGTCGATAAATTATACAAAAATATTGACCATGGAGACAAAGCAGTATCATACAGCCTTAGGTCATGGGTATTTTCAATCATATTAGAAAAACATAACAGAAAAAGAAGTTATGATGATAGAGACTTTAATAAAGAAGTAAGTTTTTTGATAATCTTTTAATTCATATTTTTCTAGTAATTTTGATTACATTATTTTTGGCTCGATAGATTTTGCTATGTGGTGCTACATAGTTGTGTCGATGCGTTTATGCGTCAGTTGTGGTGAGAGATGTCGCTAGAGTAAGCAAAATTGTTAGTTTTTGTATTTAAATATAAGTTGTGTATAATGTTTGCTATAATTTTTATTTTATCATTGTCATAATCTCAACGCTTTATATAATTTGTACAGTGAATATAAGATAACTTTTAATTATGGATGAATGTTTATTATTCTTAACACTTTGTGTAATATCTTTATTTTTCAGACAATACAAATAAAGAACTTTTTTTACACATTTTTAAAAGTGTTACCAAATTATGTTAAATTAAAAATAGTCAAAAAATATCAATTATTAAATACTTCTGATGTTAAAAGTTTAGCTAAACATACATTTGAATCTTCATTATTTACTCATATGGGAATTAGTGGAGGAAATAATTCTAATAAAGCTTTGAAATGTAAAATTAATGAAGAATACTTTTTGATACCACCACACTGCAGGTATTTACATATTTATTTTTCTGGTTTAGTAGAAAACTGCATGTATAATTTTTCTACTCATTCACTCTGAATAGATTTAAATGGGTATCCTAAAAAAGGTAACGGAGCTAAATGAAATGTTGAGTTTTCCATGATATATGGATACCAGATATCTTGAATTTAAACAATATCTGATAAATAATCCCCTACTTCTAAACTATTGAATTTTTTTTTAATGCTATTGATCTTTACAACAATTCGCACCTTCTGTTAGACAAGTGCATGATTGTTAAAAATATATAACATAAGTTAAATATGCCTAAATTCTTTAAAAGCATCCCTTTATCTGGAGGAACAAAGATGTTTCTAAAAATTGTAAGGCATATTTGACACAAAAAACTATTATATCAGAGCAGTGGCCTAGCTAGCATAGGTGGCACCTGGGGCGGATTTTATAGGTGTCACCCCAAAACTCAATCGAAACTGTTAAAATAAAAAAAGTTATAATGTTAAAAATTAAAATTTCTTCCTTCTTGCTTTGACACTAGTGAACTCCGAAATCACAGCTTCAAAATTTATATTTTGTGTTGCTTCATGTTCTATTGTTAAAATACCAAGATTGTTTAATCTGGTTTCAGTCATTGTAGACCGCAAGTAATTTTTAATTTGCTGAAACTTCTCTCACATGAAGCAACTGATGCACATATTGTAATAAATAACTTTAGTGGGACCTTTAGAGATTCTGTAAAATCCCATTCCATAATAAATTTCAAAAAGTCCAGTGTCACCCAATTAATATTAGCCGCTTTTAAATGTCTTCTCAATCTTGGTATTCTAAAAGGAGTTCTGTTTCTGATAGTTCATTGTAAAGGTTAGTAAATTTTGATATAGCAAATTTTAACTGTTCAGTGTTTGCCGAAAGCAAGGTCTTTGACCGCACAACCTCAAACAATGAAGCTACATCTTTAATGGACTTTACTCTTGTTTCGAGTTCAATATTGAATCTGTCAAGACATTCTAACATGTCCTTTTGAAGTTCCGCTCTAAGTGTAAGTCCAGCATCGGTGGACGATGCTAACTCACCGGGCATGCGTTTCTTGCGACGAATTCGTCGTTCCATCGAAATGTTGTATTTTTTCGATTATTGTACAGCAAAATCTATTGCCTCTTCTGCTAGATGCAACCGTTTCTCTCCAATGAATAGACGAAGTGCTTCTAGTTTTATGATTATTTCATCAACACATAAACCTTTACTTTGTAATGCAATCTGAGCATTGTTCACTTCCCTTAGCACATCATTCCAAAAGAAAAGAGAACAAAGAAATGAGAAATTGCACACAGCAGGCATAAGATTTTGTGCAGCACCTCTAGTTTCTAAATTTACGTCTTGGTCACATAGTTCCTCAATTGTAGATATTATCCCATCAAAATTTTAGCCAATACTTTTACTGCACCATAATGAGCACTCCAGCGAGTTGTCGAAAGTCTTTTAACAGATGCTTTGCTGTGATTGAGGAGCACTTCCCAACGGCTTGTGGAAGTTGAAAAAAAGTTAAATATTGTTTCCACTGCTCCGAAAAATGTTACACGTCACATTTTGTGCGAACGAATGTTGGCCCAAAAATTAATTGAATGACCTATACAACCAATAAAAATTGCTTTATTGTTTATTTCTTTTACAATAGCTTGCACTCCTCCGTGTATACCACTCATAACGGCAGAATTATCATAACCTTGAGAACGACACATCATAATATCTAAGCCATCGTTTTCAAGCTTCTTTAGTATTTCAGTGCTTAAATCAGCTGCTTTTTTCCATAAAAAGGAAAGAATCCTAAGAATACTTCTTTGACTTCCTACTTTTCTATTATTAATTTTTACATATAGAATCTTTTCAGACATTTGATCGTTATGTGAAACGTCAGGTGTGCTATCAAACATGATTCCGAAATATTTGGCCGATTTAATTTCGTTGACAAGCTGACATTTTACATGATTAGCTATGAACTAGCATTTATGAACTCATTTTGTATTTCTGGCGATAAATATGTTACTTTAGATGATTTTTCCTGCTCCAAAAGTTTAACTAGGTCTAAGAAATTACCTTTATTAGAAGACCCTTGGGTTTCATCATGTCCACGAAATGCTAGGTTTTGTTTAGCCAAAAACAAAAAGATTTTTCCACTTCTGTTTTTCCGTATTCATTAATTGCAAGGTTGCATCATCTATTGTGGTGTGAGATTTCAATCTCATTTCCAAAGTTTTTCACTTTTCGAAATTTTCTAAATGTTCACATGAAGTTTCATGGTCCAATACTTTAGGATTTAGTTTCCACCACTTCTGAAATCCAGTTGTAAATGTTGTTTGTATGTTACTGACAGCAAATAAACGACAGCAAAAACAGTACAAGTTATTTGATATAGGAGAAAATACCATCCATGATCGTAGAATTTTTTCACCACTAGGCATCTGTTTATAAAACCATTCCTGTGAAAGATGACGAGAATTACCTTTAATCTTTGAACCATGACGAGATACAGTAGGAAACGGTTCTTCTTTGTTCTGGAAATGTTCACTGCCCTTTTTTATTATGTCACGAACATTATCAGGTACCGGTAAACTCCAATGTGAAACATCTCTCAAGTGTTGAACTGATTCTTCGAAGCTAATGCTATCTCCGAAAGTAGCATTAACGGCGTCATTTTCATTATTTATTTTGATTCCGTCAAGGTCCTGGGTCGCCTTCATTGATTCTGTATTGTCGATGTTGCTATCTGAATGCGAGTCTCCAAGATGTGAATGAATCACTTTCGTCAGCAGGAGACTCGGGTACTTTACTTGAACTTTGGCCGCTATCTGCTTTTGTGACATACATATTTGAAAAGAGAACCGGACATGCTCAGATTTTCATCCATTTTAGCTTTTTGGCTTTTCTCTGTTGAAACCCGCGTTCTCTTTTCGAAGTATGAATTCCCCGAGGCATATTTCGTTCTGGGTATTCTAAAAAATATTTTGACGTGACAACGTCTTATAAATTGGTTTGCCGGGTGACACTTCAAGAAACTGCGTTACGCTCCACTCACGTTATGCGCTCACAATGAGAGCGAGTGAGAGGCACGCGTCCCTTCCACTCGGGCATGGTTAGCCCGCCTAAGAGCGAGAGAGACAGACATAAAGTCGTTGTCACGTAAAACTTTCGCCCGTATACCGACTTTACAGGCAACCAATTTTTTAGTTAGTAAGTGATACGTTGATTTTATAAACTAATTATAACAGTAAAAAAACACCTACACGTTACGTAACTAGCTTTGTGAAATATACATATTTTTATATAAATTAACAATCCTGCGTCTGGGTGTAAATATGTATTTAAGTATTATTACAAAAATACTAGTTTAAAACTCCACCGTTGATTGTGATATCCGTGCCACGAGTGCTCGAGCTACTCATCTCGGAGCCAAATCAACGTACGCGAAGTTGTATGATATGGGTATGATTACTTTCAATCAAAAATCTAAACTTAATATATTCCGTTTTTGTAAACAAATTCTATTGCTATTAGATCGGAAAATAATAAGTAAGTAAATAATAAATAAGTATATTATTTACATTGAAACATTATTACCTAAAGTAATATCGTAAAACGTGTAGAAATATAAATAAAATCTTAATATCTAATAATTAACAAACACTTTGCACTAGACGTTCACACGTTCACGTAAGAGAATATTGGAATGAATGCGGTCGGAAACAAAAGAAATGGCCCAATCCACAATACAAGTGATGAGCGCTATATCGAGGGAATCCCCTGATATAATATTATGCTAATATTATAATTTATTATGCTCGTGGTACGATGTCATAGTTACCTAGATAATTTTATTAGTGGCGGTTATGCTCTCTGCCATAGATTTACGATTTTTTATAGGTAGAAAGAACTACAACTGATGGTCATAGTCGGGCTCGGGTGTCACCCCAAGAGGGTGACATCCGGGGCGGGCCGCCCCCGCCGCCCCCCCTTAGCTACGCCACTGTATCAGAGCAATATTTGCACAACAATTGTCTATCATGAAAAATCAGAAAAATTGTAGTTACATCCTTGTCTTCCCGAAGTTATGAATTATTATTTTAAATTCTTTTTTGTTTTAATTCAACTAAATGAAAAGGTGAACATGCATGATGTGAATAGGAGCATTGAAAATTCTATAGATCTACATTTTCATTTGTATAAAATGTGAGATTATAAATAATATTTTTGTAAATAAAAATAGTAAACCTCACATTGGAGTATGGAATAATATGTAAATGTACTTTCAAATTCTGCAAGTGAAGAAGCCAAAATTTTATGGATGTTTGTTATTGTTACACTAATTTGGCTTTGCTATAGGTTACAATTGGACTGACATGTTCATATTGGACACAAGTCTCTAAAAATGTTTAAATTCAATACAGTCAGCTTCCTCATTAAGATGCACATCTTTATAGGAAAAAAATTAATGAGGAAGTTTGACATTTTGATTTTCCAATCAGATTGTAAAACTTTCATTATGTACACTCCTTAAGCTCCTTTATTAATTCTGAGTTTGTTTGAATTTTCAAAAAGTCAATTAGGGAATTCTTTACCAGTGTTGACAGGAATGAGTTGTAAAGATATATTTTTTCTGTGTTTAAATAAAGTGAAATGGCGCACAGTCAAAACTTGCAGACAACTTAAAGTGTTTTCAGGTTTTATTGTGGCTGTGTGAAAGAGTTATGTGGTAAATTAGATGGCAGTAAATTTGATGTTATAATAGCAGACCCACCTTGGTGGAATAAGTATATTAGAAGATTGAAGAATGCCAATGATAAAATGAGGTAAGTAATCTGTAATAAAACTGAAAATAAAAATTAGTTCAAATGAATTTTAAAGTAACTAAGCGGTATTTTTTTACTATCAAACTGTTTTATAAACATATAAATATGTTCAGACTCTTTGATTAATTTTATTGATTTTTTGACTAGGGTTATTAACAATTCTGAGACAGCTTATTTGGTCGAGTGGTAGGACATACTTTTCATTCCAAATTGGTGATTTTTTAAATAACCATTCAGAACTTAGCTGTAACTAAAACTTTATAACTTTGTTTAACTAATTGTACTGACAATCCTTCTATTTCTGCTTTTACACCAACTTATATTTTACTAGCCTCATTAGCCTAGTGGTCCTAAGCGGGATGCTATGTTCGAGGTCCTGGGTTCGATTCTCAGGTTGAGCTAAGTGGTATTGGGTTTTTCTATGAAATTCTTTATAGCAGCTCGGAGGTTGGCTTTGTGCCCTATTAATGGCAATATGTTCACTCCCTATTACAAGAAACCTAAAACATACCCGGCAAACTGTGAGTGTACATTAGTACACCTCTGCCTAACCTTTTGGGGATATAGGCGTGATGGTATGATATGTTATGTTATATTTTAGGTAAAATTTTTCTTTATTCTGATTTTTCATTCAAGTTCATATTTTTATTACAGTGTCTCTGGAAGTTTGTGTTTCAAAGTTAGCAACCTTAATTGTGACTAGCTGTTTAGTATTTCACCTTAATTTTTCTTTTTTAGTTATTCCATGATGTACAATGAAGACATTGCATCCATTCCTGTTAAATATCTTTTATCAGATAACAGTTTAGTTGCAGTATGGTGTACTAATTCACCAAGCAATATCTTAGCTGTGAAAGATCAGATTTTTCCCAACTGGGGTGTTGAATATGTCGCCACTTGGTATTGGTTGAAGGTTACAGTTAATTTGGAACCAGTTTGTGGTTTTGGTACTGGTTCTAGAAAACAACCTTATGAGCGTTTGATCCTGGGTAAAGTTGGCAATGTCAAGAATGTTCCGGATGGTCATGTAATTGTCAGTGTGCCAAGTGCTCTACATTCTCATAAACCACCATTACTAGGTATGATATTATTTCATTTTATATCCATTATCCCTACAGCCTAAGATGATGCTTCACTTTAATATAAGTTCTTTTAGAATCATGACTCTTTAAATCGAGATATAGCTTAATATTTGATTATCGATAATCTGTTTATAAATTTTGTCCAAGAATAATAATAAATAATATAGCCAAGATAAAATATTTTTATGAGCTTATAAAATTTTACTTTATTTAAAAAAACATGAATATTAAAATTGTATTATTTATGATCAAAGATAATTTTATTGGTAACAGTGTAAAAAATGTATGTACATTGAATTTATTAGTTCATAGATAATATTAAATAAATTAGGTGAAGAATTTTTTTTGTCTAATACATGTATTTTGGCCCAAAATCGAGCAATCCCCTTATCTAATCTAATTAATTAATGTAAGCCTTACTTTAAACAAGCTGTTAGTATTTTGTGTAATTATAAATTAGTTTTGTTAAGATTGAGGGAATTGAGTTTGTTTATTTTTTCCAGAAGTGCTATCCGCATACACTGATAAAGAAAATCCACAAATATTGGAACTCTTTGCAAGATACCTCTTGCCTCACACAACAAGTATTGGCTATGAACCATTAAAATGGCAACATATTTCCCTATACGAGAGTGTCACTTAATGTTTATTAGGGCATGTGTGAGAAGTTGAATTCTATTCCAAGGCGTCATAATATCACTACAAGCAATCTAGCAATATAGGCAATTACGTGAAGTAAGAGAATAACGATACACGTACACGGGTGCGTTGGCGACGCGACAGCGTGGTGGAGAGTTAGCAGAATAAATTTAACACAAGTTAAACCATGTGGCACATCCATTGTTAATATGGTGAAAAAAGTTGTACTAACAATCCCACCCGTGGCATATTGCCTCTATTAGCTAGCATACCAACCTTACCTACCATTTAACAGAAGATTTAATATGTTTTACGGTTATATGTTATATGTTTTACGATTGAAGTAAGTAATCTTCTATATGACATAGAAGATTTCAAATACAAATTTAAATAATATAGCCAGTATCACATCATTCCCCCACTTAATGGCTATTACCCCCACTTAATCTATACTAGACCTATGGCCTTTACACATTTATCATGGGCCACACGCCCCAGGGGCTTTTTTAATACATCAGCCGGCATTTCGGCTGTAGGTAAGTATCTTAACTCTATTGACTTTTTCACGAATAAAGTGAAAACGCGTATCTATATGTTTTGTTCGACTGTGGTGGATCGGATTTTTGGCCAACATTTGTGCACTTTGGCTACCGTTTAATATTGTCACTCGGTCTTCAGATATATTACTAACCTCCGACAAAAAACGACGTATATAAAGAGCATCTTTAGCGGCCGCTGATAGCGCTATATACTTCGCTTCTACAGATGAGAGCGCTACAGTAGGTTGCTTCTTAGATTCCCAAGACAGGACCTGCACCAAAACACATATAATAACCAGTATGAGCGGCGATCAAAAGTACAGTTCGCAAAGTTTGCATCGTAATCCACTCCTTCTACTTGAGTGAATCCTTTAGCTACTAATCTCGCCTTGTACTTTAATGGATCTCCATATTCATTTATCTTAAACTTATATACCCATTTACATGGAATATATTTTTTATCTGGTTTGTCCACCAAACCCTAGTTCTTTTATTAATTAGACTCTGATATTCATTATTCATGGCTTTTATCCAGTTATCGCGCTGCTCTGAATTAATAGCTTCACCATATAAAGTAGGTTTTTCTTCATTGATTGCATTTATTTTCATATTACGCATTCTATTTCGAAGTGGATATCTACAGTCACTAACACTTGAAGATTGCTCTCCACTAGTATTTGGAATTTGTTCCTCTGGAACTCCAGTAGCAATTTCATCAATAGCATCACAGAAATAGTCAGGTTCGTGCTCTGTAGTAGATGCTGAACTGCTGCTGTGGTAGATGTTTTTAATAAATGTTTTGGAGTAACCTTACAGTTTTAAACGGATGATGTTTTGACTTTGTGTGTTTCGAGTAACCTTACAGTTATAATTCTAATAGTTCAACTGAATAAATTCTATTTTGTTTCTTAAGTTATGTACTTGTCTTATTTTGTTTCCTAAATTTACGATACAATATTGGTAACAAGGATGACAGAGGAAGTTATGCTTCATATTATCACTTTTAATAATTCTGCAGAGATGTGGCGAAAACTAGCCAGCGTGTATGAACAACTGACTGAAACGAATATATACATTATACAACAGAGGTTTTTCAGTACAAATTTGAAGAAGGTATTGAGATCCACTCCTATGGATCAAAATTTTGACATAACGACTTCAGATGCAAATCAGGTTGATGTAGAAACTCAAAATGTTTGTAGACAAATAATAGGATGCTTAATGTTTGCGGTATGTGGAACCAGGCCAGATTTATCTGTAGCAGTTTCAATATTGAGTAGATATCAAAATAAAGCAAGTAATGCACTACTTACATCCTTAAAAAGAGTGTTGAGATATGTTAAATACTCCATAGAATATAAATTAATTTACAAGTGTAATGATAATAGTTTAACAGGTTATTGTGATGCTAACTGGGGAGGCAATTTGAAAGATAGGAAGTCCACTAGCGGTTATTGTTTTAAGTTTAGGGATTGTTTAATTTCATGGAGCTCAAGAAAACAACAGTGTGTTAGTTTGTTAAATACTCCATAGAATATAAATTAATTTACAAGTGTAATGATAATAGTTTAACAGGTTATTGTGATGCTAACTGGGGAGGCAATTTGAAAGATAGGAAGTCCACTAGCGGTTATTGTTTTAAGTTTAGGGATTGTTTAATTTCATGGAGCTCAAGAAAACAACAGTGTGTTAGTTTGTTAAATACTCCATAGAATATAAATTAATTTACAAGTGTAATGATAATAGTTTAACAGGTTATTGAGATGCTAACTGGGGAGGCAATTTGAAAGATAGGAAGTCCACTAGCGGTTATTGTTTTAAGTTTAGGGATTGTTTAATTTCATGGAGCTCAAGAAAACAACAGTGTGTTAGTTTGTTAAATACTCCATAGAATATAAATTAATTTACAAGTGTAATGATAATAGTTTAACAGGTTATTGTGATGCTAACTGGGGAGGCAATTTGAAAGATAGGAAGTCCACTAGCGGTTATTGTTTTAAGTTTAGGGATTGTTTAATTTCATGGAGCTCAAGAAAACAACAGTGTGTTAGTTTGTTAAATACTCCATAGAATATAAATTAATTTACAAGTGTAATGATAATAGTTTAACAGGTTATTGTGATGCTAACTGGGGAGGCAATTTGAAAGATAGGAAGTCCACTAGCGGTTATTGTTTTAAGTTTAGGGATTGTTTAATTTCATGGAGCTCAAGAAAACAACAGTGTGTTAGTTTGTTAAATACTCCATAGAATATAAATTAATTTACAAGTGTAATGATAATAGTTTAACAGGTTATTGTGATGCTAACTGGGGAGGCAATTTGAAAGATAGGAAGTCCACTAGCGGTTATTGTTTTAAGTTTAGGGATTGTTTAATTTCATGGAGCTCAAGAAAACAACAGTGTGTTAGTTTGTTAAATACTCCATAGAATATAAATTAATTTACAAGTGTAATGATAATAGTTTAACAGGTTATTGTGATGCTAACTGGGGAGGCAATTTGAAAAGGAAGTCCACTAGCGGTTACTGTTTTAAGTCTAGGGATTGTTTAATTTCATGGAGCTCAAGAAAACAACAGTGTGTTAGTTTATCTTCTTGTGAATCCGAGTATATTGCAATGTGTATGGCTGGAAGTGAGGCCTTTTGGATTGTAAACTTATTAAAGGATTTTTATATAAAAAACATTTGTCTTGTTGAAATACTATGTGATAATCAGGCAGCTATAATGATTTCAAGTTCGGATAGTACAAAAAGATTAAAGCATATAGACATACATGTTGATAAAATTTATAAATGTGGGTTATATTAAAATATTCATCACCATCACTCGAGTCGTCCGGCCTCGTGTCGTCGTCCGGCCTCGTGTCGTCGTCCGGCCTCGTGTCGTCGTCTTGGCCCACGGTGACTGTGACTGTGATTGCAATTGAGAGAGACGGCGACTGTGCGATCGAGACCAACGGTCTCGCTCCAGTTCACGGATTCGTACCAAGTCTAAATCCAGTTCTCCGGTGCTGTTCAGGCCGTGGTGGCTATGGCTGCGTGAGTGTGATTGGCTAGGAACCACCTCACCTCTGCTTTCCTCACCACTGCGTAATTAACCTTCTAGTCACGCCCTCTATACATAGTTTCAATAACCGGAAGTTGTGATGTTTTTAATAAATGTTTTGGAGTAAGTTCAACTGAATAAATGCTATTTTGTTTTTATGTACTTTTTTTGTTTCCTAAATTTACGATACAATATTGGTAACAAGGATGACAGAGGAAATTATGCTTCATTCTGCAGAGATGTGGCGAAAACTAGCCAGCGTGTATGAACAACTGACTGAAACGAATATACATTATACAACAGAGGGTTTTCAGTACAAATTTGAAGAAGGTATTGAGATCGCGTCATTCTTATCAAAAATACAAGAAATGCAAAATTAAATCGGAAGTTAGTCACGCCCTCTATACATAGTTTCAATAACCGGAAGTTGTGATGTTTTTAATAAATGTTTTGCCGGAAGTTGTGATGTTTTTAATAATGTTTTGGAGTAACCTTACAGTTTTAAACGGATGATGTTTTGACTTTGTGTGTTTCGAGTAACCTTACAGTTATAATTCTAATTTGGTAACAAGGATGACAGAGGAAGTTATGCTTCATATTATCACTTGTAATAATTCTGCAGAGATGTGGCGAAAACTAGCCAGCGTGTATGAACAACTGACTGAAACGAATATATACATTATACAACAGAGGTTTTTCAGTACAAATTTAAAGAAGGTATTGAGATCGCGTCATTCTTATCAAAAATACAAGAAATGCAAAATCAACTGAAACAAAATGGGTGAAGAAATATCGTATAAGAAGTATATAGAAGTATAGTATTTTGGAGAATGTTCTAAAGAGGTTTGGAATGGCAAATTGTAAGCCGATGTCCACTCCTATGGATCAAAATTTTGACATAACGACTTTAGATGCAAACGAGGTTGATGTAGAAACTCAAAATGTTTGTAGACAAATAATAGGATGCTTAATGTTTGCGGTATGTGGAACCAGGCCAGATTTATCTGTAGCAGTTTCAATATTGAGTAGATATCGAAATAAAGCAAGTAATGCACTACTTACATCCTTAAAAAGAGTGTTGAGATATGTTAAATACTCCATAGAATATAAATTAATTTACAAGTGTAATGATAATAGTTTAACAGGTTATTGTGATGCTAACTGGGGAGGCAATTTGAAAGATAGGAAGTCCACTAGCGGTTATTGTTTTAAGTTTAGGGATTGTTTAATTTCATGGAGCTCAAGAAAACAACAGTGTGTTAGTTTATCTTCTTGTGAATCCGAGTATATTGCAATGTGTATGGCTGGAAGTGAAGCCTGTTGGATTGTAAACTTATTAAAGGATTTTTATATAAAAAACATAATGATTTCAAGTTCGGATAGTACAAAAAGATTAAAGAAGCATAAGGTGTATTACAAGTATATAAAAAGTGAAGAACAAGTAGCTGATATTTTTACAAAACTTCTAAATAGTAATATGTTCATAAAATTTATAAATAAGTGTGGGTTATATTATATTAAATTAAGTTATGTAAGTCAAAAGTATGTCATGTTAAAAGTTTAGTATAATATTACATTGAGGGGGGGGGTGGGGGGTGTTGAGATGGCAATATAATATATTTATTTTGTACGTGTAGCAACACTGTCTTTTCGATGTCTTCCGAAGTATCATGTGTTGTATTGTGCGTTGTGTTGAGCTCTCTAGAATAAACGGTTTACTGTATAATCCTGCCTGTTTATTAACTCCGCCCAATAAGTCATTTTGTATTTTCTATTTGAAAGTCTTGTTTCTGTGGAACAACTATTTTCCTTTGCTGGAATGATAATGAGGCTATATAGACGTAATCAATCCAGTCTCCATCATCCTTCATCAATCCAGTCTCCATCATCCATCATCAATCCAGTCTCCATCATCCATCATCAATCCAGTCTCCATCATCCATCATCAATCCAGTCTCCATCATCCTTCATCAATCCAGTCTCCATCATCCTTCATCAATCCAGTCTCCATCATCCTTCATCAATCCAGTCTCCATCACCTCGTGTCGTCGTCCGGCCTCGTGTCGTGTCGTCGTCCGGCCTCGTGTCGTGTTGTCGTCCGGCCTCGTGTCGTGTCCATCAATCTTAATTCACTTACTTCCAAAGCAATCTATTCTTGGAAGGTATCCATTAATCAATTTACTTTCAAACCTATCAATTCTTGGAAGCTATCCAACAGTTTCAATCTACTTCCAAACCAATAAATTCTTGGAAGCTATACTAAAATCAAGGCAGCCTTGAACCAATCAATTCTCAAGGACGCACATCAATTCTCTCTTCCGAATATTTAGCAAAACTGTGCACAGTTGGCGTGCTGCAACATCTTCCGGTACAATGTAATTCAAACCAGAAACACCGATTGATAACGGAAGTCGTTTTATATTAATAAGTTTTTTTTGAAGCCTACACTATGTTTATAAATATTATAATTTTCTACCCTATTTATGGATTGAATTTATGTACTTACATATATATTACCATGAACAAAATTATCCAGACATAAAAATGTTCGAGTTAAATTACAAAAAAATATATGAATTTTATTAGGGACGCCCCACTCTTCTTCTTGAAGGCGCGAGCGCGGACCTTTATTTTATGAATTTGTCGCATTCGTATCGTAGATATTTCCCACAAACGTATTACGTCAGTTGCGTGCACGTGTGGACTAGAAACTGATAGATTTTACCCCCAAACTTTTGAATACTTTGAGACATGTTATTTTTAAACTACCATTCAGTTCTAGGTCTGACATTTATGGCTGGACCACTTACAAAAGCTCTTCGGGTTGTGTATGGATGGTAAAATTTATTTGCAAACATTTTTTGGTATAATATGTATAAATATGTAGGCACTTAAACACAAAACGTACTATGTACGTTATATATAATACAAGGTGTCCAGAAAGGGTATCGGGTATTTGTTTTCGCGCCATATTCGAAACGGGGCGTCTAAAGGGTGCGGGGAGGGGTTCGTGGCGTCCGCCATTTTGTGGAGTTTTAGTCCCGATGGAACAGTACTAGGGGACGCATCGCGCATTTTGCGTACGAGCGTATTATCGTAATGGTGATTCAATAGTGACTGCTCAACGTCTCTATCGTGCGGAATATCGTACAAGCCACGCGCCAAGTGACGATAGCATTAGGAAATGGATCAGGATGTTCGAAAATACATGTGCGACAGTTAAAATTCAAAACTCTGGTCGTCCTCGTTCAGTTCGCGATAAAGAAACAATTGAAGAAGTTGAGGCGTCGGTTCGTCAAAATCCGTCTTTATCCATCCGAAAGCGAAGCCAAGCGTTGAACATCAAAAAATCGTCTTTACATTCTATTTTAAAGAAAGACTTACATCTAAAAGCCTATAAAATTCAATTGGTTCAAGAATTGAAGGATACGGACTATGCTAATCGACTGAATTTTGCGAACGAAATGCTGCAGCGATTTAACAACTTTAACAACATACTGTTCAGTGACGAAGCAAATTTTCACCTGAATGGTCATGTTAATAAGCAGAATTGTCGGTACTGGGCAGTGGAGAATCCGAGACGAAAGCATGAACGACCCCTGCATAGCCCAAAGGTCGTTGTTTGGGCCGCTATGTCTGCTAAAGGCATAATTGGTCCTTATTTTCATGAAGATCAACGAGGCCGAGCAATTAATGTGAATAGTGACCGTTATTGCGATATGTTGCGAAATTTTTTGGTCCCAGAGTTGCAGGAGTTTGCAGGTTTCAACTAAAGAACGTGGTTCCAGCAAGATGGGGCCACTTGCCATACCTCAAATGACTCAATGGAAGTTGTTAACGAATTATTTCCTAATAAAGTCATTTACCCCTTGTAACATCAACTGGCCTCCCAGAAGCCCCGACCTTAGCCCGCTTGACTATTTTGCATGGGGATACCTTAAAAGTAAGGTTTATCAAAACAATCCGACGAATCTAACCCAGTTAAAGCAAAATATCAGGTCAGAAATGGCAGCAATATCGATAGCTATGTGTCAACGTGTTATCGCCAATCTTCGTTTCCGTTTAGAAGAGTGCCAGCAACGTAACGGTCATCATTTGGATAACATCATCTTTTCCAAATAATTATCCAATTCATATGCTAATAATAAACAATAAACTTTTATATTGCATACAAATAATTTTTGTTTCATTGAACTTACAAATACCCGATACCCTTTCTGGACACCTTGTATAAAGGTCTGCAATAAAAATACTGTATTGTATAAATATACTTATTTATTAATGACAATTAAATAGTAAATAGTTTTTGAAATGCCGGTTAACTATTGCCGTTGACGATGACGCCGGTTTTTACAATTTTCTTGGGATACCCTTCAGGATTCATGGTCTGCCATCTCCAGAAGTCAGTGCCTGTTTAAAAATAAAAATAAATTAAGTGAAAATAAAACTAAACATTTTTATGACAGAAAATATTAATATCAAACGAAGTTTGGTACGGAATTTTTGAAAAAAATATCGCTTTGACTAAATAAGCATTCGCATTTGCAAACCACAGATTTGAGAAAGAGGTAGATAGATAAAGCTTTCAGATCTTCAGATTTGGTTGTCAAGGATACAGAGCTAAATGCATGTCCCACATTTATTATTCTGAAGCACAAAGTACATTTGTCTATAGGAGCAAATCACCATGGACGGATATAGCGTTCAACAACACGTGCAAACGATAAAATCGTTTTATCAAAATGGGTGTTCTGTTCGCTTTACTATTTACGGTCGCCATAATCGTCCTACCGACAGGACTATTTGCAGTGTTGAGTCCACTGGTTCAGTAAACAATGAACCGACATCCGTATGACGACGAAATGCAAGATCTGCCGAAAACATCGTTGCTGTTCGTGGAGTGTGCAGGAGACCACAACTTGGTGAATTTTGTATTGTGACTAGGGCCTGCACTCTTACAGAATTCGACTGACTCAGGATCTGAAGGTAAACGACCATAGACAACGACGTGTGTTCGCTGAATTGGCCCTGGAGCAGTTCGAAACTCACCATATTTAAAAAAAAAAGTCATGTTCAACGATGAGGTCCATTTCTAGATGAATGGGTACGTCGACAAACAAAATTGTCCAATTTGGGACGATACCAATCCACATTAGATTCAAGGGTGTCCAATGCATCCCGAAAAAGTCTTGTTTGGTTTGGTTTGGATTTGGGCTGGCGGCGTCATCGGTCCATATTTCTTTGAGAACGACGTTGACCAGGCCATCTCCGTCAACGGCGAGCGCTATATATCGATGATTACCAACTTCTTTTGGCCTGAATAGAATGATATGGACACCAACGACATGTGGTTTCAACAGGACGGCGCTACTTGCAACACAGCTCATGCCACATTGCATATTATGCATGAGCGATTTGAGGGCATGGTCATCACACGTGGAGGTGATGTGAACTGGCCACCGAGGTCGTGCGATTTGACCCAGTTAAGCTTTTGTGGGGTTTTCTTAAGTCGAAAGTCTATGCGAATAAGCCACAAATCATAGCGGCCCTCAAAGCCAACATAACCTATGCCAACAGTCAAATTTACCCCGATTTATGCGCCAGAGTCATGGAAAATTGGACATTTCGGATGCGCGCCGCCCAGTGAAGTCGCGGCGGACATTTGCATGATGTTATATTCCATACATAAAGGCATCGATAGGCCTTTCAAACGAATAAAAAAATTCGATGATATCTCACACACATTTTGTTTTATTTAAATTTAAAGATAGGAAGCGCTTAATGAAAGACCCCGTATATACCTAGTTACTTTTATATAATGGATCTATTGTTTAACTTAAGATAAATAAATAAATAAAACTTATACAAAGCAACACGAGATTAACTGTTTTGTAAAACTCACGGCCCAAAACCTAACTACAGTAAGGTTCTTAATCGGCTACCGAGCATGGTTTTTCCCCTGAGACTGTAATACTCTTATCATGGTCAGCAACATAAAAGCAATAGGTAGGGTTTTATGAGAGGTAGGGCATAGAGAAATTTCTTTGGAGATTTCTCTCTACTTGGGGTTGTCCGACTAGTGGAATACCTCCACCAGATCTCATATGGTATTACAAGCGTGGATAGGCTACGGTAGCCGTATCATCAGGCGGGCCGTATGTCTGTTTACTGCCGTTTTAGTATTAAACAATTAAGCACAATATATACCTGCAGATAACGCTAATGTAGGTGGCGGCTAGATGAAATAGTTATTTCCTACGAGGTAACTAAATGCGATTATAGTGTTACCTCATAGACACATGATGTATTTCGACACGCGGGATCATTTGAATATTATTGTGGAACTAAATTTGGTTATTATTGGATAAGATAAATAGGAACAGAAATACGAGTATGACTTACAATTGCAGAAATAAAGGAAGATTTTTATATGTTATACTTCGTATTTCTTCTTATCTGCCGGTTGGTAATGGAAATACCTGCTTAATTCATCGTCGATTATTATATTACTAGCCGTCGCCCAATGGTCGAAATTCGATTACAGACTTTTTGATCATAGACTATTTTCTGTTTGATATATTTTGCAGTATGAATCTAAACGATGAATATTATATTACGTTTATGTATGTATCACTTGCTGTGTCACTTTTCACTGAGTCACAATGTCAATATTTTGGAGGGTCTTAGTTCAATGACACCTGTCGGGTTAGGTTTCGCAGTATTATTTCATTTGATTTAATGTTAATATATATTATATATTGCATATAAATATTAACTTTTTGCATTCCTTATCCATATAAACTTTAACAAGGCCAAAGCTCACTCTTCCGTGCTCGCAATAGGTACGCTAAAAAAGGTGTTCGAAGTTTTCTCCTCACGTATTAATATATAGATTATTATTAATGGTCTACTTAATAAGTTAAAAAATGTGTTAATTATTGTTACTGCGAATTAAAATACATGCGATACCTCGTTGGATTCCTACTTAATAAGATTTAGAAAAATGGGAGGAGATTTCAAATCCGCACATAAACAATTGCAAACGTTATAAACAAATAATAATTCAATTATTATAGGTAGGTACTTAATTACACTTACACATTTCCTCAATGGTATATCTTGTAGACCAACCAAGCTCTTCCTTTGCAAGCGACGCGTCCGCCCACATAGCGGTTATGTCTCCCAACCTTCTCTCCACGTATTGCAACGGTATTTTAGTACCGGTCACACGCTCGAACACGTTCACTAATTCCTTCACGGATACACCTTTCCCTGTACCAAGGTTGTATACCTGCGGGCGTAAATGAATGGTTTGGTTGGTATGGTTGTGGTTATGGATATTGTTATAGTACATAAATAAAGGACAAAGCAAAATAATATCGAAATAAAGAATACCAACCTTCAGTCCAATGTGGTTACTGCTTAACAGATTTAATGCTGCAACATGGCCGCTCGCGAGATCCATTACATGAATGTAGTCTCGAATACCTGATGGTATCAATCATTAATTTTCAACACCACGAGAATAATAAGTAGGTACCTACATTAGAAAAAGTGAATTGGTAGAAGGTATTCCTTCCTGAGTTACTACACACATTGGATTTGATTGGTGGTGTGAGGCGTCGTATTTTGGATTTCGCATTCGATAAACGGAAAACTTCCGTACCTACCTATCACACTTTTAAATTTCTTTATGGCCACGATCTCTCCAAGTAAGTGACGATGTGACCCAATATGGTGATACGCTAAACCTAGTTCTCAAAGCTCTCAAAAGCAGCTGCTGGACCACACTTATAGGGGATTTTAAACTTGGGGTAGCTAGCCAGGCGGGCATTAGAATATACCTACTACCATGCAATGGAATCATCACTCTTTTTCCTTCACCAAAAACTGTGACTTATTGCAAGGATTTGAACTCACGTCGATCGACGTGGTGTCCGTACACGCTACCACTGTCCCGTCAATAACTCCCTCTCTGTACATCCAATACAAAATTATAATAGTAAACAACAATAACGTATGTAATAAATAAAAAAGATAAACCCAATCGAGTTTCTTGCCGACTTCTAAATGAATGAAATGTTTTCGAATCGGTGGTAGTGTTTTAAGCCATAGATAGATTCATAAGTGCCTTTTTAGGCCCTAAATGAAATAAATATTTTTGATTTCTTTTTTTGCTTTTGAAAGCATAACAGTATAGTCTATTTGACGAACTCGTATAAAATATTTCAATATAAATTAAATATGCAATTATTTGTATGTAAACATCGTTTCTGAGAAATGTCGTCTAGGACTGGTTTATTTTTATGTTTAATAGTTTTTATTTACGTTAAGAACGGTAAGTAGATACCTACTGAGATTACTGAGACGGATTATGAATAAAGACTGCACGCGCGGAGTGGTGTCTGTAGCCTATAGCGAACTAATATTGTCAAGTGGCCTTAGGATATTATGTAATATAGAGTAGAATGGTCAATTATTAAGGTTGTTATACCTGTGCCGTCAGGTGTGTTATAGTCGCTTCCAAAGACTGTCAACACCGGCTTCTTGCCTAAAGCTACCTGCGCCATGAAAGGCATGAGGTTCGTAAACTCTTTAGTGGGATCCTCTCCAATGATGCCGGATGGATGGGCACCCACGGGGTTGAAATAACGAAGCGATATGATGTTCCATTTCTGAAAAAAAAAACCTTTTCACTTTAATTTTGGAGAGTTGGGTCTAATATTTTTTTCAGTAGGGTAATCATTAATAATATTCTAAGCTAATGTTGGCCACTCACGAATTGCACGAAGTGACGTTCTTAAATACAGTGAACACGTGACTTTAGTTTGACAACACGTTTACATCATTTATGTAGGTAATATTTACATAAATTTTACACATATCATGTGTGTGTGTGTGTGTCTTAAATTATGTGTTCACTGGGAAGTGATTGTAACTATGCAAGCGAACCCGTCAGTCACATCACACTACGACGTCATAGTTCTTTAGAGTAATGATTGTATTGAAAAACCTTATGAAAATTTTGGTTATGTACGGTAAACCAAAACTCATTTTCTGATTGCTTCGTACGAAATGAGGAGAAACAATAAATTAGTAATGTCACCGTTAATGAATAATATATTAATTATCTCCAGTGTAATATTTAAAAGTTTTTAATGTGTTCTTAATATATTTTGTGCCGTCTGACAGCAACGGTACCTACTTACCTACACTTAATGCAAAATTTTACGTTGCTGTTATATAAAGTTTCCTATTTAACAAATGGTGTCCAGTTCCTAGTCCATACATAACCCTTTCAGTGCCATGGCCCAAGTAATGGGCTCGTATTAAAATTGAAGACGTTAACATATAAAGTTCACCAAGAATAATTTTATTTTTATTTTTTTACTCTTACGAATAAAGTTTTATCATAGTTGCACGTGTTATTGGTATAGTTAACAGCTTTAAATTGAAGTATCTTAAGAATAGAGTAATGTTAGTTAATGGCAGAAAAATTTCTCAATTTAATATATAAATATCTCTTGTAATTTATTCATCTTTGTATAATATACTACATTTGTATAATTTATGTCGACGTTACGGAAATTATAAACCTTGACATTCGTAGCGGTAGGTCATTATAACCAGTTATCAGTCATATTAATCCGACTCTCAATAATAGCTTTTGGTAAAAATTAGTCTTCTTAACGTGTCACGGAAGCGACTAGATATCTAGGTCACCTGTTATTTTAGTAAAAGTTAAATATCATCCACCTATAACTGTTTCAGTTTTAACTGATAATTGACTTTTATCAAGTGTAAAACCTAGCTTTATAGACTGCGAAACTTTTCAAAATTTTTATACTTAGGTTTAGCGTTTCGCCTCAATATCATCTGATTGTTAAGTGACCATGTACCTCAAGATGGTAACACGCTAAACCTAGTGGGAGGACTGGTTCTCAAGTGTAGCTGCCGGAACATATCTGTAGATTTTAGGTAGGTAAGTGGCTGGCGATAGATTTTCAACTTGAGGAGTGTAGATAGCCATGTTAAGATATAATTTTTTTAAATATTGGCTGCATTTGCAAGTATGGTTGCTAAACAAAATTAAAATGTTAAGATATAATATTGACGGTGGAAATGCGTGTAAACTGCGTAAAGTTTGTAAAAAAGCACGTCAGCTGATTTTATCAGTCAGCCTTTTCGCAGTCCAGAACCATATCTATTTTATTTAGAATATGATGGCATTCATATGGCCTATTTAGACCCAATTCTCTATATTAAAGAAAATAAACGTTGAAAAAAACTATGGTAATTACCATAGATCGGATACAATTTGTTGCTATCTTTCTCACTAAACAAATATTTTAGTTGTTATATTTAGTGTTAATTATAATTTGTTACGATTGCATTAAATTAATTTGTAATATCTAAAATTCCGAAATAGAAACGTATTATTATTATTATTCCGGAATTTTAAAGCGACATTGTATCCACTCCATAGATGTACTACATCTATGATCCACTCTATGTTTACTTCCTTACTTGAAATTTAAATGGGTCAGTGTGGGGAACTCTGAAACTATAAGAGAAGAGAGAGAAATATGTTCTAAGGAACCATGACATCAATTTTAAATATAAGAACATACTTGCATATATACACTGCATACATGGATTTTCAAAAAACTTATACACGAGTCGGGAATCGAACCCAATCATTTTAAGAAAAAAATTGTCATTTTATTACGATAATTGATAATGTAGGTTGTAAGGAATAAATGTAAATGGAAACCCTATGTCTAAAATTAAAAGAAAATGCTGAATTCAATTATTTTGTTTTAAAATATTCACATTAACAGCCATTTTCTTGGATACGATAAACTCTTTTTGGTCACAGCTTTGTGTGTTTTGTAATTTCAAGGGGTGAGGATTATTTAAGTGGTCTTTATAGCCGCTGTTAGACTTTTAAAAGTGTCGTGGTTAGTTTTGTAAACATTCAGTTTTAATGTAACCACACAAGAAATAATATACTAGTGTAGTTTAAACCTTGTGACTTCGTGTGAACTAATTGAATTTTTTAAAAGTTATCATTTAAAAAGTCCATTGTGATTAGGCTGTTGTGTGTCGGTGATCCATCTTGTTGGAAATACACTTGGAATATGTTTTCACCCAATATATCACGTAAGAATTGTAACAGATCTTCTGATATTTTGATGCACATGTTGTTCAAGCGTCCATCATAAATTTTACATAACAAAACCTTAATAAATAGAAGTTTAACCCAGTAGTTAAATGAAATGTAACTTGACGTCATCTTTACTGCAATAGTCAAATCATAACTCGACTTTTTAAATAATAACTTCCACATAAAATTTATTTGGTATAAACGAGTTGATTATTTCTTGTTGGGTTTACCTTAAATATGATACATACGAAACCAGCTACAATACCGTCGAAGGTTTTTAAAGCAAATTCACCACTTGAAAACACAAAATGCAGTAACAAGATGTCATGATTCTTCGTAACATATTTCTCTATCTTTTATAGTTTCACAGTTCCCCTCAACGGCCCATTTAAATGTTACACCTATATACTCTAGCTGTTCTAATCTATGGTAACAACACACCTTATCCGCAGCGCTGAGGTCTTTCAACATCTCCTCTATGAAATATTTTGTTCTTCCGTAGACGTTTGTAATATTTCCAGTGGGATGGGTCTCTGTGATCGGCAAGTGTTCCGGTTCTCCATAAACGGTGCAAGAAGATGAAAATACCATTTGATAACAGTTGTGAGATCGCATTACCTGGAATATAGAAGATAGAAAGACAATATTCTTTGTTATATTAGAAGTGGCACCAAAAATGTGTTTTCTTTTGTGTGTTCCTCAACACTGTTACATTTTGGATAAATACGGATAATATTATGGTAATATATCTGTCAAAACAAGATACTCTGATGTGAGAAAATTTATAGATGTACCTATAATCGGGTTTATGTCTAAAATTAAGAAATTCTTAGTAGTGTTTGCTTAGATATCTATATAAATAAAAAATGTAATGCTGTTCGTTTGTAAAAGCGTATCACTCGATAACGGCTGGACCGATTAGGATAATTCTTTTTTAGTGTTAGTAATAGGTACTTCGCATGAGGATTTTAGGTAAAAGAGTAGTTTGAAAAGTTACCGGGAATATTGGAAAATTTTGGAAAAAGTGAAATTGCTTTTTTTCTACTGGATTTTTTGAAGTGAAAACTTCTATAGAAAGGTTTGAATTAAGAGTAAATTCATGTAAATCGTCATCAACATGGTCACGTGGCGTGTTTTCGTTTATCAAAAAATATTTTATGTTACACAATTATGTTTTACAAATTTATTATTTCTTATTTCAAATTATATTTGTATTTTCTTGATTATATTAATATTAATAATAGTTACTTCTATTATTATTATAAATTCTATCATTTGAAGTTTAGGAATAATGTTTATGGTTTTAAGTTCTCACTTCCGTCGGCAGTCCTCATGACTGCTTTGAATTTTTTTATGAACTCAAAGTCATCATGACTCGATTCGAACGATGGATATGCGTATTTTGTTTTGTTCGGTATGATAATCACAATCATGGAGTTGTGCCTCACAATTTGGCTAAAGATATATCTAGTGTGGTTAAATCCGGTGATAATATACGGCTTTTATCGTCCAAATGCAGCATATTTTAGTGTACAAAATCTCGGTCAAATCACGGACATTAGTCAATGGCCTTTTACTCAATTTGATAAACGACTACTTATACGATGATAGTACAAACAAAATTCATACATTTTTATCAAATTTCCTTGTGTATACAAATAAATCCGATAATACTGTTATCTATCATCTTTTATCACGATAAATACTTGGTTAATATTTTATTTATCGACCTATATGTCTTTAATTCGAAGTAAAAAATATTCAACATTTTTTCATCATGACTTCATGACGCACTTTACAAACATCTAAGAAATTTATTGCGGATACTATACAAAGATACGTACCTCTAATAGATTAAGCATTCCAAGCAAATTGTTTTGATAATATAATAAAGGTTGCTGCATTGATTCTCCAACTGCTTTCAGTGCTGCGAAATGTATCACACAGTCGACTGGATGCTACGAATAAAAAGATATTTACTCAGTCAATAAGTATAAAATTACAGTACTCCATTATAACTACTTTGTTTCTGAACCGATTTCGATGATTTTTTTGGTTGATAGGGGATACTTTAAGGGAGGTCCCATTTGCCCCGTAATTCATTCATTCATTCGTCCCGTAATTTCATTGGCATTGGATCTTCAACTTCGAAGATATACCAGGAAACTCTTCAAAATCACTGAAGTTAGTTTTCTTTTTTGCTAAAAATTGTCTTTTCTTCATGTTTTATGAAGTAGTGAAACAAATAAAGCGGTTACAATCAGGGAATTTTACGTCATACCCCCGAATGATAGAAATAATGTATTTTTACATAGCTAATATAACTTTCCTACCGTATACTAAAATCTTAGTGCAAAGTGACGGCCCAGTGAAGTCGAGAGATCGACAACCCATCGACGGTGGCTGCTGTCATGCCGACCTGCAAGCTTCTCGACAACTGGATATAAACTAGCTGATTTCAAAACACGACAAACCAAAATACAGTTACTGTGATGGATTTATCACCATGAGGTCGTCGGTTACAGATCCCTACAACCTTGCTTGCTTTACTGTAAGTATATAGACCAGTTGATATCGGAATGTGATACGTCTAAGCGTGCCACTATGGAGACTGTTACACTATGTATATGGTTGTCGCTATCTAGTCGGACACAATCGTTCACCAAAATAAAAGTGTTTGTAATGTAAGAGAATACTGTGAATACCTTACTACTATATTTTTTTTTTAAATGTGCGGGTTTGATAAAATGTTGATGGTTGTGTACATATTATAGACATTGCAACATATAAATTGTTGAAAATCAATTTTTATTATTAATGATACAAAATAACTAAATGTAACAAAAGTGTCGGCCCTAGCCCGTTGTCAAGGTAAAGCGATTGCTTCTTTCATTTTTTGTTAAATGATTATTGATCAACACTATCATTTAATAGAAATTAATATATTAAGTATATTTTATTTGCTTGAAATTGGCATTCGGATTATGGGGCCATAATCCATCGACATCTGGCTCGGGCGCGGGCGCCTAGAGCAACTGCTCTTTTCGCTCTACCCTAGGGCCGGTACTGTGTAATAATATATTTACCTTATCGAAAATATCTATGATCTGTGGTTTGTCCAATAAATCAGCTTTATAGAAAGTTATTTTCTTCCCTGTAATCTGTTCAGCTCTCTGTAAAGCTGGCGAGCCATCATCGTGTTCAACTGAGTTAGCGAAATTGTCGATGGCAATCACTTCATGACCGGCTTCTATTAAGTCGATTACGCAGTGGCTACCGATATAACCAGCGCCTCCGGTCACCAATATTGTCTTGAATCGTGGCATTATTCTGCAAAAGGATAAAAAAATACCTATAGACGATTGTTCAAGTAATTCGATGGGCTGTAAAAAACTTGTAATGCCTACATGCGCTGTTTAATTTTATTTATTATTTAATTATTGAAACCGAACTTCGTATATAATACAATCCTTGTTTATAATAAAACTAGCGACCCGCCCCAGCTTCGCACGGGTACAATTTACAAAGTGGTGTATTTTATGTTTAAAAAAGCCGGACTTAGAGATAATCGGTTTAATATTGATAGTTTATAACTTCATAACTGCTATTAGCCTGGTGGTCCTAATCGCGACTGCTATGCTCAAGGTCCTAGGTTCGACACCCAGGTTGCGACAAATCTATTTCTAAAATATTTTAAATTATCTATTATTATAAATATGAGCTTGAAGTTTGGATTTGTGCCTGATTAATGTCAATAGGCTCGCCGCTCCCTATTCTATGAGACCTACAACATATCCGGCGAACTGTAGGTGTACACCTCTGCCTAACACTTCGGGTCGGGTATACAAGCGTGATGGTATGTTATGTAACTTCATATTTACGAATAGTGCGCTTAGCTCTCGACTCGCGATTCATCATAGGTGGGGAGAACCAACCGCGCACGGTTTTTCTGAGAGGGATTTCTTAGATTGCGTGTAATTTTGAAATCGTGATAACTTCTACGGTATTCATTTAAATGGGAAACTATAAGGTCTATTTTAATCTTTATTAAATGCACAAGTTAACTAACAAACTTATCTCTATGTTATCTAAACTGAATTGGAGAAAATAGCTTCGCAAATAACGTAATATTCTAAAATATTATGTTGAAGATCAAAATGGTTACTTCACAGTAACCACGTCAACGTTAACATTAGGAAATAGACTTATGCCATCCCAGAAATTCTCTATGCTTTTTGAAGAACTACAATTCTTTAGAACATTATTTTGATGTATCTCATAAGGTTTAGCCAGAGTAAGCCATTTAAGCGCCCGAAATCATTTCTTAACGACTTGATTACATGTATATATAATTGACTTTTCTTTACAATACAAAAACTTAAGTGGAATGTATTGTTTAATATGTAGCGACATCTCTCGCCACAACTGACGCATCGACGCAACTATGTAGCGACACATAGCGACATCTATCGAGCCACATAAGACGCATCCTACTATCCTACATTGCGTTATAGAAATTAACTCAATCGTTGAATATATATACAAGAACCCGATTACAACCGTCGGGGCAGCTGCCCGCCAGACATAGCACCCGTCTGGCCGGAGGATCCTCCCTTTTCTATGGCGAAGGAACTTTACTCTCTGTTCCTCACCTCCGCTAAAAATATATAAACCTTCCTTAAAAATTCTCTAAATGGTAGTGAAAATCGCATTAAAATCCGTTGCGTGGTTTAATAAATCAAAGCGTACCTACATAGGGACAGACAGCGAGAAACGACTTTACTTTGTACTATGTATGGACGTGTGCCGACACGATGTAACCCTAAAGATTAAAAACTAAATAAAACAGCTCTGCAATTTAAACATGATGAGAGATTAAACATTTAACTTAAAAATGCGTCAAGCTGTTGAAACGAATATTTATTTAACTAGAATATTTATTAGGATATAAGAGAGCATATAGGGGATATAAAGGTCAGAGCGAAACGTATATTTAAAAAGGAAATAAACAACTCTGAATATTGCTAAATTTTGTTCTAACCAAGGTCGAATCTGATATCTACTATGTAGAAAGTAAATGTCCTACAGATTAGACTAAAGGGCAGATTAAATTTAAGATTTACGTTTTTATATTTGAATCTCATAATCTTGAGCCGCCAACAAAGCTATATTTCAAATGTTTGTCTGATAACAGGTTAAAAAAATTACATGCTTACTGCCATAGGTGTTTTTAAATGAAATGTATAATCAGCAGATGGCTACATTATTTGTGGGTGTGTACGTAACTATTTTTACTGGCAACCAGTCTCTTTTTTTCTACCGACGGACATAATCAGTACAGTAAGGAAATAGTGATTTGAAAAAGTAATGAAGTAATTAATCCATAACGAGTAAGGACTCACGTCAAAACAAAAGACATTTAAAATCGCAGATCGATTGCGATCCTTATTTTCTAGTGTTTGTATTTTTGTCACGGATGATTTCCTGGTGTAATTTATTGCTTTTATTTTAATTCATAAATATTTACTGATAATATTAATATGTATAAAACAGTTATTGATACCTATGTTATTTCATCGTATGCACGATAAATATTTAACAATTTGGTTATGATTAAATTACATTTAACTAACAAATTTTATGACTTAGTGGCGGTAGAATTATGGCATTATAGCCAAAATGTAAACTGTGGGATTACCAAGCAGTGCTGGGGAGGACCTAAAATAATGTTTTTATTTTTTGCATTAGTACGGGATCTCGGAACTGGTCCGGGGGCTTTCAAATATTAATTTCGACGAGAATTTTGGAGATTAGGAGCTGTGCTGGGAAATAACGAAAGTAGAAGCGAAGAAAAAAGAACCAATAAAATAGGCAACAATATTTTCTGTCACCAGAGTTTATATTCATCACCAAATAATTATAATATTTATTCCCAACAAACGTTTTTGTCATTATTATTAATTATATTGGTATTCTATTGGTAATCAAAATAATAAATTTGGAACCAAATAAGTAGCTTTTTTCCATAAGATTTAACGCACAAGACGAGCAAGCCGAGTAAGCAAAGCGAGCGGGCCGCGGACGGCCCGCGCTACCGCGCCGGGCGAGTGCCAGATGCCAGGCACAACTCCGTTGAGAATTCATATTTTTAGGCATCGACATCTTTTTAGTATTGTTTGATAATTCGATTCTGATGACACATCTATTATTTTAGGGACAAATATGATTAATTAGGTCATTGAACGTGTATTTATTGGACGATAGTTAAATTCATACCCAATAAAATAGTTGTTTCATAGGTTCATTTCAAGGGTCCATAAAAAGACCGTTCGCAAATATAATTGTATAGTACCAATATCTTTAATAATGGACAAAACTATAGAAAACGTTTGTTTCATGCACAAAATTTTATATTTGAAGATAAGATTTATTTGTCCATCCAAATACATTTTCTTGTTTACAATTTTGTATAGTAAGAACATTAATGTATACTACACATTTTCCTAAGAAGATATTCATTACGTCGTTGACATTTGAAATAACAAATTGTACATAACAAAGACATTACGATCGTTTGTGCATAAGCGCAATATTTTAGAATGTCACCAGATTATTTGTAGCTAACAATTAGTTTTATATTGCTAAATGATCATCAAGGCGGATTTCAAAACTACAAAATAATACGATGGTAAGACGAGGTCGTCTCTCATTCTATTAACATTTAAAGCCACAATCAAAGACTCATACTACTTCTAAGAACCCAGTGTTCTATATATTTTTAAATTTATATATACATATATTTATTTATGATTACATCCTTATGTAAAATATTTTCTTTTCGTTTTCTTTTGTTTTATTTGTAGCACTTTTTATTTTTTTAAGCAATTGGCCACAATGTAAAATGACGATGTGGCCCAAGATGATAAACACGTTAAGCCTAATTGAAGCCTGGGAGGACTGGCTATTAAGTGCACTTACTGGAACACACATATAAATACGTGCTTGGCGATAGATTTTCAACTTGAGGGTAATAGCTAGCCAGGCAGGTATTAGAAAAGTCCTACCAACATGCTATGATTTCATCATGATGTTTTCCTTCACCGACAGCTCAGGCTCATTGCAGGGATTTGACATGATCGCGTCGATTGACGCGGTTACCGTACAAGGTAGATAACACTAAGATATAATTAAAAAAAAATCCATTTTCAACTGTAGTTTATTGCATTAATGATTGTGATTATTTCAAAATTTGTTGACCTGAATTAGTTACTGCTTTACGACTCCGGTTCAGGACGCAATCTATTGAATAGTTTTGTTTATTAAAAGTTAAGTCGTCTCCAAACTATGAATTGTGTTATAATAGTACATATAGAAGATGTTTATCAGATAATGGTAGAATGTGTGTGAAACCAACCCGATAGATTAGTTTACCTACTACAAGATAAAATTAATAATTCATTACGATGTATTGGGTTATGTAATAACATCCTTGCTTTTCCGACATCTGAGGAAGCAAGGATTCTTTACAAACTGGTTATGACAGGCATTAGAAACCGTTGAACTTGAATATACTAGTAGGTACTTAGTTTAGAGAGTGTGTTTATATTGTTTTAACTGTATTTTTAATTCTTTTGTGATATTCAATGGAGTGACATAGTCAGTTATTGACAAAACCCCAAATAAAAATAAAGAGAAAAAAAGATTGTGTTTGATTGAAAGAGTGATGAAATTACGTATTAATTGTTGTATTTAGGTATATTATTGATAAATACCTAGCTCGGCAGACGTAGTTATACCCTTTCCGATAGTTAATGACTCAACCACTACCTATACCGAAAACTTTATAGATGAAAACTCTTAAAAGACCGTAACGAATAAAAAAAATTACGCTTAACCATCATCTGAATCGTTTATAAAAAATACATTTTAAAAAGCAATTTGAGTTTTCCAAAAACTTTCCATTTTCCGGGTGTTTTCAAAATTTCTTTCACTAGAAACATTATTCGAGCTATTACTACTAACATTTATTAAGAAGAATTAGCCAAATCGGTGCAGCTGTTCTCGAGTGATGGGTTTACCAACGAACAGCATTAAATTTTTGTTTAAATAGATTAATTAGAATAATATTTATTTTACTGAATTCCAACATTTGCTTTAAAAATATTTAAGACATCCTTAACGTGTTGACCTTCAAACAACTATGAATATAATATGTATCTAAATAAGCCATGATTAATTAAAACACTCCTTGATTTATTATATAGTAATATAATATATATAATAATATATCACAGATTGTAAAATTCTGTGCACACAATAACGGTTAAATGATAGCACGCTCTGCGTTAAAAGTCTGGGTTCAAATCTTAAAATAAGATTCGCGTTTTCTGCAAACGAAATCATAACTACCTAATATGATATTTTGCACATAATCAGGTTGAATATCTATCGCCAAACATATTTAGTGTAATAGCCAAATTCAATTTGTTTTATTATCAGGTTAAATTGTAGTAAAACACAAGCTTTTAAAGAAATATTATCATTACCTAAAAAGGCAATCAATGCGCAACAACGCAAAACAGACCAGGCTTAATTTATGCACTTGATATAGTCCAGATTAATATCTTTTACAAGGGAGTCGCCAAAGAGGTCCCAGTTTTTGGTATAATTACTTTATTACGAATATGTCGGAAATTCAGACGACATTGTGAAAAATGTCTTGTAAGATATAGGTAATATTATATCTAAACTACCCAGAATGTCTGATGATAATGTAGCTAGAGCTCTGTGAAATAATTTTTAGAATAGTATTTACAATATTAATTTACTCTATAAGATTTATTTTTCATTTTAACGCGTTTTAAATTGTATTCTCCTAACATTAAGTTATGATTCAATATTTTACTAACATGTTTGCGCGCCGTGATGTGTAAAATCCTTAGTATTAAATTGATGATATCGGAAATTCTTTATGGTTAAATTACGTTATAAGCACGAGCTAATAAAATTATTTTTTTCCTTGATTATTTCCTTGAACCTCTGTTGACCGCGCATGACTTCATTCGAATTGCTCAGGTAAGTACTATTACATTTTAAAATAATCATACTGCGCTCATCTTTGTTGAGCGCAAATGATTGTTAAATTACATCACATACTTGCGAATTCAGCTATTAGACAGATACTAATCAAGATAGTACCTACATAGGTATCCACATAGACGACGCAGTTGGTGAAAAATCGCCTTAAAACTGTTGTAATTGTATTATTCTTTAATTTCATTTTTTGCGATATAATTAGAGCAAACGGTGTCTTTTCCATTACAAATTAATTCCCTTATTTCTTTATGGTCGACACCAAATTTTAGGGTGTAAAACAATATGCTTAAGTGAAGTGCAGCCTCCTACAGTGCCCGTTGCCGTAACATAAAAAAGGATAAATTATATAAAGTCGTCAGAAAAATTGCATTATCAATTACTAGCAAAAACCTGCGACTTCGTAAGCGTTAATTGCAATATACAATTTAATAACCATTAAACAAACTTAAACTATTTGATTGACGTAGGTGTTACTTTAAAGGAAATCCATCTTAATTAATTTATCCAAAATTTCTTTGCTACTTCCGCCTGAAACAGATTAACAGTTGTTTCGTCTTTCAACAAAAATCGTTTGCGGTCAATTAATTGTTAAGATGAATCTGAAAATGTTAACTAACATTTCACTTTTTATTTTTCTTCTTTACTTCGATTAGTTTCAGATTTCACATTTTCAGATTCATCTTAACCATTAATAAGAAACGTTTTTTGTTGTTGAAACACGAAGCAACTGTTAATCTGTTTCAGGGGGAAGTAAAAGAAATTTCGGATAAATTAAATATAACCTACAACAATGAGCCCCAACATTAAATGTAAATTATCTAAAATAAGTGACAGAATTTTTAGAATCATATCAGTTCCGGTTACTACCTCTTATACCCAAACTCACAAACATTACTGCTTTATAGTAATAATATAGAATGTAGGATATATTCCAAGATTAGATGAAAATTATTTACTCAACACAGGAACTAAACGTTAGCAGTAAGTAGACGATATTAACTAACTATCACTATGACTTAGCAGGTTCAAAGTCCTTCAACCGGACGCGTAAGTACCCTCATCCCGTTGCAGTTGTTTTCGTTTTTGCAATATCCTGCTTGCCGCATGCCTTACCAAGTTCAAATACCCCAATAATGAATACCGTGGGACCGGTGCGGTGCAGCGGTGGGACACAGCCACTGGTGATACAGTAAATTTTAAATTATGCATTCCGTGTGTGTGTGAATTTTTCTCCCTGCTGTAGAATTCTTTACGCTTTTACGATTCTGTATATATAAAATATATATTTTATCAATTAAATATTTGTTTTATTTTTATTATAGAGTTGTAGTTTTATAAAATTTGTTTTATTATTCTTATTAATTACATTAATTAAGTACTATTTATGGTAGTTATATAAAAGATTTTTGAAAGTAAATTAATAAGTAGGTAAGTAAGTACATAATTATATTATTTCTTAATTTTGAAATATTTCCTTATAAATGTATCACTACAGTTTTTGTGCTATGCTTTTTGTTTTTGGTAGTAATTTGCGCTGTGATTAATCAAGATATATTATATTGGAAAATAACTGTCATCCAAGAATTCGTCGTAATAAATAATTAAACGATACACAAACGGTCATTGACGTCAATTTAAAATCACCCTCAAGACCAAGTTAATGTCCGCTTGATGCACAAGTTGATGTTGGAACGACTCATAAAATTGTATAGGTACGTAATTATATGTTGGAATGTGGAGACCAGGCAGGATGATAAATACCTAACATTTTAATTTCATATATAATTTAACATGCAACTTGAGCAGTTTTCGCTTTATAAAAAAAAATCCCAAGCAAAAATTTTGGTTGGTATGTGTTAGAATTAGAATAATTAGGTCTATGTGACATAAATAGTATGTATTGTTTTAAAACATCGTAGATGCGAGGAAACAAGTTTGAATTTTTAATTTTCAAATACGATGTAAGGTTGTTTTTAGTGCATCTATCTAAAACGAAAAAACTCATGTAAGTGAAATTTTCTAAAAGGTAAGATGGCATAATAAGCGATGAGGATTTAAAAACACTTAAAATTTACAGATATGTAAATTGTCATAGAATCTTTTTATTACTTATTACTATTCATTAACATTTTAATTGAATTTTCGATTCGATAGACTCGTTTCAGTTTCATACAAATGTTTTAATTACTAGATACATTTGATTTATTTAATTTATATTAGATGTTGACGATATCACTTTCAATGATGAGGTGGTTTTTGACAGGATGTATAACTGTTTCATGAAATCTCTAAAGAGTAAAAATAAAAACAAACAAAAAAAAAATATACAGTTCAGACAGCGTATACCTTTTGTAACGTACGAACGTGCTAAGTATTTTTTTAAGAAAGAAAAAAGTATTCAAGTGTGTTAGAAATCATTCAACTTTGAACTTAGCGTGTTACCGTGTTAAACAACATTGTCACTTAACATAAGGATTAAATTGTTATCAAATAATAAAGCTATAAAGTATAACAAAAATATATGAAAATTGGTATGCTGGTTTTCGGTTACAAATAAATATATCTATACCCATTTAACTGTTCATAAATATAGACTTTCGAATGGGTAAAAAAAGGAGATAAAACAAACATTTTACAGAGTTATATGAAATGGAAAATTCTTCCTCTACTTTGATAGCTACAACAATGGAATGGAAATCTCAACGACTTGGAAAACAGGTGGTGAATTTAATTAGCTGCTAGCACAAAGTAAAAAGCAAACCTCTTCGTGCAAGTTGATAGTTAGAACCATAGAATTATGAACTAGGCGTGTTAGAGTAGTCTTTATTACTCTATGGTTAGAACAAACTAATAGATAAGATGCATAATAGAAATCTTGACAGCTTGGATAATATATATTAAGGATAGTAAAATTAAAATGTTCAATTCTTCCGCATAGTGTTTTATTTTGATGCCTTAAGTTTTGTCTTCAATTACTTCAATTCGATTCAATGATCGTAATTTGAGTCAACTATAATAGACTAGTTGACTCTTTTTTACCATATTTTTTAAGTCTTAGTAAACTTTATTTTAAAAGTTTACTTTTGGTTATCAGGCGAAAACGCTGTCAGCCATAGTAA